>BSBK01001201.1:2925000-3585000 GCA_027943335.1 Chamaecyparis obtusa
ATTGGTATTGATGGCAACATAGATGAAAAATATCTAATGTTCCAAAAATCTAATCACTGCTGCACAACTGCACTGCTGCTCATCATCAATCAAATCTTACTTCGTTATCCTATTCAATCTCTCCAAAAAATGTAGTTCCTTAATGTTTTTCAATGTTTCTCTCCCCCATTGACATCAATGATAGAAATTCTATCACTATGTCAAACAATAGCTCAATGTCAAAAGACACTATTTAGAAAATACATTCACAAGAGTCCTAAATGACTCAGCTCAGATACACATACTCTCCAATAGAGGAAATACCAACATCCAATCCAGAAAATAGATAGGGCCATAAACCACTAGATGGATGCAACCAACTGCATCATTACTCAAAAGTAGGTTGGGGCATAACCCTAATCATGCCTCTCAGATACTCAAATGTATCCTTAGGCAAAGGCTTAGTAAATATATCTGCTATCTTCTCCTTTGTGCTTATGTACTCCAATCTAACTTCTTTATCTGCAACTTTCTCTCTTACAACATGATACTTGATCTCTATATGCTTTGTTTTAGAATGTAAAACTGGATTCTTAGACATATTAACTGTACTTGTATTGTCACAATATATCACAATAGGCTCATCAAACTTGATTCCAATGTCCATCAACATCTGCTTCATCCAAATTATCTAATTACAATTGTTTGTTGTTGCTACATATTCTACTTTTGTTGTACTCTGTGAGATACAATTCTACTTTTTGCTCAACCAAGAAACTAATCTTCTTCCAAGAAAAAAGGATCCACCACTAGTGCTTTTCTTATCATCAACACTGCCTCCCCAATTAGCATCAGTATATGCACATAGGGTAAAATCATCAGAATTTTCATACCACAATCCATAGTCCATTGTGCCTCTAAGATATCTCAATATCCTTTTTACTGCTGCATAATGTGACTCTCTAGGTTCAGCTTGAAATCTTGCTACCATTCCAACTGAATGTTGTATATCTAGTCTAGTGTGTGTCAAGTACTACAATCCACCAATCATAGATCTGTATTTCTTTTGCTCAACTTCTGGTGTCTCATCTTTACTAGATAGTTTATGTCTTGTAACCATAGGTGTTCCAACCGATTTACAATTCTCCATACCGAATCTTTTCAACAAATCATTCAAGTACTTTTTCAGACTTATAAAGATACCATCTTTATTTTGTGTTATCTTTAATCCCAAAAAGTATTTCATTTCTCCAATCATACTCATTTCAAATTTTGTCTTCATTCCATCAGCAAATTTGTCACTAGCTTCATCTTCTCCTCCAAAAATAATGTCATCAACAAAAATAACCAAAACTAAAAATTCATTCTCAATTTCTTTTGTGTATAAGTTACTATCAACTGTTCATTTTGTAAATCCCAATTTTAACAAATACTTATCTAATCTAGCATACCAAGTTCTAGGTGCTTGCTTTAGTCCATATAATTCTTTCTTTAGTTTACATACCATGTCTCCTTCTTGAGTCAAAGGAAAACCTTCAGGCTGCTCAATGTAGACTTCTTCTTCTAATTCACCATTCAGAAATGCTGACTTCACATCCATCTAATACACTTTGAATTTCTTAAATGCTGCATAAGCCAAAAATATTCTTACTGCTTCAAGTCTTGCCACAGGGGAAAAATTCTCTTCATATTCAATTCCTTCTTGCTGTGAGTATCCATTACATACCAATCTTGCTTTGTTTCTAATTACTTCTCCTTATTCATTCATCTTGTTCTTGAATACCCATTTAGTTCCAATCACATTTTTGTCTTTAGGTCTAGGGACCAATTCCCATGCCTTGTTCTTTTCAATCTAATCCAATTCTTCTTTCATAGCTTTAATCCAATGTTCATCTTCACAAGCTTCATTAGTAGACTTCGGTTCAATTTGAGAAATCAAACATAAATGTACCTTATTTCTAGCCATAACTCCTATATCCAAACTTCCAATAACTTGCTCAATAGGATGATGTCTTGATATATACCTGTTAGGTGTCATAGTCACTGATCTTTCTTCAACTATAGATTCTTCTCTAGATTCTTCTTTGTTTTCTTCAGCATGAATTTCATTCAACAATTCACTGTCAGTCTCAAAAAATTATTCAGTAGTTTCAATGTTAGGTTGAGGGTTAGTTCCTTCATCAGATTCATAATCAAGCATTCTTTCCTAAATTTTAAACTTCTCATCAACTTTTACATTTGCACTTTCAACAATAGTTTTAGTTCTCTTATTGTAACATCTATATGCTTTTCTTTTCAAAGAATATCCAAGAAAAATTCCTTCATCACTTCTAGGATCAAACTTTCCTATATCATCATCTCTCTTAATATAACATTTGCTTCCAAAAATTCTAAAATACTTAACTGAGGGTGCATGTCCAACCCATAATTCATAAGGTGTCTTGTCTGTGTCTACTCTAATTTGTACTCTCTTCATTGTATATACTGATGTATTCACTGCTTCTCTCCAAAATGTCTTTGCCAAATCACATTCAAATAACATAACTCTAGCTACTTCAATCACTGATCTGTTCCTTCTTTCTACAATACCATGTTTTCCATGTGTTCTAGGGGTTGATAACTATCTCTTAATACCATTGACTTCACAAAATGTGTTAAACTCTTTAGATGTAAATTCTCCACCTCTATCGGATCTCAAACATTTAATCCTCATTCCTGATTCATTCTCAACTTTATTCTTCATGACCTTAAACTTATCAAATGCTTCAGATTTTTATTTCAAAAATGCAATCCACATCATTCTTGTAAAATCATCAACAAGAATCATAAAATACCTTTCTCCATAGAATCCTCTAGTCCTAGTAGGACCACTCAAGTCTGTATGAACAATCTCCAACTTCTCTATAGATGTGAACTTCTTGCTAGGAAATGAACTCCTTTTCTGCTTAGCCATCACACATTCCTTGCAAATCATGTTAGTAGGCTTCATAATCTTAGGTAAATCTCTTACTACAAATGTAGAACTTACTTTCACAATATTATCAAAGTTTATATGACAAAACCTTCTATGCCATAACCAACTGTCATCAATCTTAGTCATCAAGCATGTCATCTCAGTAGGGTTCAACTGAAATACATTACCTCTGGTTCTAGATCCAGTTCCAATTAGATTTCCATCTTTATCCTTAATCACACAAGTTTTCTCAGTAAACCAAACTTGATATCCTTTATCCACTAACTATCCAACACTCAAAAGATTATGTTTCAATCCATCAACAAAGTAAACATCATCAGTATTAGTCTTTACATCAAGAGTAATAGATCCTATACCTTTAATCAAACAAGGTGCATTGTTACCAACTCTAACAACTCCTCCATCATAATTGTTAAACTTTATGAATTTTCATTTATCACCAGTCATATGATGTGAACAACCACTATCTATAATCCAATCAGATTTCTTTTCAACTTGGGAAACTAAGGCTTTTTCTTCTTTAATATCAGATTCATAATTTTCTTCCTTAATTGCTACAAATCCTATGTCATCAAAGTTATCATTAGCACTGTCACTCAAATTTCTTTCAATTCCTGCTTCAATTTCTTCATCATTTGCATAATAACATTCTTTAGATCTTCTAGGCTTAAAATTGTTTCTATACTTCTTAACTCTCTTAGGACACTTAGATGCAAAATGACCATATTCTTGACATGTCCAACATTTAAATATTTTTTTACCATCTGGTTCTCTTTTCACAAGCAAGGCAATACCTTCTTCAATCTTCTTATCTTCATCAGATTTGGATCTGCTACTGCTGGTATAATCTCTATTCACACTTGTACTTCTAGACAAAGTAGGTCAGATGCTAAGAGCACTGAATGTTGTCTCCACTCTAGGCAGTTCTCCTGATAATATCAAATTCTTTTCTGTTGCTTCCAATCTTCCAAGAAGAGTCTCTCTTGAAAAGTTTGGGGTACAAGGTATCACTTGTTCAATCATTTGTGTAGTCTACCTGAATACCGGTGTCAATGTTCTCAAAATCTTCCATATTACTTCATTCTCTATCTTTTCACCTCCACAAGACTTTATTCCTGCAATAATTTCTGACATCCTACCAATATAGCTTCTAACAAATTAATCTTCCATTATTCTTATGTCTTCAAATGCATAAATCCAATTATGTAACTTAGCTTTGTTTGCATGTTCATCACCTTCAAAAGTAGAATGTAAAGCTTTCCAAATATCATGAGATTTAGTTAAGCCTTTTACTTGACTGTATTCATTCTCTAGAAGTGCTGATAAAAGTGCTTCTCTTGCAAGTATGTTACACATAAATAGATCTACCTCATATTTAGAACTTGTTTCAAGATTGTCTTCTTCAATTAAAGTCCTTTTATTCTTTGTAATCAACCAATAACTTGGTCCTAAACACAAGAGATGTGTCTTCATCTTTTCTTTCTAGCTGTCAAAATTTACTCCATCAAACTTAGGGCTTTCTTTCCTAAAATTTTCCATAGATCTCCTTAACTTGTTAAACTTCTCTTTCAAGGACCTGTCGCTCCGATACCAATTGTTAGAAAGTAAAGACCACCAAGATAACTGAGAGGGGGGAGGGTGAATCAGTTATCTGATAATTAAACTAGTTATCAACATTAACTTCAATATCAACTTCAACATCTTTAAACCATATAATTAATGTAGTAACCAACCATAGAAAGATAATCATACACAATGGCACAATAACACAAGATATGTTAACTAGGGAACCTCTTGATCAAAGAGTAAACCCCGGTGGGAATGATGCCCACAAAATGATGCACTAATATGAAAGTTCATTGTTAGAGGATGGACCCTGTTAGGAGTCTTATGAAATACATTCAGTACATATGAACCTCTATTAGGAGATTTTGAATCCCTGTTAAAAGATTCTAACCCTATTAGGAGTTATGGAAGATAGAAGGACCCACTACCCAAACAACTTCAAGGAAAGATCTTTGAACTCATTGTCCAATAGATCTTAGGATTATTCAATAGAATAATATGAAATATGTTACCTCCTTCACACTGTGCCAAAACTATACTCTCTTCTACACAAGATCACAAATCTAGATATTTGTACTTCGCAAGTCTTCCTTCATCACCGAATTAGCTCTTTTCTTCACTTCATGCATACATTCACATCACAACTTCATATCTTCACATTAAAACTATTACAATCCTCTCTCTCAACAAGGAAAACATTCCTTCCTTTATACCACACTCAAATAATTACAAATGAGTTGGCATGCAAATACAAAATAATAATTTCAACATGCTACATCAAAATTACATAAAATTGTCGGCTTCTAGATATAATAAATTTCCAATCGTGTGACCTCGAAGTTTTCACTCTGAACCACATCACCACTAATGAATCTCAAACTTCCCTTTAACTATGTAGAATCAGATTCCATCTCGGTTAGGAGATATCCTCCAGTTACCAAAAACTGCTACACAAGAATACTGCCAGAATACTATTTCCACCAAAATGCTTATAACTTTCATGAATGAATGAATTTATTTTTGCGCTCTTAACAATAGGCTAATAACACAAAAAAGAACATACCATCAACTATGCATAACTCAATCTACAATATAACATGTGCGTAAAAAAAAATTGTGCCTACTTCTCTGCTAAACTCTAGAATATCACTGTGTTGACATCAATGACAATCATAGTCATGAATGCAACAAGCACTGCTATAGAATGAATTTCAAAGGCTACAACATTCATTCCAATAGAAAAATAGATGTCATAGCTCTCTGATATGTAGCACTAGCATTCTTAAGCCCAAATGGCATGACATTCCAACATAAGCTACCCCATGCACATGTAAAAGCAGTTTTCTCTTGATCTTCTGGAGCAATTTTGATTTTATTATATCTAGAAAAACCATCCATCAAAGAATACATCTCAAAGCCCATAGTCATGTCCACTATCATATCAATATTAGGTAGTGGAAAGTAATCCTTAGGGCATCATTTGTTTACATCCCTGAAATCTATGCACACTTTGATTGATTTGTCTGGTTTTGAAACAGGTACAATATTAGAGATCCATTCAACATAGTCAATAACATAGATGAATCTAACTTTTAGGAGCTTCACTAATTTAGCTTTTACCAAGAGTGCAACATGTGGATGCATCTTTCTTAATTTTTTCTTAACAGGTTTGACATTTAGAGCTATAGATAAATTGTACATTATAAGATTAGGATCCAATCCTGCTATATCTGAATATTTCCATGCAAAGTTCATCTTCTTTTCTATTAGGAATTTTGTAAATTTTTTCTTTTCTTCTTCTAATAAGGATTGTGCTACATGGATCAACTATGGTTCTTCTATTTTTCCCAAGTTGATAGATTGAGTGGGCTCAATTAGAACTTGAGATCTATCCTATAAATGACTCGGAAGGACATCAAATATCTCATCCTTAGGCACCTCAAAGAGGTTTTCACCTTTGGATACATCTTTATTTTTACTTTTGTAGGTTCTGAGACTGCCATAAAGTGGTTTTCACCCTCGGAACTCATTTTCTTTTTACTTTTATTCTTTTGACTAAGATACTTGATGTCCAACTCTATCATGCTAACACTTAGTGCACTGATGGAATTCCTCATAGGCTCAATGGCATTGAGGTAGCAAGCAAGGGCGTAGTCATCAGGAAAGGTATAAATACCTTGGCTCAATTTTGTAGAGGTTTGGTCAACAAGTTTAGGATGTTGGATAATCAAAGTGGTGAAAGATTGGGAAAGAGTGTTTATGGATATGGATCTGTCATCATTGGTCCTAACCCGATGCTCAAATTCAAAGGTGATATTACAACTTAAGATGTTGAATTCTTGAATAGGCTCAATGTCATTGTGGGAGTCCACTTTAGCCATCGGTGGATCAGACTCATTAAGTTCATCATTTCGCTCTAGACTTACATTGGGTTTAGGTGCATATTGGTGAATAACATCAACATGTTTCTCTGTAATAAGCTCATCTTCCTCTAGAATGCCTCCACATTCATATTCATTAGGTTCTTCATCTATGCCTCTAGGAAATTTAAGAACATGAGTAAAGTCAAGATGAATACCCCAAGAAGGGTTACCCTCAAATTCTGATTTGAATTCATACTCATGGGAATTTGTCTCAAAATAACTACCACCTTCCTCTTTGTCTATTTGATTGTCTTCAAGATTAGCTGGTTCTTGTGGTGCAACTATCTCTTGCTCTATAGTAGGTTATTGTGTTTCTACTACATTGATTCTTTTTACTGTATCATCTTCAGTTCAAGGAGTTATTTTATTTCTTTAAGAAAATGTTCATAAGGAATGAGCTCATCAGTGGTGTCTGAATCATCACTATCATATTTTTTAGTTGTTTCTTCCTTTAGTCAATTGGTTGTGGATGGCTCAATCTATTCTAAGACATGTGAGGAGTTCTTGCTAAGATACAAAGGATTCTTCTTATATTCTAGACCTGTTGTATTATTTTTTTCTCATCCACGATGGTCAAGAGGTGACAGAAGACCTTTACCCTATAATCCTAGAGGTCCTTTTCCTTTATATCCTATTTTTGTGATCAATTTGCCCCCTAGGCCATATGACTTAGATGGGATCTTTGATGTTTTAGAGTCACATGTTTGAACAATTTGAGATTTAGGTTCATCCTCGTATAGCCATGCAAGCATAGCTTCATCCTCTTCAAACTCTTCTTTGGACACTTGTTCTGCAACAAAATTTCCTTTATATACCTCAAGAAATTCTTTAGACTCCTTTTTAGACTATTTTAGATTTTGTCCATAGGATTTAGGTGAGATAGGGAGAGATGTCAAGGATAAGACTGGCTCTATAGTATATTCTCCCATACCATCTTCTTTGATTTTAACCTCTTTAGCAATGTCTTTCATCTTGGATGTTGAAGCAATGTCCAACTACTTAGTGGAAGATTCTCTGTTATTAGGAATAATTTTATCAGCACTTTCTTTCGATACATTGGAAGTTGTATATAGATCCACTGGAATCATCACCTCTACTCCTTCATAAGGAAATTTCAAACACTAATGATATGTAGAAGGAATAACTTTCATTTCTTGTATCCGGGGTCTTCCTAGAAGGATGTTGTAAGCCAAAGGTAGAGAAAGAACTTGGCATATAGTATCTCTGATGACTCGACCTACTCTGATAGGTAAGACAATTGTTCCTTTGGAAGATCTTTCTTGCTCATCATATGCCTTGATAGTTATATTCTTTCTAGGATCAATGGTCATTTCTAAAAATCCCACTTGTGTAATCAAGCTAAAAGAACAAATGTTTAGACCAGTGCCCCCATCTATCAACACACATTTGACATGATGGTTTTTTGATCAAAACTTCAATATGCAAGGGCTGGTTATGTGGATGACTCAAAGAGTTATCATCTTCCTCTAAAAGGGAAATATACTACGGAGATGTAAGATGACCAACCATAGTCTGGAATCTATCTAAATCAAGGTTATCAGGAACAATGGATCCGAGTAGAGCTTTGTCTAGAATGGCTCTATGAGCTGGAGATATCTGAAAAAACTCAAACATGGAGATTTTTGCATTTGTACGTTTGAGTTGTTGGACAATACTGTATGATGTAGGCCTTGTGTCTTTAGGATTTGAAGATTTAGATGTAGCCTTATGTTTAGAAGTAGATGAAAGATTGAAAGGAACCTTAGGGACATTGGATGAATCTGGTATTTGTCCTTGTAGATGTGCCTAAGCTTGTGATCAAGTAACTGCATTAGCTAATTGATTTTCTCTATCTCTTCTTACAATTTTAATGACATTGCAACGCTCAGATAGACTTGGTTCAACCATATTGATAACATAATTGTTTCCAGAGTAGGCATAATTGACTTTAGCACCCATATTAGGCTGAGAAGAAGAATCATCTTTACCATGTTTCAGAAATGGTTCCGTGAATGTTGTATGATTATTATTGCTCTTATGATTATCAATCATGATTTCTCCATTATCAATTTTGTCTTGTATGATGTGCTTCAAGAGAACACAATTATTAGTCTTATGACCTTTATTGTGATGGAATTCATAGAAATCATTCTCTCTCCACCATTTTGGTTTAGGTTCAGGATCAAAGACTTTTATCTCAGTCAAGTAGATGATTTTATTAGCCAATAGAGTTTTCATGGAAGATTCCAAGGATTCTCCAAGAGGAGTGAATTTGCGGTTAGGATATGTAGCCCAAGGTTTATAATCAGATGACTTCGTATTGGACTCTATTGCTTTAGCTTTGGAAGCTTTGATGGATTGGGTGCCAACAGTGAGATTGAAAGTAGGTGCCTCAGATGGGGCATGGATAGTATCAACAATTCCATCAATGACAATGCCTTTATTCTTATTCCAATTTTTGTTCTTGTCCTTAGAACTAGATCCAGATTCATACTTGTCCTTTTGAAGTGTGATGTCTCCTTTTTTCACAAGTACTTTCTCAATTTTGATCGCATTATCTACCATCTTATCAAAGGATGTATGATTTTGCATTTGTAAAGGGTATTTGATTTCTGGAACAAGATTATTGATGAAGATTTCCAGTTTCTCTATTTTTGGAATGGGTCTAGCATATAGAGAAAATTTCTTCCTCCATCACTTGAGAAATGTTAGGAATGGCTCTCCTGGATATTGTTTCAATTGCAAATGTCGATCATAGTGACTGGATGTTGGATATTGTAGGAGTATTGTTGATAGAATAGTTTGATTAATGCCTCAAAAGTTTTGATAGTTGGAGGCATTATAGAGAACCAATGAATGGCTGCTCCTCCCAAAGATTGAGGCAAGAGACACATTAAGTAGGTTGGTCCATGCATAAACTCCATAGATTGAGTACATAATTCTCTAACATGATCTTGAGCATCAGAGTTTCCATCATACTTATCATACTTAGGCATTTCCACTCTTTTAGGTAATGGTGGCATGTACAAGTCTTTATCGAATGGAAAAGGGCATAAAGCTTCCATGGAGAACTCCTTAGGTTCCTTTTATTTTTCAAGTTTGTTGAGATTGACTTACATGGCATGCATCTATTTCATCATAGTCATGATAGGGGTTTCTTCCTCATGCGTAATGATATCTTCAACATTAAAGTCTGGAGGAAGTTTAGCTCCTTGATGAGCTAACTCTAGAAAGTATGCCTCTCTATCTTCTTTCAAGAAATGCCTCATCATTCTCTTGAAGTCATCATCATTTTTATATTGAGAAATTTTAGAAGGTGTGGGTTCTTGATCTATACCATGTTGAGAGTGATGTCCTTGAGACCCATGATGTGTTCCTCCATGAGACATGTTAGGAGTTTTAGGACTCCCTAGGATAGATTGAGGTGGAGTTTGTTGATTACCTCCATGAGTTGATGGAGGGGGTATGTAACCAGTTCTCGATTGAAAATTGCCAAGACTGTCTATTAGAAATAGGGAATACTGAGAGGGGGGGGTGAATCAGTATTCTACAAACTTTATCTTTTGCCCAATTATGGATATAATAGATTATCTTTATACATGCATAACATAAGAAGCTAAACAACATGCATAACAATAAAGAACTCATAACACATTATTTGTTCTCGAGGAAACCCTGGCCAAGGGAAAACCTTGGTGGGGATGGTACCCACAAAGATCCACTAATCAAAAGTATCCTGTTACTGATGTTGACCCTGTTAGGAGTCTATTACAAGAATATAGTGTATCAGTCCTGATTAAGGGACTATAGGCCTTGTTAGAAGCCTCAACCCTATTAGGAGTTGTAGTACAAAATGTGATTACCAGATGAGCCCATTACCCAAAAAAGTAATGTACAATATACACTAATTACAAAATAGGTTAAGGTACATAACCTTATATTGCTTGAATCAATATCACTTCACTGCTCTTTCACTATTGCTATTACAAATGCTTCATATACTTCGCATCATATTACGTGTTCCTTGTTACAATTACTACACTTTATAATTACAATTACATTTACATTTATACCAATTGCTTTAAAAAAGATTTAACATCTAGGATGTCATCCCTTTATATTGTTAAGTCATTATTTTGATAAACAAAATAATCCCTTAACTCTTTACTAGTTCTGTCTTCATATTCTGTCCTATCAACTTTAAACTGTCTTCAGTAAAACTATCATAACTTCTTCCGTACATATCATACTGAATTACACTATGAGATGGGTGATCAATAGACATCATAGAGTCTCTGTTCAAGTGTGCAAGCATTGAACTTACTCCAGTCGATGTCACAAACAAAAATTGTATCCAGGTTCACTGGTAAAACACTGTCTCACACTTAGACAAATTTGCAATGCGCTTTGTCATACTTTCTCTCTGACTTGTGTGATATTCATGAGGATCATATGTTTCCATAATGACAACATCTATGCAATCAACTTAGCCAAATTGCCAACAATCTCCCTCTTTGTCATTGGTGGCAACATATGAGAAAATTGTCTAAGTGTACAACTCAAAAATCTCAAAATTATTCAAAATTGTGGCCATATATAAAATGCATACTATCCTTATAACTCCTCAAAAATTATTGCCTCTAATATAGTACTCCCCCTAAGAGTAACAACCCTTATCATATACTATCAATTTTCTTCTATATATCTCTCCCCCTTTGACAACAATGACAAAATAAGGTAGGGAGGGTCACAAAATTGTATCACAAAAAGATTATACCTCAATTTATTTATTGCAAAGCCGGTAGGCTTGCAACACAATCTACAAAATCTATCTTCATGGCTTCAATCTCCTTCTCCCATGATTTCTTAATGGAATCTGCCACATTGAGTAGTGCGCTCAATCCATAAGAAGCAATTTCACATGCTTGGAGGTTTTCAAAGTTAAATTTTTGAAAAGATGTCTTTGTTGAAAGAAAATCTTCCAACTGTTCTTCAATTATGCTCAACTTCATAGAAACATGCTCTCTCAAAATAGTATATCTTCTCAGTTTCCTATCTTTCTCATCTTGCACAACTTTAATTTCATCATAAAGTTGCCTAACTTTCTTCTCAACATTACAAACCTTCACATTAGGACTAGATAGAAGGTTTATTTCATTTAGAATCTCTGCTTCCTTCAACTTTATCTTTTGATCTTCCTCAACTGTCAAAGTCTCTGATTTTGTACACTGTATGTACAAAGATTTTCCTATTTCCAAATGTTTCCTCAAATATTTGATACAGATATCAAGAGTATTGATATCATTGCTGATGTATTTACTAATGTTCAACAACATTCTAGCCTCATAGTCTACTTGTGCTTTTACTTTTGCAATATCAGCTAGGTTTGTGAATTCATTATCAAATGTACTCATTACATTCTTTGCCTTCTCCATAGGGTCTGCTTCAGAAATTTTTGTAGTCACAATACTTTGTAACTTCTCGGTTAGTTCCTTTAGACATCCTTCAAGACTCTTCACCTTCTTACTCTTACCAATTATTTTGTTTAAGGATGTAATCAGTTCCAACTGATCATCATCATCTACTTATTTTCCTAAATACTCAATCATAGAGCCAATTTGAGTCTTCTTTCCAGTCTCAGGAGTAAGACTAATATCTTCTTTGGTGGGAAGGGGAACTTGTTCTTCTACAACTGGTGGTTCCACAATAGTGGTCTCTGTCATCTCTTCTTCTTTTGTAGCTTCCTATTCCTCAAAGGCCGAATTGTCAACAATGTTCTCCAAATTCTTGAATACATTTTCATCAGTATCCAAGGTGATTTTCGTACCTTCCACATTCATTGTTTCATCTTCAATATTAATAGTTGGAGAAGAGGGAATTTCCTCTTGTACGTTCTCACCTACTTTCTCTGCTTCAACTAATGGTTCTCCAACATACTCTGCCATAACCTTTATAATTGCTTCTTCAGTCTCAGAATTTGCTTCTTCATACCTGCCTCCCATAATCTGAATTTATCTCCTTTTGGTTCTCAAATGGGTGCTTAGGGCCTTCATAATCTGGTTGAAATGAGCTTCATCTCTTATCTCACAAAGCTTCCTCACAAGCTTTTCTTTGATAGCTATCTCTTCATCTAATGCTCTCTTCTTTCTATTCAGAAGTTTGTTGTAAAGATCATCAGGTATTTGTCCTTGAATAGTATCAAACTTCTTGCTAGTCAAGATCATAAGCTTCACAACTAAATTCTCTAGATTAAGTCTATCAGTATAATCATAAAGATCATAATATTTGTTCATTCTTGCAAAGTCACCATTCTCAATAATTTTCTCATTAAGCTTTTCAACTTTTGGTTTCCAAGCTTTCTTCTTTGTAGTGACATCATCTTTAACCTCTACAATCTTTCTTGGTACTGGTTGCACTAGATTTTTATGCCTCTTTCTTGGTCCAGTGGCACTCTCCTTAACTCTTTTGCTAGGTGTGGAGGAAGTGGATCTAGTTTACATCTTTGTTTCTATGTCCTTCTCAAGTACTTCCACTTTCACCTTTAATCGTGGTTCTTCCTATGGGACTACAATTGATGATAAAGGAGGGATAGACTAGCATTGATGTCTACTTTTCTACTAAAAACTCTCTCTATCATTCCTGTATCCTTTAATATTTTCTTAATGGTTCTCTCAACTCTCTTCTTAGATTGTTTCTCTTCAATTATAATCTTTTTAGAGTTTAAGTTCTCCTCAAAGGTTCCAACCTATTACACTGAGTGTCCAACTTACACTTTAATAGTCTGCTAGCATATTCTTCAGCTTCTACCTTAGATATTTTATAGCCAAGAGGGTCTATGAACTCTGTTCTAGGATCTACTGCTTCAATATAGGTAAGGTTAGTATCCACCATAAAACATATATCATCTTTGTATTTTTCAACAAGAGACTTAGGGATCCTTGATCTACTAGACACAATATTCTGAAATGTCTTAATAACAAGTACTGGACTCTCATTAACACTGTCAATAACATGCTTTCTATATACTACATTAATCCTTTCCATTATAGTTTGTCCATCATTCCAATCATTTCCTATGGTATAAGGAAATCTCCTCAAAAGATGAAAGAACATGTATGTGATCCGAGATGAGAACCTAAACTATGTATACATAGTTTTCTTAATCTTCTCCAAGTTCTCAAACAATTGAATTCTAAGAATTTCACACATATCAAATGGTACCCTGTCAACACACATAAGATAAGTTGCATGTACCATTCCAGCTGCCATGTCATCTTCTCTTGAATTAGCACAAAACTTAGTAGTTAGGATCTTGCATATGTATCTCACATCAACTTGTTTGATCTTTCTAATCACAATTCTTCTACCATTATAGCATGAATTAGTGTTGTCAATAACAATTTTTCTCATGTTTTTCTCATTAAAAGGAATAGCTCCTATCTTAGATAATTGAGTGACTTCATGAATCAAATAAACTATAATATCTATCACTCTATCCTCTAGCCAAAAATTTCCCTTATGAATTCTACTCAAGATGATCTTAGTGCATTCTTCATTATCAAATTCATACTGTAATCCATATTTGAGAATTTCATTATGTTCCAAGTGTTCAAAACCTTGTTTTAGTGTCATATCCTGATTGTACATCTTCTGATATTCATCTGTAAGATCACTATCATTTTCTATCTCTAGTTTGTATCCAAGATAACTCTTGACATTCTCTAAATGTAAAACTCCATCTGGTATGGATGACAATGCAAACCTAGGGTCTTCTTCCAATGGTTCTATTGGTTCCCTTTTCAATTTAGGTCTATTCTTGTCTCTGACATTATGTATTAATGAAACATCCATGATTTCTTCAAATATCTTTACTAATTCAAAGATTTGTCAAGTAAAATACCTCAATTTCATAATTTTAGGGCTTGTGTAGATTCGGTACACAACTCTTTTCCAAATCCTTGCAAAATGCTTTCTATCACTGCTCTTTGATCTCCTTGACACTTGAATTCTCTTTGATGATCAAATAATACCAATCATAACCTTTTATTAATTCAATCTCACTTAGATCTGACATCGCATTCAATTCTTTTGCTACTTCTTTCCAAAAAGTTGTCTCTGCTATCCTGCAAAACTTAAAACTTCTTGTGATCTCACAAAACATAATATTTTTCTTTGCACTCTTAACCATAGCATTAGAATATCATAAAATACCTTGCATTAACTGTGCAAGACTCAATTCATCATATATCTACTTCTATACTAAATCTAAGTTCCTATTCTATTGCAATTTACATGAATTAAGTACTTTGAGATAGGTCAAGTAAAGATTCATTCTTACCTTTCAATACTTCACCTTCCTGATTACCTTCAATGTTGATTATGTCTGCTTCATCTATGCTTTTGGTAAACTTTACTTTATGTGATTTACTACAACATCCTTACTGACTGTTACTAGCATCTTCATTTCTTCTTGCATGATTCTTGGTGTTAGCATTAGGATGAAAAACTCTATTGTTCATTCTGCAAAACCTTGTTGTATTTCCAATCTTGTTACATATCTAACAAAAAATTCCATTGTTTCCATATCTTGGTCTAGGTTGATTGATTTGTGATCTGTAGTTTCTAGCAATGTGTCCAACCTTGTTGCATCTATAACATACTACTCCACTTCTTCTAGTCATATCTTCAATAGGTTTGTTATCTGCATTGTTAGTATTCCTAAACATTCTACTACTATAATTATCCTAAATAAATTTAGGTTTCCTACATTCAATAGCTCTATGTCCAAAACCATGACAGTTGTAACAATAACCATTAAGAGGTTTAAATTGTTTACTTGTGCAATCTCTCTTCATATGACCAATAGTATTATAAGAAAAACATCTACCTTTGAATTCTCTTTGCAACCTTTAGGTGATTCCTCTTGCTTCGGTGATTCTACCTGTTTAGGTCTATCTTCAAATTTGTTGATCTCATCAGGCTCCTTCTCATCCATGCTTTCAGATATCTTCAGATCTTGTTCCTTTCCTTCATCATTTGCTTTGAAAGTGTTGAATCCAAGACCAGTCTTATCATAGAATGGTTTCTGATAGAATATTTGATCATCAATCTTCTCACTAGTTGAATATAGCCTTTCAAGTTGTTGTTTGGATTGAGTCAATTGACCTTTCACAATCTTATTGTATTTCTCAAGTTCATCATACTGTAAATTGACTTTCTCAAGTTCAGATGTTACTTTAGAAAGTTTAGATTTCAATTCTTCATTTTCAGTCTTTAGACTTTCATTCTCAGATTTCAAATTTGCTTCATTCTTACAATTTCCATCTTTCAAACTAAGCTTCAAATTTGCTATCTTCAATTCATGCTTAAGGATCTCATTTTATTTTTCCATATTGTCATCACAATCTTCAATAAAAACTTCGGATTCTTTTTCAGTTTCTCAATGAGGTTCTTTGCATCATCATACTTTTTTTTCAAAGTATCTTTTTCAATTGTAAGCAAGTCAATCTGTTCAAGAGCTTCTTCAAAATTCTTCTTTAGTTGATCTGTATCCATAGAGATCTTACTCAAGCTACTAGGCTTTCCTTGAATGATTCTTTTCCCAGTAACTAAGCTGTGATACCAATTGTTAGAAATAGGGAATACTAAGAGGGGGGGTGAATCAATATTCTAAAAACTTTATCTTTTGCCTAATTATGGATATAACAGATTATCTTTATACATGCATAACATAAGAAGCTAAACAACATGCATAACAATAAAGAACTCATAACACGTTATTTGTTCTCGAGAAAACCCTAGCCAAGGGAAAACCCTGGTGGGAATGGTACCCACAAAGATCCACTAATCAAAAGTATCTTGTTAAGGATGTTGACCCTATTAGGAGTCTATTACAAGCATATAGCGTATCAGTCCTAATTAAGGGACTATAGGCCTTGTTAGAAGCCTCAACCCTATTAGGAGTTGTAGTACAAAATGTGATTACTAGATGAGCCCACTGCCCAAACAAGTAATGTACAATATACACTAATTAAAAAATAGGTTAAGGTACATAACCTTATAGTACTTGCATCGATATCACTTCACTGATCTTCCACTATCGCTATTACATATGCTTCATATACTTTGCATCATATTACTTGCTACTTGTTACTATTACTACACTTTACAATTATAATTACATTTAAATTTATACCAATAGCTTTAACAAAGAGTTAACATCTAGGATGTCTTCCCTTTATATTGTTAAGTCATTATTTTGATAAACAAAATAATCCCTTAACTCTTTACTAGTTTTGTCTTCATCTTCTATCTTGTCGGCTTTACATTGTCTTCGGTAAAACTGTCATAACTTCTTTCGTGCATGTCGTACTGACTTACGCTATGAGATGGGTGATCAATAGACATCATAGAGTCTATGTTCAATTGTTCAAGTATTGAACTTACTCTAGTCGATGTCGCAAACAAAAACTACATCCAGGTTCACTGGTAAAACATTGTCTCACACTTAGACAAATTTGCAATACACTTTGTCATACTTGCTCTCTGACTTGTGCGATCTTCATGAGGATCATATGTTGCCATAATGACAACATCTATGCAATCAACTCAGACAAATTTCCAACACTATTGTCTTCATAAAGACCTGAATTGTAGAGTTGCTCGAGAGTTGGACCTATGTGAGTAGACAAAGGCAAAGTATGAGATGCTTCTCTAGATTTCTTATGTGATGAAGCTCTAGTTTCCACCATTAACCTTGGGTGAAGAAAAAGAATAAGATGATGACAACTGAAGAATGAGTTGATTCAAGAAGATCAAACGATGCAACCTTGTCAAGATTGAATTGATTAAAGATTAGATCGGATGTAAATGAAGGATACTGCCCCAAATTAGTATGGGTAGACACCCAATAGATGGCGGGCACGAGCTCACAACACTTAGCCGTTTAGTAAGAAGACTGAATTTGAAGATAATTTTTACAAGGTTTTGACACAAGATGAAAATGACTGAAATTGATAAATCAGAAGGCTAAATCAGACTCAAGAGACCACTTTAGGAAAATGATGAATTCGTTCTATTTTTTGCTCTATTCCTGACATAGTGAATGTTTTGACAGAATTTTGAAATAGGCTGTAAAAACTGGATTCCTGAAAAATTTGACCAATCTCTGACAACTTTTTGAAAATTCTCAAATGAGTTTTTGAAGACTCATACGACAATTGTTTCCAGTGATAATGTTCTTTTGATTTCTGGTGACAACACTCATACGACATAGTACTGGATACTGTATGACAATACAGGGGTTATGAAATGACTTTTTCTCAAAACTCATACAACAATCTGACCCTGTGGGATGACTTTTGACTCCAAAAAGGTATTTCACTTCAGATTTTGCAAATTTTAGGTTTTCAGCTTCAGATTATTTGCAAATTTTTCTGTCTAGGTTTGAAGATTATTCTGGCATCGTTCATTTCAAATAACCAAATAGAAAACAAGCACGCAGAAAAGCAAGAAAGTGATTTCAAGAACATTTGAAAACAATGAACAGGGGACAAAGCAACCTTGCACACGAACAATCAAGTGACTGAATCTGCTAATCCATAGAAGTGCTAATTGTGTATGTTCCAAAAAGTTTTTCAATAATGCACATATTCCTAGAAAATGAAAATTTGGCCTCACTAGGGTTTGTAGTAATGATTTGACTCTGCAACTTTTATGATCTCAAGAGGGTGAACTCCAATCCAGGAACACCAGGGTTTTGATACAGTCCAAGAATTTAATCAATCAAGAGATGCTAGGGAGATCTGACAGCCCAACAAGAAACCACACCTGTGAAGATTTCCTCCACAAGGACATTTATATAGCGGTTGCTGCTACCACGTTGAAAATGGATATTACCACTTGAGGTTCCATCCATGTGGTTGACCTAATTAAGGGAATGTCCACTATGGTTAAACCTCTCTAAAGGTAGTAGAGCATGGTTTCGATACTACCCAAAAAGGGAGTAGAGCATAGTCCTCTAGCCTTTTCACTTTTAACCAAAACAAAGCAGACAAATTAATCCGACATGCTAAGACCAAAATTATCTCACAAAGATCTATGATGTCAACCACTTATGATCTATCAACCTCTTCAAAGAGAGAATGTATCAATCAAAATTTGAAGATGCACAAATCCAGTAGAATGCAAGACAATCTTAGAAACCTCCCTACCTACAAGGGGATCCTTCATTAAGAAGAGCTTCACATGCGTGAACAAGCGAAAGGAGCCCACTCTCTCAAGATCATCCACAAATAGTGTTCATAGGGCCTATTTACTATGTGTAACAAATATGTAGAAAGCAAATCTATGTTCGTTTTATAGCCCAAAATGAAGTCTATGATATGAAAGCAAGAAAATTCACACAAGCCTGACATGTGAGGGTTCATTTTTATGTCCAAATTGAAGTGTTATGAGATCGTAGTAGAATACCTAAATTTCTCACAACGCGCTTCATAAATTTTACCTATTTTAGCAATTTAGTTGCACTTTTTCCAATTAGATTCAGCAAATATCAGTCAAAAACAAAAGATTTCAATTATTAGGGTTAGTTGTTAGTCCTAATCTGAAAAACTATAAAAAATTATGAAATGACAATTTAATCTTGGAGTCAAAACTCGTATGATAGAGGGTTACCTTCCAGACGATAGTAGAGAAACTCGTACGATAGTGGGTGTCTTATCATACGACAATCAAGATCTTAAATGACAATGTATAGCTTCTGATATGAGCCTCGATAGAATCAATAGTGGGGTCTTCCTGGTATGACTTTCTGACAAAAGTCATATGAAAAATGTACGAACAGAGAATGAAATCATAGAATGGACCAGAAAAATAGATAGAAGTGAAATAGAAATGATGGAAACCTATTTTAGGTACCCACAGTGAGCACCATAAATGTGTGTGTGAATTTTGTACCTAGTTGTAGACACAACACTTCAGTAAAAAATTAGAGGTTAGCAAAAACCAAAATCTACAAGTAATTGAAACTATGCTAGCCAGGTGATTTACTACCTTCTAGTAGGTGCGAGTATGATGTTCTCAGATTGAAATTGAGATCAGTGACAATGCAACACCTAAACAAAGGATTTGAATGCAAAGAATGAAAGATTATATGAATGCAGATTATTCTATATTTTTGTATTTTCTATGCAATAATATGAGAAACTATATGAATCTAAGCTATATGAATGAATTGAATGCAGATTTAATCTAAGAATGCTATGAATGAATATGAAATCTATGATATGAAACTATGCAAAAACTATGAAAGATTATGATCAACTATGAAAGATCTCACAAATCGCCTGTCGCGAGTGCTTAATCCTTTAATCGCCAATTCACCAGAGTAATTGTGCAAATTTGAGTGTTGATGATTATGAAGAGTTGAGCCTTGATTTTATAGAAATCTAGGACTTGAGAATGCAAGAGAAAAGCCATAAATCACTCTTGATAAACTCAAGTTGATTTTTGAGTTATCAAGAAATTAGAGATAATTAACTCACAAAAATCATGCAAAAGCAGAGTTTAACTCAAAATAGAGTTTTAGATCAAATTTCAACTCATCATCAAATGTTGAGTTTCAATTTTAATATTGATTGTCAATTTCTAGTTGCCTACTTTTCTGATTGTGAATGATTTAATATGAATTAATTTAAAAAATAAAGTGATTTATTCTCAACTTAACTGATTTTTGAATTAAAACAATTGATTTATAGGTTAATCAATTATTAAATCAAACTTTACTCTAAAAATATATTATTAAAAATTGACATTTGACATTAATTAATTAAATAAGAATTTAATCAATTAGTCATGAGATTTTAGATTTATTGTCAAAATTTAGGAATAAATTTAATTAAATTTAATTAATTAAATATTTAGAATATTCAATTAATCAAACTTTAGGATAAATAAGATTTATCGCCGAATAGTCATTAAATTAAAGATAATTAGGATAAATAGGAATATTGCTAGGAATATTCTCTGATGCAGAATTTAGGATAAAATCAATTAGGATTCGATAATGTGCAGATGTGCCTTAGGTTAGGACTTTGATGTCAATGTCATTCGAATTGAAGTTGTAGGAGGTCAATGAACCTATAGACCATTTTTGGGGTATTACAAGTATGAGGCCTCGCTGATAGGATTGAGATTAGCATCGAAACATAAGATCAAAAGCCTCAGAGTAATTGGAGATTCAGAATTGGTTGTGTCTCAGGTAAGATCCAAGTATGCATCAAAAAATAAAATACTAAAGCAATATAGAAATGTTGTTTGGGATGAGGTAGAACATTTTGATGCTTTTGGTATTGACTGGATGGACAGGGGCCAAAATAGGATGGCTGATTTATTGGTCAATAATTCTTTAAGGCTAGATGACATTACTTTTGTTGGGATATCCAAAGTTGAGACTCAATCCAGACCTTCTATACTAGACAACATGGAAAATTGGAAAGTTTTTGAAGATAATTTTTTTGGAAATTTGACTATACTATTATGATTTAGCGTTGTCATTATGGAAACAAAGTCATATGAAGTTTTGGAGTCAGCGCATTACTTAGAAGATTATGAAAATGGCTAAGTATGGAAGACTGGATAGTTAGTAGAGTACCAGATGAACGAAGCATTAGCGCACGTGTGTATGACTGAGTTATGGTATGTGCCCTTGAAGATAAGCTTCTAAGTATGGAATTATGCTAATTCTATGAGCTCATGATCATATGAGTCAATATGAAGAAGTTACAGCTAGATGAAGTGTCACAGATAGTGAGGGGCAGAACAGAACAGAGTATAGAACCGACTATTGGTATTTTGGTCAGCGTGTATAAATTTGTTTTTTAAAGGCTATGCACCCATTTTATTTAGGTTATAGACATGTTAATATCATTGTATGTAAACATGCTTGAGCCAATTCATTTGGAAATGTTGTACGTAATAGGTTGAAGGCCGACCTAGTCAATAGTTTTGTTAGCGCATATAAATAAGACATGCACCTTTGTGATTAAGTATGGCATGAGATATAGAGTTGAAAGAAGTAGAGAATAAGCATGAAAAGAGTAGTTAGAATTATTTAGAGCTTTACAAGAGGCTAAAGCATCAATGCACAAAAGCAACTGATCTAACAAGCAGCATCACAGCAGCACTTCACCTTGCAGATATAGTGTGTATCTGAGATCCAAAAGGTTGTAGCCTTCACCACTTGAGAAATGAGCTCTAGGAAAATGTTGCCCCACCCCTAAAATGGTTATTTTAAAAGACTCCTAACAGGGTCTGACCCTTGACCAGGTCACTGTACTAAAAGCATTGTAAAGATCAACTCCTAGCAGGGTTGTAAGATCTTCTAACAGGGATTGTAATACACTAGTGAAGTTCTTAGTGGGTGTCAATTCCCACTAGGGTTTTTACCTATTTGGGTTTCCCCACAATCATATTTGGTGTCATGTGTTATGGTTGTTTATCTTACTTGCATTGATATTCATTTTAGTACTTAAGTTAAGTTTCAAGATATCAGAAAAAGCAATAATATATATGTGTGTATGTTTAACATCTTCATGAAATTAGGATAATCAACTACAATTCTATGAAAATACAATGAAAATTTAAGCTAAGAATTGAAATGAACATCCATGACATCTCATGGTTCTCTATCCAAGTTTGGTAAGTAGAGCTCTCAGCCTATTCTCTACTAGTGACAATTCTAGAATGAGAAAAATGATAGTACAATGCTTAATCTAGCTCTCAACTCTCAAATGTGATACAAAGATTAACTCAATTGCTCTCAATTGCTCTCAATTTCTATGAAAATGCCGATAATGGTGATCCTTTGCAAATGAATTCTCTAGTATCTTATTGCTCTCAAAATGACTCTTATTTATAGTAAAATCCCAAGGGTAGGGGGTAGAGTTATTTAATGATGATTTAGCCTTGGTTGAGTCAAAAACTTTGCAATGTTTTTAAATGGGGGGACAATTTAAATATTTGTTTCAAAGGTTTGGACAAAAAGAAAAATTTGATTGGATGAGATTCAAAGTTGAAATGTGTGATTGAGATTCACCTATTTTAGAGTGACCCATGTGCTTTTATTCCTCAATTCTCATTGGTTGCTCAAATTGTTGTGGAAAGATATTAGGATTAATTAAATTCTATTAATCAATTAAATTATCCATGTAAGGGAGTAGGTTCAATTTGATTTTTGATTTAAAACTATACAATTAATTGATTAAAATCAATTATATAATGTTTTTGACCCCTTTAAGTTTGTATTTAATTATTTAATATCATTATTTGATTTTTCCTTTGATTTAATGATTTTGTCCAATTTTGATTAATAAATGTCCATTTTGATGAGAATTAGAGCATTTTGATAAGATTTTTCCATTTGAATGATTTTAAGACACCTGCCCAATTTTTTATTTCTACAAATGCCCCTCTTTGGATTAATGTGTGAAGCTCATTGATTCAAAGAAATTTTTATGTCTTGATTGTTGATCATGATTTCTTTGATTGATTGATACAAAACTAATTTGAAACTTGATTTGAAAAAAAATGATACCACATGCCCCACTGATAATAGTTTGAAATTTTAATGCCCCAGATTCAATGTTGATGCAAATTTGATACTATGATAATGCCCCCTCAAAAATGAAAATAGATTGATTTTCGAATAGGAATATTTGATGAAATTGATTGATAGTAGATCCAATATGTTTTCATTTCTGAAAAACCTTGATGATATTAAAGGTTTCAAAAAATGCCCCAGTTTGATTGATTGTTAATGAGAAAAGCTTTGATTGAGAAAATGTTGTTGATGGTTTGGTACCGTTTGATGTCAGTCAGAATCACTTGGTTGATGTTGTATTGATGTCAATCGGATAGGATAAAAAAAATTGATAGGATAGAACACTGATAGGATTGGTAACTGATAATTCACTCTCAAGACATAGAAACACGAACAATGATTTTCCTTCCTCATAATATAGAGTTAGGATATTTGATATGCTCAAGAAGAGAAAATAGATGATAGGATAACTTGATTGATGTTAGATGATCAATTGGATGATTTGACTGATTGATATTTGATACTTGATATGATTAGATGTTTCTGATAATATGGGATTGATTGGATGTTCCCATGAGACAAAATTAAGGATTGATAGAAGGGTCCTTTGTTGGTGTAGGTGTAGGTATAGATTCAGGTATCATGTTATATTTGTGCATCAGGACTTCGATGTATCACTTTGTTGATGACATTGTATCTTTGATGTTATGAACACTTATATGATTATAGACTTTCCTTGATTCTTGTGATGTGTTTATGTGAGATTATCTTTATATGTAGTTCTATATGATGTTTATGATGCATTTACTTTTGATTATGCTATGGATGCAATGTATCTTATATATGATATAGATAGATGGATGCAAATGATAATGTAACTTTGATATGTTTTCTGCTTTATGTATGGATGCAAATGTTTTATTGATGGAAATATGGATATGAATGCAACTATGTTTTTTATTTTTGAATGTATGCAACTCTTAACTAAATGTATGCAAATGATGTATGATTAATGAATCTTTTCTCTTTTGCTTTTATGATATAAGGATAATGACTAATGATTAATGCTATGAATGAATGCAAAAGATGATCTCACATGATTGATTTGCATCAAGGATGAAAGTGTTTGATTGAACCCCATTTTTATTGATTGATCAAGATAATGACTGAACGCCTTTTCCCTTGGAAAAATAACTACAAACCAATGCACTTAATCTAACATGCAAATGCAATGCAATGCAACTAAATTGTCACTAGCTTTTAGCAAAGAAATGCCATAGAGAAATATTTTCATCATTGAGCATTGTAGGACTGGAAAGAAAGTATAAACATCACTAACCACATCATGATGATATGAATACTACTTTGTATTGCTTTGGTAACCCCTTTAGGAAACTAGTACAACCCTCACTAGTTGAATGACCAACTATGGGAGTATGAATACCCGTTTCAATAGATTCAATGTTGCAATTGGATTTTTGTAAACAAACAAAGGTCAACCCTCCATCCTATATGAATGTCCTCGATGATTCTTTGATGACCATGTCATTAGAAAAATTCACATAAGTTGTTAGATATTCCTCAAGACAGTCACTCAAAGGCAATAAAAATAATATCATGTCTCCATCATCGCCAATTTAGTTGAAACATCATTGATTAACTAAAAAGACACGATAAAAAGCCAATAAAGATTATCAAAAAGCTTCAAGTGTTTTGCAATGTATCAAGATTTTCAAAAAGAATTTCCAAACATTCTGATCTTTTAAGTGTTGTCAATTTTTAATCTCGAATAATAAAGTCAATGAAGGTTCAAGGATCAAGTTGTAGGATCATAATACTTGGTTGTGAACAATGATATCCATCAAAGGTTCAAAAAAAACCTCTCTCTTCTAAAGCTCTGATAAGTCTCTCTCTGATTGTGACCAGATGTAGCACTATTGAATACGTTTGAGTTTAATGCATTGTGTCATGTGAATTGATGCATGTTGTTGAAATCTGCTGATTAAGATCAAATGCCCCTAATTGGATAGGAAAAATGTTAGACTTGGGAAAACTTCCAAAATATTACAAAAAGCTCAATTTATGCAAGATGCATCTCAAAGCACTTTATGTAAGAAATTACCAACTCTCGAACAAGATCACATTGGTTTGCCCCCAATGTCTAGCAAGATATAGGGGATGAATGATGGATTAGAGATGGATGAAGCATGTGAATGTGATCTGTAGGACCATCTCCTCAGGATTACCCAAGCTATGGAAAAATGATATAGCAATGTGAAGCATGTTTTTGGATAAGCCATGGAAGCCAATGATGCAATGCTAGATAGCCTATAGGATAACAATCTGTTGTCATGAGAATGAGGGATCCAAAAGAAGTGGACATATCAAGAATTTCTTGATAACAATTTTTGTAGTTTAAGTTCTTCATTTTGATCAAAACCAAAGGATCAATTTGGGTAAGGTGTGGATAAGATAACACAATCCGATTAAAGGGGTGATGGAGTCTATGAAGGAATGTTTTGGGATTATGGAAAGACTGTCAAGGAATAATGGAGCTGAATTTGGGATAAGCAAGATCATGATAGGGTAACATAGATGCAACAAGTACATAAGGTTATGGAAAGGATAACGGATGTCAAGATACTTAATGCTCATGAATGCGTTCAACCTTGTCAAGATGAAAGGTGAGAGAGGGAATATGGATGTAAGTGAGATAAATGATAGAAAGATGGAGGATAGCATGGATGAAACTTGCCCCCAAGTGTGGAGTGCAAGAAGGAGGAATTACACATGATGCCTATTTACTAGGTTTTCATCATGGTATTTGTTTCTCTTTACTTTTTCTACCCAGGTGCCTATTGCTAGGTTTTCACCAAGGCACTTTTTTTCTCTTTTTTTTTTCTTTTTTTTTTTTGTATTTTTCAATATTTTCCCAACAATGAGATCTTTGGACAATACTCTTCTGAAATATATGCTATAATAAACCATGGTATGACTAGGATGCCCAAAGATATTAATAAGGTGATGACAAAGGATAGATATGGAGGATAAAGGTAGGTGGTGGTAAAGGTTTTATGCCATAGATTGGATAAGAGGGATGGAGATATGGAAAGTAGGTGTTGGAAAATGAATGTGAGGATAAGAAGAAGGTATGTTGTAGATGGAAATGTTGGAAAGATAAACTTTGACACACACTTTGAAGAGTGGTGGAATGATGGAGTAACAATAGATGAAGGAGGTAAGGATCTTTTTGAGGTAGTAGATTTTGGGATATAGGAACCCAAATTAGACTTGGAAAGTGGAAGATGTTTGGAAGGAGATGGAATAGAAACCTTTGGAAGCTTGAATGTCAATTTTGATTTTTCTTTTGTGTGAAAGTCTTTCCAAAGTGACTTGGGAATCCACATAGTCTTTGATTTTTCTTTCTTTTGTGATGCTTTTGAATGCATTTCTTCAATGAGGGATTTAGGAACCCACATTTTATTTGATTTTTCTTTTTGCTTGGTGGACCTTTGCGGCCTTTTGGATATTTCATTTTTCTTTGTGGACCTTTGTGGTCTTTTGGATATTTCATTTTTCTTTTCATTCACATGTCAATTAGATGGGACATTGTGATTTTTATACACATGGATTCTTGGATTTGTGATTTTTATGTTGCACATCAAAATTTCTTCAAAAAGACTTAGGAATTGTGGATGAATAGGAATAATATGGAGGGTTCATAGGGATTGGTGTTTGGACATTCTTCAAGTATGTGTGCCTTCGTTGATCTTGATACATGGTAGGGTAAGTGAATGGGGAGCTAGAGATGATAGGAATAGATAATGGAGGAGTATACGGCCCTAATATGGATGGAAGGGATGAAGATTTTTCTTTTGGGACATAGGAACCCAAAATGGATTTGGAGGATAGTGGAGGCATGTGGTTGCGTTTGAATGGAGGGATATAAGGTGTGAAAGGGATATCAATATCTTTGAAAGGAGATGTATTGCCTAGGTTCTCATCTTTAAGATTTATCTTTATACTAATAGGCTCATGAGTAGCTTTGATAGGAACAAATTTGATAGGATCAACTGAAGCTTTAAGGGATTTATTATCATGCAATAGATTTGGAAGAATGATGATTTCTTGAGGCAAACATGGAGGAATATGACAAGGAAATGATGGCATACTTTTTTTTTGACAAGGATCTTCAAATGGTGTAGAGAGGGTATATTGCTCTTGATTTTCAATATGCTCATTGGAAATTGTGGAAGGGATATCTTGATCTTGCTTGGGCAGTGGAGAAAATATGAAACTTCAAAGGGTACTTTGTTTTTGGAATGGAAAGATATCATCTTGCAAGACATGAAAGGATGCAAGGGGATCATCACGGGGTTCTATAGATATAAGACCTTCATCAAATATGGGAGGGCATTGTATATAATCTTGATCTTGATCTTTATTGATATTTTTTTCTTTTCTCTTTGGATTATCCTCTTGACATGGAGCCACTTTTAAGGACAAGGTAGATGTTTGGATATGTGTGGGGGATGTTTGGAAGAATAATGTAGGATCCTTTTGAAGGGGTATAATAGGCATTGAAGCACATGAAACTTTGAGGTCTAAGATCTTTGAAGTATGGAAATGATCTGCAACAAGATGTAAGTTAGCTTGGATTTCTTTTAGAGGTAGCCCTTGAGGGTAGACATAGTCAACGTGAAAAGTGTCATCATTAGGCTCACTCTTTAATGGAGCAATTTTGGATAGTTATGAAGCTTTGTGAGATGGATAAAGGATGAAAGGACAAGCTATGGTAGAAACCTTGCTAGATGGAAGGGTACTGTGAAAAGTGTGATCATTAGGCTCACTCTTTGATGGAGTAATTTTGGATAGTTGTGAAGCTTTGTGAGATGGATGAAGGATGAAAGGAGTAAAAGCTATGGGAGAAACCTTTCCAAATGGAGGTTTGTGCATTAGATCTTTCTTGAGAGTGGTACTTTTCTCTTTATACTCTTTATTATTTTGATCATAAATAGGATGATCATGAAATTTCCCTTGATCCAAGATAGGTTTGTTGCTCTTAAATGCTTCTTTTTGTGAGAAAGATGAAGATACGAATGCCCCATCATCATAAAGAAAAGGACACATTGATCTTAATGATGGATTTTTAGATGATGTATCTTTTTTTTTTTCCTCATTCTTCCTCAAGGTTGATGTGTCAAAATTATGAGGAAGATTAGCTCCTGATTGAGCTAATTTTAAGAAGTATGCTTCTTCATCCCTCTTCATAATTAATTTTATTATTTCCATAAACATGGGATCTTGGGATGCTTCCAAAATTTCATCTTCAAACACATCATCATTTTGATTCCTATGGAGATTTTGGTCTTGGTTTTGATAATTATGCTCCATAATAGGATTGATTCATTTCTCAAATAGATTCATCATTATAAATGTTTTTCAGGAATATGATCTATTTGTTGCACTGATAAGGAATATCTCTGAAAAGGGTATCCAAAAGTGATTTCAAAATCCTTCCACACCCTCAGGAAATTTCCCTTATTTTCCCTTCTTTGTTTTTGGGCATCACTTGCCAATGTGTAGGCGTGACTTAACACTTAGCATGCGGTTCCTGGAATTTGCTTAGGCGGCACTCTGCAGGTCAGCAAGCAGATTTTCTTTGTTGATAGATGTTTCTTAATCTTTTATAGGTGTTTCTTAGAATATCATAGGCATGATTTCTTTATTGACAGGCATTTCCTGAATAGTCACAGGCGTGACTTTGTTGTTTATAAACAATTTTTCTCTATGTGTAAGAGGCACTTTACAGACCAGGTTATAAATTTTAAATTTTAAAAGGTGTAAGATCAGGTCTACAGAATATTCTTGCTTGAAAATGAAGTACAAATGCAATGCACACATCAAATTTGTACCATATCCCTAAAACCACACTAAAAGTGTATGTTCTAGATCATTTTTCACAAGTATAAACAAGAATATCTTCCACGAAATCTACCTAGAGTTAGATTTGGCTTTTAAACATGTTTGGCTCTACAAGGCAGATTACTACTTATCAAGATTTTAATGAATACTTTCATTCTAAATTATTTCAAGCTCTTTTTCCCACTTGCGGGCTTCCCACATGCACAAAAGCATGATTTGGCGCAATCCAAAAGGACTACTAGAGGAAGTGAAGAAACTTGCACACAACCTAGTCACTCTCCTATTAAGGAAGAATGTTTTTTTTTTTATAGTGGGTTGGATAGTACTATGGCTATAGTGATTGTCTCCAACTTGGGTCATTCCCTCTCCTCATCCTCGCAAGGAAAATCTCAAGAGGCAGCCCCTTTAAAGATCTATATTATCTAGCATGTATAGAAAAGCAAGAAAATTGAACTTAGTCCAACAAGTTTGGGAATTTGGTTCACTTATAAATTGAAGAGCATATCCCTATTGTTGTTCTTTATTCCAAAGACTTCAATCAGATTTTGTTCTTTTTCAATCTCTTAACAAGGAGATTCTTATAAATGAAATGTTTGGTTAATTCCTTCCTTCCTTTCTAACAAATTGAACTAACATGTTTGGCTTTTTTATCCACTTCAAAAAATGGAGAGCATATGCCTAATGCTTGTTTAATTTGACAAATAGTAAGGTTTTTCTATTAATCTAGGTTCAATGAATAGCCACAATTTAAGCAAATGCAAGCTTGATTTGATGAATACCTCTTTTTGTAGCTAGCAAAAGGCCAAGCACTTTTATGAGGTTTATGGCTTTTTATTTTTTGCTCACTCACCTAGTGGCGATCGTTCCCACTCCCTCCTCTAACAAATTAGTCCAACATAGCCATACAAAATGAAGGAAACCAAAGGAACAATTGAAATTGCAAATTAAGTTTTTTTGACAAGATTTTTCAAAGAAATTCAAACAAATTAATGTAAGCAAATTTAACTCAAAGTAGGGAATTTCATCTTGTATGCATCCAACACTTTAATGTAATGTTTGTAAAGATCTTCAAATTTCAAACTATCCAAAATCACAGTAGTATGAATCTCTTTTAAACATTTATTTTGGATTCTCACATCTTTACTCTCTTGTGTGACTCTTCTTTCTAGTTTCCTGATTTTCCTGTGTTTGCTCATCTATAAGAAAAACATAGATAGAGAGTAAGAAAATAGAAATTAACAATATGATAGAAAATTTAAGCACAAAATAGTAGGTGTCATTTATCAGCTAAAGCGCATCAATTAACAATTAGTAGGGGTGACTTTAAAATTCATAGGCGTCACTTTCCAGTGACTCAAGTGATTTTTAAAGATCAGTAAGCATGACACTTTAATTGATAGGTGTTAAAAGTATTGAAAACTGTGTAGGATAAAGTATTCAAAGTGGCAAATAACAACTACTAAGCATTAATTAAAGATTACTAGGTGTGATAGATCACAGTAAATTGTGTAGTAGAATTCATCACAGGAGACAAAGTTCAACTAATAGGTGTTAGTTCTCAGATCACATGCATCGCTTTACACTTGCAGGTGTAACACTTTATCTCACAGGCGTCAAAGAGAATAAAAGATAGAATAGGAAGAATCTGGCAGGTGTCAGTCAACTACTTGTAAGTGTCACCAGAATGCTCACAAGAGTCATTAATTCCTTCATAGGCGTCATTTCTCCTATTTTCTACAAAATTCACAGAAAAGTGAAGACAAAAACACACAAAACTTGATAAAAATGATAAAGATGAGGCTCAAAGCCCCACGGTGGGCACCATTTGTGTGTGTGTGTTTAACACCTTCATGAAATTAGGATAATCAACTACAATTCTATGAAAATACAATGCAAATTTAAGCTAAGAATTTAAATTAACATCCATGACATCTCATGGTTGTCTATCCAAGCTTGGTAAGTAGAGCTCTCAGCCTATTCTCTACCAGTGACAATCCCAGAATGAGAAAAATGATAGTACAATGCTTAATCTAGCTCTCAACTCTCAAATGTGATACAAAGATTAACTCAAATGCTCTCAATTGCTCTCAATTGCTATGAAAATGCCTATAATGATGATGCAAGTTGCAAATGAATTCTCTAGTATCTTATTGCTCTCAAAATGACTCTTATTTATAGTAAAATCCTAAGGGTAGGGGGTAGACTTATTTAATCATGATTTAGCCTTGGTTGATTCAAAAGCTTTGCAATGTTTTTAAATGGGGGGACAATTTAAATGTTTGTCTCAAAGGTTTGGACAAAAAGACAAATTTGAGTGGATGAGATTCAAAGTTGAAATGTGTGATTGAGATTAACCTATTTTAGAGTGATCCATGTGCTTTTATTCCTCAATTCTCATTGGTTTCTCAAATTGTTGTTGAAAGATATTAGGATTAATTGAATTCCATTAATCAATTAAATTAGCCATGTAAGGGAATAGGTTCAATTTGATTTTTGATTTAAAACTATACAATTAATTGATTAAAATCAATTATATAATGTTTTTGAACCCTTTAAGCTTGTATTTAATTATTTAATATCATTATTTGATTTTTCCTTTGATTTGATGATTTTGTCCAATTTTGATTAATAAATGTCCATTTTGGTTTGATCCATTTTTATGAGAATTAGAGCATTTTGATAATATTTTTCCATTTAAATGATTTTAAGGCACTTGCCTAGTTTTTGATGTCTATAATATAGAACACTAATTCACCCTCCCCCCCCACCTCTCAATGTTCCCATTCCTAACAATTGGTATCAGAGCTTTGGTCCTCTGAATAAAAGTTTAGGCACTTGAGGAGATCATGGATATAGGAGAAGTGAAACATCTGAAGAAGAATCTTGAAGCAACTGTTGAAGATCTTGACAGATCTAAAAAAGAAATTGAAGAATTGAAAGAAAAGGTTAGTGGTTCTCAAATAATCATCAAGAAACTAAAAAAAGACTTGAAAGACTGTTCAAATAGTGATTTAGGGAAAATGGTCAAAAAGATGAATGAGGAAAACACATCTCTGAAGGATCAGATTGAAGAGTTGGATGAAAAGCTATTTAACAATCAAGAATCCTATGAAGAACAAGTCAAAGAAAACAAGCAGTTGGATGAAGAACTAAGGAAAGAAAACATGAAAATCTTAGAGCTAGAAAACATCAAGAAGAAAGTAGAATTAGAATTGACTAAAATAAAGAATCATATTGACAAGTTGCACCCAAGAAAGGATTTAATATAATCTTAGTTGTATGCATAAAATATTAAAGGAGACACCAGTGGTATTGGAGTCAATGAAGCACAAAATTAGATCAATGACATGCTTCCAAGATTGAAAACATCAGAAGGATATACAGAAGCTAAGAAGACTAGAAATCAAATTGTAGCTAATGCAGAACCATCTAAAGATGAGCACACGCTAGTAAACAAAACTTTTTATACATGTAACAAGCATGTTCACATAGAAAGAGTGATGTAGGGGCATTCTAGGGTACTCACTGAATCTGCATGGGAGGTGTATGTTTGGTTGGTGTTACTCGGTTGTAGCCTTGACTGGTGGCCTTGGTCATTGAAGGAAGCTCAGTCGCTGAAGGAACTCAGTAACCTCTGGTGCTTTGTGAAAGTGTTACTCGATGATGCCTACGGTGCTTGGTCAACACTGGTACTCAGTGATGCCTGACATGCTTGGTTATTCCATTGTTGCTCGGTAGCTCTGGTTTACCGACTGGAGTTCTATGTGATTTATTGGGCTGAATTGATGCATTTATTGTTGGTAGTTGTTGTTACAGGCTGACATGTTAGATTAAATGTTTGTTGGGGGAGAGTTAATGATTTCATCCAGCCGACTTGTGGCAAATGATTATTATTTAAGGGGTGTCTGGGTAGATGTTTAGGGATGATCAGGAGATTGTAGAAGTTCATGACTTGAAGGCTTAGTGAATCAGATCTGGGGTTTTGAAAGATGGAGTTGGCAAAGTTGTAGAAAAGATCTTGCATGATCTTGCAGGTCCAATGTAGTCAAGGATGGAGAATCTAATTAAGGAAGGTCTGAACTTGTAGCCAAACACCAACATAGTGAAAAACACAACAAGAAACCTAGATCTGTAGGAAACAAATGTCTTTATTCATCAATTAACTAATTACATGCAATGTGCTAAGCTATAAAGCCTTCCTGATTATGGCCAATTATAATGCAAGAAATAGTTCTAAAAGATCACGTAGGATCCAACACACTTCTCCTCAGCTAGCCCAGGTCTACAACACAACAAGACACTGGTAGGCACTCCAAGAAGGATCTAAACTTATACCCATAGGTCACCAAGCAATCTTTCTACTACCTAAGCTCACAAGCTACTAACTCTGCTAGATCTAATCTAAACTATAGATCGATGCCTAAAAAACTACCCAACTATCTCCTTAAATACTAAACCCCAACCACAAGTCAGCTTTACAAACAATTAAATCCCAAAAGCCAATCGACTCCCAAATATACAAATATTAAATGCCAAACATCAGTCAACTCACAAATAACTTCACAAATATTTAATTCACCAAGATGGCCTCCAGAACCACATAGGATAATGCAACACACTAGATCTAGGTCCCCACATGTCCAATGATCAATCCATAACTTGAGGAATGAAACCCAAATTAAATGCATCAATTGGCCAAGCTGAATCTCCAAGAACAACAATCGGTAAACCAAACTACTGAGCACCAGGAAATATATCGAGCAACCATAAAAACCAAGCTCCTTAAGCATTACCAAGTAGCAATGTTGACCGAGCACCACAGACATTTTCGAGCACTAGAAGTGCCAAGTCTACTTCCATGACCAAGCTCCCTTCAGCGATCAAGTCCTCCAGTGACTGAGCCACTTCAATAACTAAGAAACAGGCATAAAGACCAAGACCTCATCGGTAACTGAGCATCAAGAAAAAAACCACCAAGTCACCAAGTGACCATCATCCACCAAGATCCACTAGAAGTTCCAACTGAGAATCCCCGCCAAGACCACTAAACTCCATCGGTGAAGCCTAACAAAATTCGACCAAGATTCACCATCAAAGACTAAGAAATGCCAGTCTTCTACCGAGATCACCAGCCAAGTAACTAAACTCCACCATACAATTACCGAGACTACCAGAATCTTCAAGCACTAAGCAAGAAGCCAAGATGCCACTGCATCAGACTCCTGAGGTACAAAGAAAAGTGTGTCCCACACTTTCTCAGCAAAGGGAACATCTAAAAACCACCAACTCCACTTCATCTTCACCAAAGGTTTCCACTCCATCAGAGGAAAGAGAACCAATCTATGACTCAACCAATCAGCATGTCCAACATCCCGAACAAACTGAGCCATCAATCCATCACTAGGGATCAAGGAAGAATCCCATCTTAGAATCTCATCACCAGACTTATCATTGTCAACTAGAAAACAATATCAGCACCACAACACTGAATAAAAGAAATTTGGTAACACCTACATCACCGAGGTGTTCAACAGCAGGTAACTCTATACTAACAGTAATATGATCAAGCACAACTAGATGCTCTGCAATTTCCATGTTAGGCACAACTAACTAAACATGAAAACCAATCTTCTCACTAGCCTCAACAAGATCAACAACATCATCAGTAATCACAAGTAACTTAGCAACAAGCACAAGTTTCTCTATAGGTTTGATGTTAGACTCCACTAACTGAACATCAAAACCAATTTCACATACCTCTTCAACCTTTGAAATGTCACAAGAAACCTTGTCAAGATGTCTTCTCTCACGAACCAATCTACCAACTAGCCAAAAAACTTCCCTCTAGATCGACATGCTCCAACTTTGATAAGCTTTACAAACCTCAACAACTCTTTCTCTCATAAGGTTCTTAACTCAGTTCTCCATGCAGTTCAGAAAATCCACTTCCAATCGAGCAAACCTCTCAAAAATAACATCACCAAGGTCCAATCCTCTTGGAGACATCTCCAAAGATCTTCAAAAACCTTCTATAACAAACCCTAACACCAACCACCTTGTGATAACCTCCAAGCTATATACAAGTCAGATCACAACCTGCTACCTCGCATGAACAACTAGGGCATGATTTCACAAGTTCAATGTCACAGATCTGCAACTCAGATTGCACACAATCTCTTTACCAATAAAATCAACTTTGCAAGATTAGCCTTGATAGGTCAACCTTCTGCTCCAATAAGATCAAACTCTCACTCTGATACCACCTAATGTAGTCAAGGATGGAGAATCCAATTAAGGATGGTCTGACCTTGTAGAAAAACACCAACATAGTGGAAAACACAACAAGAAACCCAGATTTGTAGGAAACAAATGTCTTTATTCATCAACTAACTGATTACATGCAATGTATCAGGCTGTAAGGCCTTCCCAGTTATAGCCAATTACAATGCAAGAAATAGTTCTACAAGATCACACAGGATCCAACACACTTCTCCTCAGCTAGCCCAGTTCTATAACACAACAGGACACTGGTAGGCACTCCAAGAAGGATCTAACCTTGTACTCATAGGTCACCAAGAAATCTTTTTGATACCTAATATCACAAGCTACTAACTCTGCTAGATCTAATCTAAACTCCAAATCAATGCCTAAATAACTACCCAAATATCTCCTTAAATACTAAACCCCAACCACAAGTCAGCTTTACAAACAATTAAATCCCAAAAGCTAGTCGGCTCCTAAAGATACAAATATTAAATACCAAACATCAGTCGGCTCACAAATAACTTCACAAATATTTAATTCACCAAGATGACCTCTAGATCCACATAGGATAATGCAACACACCAGATTTAGGTCCCCACACATTTAATGGTCAATCCATAACTTGAGGAATGTCACCCAAATTAAATTCATCAGTTAGCCAAGCCAAATCTCTAAGAACAACCATCGGTATACCAAACTATCTAGCACCAGGAAATATATCGAGCAACCATAACAACTGATCTCCTCAAGCATTACCAAGCACCAATGTTGATCGAGCACCATAGACATTGTCGAGCACCAGAAGTGCCAAGTCTCCTTGCATGACCAAGCTCCCTTCAGAAATCGAGTCCTCTAGAAACTGAGCCACTTCAATAACTGAGCAATAGGCACAAACACGAAGACCTCATTGGTAACTAAGCACCGAGCAACAAACCACCAAGTCACCAAGTGACCATCATCCACTGAGATCCACCAGAACTTCCAACTGAGAATCCCCACCAAGACCATCAAACTCCATTGGCAAAGCCTAACAAACTTTGACCAAGATTCACCATCAAAGACTGAGAAATGTCATTCTTCTACTGAGATCACCAGCCAAGTAACCAAACTCCACTAGACAATTACCGAGACTACCAGAATCTTCAAGCACTGAGAAAGAATCCAAGATGCCACTACATCAAGATCAAATAGTTATCTGATAGGTTGTAATTGCAGAGCTAGTGGTTTGCACACTTGGAGACAAGGAGATTTCTTAGAGGCTTGCGAGCTCAATTTTAGATCTACCTTAGGGTTTCCATTAGCTTCTCATTGTCTTTAGAACTAAACTAGCTAAGGTTGTATTGGATTTGTTCAAATCTTGTAGAATTGTTTCTTCTTATAATTGGCCCTAACCCGGAAGGCCTTACATCCAGACATGTTAATGAAAATTAGAGTTAAACAATTGCTTTGTTGTTGTGTTGTTGAGTATTCCACTATGTTGTTCTATTGGTTGCAAGGTTTGGACTGTCCTTAATTGGAGCCACCATCCTTGACTACATCAGGTGGTATCAGAGCTAAAGTTTGGTCTTATGGAGTGAAGGTTGACCTAGCAAGGCTAATCTTGTGAAGTTGATCTTTTTTTTTAGGAGATCGTATGATCTGGATTGTAGATCTAGAGCACTAAGCTTATGGATCTTTCCCTAGTTGTTTGTTCAAGGTGGTAGGTTGACATCTAACTTGTACACAACTTGGATATTGCCACAAGGTGGTCAGTGAGGGTTTGTTGCAAAGGGTTTTTATATATCTTTAAGGATGCCTCTGAGAATATTGGACCCTAGAGTTCTTTCTGATCTTTGCGATACTATTGAATCCTGGATCATAGAGAAGGTGAAATTAGATTTAAGATCTAAGATGGAGTTGATGAAGAATGACATGGTCGTTGAGATCATGAGAGCTATTACTTCTATACCTCAGAATGTTGGTACTGAGGATGGTTATGAGGAAGCTGTCAAAGACTTTGAACCTACTAGATCTAGTGGTAATGACCGGAGGGATAGATTTGGTGAAGACAAAACTTCTTAGTTGCCTAGATCTGGAGCTTGGTTAAGTAGTAGTTACCAAGTGGAAGTTCCTACTTTCTCTAGTACTTTGAAGACTGAGAACTTGATTGATTGGATTGGTGAACTTGAAGATTTCTTTGAGCTAGAAGAAATTGAAGATCCTCTTCAGGTGAGATTAGCATAGACAAAGTTGAAAGGACATGCTGCTCTTTGGTGGAAAGAACTATAAAGAGATAGAGAAGATGAAGGTGAAACAAAGATCAATCAGTGGAGGTTGATGGTGACTAAGTTTAAAGCTAAGTTCATACCTTCTGATTATGAACTTGACTTGTTTAAGAAGTTTCAGAATCTAAAATAGAAGGATTTGTCTATGGAAGATTATACTGAGGAGTTCTACAAACTTACTATTTGGTCTAGACACTGAGAGCTTGGTAAGGAAAAGGTAGCTTGGTATGTGAATCATTTGAGATTCAATATTCAAGATGAGCTTGGTATGTTGAAGATTGATTTTGTTGAAGATTCTTATTAGTATTCTCTAAAGGTAGAAGATAAGTTGAAGAGGAAACAACATAGTAATCTCCAAGGGAAGGAGAATATTAATCACTCGGTGAAGGATAAATTGACTGATGCAAAAGATGAATAGAAACCTGTGGAACCGAAGAAGAAGATAGGTAGAGTTATCTTTAAGGGTACTTGCTATAACTATGGAGAGGAAGGACACTATTCTTTTGAGTGTACATAGAAGAAACTTGGTGACCGATGAACTGCTATGGTGAATGAGAATGAACCAGAATCTGAGAACTTGCTGCTTCGGTGAACATTGCTCAGTACAAAGCAGGAACCTTGTTAGAGGACTAACTTGTTTAGGACCTGATGCAATTCTAGAGGTAAAATTTTTGATGCTATTGTTGATAGTGGTAGTAATGATAATGATGTAGGGGCATCCAAGGTTTAGGCAAGGGCATTCTGTGTCCTTGAAAAACTGCATGGAGTGTTTGTGTTTTGTCCAGTTTTTACTCAGTTATAGCCTTGACCGATGGTCTCGATCATTGAAGGAAGCTCAATCACTAAAGGAACTCAGTAGTCTTTGGCACTCTATGAAAGTTTTTCTCAGTCATGCCTTTGTTTCTTGGTCAATATTGGTGCTCGGCGATGCCTGGCATGCTCAGTAATTTTACTGTCGCTTGAAAGTTCTGACTTATTGATTGGAGTTCTATGTGATTTGTTGAGCCGACTTGGTGAATTAATTGTTGGTAACCATTGTCTTGGGCCGACATGCAGAATTAAATGTTTGTATACATTTGTAAGCCAACTTATATTAAATTTAATTATTGTTTTTAGAAGTTAAGGGTTTCATCCAGCTGACTTATGGTTGATGATTAGTATTTAAAGAGGGCTTGGGTAGCTATTTAGGGAGGTAGATTTGGGAAATTAGAACTTGGAAGACTTAGTAGATCTAGAATTCAGATGTGAAGTTAAAGTTGGTGAAGTGGTGGAAAAGTTCTTGATGTTCTTGTAGATCAGATTGTAATCTGATAGTCATTTGTAGTAGAGCTAGGGATTTGTATACTTGGGAATAAGGAGATTACTTGGAGGCTTGTGAGCTCAAGTTTAGATCTTCCTTAGGGTTTCCATCAGCTTCTAATTGTCTTAAGAGCTGGACTAGCTAAGATTGTATTGGATCTGGTTGTGGATCTTGTAGAATTGTTTTATTTTGTAATTGGGCCTAACCCGGAATGTCTTATAGCCAGGCATGTTAATGAAAATTACTTGAAACATTTAAGGTGTTGTCTATTGTGTTGATTTTTCCATTGTGTAATTCTTTTGGCTACAAGGTTTGGACTATCCTTCATTCGATCCACCATCCTTGACTATATTAGGTGGTATCAAAGTGAATTTTTGTTCTTGTTGGAGTGAAAGTTGACCTTGTCAAAGAAGAAGTTTGACCTAGCAAGGCTGATCTTGTGAAGTTGATCTTATTGAAACCGAGATTGTGAAAAATCTAGATTACATATCTGAAGCACTAAACTTGTGAAATTGTGCCCTAGTTGTTTACAAAATTGCAGGTTGAGATCTGACTTGTTGCAACTTGGAGATTCTCACAAGGTGGTCGGTGACGGTTTGTTGTAGAGGTTTTCTCTTATCTTTAAGGATTCCTCTGAGAAGATTGGACCCTAGAGTTATTTCTAACCTTTATGATACTGTTGAATCCTGGATCATAGAGAAGGTGAAATCAGATTTTAGATCTGAGGTTGAATTGATGAAGAATGATATGGTCACCGAGATCATGAGAACTATTGTTGGCATACCTCAGAATTTTGGTATTGAGGATGGCTATGATGAAGCTACTAAAGAATTTGAAACTACTGGATCTAGTGGTGATGACCGAAAGAACAGATCTAGTGAAGACAGAACTGCTCAATTGGCTAGATTTGCTACTCAGTTTAGTAATTATTGAATGGAAGTTTCTACCTTCGTTGGTACTTTAAAGCCCAACAATCTGATTGATTGGATTGGTGAACTTGAAGATTTCTTTGAGCTGGAAGAAATTGAAGATCCTCTTCGGGTGAGATTAGCACAGACAAAGTTGAAAGGACATGCTGCTCTTTGGTGGAAGGAACTATAGAGAGACCAAGAAGATGAACGTGAAACAAAGTTCAATCGGTGGAGATTGATGGTGACTAACTTGAAAGCTAAGTTCATACCAACTGACTATGAGCTTGACTTGTTTAAGAAGTTGTAGAATGTAAAATAGAAGGATTTATCTATTAAAGATTATACCAAGGAATTCTAAAAACTTACTATTCGGTCTAGATAATGAGAGCTTGGTAAGGAAAAGGTAGCTTGGTATGTGAATGGATTGAGATTCAATATTCAGGATGAGCTTGGTATGCTAAAGATTGATTCTTTTGAAGATGCTTATCACTATGCCCTGAAGGCAGAAGATAAGTTGAAGAGGAAATAGCCTAGTAACTCCTAAGGGAAAGAAAAGGTTGATCACTTGGTGAAGGATAAGCTGATTGATGTAGAAGATGAACAAAAACCTGTGGAACCAAAGAAGAATACATGTAGAGTTATCTTTAAGGGTACTTGCTATAACTATGGAGAGGAAGGACACCATTATTTTGAGTGTACACAAAAGAAGGTTGACCGACAAACTACTGTGATGAATAAAAATATTTAGAATGAGCTTGAATCTGAGAACTTGTTGCTTCGGTGAACATTGCTCATTACAAATGATGAACTTTGTTAGATGAGTAACTTGTTTAGGACCCAATGCAAGACTAAAGGTAAACTCTATGATGTTATTGTTGATAATGGTAGCACTGATAACCTTGTTGTTGAGGACCTAGTTCAGAAACTTGGTTTGAGTAGAATGAAACATCCTTGTCCTTATAGGCTTGGTTGGTTACAAGATGTTCATTCGCTAGAAGTTAGAGAACAATGGTTCATTGATGTTCAGATTGGCCAGTACAAGGATCTTGTGCTTTATGACATTGTGAAGATGAATAGTTGTGATATATTGCTCGGTAGACCTTGGTAGTATGATTGTAGAGCTATTTATGACTGTGTAAGAAATGTGTTTACTATTGAGAAGGATGACAGGAAGTTTTCACTAATGCCTTTAATGGATACAACACTCGGTAGGAGAAGCCTGAGTATTGGTAGCTGAGTTGAGATTGTAGATCTTGAGAAAATGAATGATCAGTATGAAGAACCAACCTATACATTGTCTAGAAAAGACTTGAAGAGACAGAGGAAACTGAAGTGGAAGACTTTGCAAGAAGAAAAGGTGCATGTGAAGAACCAGTTCGGGATTTATGTGTTGAATCCTGAAAGATGGTCTTCTCATATATGAACATCTTTTGGAACCTAGGGTATCTGATGTAGGGGCATCCAAGGTTTAGGCAAGGGCATTCTATGTCCTCAGAAAACTACATGGAGTGTTTGTGTTTTGGCTAGTTTTTACTGAGTTGCAACCTTGGCCAACGGTCTCGGTCATTGAAGGAAGCTTGGTCACTGAAGGAACTCGATAGTCTCTGCCACTTAGTGAAAGTGTTTCTTAGTCATGCCTTTTTTTCTTGGTTGATACTGGTGCACAGTGATGCCTAGTGTGCTTGGTAATTTTGACTTACCGATTGGAGTTCTGTGTGATTTGTTGAGCTGACTTGGTGAATTAATTATCAAAATTTACATGACAACCTTTTGTGCCATCACCAAATTTCTTCAATTTGAGCAACAAAACATGAGCATTCACCAAGATCAAGATAAAATAGGTTACCTTTGGTTTGTTTTCCTGAATCAATCAATTTTCCTTTGTCATCCAGCAGTCTTGCTTTGCCATCCATAAATTCAACCCTGAATCCAATGTTGATTAGCTGTGCTACACTTAGAAGATTATGCTTTAGTCCTTCAACCCAATATGCATTATCACATACAAGTTCTTTGGTTAATGAAATTCATCCTCTTCCTTTTATACTACAAGGTTCATTATTTCCAAACCTTACATTACCACCATCATAGTCTTCAAGGTGTTCAAACTTTGTTCTATCACCACTCATATGATGTGAGCATCCACTGTCTATAATCCATGTATTATTTTTGCCTATATGGAGATAAGTGCCATCTCATCTTCAACATCATCAAATTCATCTTTTACAGCAATGAAGACAATTTCTTCTTCACTATCATCAGAATCCTTAGCCAAAAAACATGTTTTCTTACCTTTATCCTTGAATGACTTGAAATTATTCTTGCCATTGTACTTGTGACCTTTCTTCTCATCCTTGCTTTGCTTGTTTGGGCACCTATCTACAATATGACCAATTTCTACACATGAGAAATAGATTAAAGGAGTTTTACCTTTGTATTTACCTCTGCCTCTAGTATATTTCTTGGCAAGTAATGCTCCAATAACTTCAAGATCACTATCTGAACTTTCCTCTGATTCTTCTTCACTTTTTGACTGGAGTTTCTTGCCCTTCTTAAGTGAAAGTTTGGCCTCAAATGCTGATTCAATATTTTTAGAAGTTGGAACATAGTTGTCATAGTTATCCAATTCAAAAGTTGTCATCTTCCAACTAAGGCATCCAAAGTTATATTGTGATTTTGTTCACATCTTCTTTCTTGAATAGCAGATACTCTTATTGCATAGATAGGAAGCAATGTTCTAAGAACCTTACTTATAACAGTTTCATCACAAATTTTTCCTCTAGAAGCTCTGATTGCACTAACACTCACCTTGATTCTTTCAACATATTTTGCAATGTTTTCATCTTCTTTCATCTTCATCTGATCAAACTATCCTCTTAGGCTTTCTACGTTGGCTCTCTTCACATTGTCATCACCACCATAAATTTTCTTCATCTTATTCCACATTTCATAAGCAATTGTGCAGTCTTTGATCTCATCAAATTCTTCATAGCTAAGAGCTGATGCAATGTCTATCATCAAGGTGTTATGGTTCTTTTTCTCTGCAATGTCTTCAACAGTTGATGTTCCAATAGGAACTGTATATGCTTGATCAATATATTTGCATCCTAAGTCACTAATGGAAGCTAGATGAAGTCTCATGAGACCTTGCCATGCTGAAAATTTATCTCTGTTAAGCCTTGGAATTTCTCTCTTGTAAGACATCTTGATCTTTAGCTTAGGTCCTTGAATCCCTTCCTGCAAGCACCAAAAGCTCTGATACCAATTGTTGGAAATATAGATGTAGTAACTGAGAAGGGGGGGTGAATCAGTTAACCATAAATTTTCTTTCCATAGATCCCTTAGATGTCTTATTAAATCATTTGCTACTGTTATTCAAAAAACATATAGAGAAATGTTGAAACTCATTTATTGTAGTGAGTATTAATTATAACTGTTCTTAAGCATTCATCAGTGATTAACATACATGAATAAAGAAAATAACATGAACACAAGAGACACTAGATTTAACGTGGAAACCCAATATGGGAAAAACCACCAATGTAACTAGTTACTATTTTTCACTCTTCTGAAGTGATGCCTTGTTAGGAGCCAACCCGGTAAAAGGTTACAAAACACTCTGTTAGGTGTGACCTTGTTAGAGGATTTAATCACCCTATTAGGAGTGGCCTTGTAAGAGGTCTTGAAACAATTCAATAGAACTGTCACCTTGTTAGTGGATTTACAAAATGGCTATTAAACCAACTCAATTAGGATATTTTGAAATCACTCCTACAATGGTAAGAAAGTAACAATGAAATGACTTGAAAAATGATGCAACTGAATTGCTGAATATAGATCTCTATTCTACTTCACTAGATCCTTCCTGATCTAAATATATCTCTGCTGCTCCTCAAGGATATCTAATCATCCTTCAAAATTCACTGACACTTTCCTTCTTTTTCACTTCCACACTTTTAATTCACAACTTGACCTTCTATATATACCATTCGGATTGTCCATTCAGATTGTCAAGTCAGCACTATTAACATTACTAATCATTACAACAGTCGGCTGGAATAATCATACTTTATTTCTCAAATTAACAAAATCCTTTACTGGGCCGACCTTGCTCAGTAAACACTAATCTGAAAACATTTCCTTTGGTGACCTAGAGAACTCGGTAAGCATTGTGAATTCTGCAACATCCTTTGGAGACCGAGTGAGCTCGGTAAACACTAGCTTTCCTTTGTTAACTGTGGAAGCTCAGTTAACACTATTTTCTGCCATACTTTTCTTTGACACTCGAGATATCTCGGTAGACACTAAAAATTGCCTACTGACCAACTGAGCTCAGTAAATACTACGAACTACTTTGCTGACTGACTGAGCTTGATAAATAATATGACATTTGTGTGACATCAAAGACAACACACAATTAATCCAACAATCTCCCTCTTTGGCATTGATGGCAACACAATATGTCATAGCACAATGAAATTTCATAGAAAACATAGAGTAAGGAGCATATCCTTAGCTTCATTCTGATTCTCAACTATGAGAACTTCCTCTATTAGCAAACTTAACTTTCTAACTGAAAAAGTCTCCCTCTTATAAATCTAAAGAAATTTCTTGAAATATGACAGCAAACTCTCCCTCTTTGACAACACATGCCAAAGACAACACATACCAGGTGAATAGCAATGTACCTTGAGTACTGATTCATATGCAATGATTCCTTGACTAAGCTGCATCAACTAACTGATCTTTAATATGCTCTAGTTGATGCATTACAAAAACTTCATTTAGTGAGCCTCGGATAGGGGAATGACCCCTAACTTACCTCTTAGATACAAGAATGCATCCTTAGGTAGTGGCTTGGTGAATATATCTATAATTTATTCTTTTGTATGAATATATTCTAATCTAATTTACTTGTCCTACACCAATTCTCTGACAAAGGGATATTTTATAGCAATGTGTTTGGTTTTGGAATGCATTACTAGATTCTTAGAAATATTTATTGCACTTGTATTATCACAAAATATAACAACTGGTTCTTTGATCTCAACCTTCATGCCTTCCAATAACTATTTGAACCAAACAATATTAGATTAGTTTACTACTGCAGCAACATATTCTGCTTCTGTTGTGGATTTGGATGTGCAATTTTGCTTTTTACCAGTCCAAGATACCAACCTCTTGCCAAGAAAGAATGCTCCACCACTTGTACTTTTTTTATCATTAATGTTTCATGCCCAATCAGCAGCAGTAAACACTTTTAAGTCTAGATTGCCTCCAAATTTATACCACAAGCCATAATCTTTAGTTCCTTTCAAGTATCTCAAGATTCTTTTGATTGCCATCATATGATTTTCTCTTGGTTTTGCTAAGAATCTTGCTACTATACCAACTGCTAAGGCAATAGCAGGCCTTGTATGAACTACATACTGTAATTTTCCAATCATTAATCTGTATAAGTTCTGATCTACTTCTTTTGAATCATCATTTTTGGTAAGCTTCAGTCCAGTACACATGGGGGTACAAACTGGTTTTGCATCTTCCATACCAAACTTCTTAAGTATTTCCTTGATGTTTTTAGACTGAGTAATGTAGATACCATTCTTGCTCTGCTAAATTTGAATACCAACAAAAAACTTTATCTGACCAAACATAGACATTTCAAATTCTTCATTCATTTTCTCTAAAAATTCTTTGCACTTATCATCATTACCTGTAAACATAGTATCATCCATAAATATTTCTACCAAAACAATTCTATTATCTGGTCCTTCCTTGATGTACAAACTACTATTATCATTAGCTCTTTTGAAACCAATCTGAATAAGATAGTTATGTAATCTTTCATACCATGCTCTAGGGACTTGTTTCAGACCATACAATGCTTTGTGTAACTTGTAGACCATATCCTTTTTGTCTGGATCAACAAAACCTTCTAGTTGCTCAATGTAGACTTCTTCATCAAGAATACCATTGAGAAATGCAGATTTTACATCCATTTGATATACCTTAAATCCTTTATGTGCTACATATGGAAGTAGAGTTCTTACACCTTCTAATCTTGCAATAGGAGAAAAAGTCTCTCCATAATCTATACCTTCTTCTTGAGAATACCCTTTACACACTAATCTAGCTTTGTTTCTAGATACTTGACTATCTTCATTCAGCTTGTTCCTAAATACCCATTTTGTTCCAATTACATTTTTGTCTTTAGGCCTAGGTACAAGAGTCCATGTCTTGTTTTTCTCTATTTGTTCTATTTCTTCATTCATAGCCTCAACCCAACTTTCATTTTCCAATGCATTTTTAACATTTTTAGGTTCAAAGTCAACAAGTAAACATGTACCTTTCAATTTACTTCTTGTCATAGTACCATCTGATTTGTTTCCAATAATCTGATCTGGTGTATGATGCTTCCTGACATACTTGGCCAATACAAGTTCCTTGCTTCTTGAATGAGTTACATTGTCATCTTCTTGAATTTCATCTTTAGGTTCAATTTGCTCAAGCTCGGTAGATATTCGCTCGGTAGCTTCAGGCTAAGACTTGGTTTCTTGTGACTTGGTTTGAATTTCTTCTTGTGACTCAGTTACTGTACTGGGCTCGGTAGATGCAGTTTCCTTATTGATAGATGTGTCTGGCAATGTATCAAGTTCAATGTAAACAAATCTTTTGTAATCTTCTAGTTCCTTTTTGCTTTCTTCTTCAGTCTTTTCTGCAAACTCATCAACTTTCACATGTGCACTTTCTATGATTTTGTGAGTAGACAAATTCAGACATCTATATGCTTTACTTTTGCAAGAATATCCCAAAAATATTCCTACATCACTTTTTACATCAAATTTTCCTTTTCTAGATTCTTTTAAGATGTAACATTTACTACCAAATACTTTCAGGTAATTTACATTGGGTTTATAGCCATACCATAACTCATAAGGAGTTTTGAATGTGTCTTTCCTCAACTGTCCTTGGTTCAAGGTATGAACTGTAGTGCTAATAGCTTCCTTCCAGTATTTCATAGCAGTGTTCTTTTCAATCATTAGAGTCCTTGCACAATCCATGATAGATCTGTTCCTTCTTTAAGCTATTCCATTCTGCTCAGGAGTTCTTGGGGCTGATACCTATCTTTTGATTCCTCTTTCAATGCAGAAATTGTTTAATTCATGGGAGATGAATTAACCACCTCTATCTGATCTCAAGCACTTCATTCTTTTTCCTATTTCCTTTTCTACTCTTGCCAGATACCATTTGAATTTCTCAAATGCCTCTGATTTTTCTCTTAGATACATAACAGTCATCATTCTAGAGTAATCATCAACAAAGAGAATAAAGAATTTTTCTCCAGTATAGCTTTCAACTCCAATAGGTCCACATAAATCAGTATGCATAATATCCAAAATATCTTCAGACTGATAGTTTTTATTTTTAAAGCTAGTCTTTCCCATTTTACCAATCTGACAATTCTTGCATAGACGAACATCAAGTTTCTTCAAAGTAAGAATACCTCTTACTTTCTTGAATTTGCTTATTTTCACCATATTATCAAAATTTACATGACAGAACCTTTTGTGCAATAACCAAATTTCTTCAATTTGAGAAATAAAACATGAGCATTCACCAAGATCAAGATAAAATAGGTTACCTTTGGTTTGTTTGCCTGAACCAATCAATTTTCCTTTGTCATCCAGCAGTCATGCTTTGCCATCCATGAATTTAACCTTGAATCCAATGTTGATTAGCTGTGCTACACTTAGAAGATTATGCTTTAGTCCTTCAACCCAATATGCATTATCACATACAAGTTCTTTGGTTAATGAAATTCATCCTCTTCCTTTTATACAACAAGGTTCATTGTTTCCAAACCTTACATTACCACCATCATAGTCTTCAAGGTGTTCAAACTTTGTTCTATCACCAGTCATATGATGTGAGCATCCACTGTCTATAATCCATGTATCATTTTTGCTTATATGGGAGATAAGTGCCATCTCATCTTCATCATCATCAGATTCATCTTTTACAGCAATGAAGACAATTTCTTCTTAACTATCATCAGAATGCTTAGCCAAAAAACATGTTTTCTTACCTTTATCCTTGAATGACTTGAAATTCTTCTTTCCATTGTACTTGTGACCTTTCTTCTTATCCTTACTTTGCTTGTTTGGGCACCTAGCTGCAATATGACCAATTTCTTCACATGAGAAACATATTAAAGGAGTTTTACCTTTGTATTTACCTCTATCTCTAGTATATTTCTTTGCAAGTAACGCTTCAATAACTTCAAGATCACTATGTGAACTTTCCTCTGATTCTTCTTCACTTTCTGACTGGATTTTCTTGCCCTTCTTAAGTGAAAGTTTGGCCTCAAATGCTGATTCAATATGTTTAGAAGTTGGAACATAGTTGTCATAGTTATCCAATTCAAAATCTATCAATCTTCCAACTAAGGCATCCAAAGTTATATTGTGATTTTGTTCACATCTTCTTTCTTGAATAGTCAATACTCTTATTGCATAGATAGGAAGCAATGTTCTAAGAACCTTACTTATAATAGTTTCATCATAAATTTTTCCTCCAGAAGCTCTGATTGCACTAACACTCACCTTGATTCTTTCAACATATTTTGCAATGTTTTCATCTTCTTTCATCTTCATCTGATCAAACTGTCCTCTTAGGCTTTCTTCTTTGGCTCTCTTCACATTGTCATCACCACCGTAAATTTTCTTCAGCTTATTCCACATTTCATAAGCAGTTGTGCAGTCTTTGATCTCATCAAATTCTTCATAGCTAAGAGCTGATGCAATGTCTATCATCATGGTGTTACAGTTCTTTTTCTCTGCAATGTCTTCAACAATTAATGTGCCAGTAGGAACTGTATATTCTTGATCAATACATTTGCATCCTAAGTCACCAATGGAAGCCAAATGAAGTCTCATGAGACCTTGCCATGCTGAAAATTTATCTCTGTTAAGCCTTGGAATTTCTCTCTTGTAAGACATCTTGATCTTTAGCTTAGGTCCTTGAAACCCTTCCTGCAAGCACCAAAAGCTCTGATGCCAATTGTTGGAAATATAGATGTAGTAACTAAGAGGGGGGGTGAATCAGTTAACCATAAATTTTCTTTCCATAGATCCCTTAGATGTCTTATTAAATCATTTGCTACTGTTATTTGACAAACATACAGAGAAATGCTAAAACTTGGTTATTGCAGTGAGTATTATTTATAACTATTCTTCAGCATTAATCAGTGATTAACATACATGAATAAACAAAATAACATGAACACAAGAGACACCAAATTTAACGTGGAAACCCAATATGGGAAAAACCACCAATGTAACTAGTTACTATTTTTCACTCTTCTGAAGTGATGCCTTGTTAGGAGCCAACCCGGTAAAAGGTTACAAAACACACTGTTAGGTGTAACCTTGTTAGAGGATTTAATCACCTTTTTAGGAGTGGCCTTGTAAGAGGTCTTGAAATAATTCAATAGAACTATCACCTTGTTAGAGGATTTACAAAATGGTTGTTAAACCAACTCGGTTAGGAGATTTTGAAATCACTGCTACAATGGTAAGAAAGTAACAATGAAATGACCTGAATAATGATGCAACTGAATTGCTGAATACAGATCTCTGTTCTGCTTCACTAGATCCTTCTTGATCAAAATATATCTCTACTACTCCTCAAGGATATCTAATCATCCTTCAAAATTCGCTCACACTTTCCTTCTTTTTCACTTCCACACTTTTAATTCACAACTTGACCTTCTATATATACCATTCAGATTGTCCATTCAGATTGTCAAGTTAGCACTAATAACATTACTAATCATTACAACAGTTGGCTAGAATAATCAAACTTTATTTCTAAAATTAACAAAATCCTTTACTGGGCCGACCTTGCTCGGTAAACACTAATCCGAAAAGATTTCCTTTGATGACTAAGAGAACTTGGTAAGCACTATGAATTCTACAACATCCTTTGGAGACCGAGTGAACTCGGTAAACACTAGCTTTCCTTTGTTAACCGTGGAAGCTCGGTTAACACTATTTTCTACCATATTTTTCTTTGACACCTGAGATATCTCGGTAGACACTGAGAATCACCTGCTAACGGACTGAACTCGGTAAATACTGGGAACTGCTTTGCTGACCGACTGAGCTTGATAAATAATATGACATTTGTGTGACATCAAAGACAACACACAATTAATCCAACAACAATCACCTACTGTAGAAGCTTTACATAATATGTATACTACTAGATATAATATGGTGACTCAAAAAGGTTATAAAGGTTTAGGGCTAGGAGTTAATGAGCATGGTATTAGGTTTCCTGTTCATCTACCCCCTAAACTGAATATGTATGGTGTTGGGTGTTCAAAATCTCAAGTTAAGGTAGGTGATGCTAAACATCATCCTCCTCTCCCCACACCTATCCTAGATAACCCTAATACTCGACAAGAAATTGCTAAAAAGGTATATGTTGAGCTAATGAATTCTAAGAAAGAAGTCTTTAGACCTATGCCGATAGATGCTCTATACAAATATAAATGTCCTTTTCATTATAGTAACAAACATTTACTTGCTGATTGTAAACATTTCAAGGCATTTGTTAGAGAAAGAGCTTCTTTAGGAATTATATCTCACTCTAGTGAAGTTTTACAATTTCTTCATAATTTTGATATAGGGGATTCCCCTCCTTTAGATATAATATAAATGTTCTTCACCTCTTGTCTCATGACTGGGTGGCAAGAGGTGAATGTTCATCCAATCTCCTAAGATGCATTAGGTATTTTATTGGGGCTTAATTGGTATTCTTTCTCTCCTTTCTTTTTCTATGGCTTTGCGTTATGTTTTTAATCATCCATAGAATTTATATTTTCTTTTCAAGATATCTTTTCTAAGACATTTGTGTTTTAAAGGTATCCCTTGTCTCTATCTCTGGGAGGCAAGGTACCTCTTTCTTTTCTCTTTGTCTAGGGAGTGGCTTTCCTTAGCTTAGTGGTATTTATTTATATTGCAATATTATTTCATCATATTGATAGATATTTTGACTATGGATAACATTCTTATATGAGAAGTTGTTTTCCTAAGTCATCACTTCTTCTCTATGTTGCAAATTATACTCTTTATAAACTCTTACCTTTGCTTTGGTGTTATAGTTGTTTCCATCATTTCAAAGATTCCTCTTCCTCTTCCTTGTAGGGGGCTTGATGCTTGAATCTTTATTCCCTCCTTTTTGAAAGTTGATATTTTATTTAAAGCACTCCTCTTTGGTGGGGGTCTTGATTGATAAGATCTCTGTCATTTGAGGATCCTTTTCCATGAGTGACATATTCTTTTCATGATTATCTATATTCTTGGATGTAGGGGTCAGTATCCCTTGCTTAGGATATCGTATACATTGTTGTAAATAGGATATCTCCTTGCATTGTGAAGTTGGTATCCTCTTCCATCTTTGTCCTACATTGGGGGGCAAGGATGTCATCTCCTTCTATCTTTTCAAGATTCACCTTTTTCCTTGGGTAAGCAGTATTTATCTATTATGCAATATTCAATCATACATGAAAATTTTGGTTTGCATTGAGGATCTTTGTCCTTGATCATAACCTATTTTATTGTTTGACATTGGGTTTCCATGGTTGATATATCTCTCACCTTGGAAACTAAATATTGTGCTATCCCTCATAAGGGTTACTTTCTTTTCACTTCTTGCATGATATCTCTTTACATTCATCCCTTCCATGGCCTCCTAGGAGCTATGACCTTCTTGGCTTGGACTGAGTGTTGTTTGTGGATATTGTCTTGATGCTAAAGGAAGGCTTTATCCTTGTTCTTTTTTCTTTCCTTAACATGACAAAATAGTATGTTTTTTCCATATTAAGGAGGGGGGCATATATAGGGCCTCCCTTGTACTATATTTTTTTATTCTTATATGCTAAATCTTGGATGGTAATGCACATAAGTTGCTAAATCTTGAAAAGACACGCATTTATATGCTAAATCTTTTGATGGTAATGCACATAAGTTGCTAAATCCTGAGGAGACACGCATTGTTCAAATTTTTCAATATGCTAAATCCTCTGAAGGTAACGCACATAAGTTGCTAAATCCTAAAGGGACCTGCATTTCCAGTTTCAAATATGCTAAATCTTGGAAGGTAACACACATAAGTTGCTAAACCCTAAAAAGACACACACCTATATGCTAAATCTTTCGAAGGTAACACACATAAGTTACTAAATCCTGAGGAGACATGCATTTTATATTCAGAGTGATACAAGAAGGTGGATCTATGAATAATCCAGAAGTTGTCAGAAGATGCATTACAATTGCAAGCACAATTTATGGATGAACCTATTGGGCTCTCCCTCTAGGGTGATTCACAGTAAGGTGGGCATCTTACTGGGTGAGGTAATCACTTTCTCCTTTCTCTCTTTTTTTGCTTTCATGCTAGTGGGATAGGATCATGAAGCTATGTTGTCTATAGTGTTTCTCTTGTCTTTCTTATGTAAACATTTATGTTTTTATGATAGCTTTCCAAATATGATATTAACATGAGGAATATTTCTTAGTGAGGTTTCTTATGCTAATTGATTTGGGTTGTTTAGTGCTAACCCTAGTTCTTTTCATTTTATTATTTCACACCCTCATGCATGTATGTTGAGTTAGAATCCTTAGTCTAGGGGCTTGTGTCCTTTGCTAAGTGTTGTTTTATCTCATTGTGAATCCACTAGGATCTTCTCCTTCTTCTCCTTTACCAAGAGTTTGCATCAAATCCATACTCTTGCTAAAGTGGGGGCTTAATGTATCATCTTAAAATGGAAGCACTTCCATGTTAAGAGCATTTAGCCCTTTGAGTAAGTGGTTTGGGGTCATATTGGCTGCCTTGAATTGGTCTTTGCTTTGATTTGGCTTTCTCCCCACTTTCCACTTCTTTTCTACTTCATTCTAGGTGAAATTAGGGTTAGGATCTTAAGGATTCTCCTAAATTTCCCTCTTCCATGGTGCTATTTTCTAGGTAGGATTTAGAAATGGATCCTCCTAGCCTTCATTTTAGTAATTATAGGATTTTATGTCTATTCTTGACATTCTGTCCTATCCTGGCATCATTTTTAGGTTTCTAAACATCCCTAGGACCTCCTAATTTAGTTTTGAGTCAACCTAAGAAAAAGGTCAATGTCTTAGGTTGACCCTGACTAGGTTAGGGTCAATGTCAACTTTGACCCCTTTCTCCAAAATTTCAAATTCTAGAATCTCTGGGCTTTGAGCTTTCAGGAGATTTATTTTCCTGCTTCCGGGTCAGCCATTTCGGGTTTCGGGATGGTAAATCCTTTAATTGCATTTAATCTAGATATATTTTCTAAAGGTGAGGACCTAATTGGGATTTAATTCTCCAAGGTGTCCCATCTAGAGGAGTGTGACCTAGATCACTATAAAAGGAGGCCTTCCTATCTCATTTTCACATCAAGTTTTCTCAATCAAGCTCTCAAGCTCTCAAGGTGATCAACCAAGCATCCATTCAAGCATTCAAGTCCTCTTCTCCATCCAACTTCTCCATTGAAGATCAAGGATTTAAGAATTCAAGCTATTGAAGGGATTTGGTTCAAGCATTCAAGATTCATCATTAAAACCCTAGATCTAGCCATTATGATGGTTTGATCTTCCTTCAAGATCCTCTGTTCATGTTCAACATTCATTCTTCTATCAAGGTGGATTCCAAGCATACAATGATGGAGGTTTGATTTACATTTATTGTTGTGTTCAAGCTTTCGTATCAATATACTTGTTTACATTTCAAATACAATTACATATCTATTGAATTGCATAGCTTCATTGTTAGATCCTTTTCTACTACTTGATAGCATTATCCATTTCAATTTCAATATTAAGGTTGATTCCAAAATGGGGTTTAACCAAGGCAAACCCCCCATACAACAAAAACCCCCATTTTCTTGTAGGTACAAGTGCAGAGTTTCAGATCTCAGAGAGAATTTGGACCCTTTTCAGAAAACTTCTAGGATTTGCAAACATAATTCAAATTGGACTTCAAATAAAGAATGTGGTATTTGACCTTGTATGAGGAAAACTCAAGTTGAGCTATCTTGAGGAAAGATTTATGGGTTTTCTCTGTCTCAGTATTTTCAGTCCAGGAGAAGTTTCAGATTTTCCTGAAAGTGTACACAAACACCAAAATTCAACATTTTCTAGATCCACCCTAATTTTGAGGTTAGTATTTGTATTTCAATTATTTTAGATTTTAATCTTAATCCAACTATAGGGAAGTATAAGGTTTTTCTCTCTTTTTCATATTCTTCATAGATTGATTCGATTGTGTATTAACCTTTTGGTTGATCAAATTGGATCTCTCCTTTGGGAATTTGGATTTAGGAGTAAATCTCACATTTCCCCCACACACTTACACATATAGAGGTGATTCCAAATTGCATGTATTCACTATAGTAGAAAGGAAGATTGGAATTCTCTATGGGATTCTATGCTTATGCAGCAAGCATTAATAACGAAAATTTGTTTTTAAGTCACTGAAGATACTTTATTCACACATTTTCATTCAATTTTGAGTGCCTGAAGATCATAGGAGTTTAAGAAGTTGAGTTGTGAAGAATTGCAATTGGATTATTAGTGAATAAGTGTGTTTATTGTTGCAAAACCCTAGTTTGGTTGTGACGATTCAAAAACCCTTGGAAGCTTATTTGAAGCAATTAAAGAGGTAAGTTATGGCTACTCCAATTGTGTTTGATGTTGTTCAAAGAAAGAGGTGCATATTTAAGAAGCATCCATTGAACTCTATCTTAGATTATTTGGAAGGAGCATTTTCTAAAACCCCTATAGGAGTAATGCACATAGAGGATATACGCATATATATTTACTATAAGAAGGAACCATTTGGATTGGATAGGATTAGGTCACACATGGAAACCATGATGAAACAAGAAAAAACATTCCTAGATGAGTTCACACACCTAGAAAACAACCCTATTGTTGAATATGCGACTACTTGTGAGTTTTATGAATCTGAATGGATTAAGATTCTCTTGAGAAGAATTCATGATGACCTATTCTAGATAGGATAAGTCCCAATAAGAATAACCACTGATCTCATTCATGGGATAATAAGATTACCCAAGATAGGCACCATTCTTCCTGTAGGCAAGGATGCCAGGAAACTGGTTTAGCAGGCTTGCAAGTCCTGCAGTGACAAGCGTGGAATGACAGTTGAACATATAGAAGAGGAAGACATTAATTGTTGTCTATGATACTTGGATACAAGTTCCAACATGATAACAAGGTCAATAGTGTGTTCGTAGACACTATTCTAGCGACCATCAGGATTGTGAAAGAAAATGGTGAATTCAACTTGTGCAAGATCTTGTGCACACAATTGATGGAAAATATAAGAGCTATCAAGCATGATAAAAGAAAGATATTTAGGTTTGGGTCACTAATAATATACATGTATTTTCATATTGTTGGGAAAGTGTCAGATCTCTACCTAGATAAGTGTCTACCCACAATGCCTCAAATTTCTTTCAAGGAATCATCAGAGATCACCCTGAAAGACTACATGGAGTTGGAAATCAAGACATTCAAGATAAGAATGTAGAGAAGATATAGAATACCTAAAATTATAGTTGAGAAGTATAAGGATAGTTTATGCTTCATGGTGGAGATAGACATAACTTGCATGGAAGTAGTAGATCCAAGGACCAAATGGATTCATCCACTTGGGTATGAAGTGGAGGAACACATTCTAGAGGAATGTGCACAAGTCCTCCTTACAATGCCAAAGGATCCCAATGAGCCAAGATAGGGTATATATGAGGAGAAGACAAGAAAAGTAGATACAATCCTGACCAGTGTAGCAACCAAGAGGAAAGCATCTAGATTTACCTCTGAGATACTCAAAATTCATGGTGTCACTCAAGTTAACCTAGATAAGGCAAGGGAAGCCAAGATTGCAATGCAACTTGAGAGTGCACCCACTACTGAAGTAAAAATAGAGAAGGTTGATGATCCTAAAGAGAAAAAGGTAAAGGTGGAAGAAAATACTCTTGTTCCCACACCTACTATTGATCTAGAGTCCACACCACCTCCTAAGCATAGCAAGATGCCCAAGAGGAAGAAGCAGATAGCTACAAGTCATCCATCCTATAGAACATCAAGAAGATCAAGCAGAAATGTTCAAGCACCACCAGAGGTAGGATTCAGACCAAGCCTTTGTTGGAAATTTGGCTGAGTTAGATATCTAGATGTTGTCATTATGGAAACATATAATCTACATGAAGACCACATATGATAGAGAACAAGTATGATAGAGTGAAAAGCAAAATTGTCGTAGTATTTTCCTAGTGTACTCAGGAGACAATTTTGATTGGTGATGTCGATTGGAGTAAGTTTAGTGCTTGCACACTTGAACATAGATACTATGATGACTATTGAAGACTCACCTAAGAGTGCAAGTTTGTATGGCATGTACGGAAGAAGTTATGGAATTTTTACCAAAGATAGTGTTAAGCTGACAGGACAGCATATGAAGATAGAATTGGTAAAGAGTTAAGGGATTATTTTATTTATCAAAATTATGTCTTAATAATATAAATGGATGACATCCTAGATGTTTACCCTTGGGTAAATATGTATTTTATGTAAAGCTTTATGTTATGTAAAGCTGACTGTAAAAGTTATTATGCCTAATAACTTGTATAAATGTAAGGCATATGGAATGTGAAAATATATGAAATTGTAATGATATAGCAAAATTTATTGATGTGAAGTTGTGAAAGACAAGCAAGCAGTATAAAGTTATGTACCTTACCCTTTTGTAATTAGTAATCATTTTGCATTACTTTTTTGAGTAGTGGGCTCATCTTGTAATCATTTGTAATCAGTACTACCAACTGTAAGCAAGGTTGAGGCTTCTAAAAAGGCCTATAGTCCCTTAATCAGGACTGAGACACTATATGCATGTAACAGGATCCTAACAGGGTCAACATCCTTAACATGATACTTTTGATTAGTGGATCTTTGTGGGTACCATCCCCACTGGGGTTTTCCCATGGCTAGGGTTTCCTCGAGAAAAAATAATGTGTTATGAGTTCATTTTCTTTATTGATATGCATGTTATTTAGTTTACTATGTTATGCATGTATTAAGATAATCTGTTATATCCATAATTGGGTGAAAGGAAAAGTTTGCAGAATACTAATTCACCCCACCTCTAAGTATTCCCTATTTCTAACAATTTTTATCAGAGCTTAGTTACTCAGAAAAGAATTATTCAGAGAAAGCCTAGTAGCTTGAGTAAGATCTCTATGCATATGGATCAACTACAAAAGAATCTTGAAGAAGCTCTTGAACAGATTGAATTACTTACTAAAGAAATAGATACTCTGAAAGGAAAATATGATGATGCAAAGAACCTCATTGAAAAGTTGAAGAATAAGTTGGAGGAATTAAAATTAGAAAAAGAATCTAGAATTCAAGTTGAAGATTGTGATGCTAATCTGGAAAAAGAAAATGGGATCCTTAAACATGAACTTTTTAGGAATGGGAACACTAAGAGGGGGGGTTAATCAGTGTTCACTGTATTTTAACTTTTCACTTTAATCTTTATACTAAACTTAAATGATTAAGTACTGAATTAAACATTCACATAAACATGAAACATGAAATCAACACATGACACCAATATGGCTATGAGGAAACCCAAATAGGTAAAAACCCCGGTGGGAATTGACACCCACTAATATTTTCCACTAGTGTTTTTTGATCCTTGTTAGAAGATCCTTAACCCTGTTAGGAGTCTCTTTACAATGCTTTAATTATAGTAGACCTTGTTAAGGGTGAGACCCTGTTAGGAGTCTTTTTACAATAGTCCCTGTTAGGGGAGAGGATGCACCAGCGAAAACTTTAGTGGTGATTATTCACCAATTAGTGAATGTCACTTGTCATCGACCCCGATTTGGCAAATATATTGGCCACCTGGGAATGATCATATCTGTTGGAAATATTCAAGACTATCTAGGTTACTAAGAGGGGAGGGGTGAATAAGTAACTTCAAAACTTTTAATAGATTCAGATCTTAATAATATTAGATTGATAATCTGACTGCATGCATGAGTAACAAAAAGAATAAAACATTCATAACACTTAGAACACAGAGATTTGGTGACCCAGAAACCTTCCAAGTAGAAAGTAAAACTGGGGTGGGGATGATACCCACAAAACTACAATACTGCAGTATAAAGTTTGTTGGTTAAGGCTTACAATGATCACTTCTGATGATCTACCCTACTAAGAGCAATAAGGACTGCTAGGTCCACCTTGTTAGAGGTTTTACAAACATACAATGAAGTATGCACTCAGTTAAGAGATTTTTACAAAGACTATTAAGTCTACCCGATTAAAGGATTTCAAGCTGATTCACCTGTTAGGATGAAACAGTAGATCTCTTACTTGCAATTGTACTTGCTGATTGAGATTCTCTGATGTACTGAGCACCTTCTATGATGGATAGATCTTTGTTGCTTCTTATATTGCTGTAGCCCTTTGTAATTCGCTTATCTCTGCCTTTCTCTCTTTTTTTTTTATACTTCTCTATATCTTCCTTTTTGGATATGACATAAAACATTGTTTATATATCAATCTAAGTCAATTCCAAAACAATTACAAAGTCAGCTCTTAAACAAGTAAACACAAATATTACTGAGTCAGCCCAAATATAGTTACACAGTTACTGCAAACTAAATCGGTGACTTTCTGATACTCGGCGTCCACTGCGTTACTTGGCATCATCATGCACTCAGTAGAAGTGGAACCTCGGTCCATATAACCACTCGGTCATAGTTTCAAACTCGGTAAATAATGGAGACTCAGTAGATAAAGTGTTACTCAGTAGAAACTAAATTTCTTGTTTAACTATGTAGCACTCGGTAAACACTGTGAAACTTGGCGAGCTCGGTATCCACTGTTCTGCTTGGTAAGCTCTGCTCAGTAAACTCTACTCGGTAAGCTCTTCTCTACTTGGTAAGCTCTATTCTACTCGATATGTACTATTCTGCTTGGTATGCACTGTTCAGAATAAGTGTTGTCACTAATGACAATCATGCTTAATGCCAACAATCTCCCCCTTTGGCATTAGTGACAAAAATAGTTATTGCCAAAACTTATATACAAGAATCATGCTGAATCTTTTTTTTTTTTTTTTTTCAAAATTTATGTTTGTCAAACTATTGTTTATACATTTCATGACTCCCTTATATAGAGTACTTTCTCCCCCTTTTGTATTACACACCTTAATCTTATACACTTTCTCCTATACATTTTCTCCCCCTTTTTCACAATAATGCCAAAGGTGTATATACAAGTATTTTACAGGGAGAATCCAAAATGTGAAAGAAAATTAGAATGTACCTTTATGATTAGTGCTAGAGTTCTGTCCCAATTCTCTTGCAGAATCTTGCATGTTTGGAGTGCAATTTGGACTTCTGCAGAGAGTTCAATCATGTGATCTGCAATGGAAAATTGATTGTCATGGAGTAATGCTTTTGAGTGAACAATGTGCTTTTGCATTATGTCCATGATGGGAAGGATCATGTTCTGAATATCTAGTAGTGTTGACCAGATCTTTGTATCTTCTTTTAATAATTTTGACTGCCTATTTGATAGGAATGTGATTTTCATATGATGTGCAGATCTTGAACTAGGTTCAAGTTGCAACTTCTGTACACTGTCCTTCAGATCCTCATCAATCTTATTCAATTTATCCTTGACTTCCTTAGTGAACTCGGCAACATTACATAGCTTAGCAACAAGTGAGGTAACATTGGAATAGGAGGACTCAATATCTATCAAAACTAAAGATAATTCTGCCTGATTAATAGCTATATACTGAGCAACATGCTCAAGCACTTTATTGTCAAACTTCTTCTCGGCTTTCTCAAGAATCTTTTTTGACGCAGAGGAATCCTCATGGAACTTGTTTACTACCTCAGCTAACTGTAACAAAATATGTTGAGAGGAATCAACTTTAATACCTAATGCTTCTGACAAAATATTCTTTACATCTTCAATAATTTTATATTCCTTGTCCCTTTCTTCTTTTAGTTTCTTCTGCTTTGCTTTCTTTTGGAGGAGTTCACCAATGTTTTGCATTTGGTTTGCTGAAAGATTTGCAAAGTCTAATTTTGGAATCTCTATCTCCTCATCTAAGTCTATATCCTCTTCTACATTCTTACTCAAAAATCTTGTACTTGGTTGAGCCTTAGGATCAACTGTTATTGCACTTAATGCCTTTGTAGAAGTTATTGTAGACATTGTAGGACTAGCTGTGAAAAATGATAAACTACTGACTGGAATACTTGAAGGGCTCAAAATTGAAGTATTCACAATTGTAGAATCAAAAACTGAAATACTTACTGAAGTGTCCAAAACTGAGGTACTTACTGCTGGAAAACTTGATATGGAAGTAGATACAGGAGACTACAACTCGGTAAAAGAGGTGGTAGTCATTTATGTCGATGATACATTGAGTTGTGCTAATGATGATTTGACATTTAATGTATCTATGGAAGTTGTCACAATCATACTTGTAGTTATCTCTGTGCTAGGTGTAGCAACTTTTTCTGGAGAGTGAGGAAGTGAGGCAATGACTTCTGCAGCTATCCAAACAATATTATCTTCCTCATCACTTTGCTTGTCTACCTCGGTATCTTCTTCATGTTCATCACTATCATCATGAATATCCTTGATTATCACAGTTTTGGCACTCAGTTTGTGAAGATTATAGATGTTTTTCCATGTGGTAGTGGCACTCTTCACAACTGACTCAATATCTTTGATCAAAATCAAACAACTGTTGAATTTGAGTGTCAACTTATTTTCATTATCTATCAATGCCTTATTAATTTTAGCATTTTTCAAACTTGGCATTAATTGCCTCAAGGTTTGAGCATAGATGTCCTTGACAGTTTGTCTTGCATTGGACCATCTCAACTTAATTTTGTTTAGCAGAATTCTTGGGATTTGAGAAGCTCTCTCTTCGGGTGAGTATTTCCACTTTCCTATTTTCTCGACAACAACATCTTCAATTTCCTGCTGCTCTTCCTCAAATCTGATTTCATATTTGAGAGATTTGAAGTTTGCAATTCTAGATTCTTCTCTCGAATCCTTGATCTTTTCTTTTAATGAAGGAGGAGGCCTTTTGAATAGTATTTCTTCACTGTCTTTGCCTGCCTTGCCTCTTGTACTCCTTGTAAATACTGCAAAGGGTTGCTTGGGTGCCTTGGTGATAATTAGTTTTCCTTTCTTCTTTGCTGGTACTTGTTCTTCTTCCTCCTCATCCTTTTTCTCTTCTTCTTCTTCAAAGTCCTCTCCTTTTGCCTCGGTTGACATTAGAGGTGTGCTAGCTTGTATTTTGGCCATCCTCTTTCTTCCTTTGTTAACCACCTATGGAAGCTTTATACTAAGCTCAATTCTCTCCTTAGCTTCTTCATATGTCCCAAAATATGGTGCCTTTGGATTAATAGGTTGATTAATTAGGGCTTCAATAATATTCTTCGTTTCATCAATATTTACCTCATAGGGAAGAGGTTTCACGTGTACAATCCTTGGTTTTGCTGCCTGTATATACAAATTATCACAATCCACCATGAAACAAATATCATCTTTGTAATCTTCCACCAATTTCTATGGAATTCGGAATCTATTGTTCATTTTCTCTTTAAATGATTCAAAATAATTATCCATTATGCTTTCAAAATTGTCACCCATTTTTGAAATGTATTCATTCATCTGATAAAGAACCGACACATCTTTTCTCCATACTACCGTGCCTTTTGATGGGAAAAAATTTTAAGCATAGAAAAATAAACAAAGCAACAGTGAGCCAAACTTACATGGATTGTTCTTTGAGGTTTGGATGCTCTCCATGTTCTTGTTGAACTGTTTCAACAAAAGATCTGCTAGGTCAAATGACAGATTGTTCTTTACAATTTTATACACTAGGTCAACTGCTTCACACGGAACACTGTTCTACCAACTTGAACTATATATCTTGTGAGCTATGATATGTATACCAAACTTCAATTCTGCATCAGTAATTCTGCTTATCTTCATACCTCTATCATCCCACTTGGCTAGGGTTTTCTCTTCTAGTTCCGTCTGACCTAGGGTTTTTGTAGATTTTGCCTTGTCGAGCATGGGAAGACTAGTGATTCAGTGAATCATCTTCTTCGTAATCTCTACTGGTTGCTCAAGCCATATTTTACCTTCATGTACTTAGCTAGGGATATATTTGACCCATTTTGTCTGAAAGCTCCGAGGCAAGTGTGTGATGTGAACTAAACCCTTATCTTCAAAATCTTGATGCTCCGGTTTGAGAACACCATCGACACATAGTTCCTCATGAATAGTATCTATCTCTAGGGTTCCAAGCTCTTGAATTATACACTTAAAATGAATGTGAATATCATTAATAAGGAGTACCTTAGGAGGGATCTGAGATTGAGCTCCACTCGGGTCTAGGGTTCCGGCAACTATGGGCACGAGTTTGAAATCTGGTGCTTTCCATTCTCCATGAACCAACATTTTTGAACCTTTCTTCACTTTAGCACTGGATGATGCCATGATAGCTCAGTGAACACAATAAATTCTTCGAGGAAAGAGAATATCTTGCTGAAATATGCTTCAAAACGCTTGATTGCACTAGGAGACTTTTGTTCACAGTGAATACTGAACTTGATTTCACTCCTTTTGTTAAAACTTTGTCATTAATGCTCAGTACGAATTAGGGTATTGAATTAGATAGGCTATCATCCACTATGAATTAATTTCTCAGTGAAGACTCCGCAACTCGACAATCATACGAATTCATACTTCTCTGACCTTACTCGGTAACCAAATGAAGTTAGGTTACTCTCGACCTTGCTTGGTGGTAACTGATACCGACCTTCTTATGATCCTGTTGTATCTTGCATACTGATTTGGATCTATCTTCCTTTTAGTTCAAGAACTATTTTGGAATATTTCTATGAAGATACAGTTCCAGTGCTTTCTTGGAGACTAGTTAGAGCTCATAGAACCACTCCCTTCATTAGTGACTTTAGGATTGGTTTTCTCGGTAGGTTTAGGAATCCACTTCTATCTCATTTGCTTCCTAATGTTATTTTCTTTTTCTATCTTTTCATCTTCAATTTTGCCTAAATTCATGCAATTTTTAGCTATGTGACCAAGCTTAGTGCAATTATAACATCTTATGGTAGAATCCCTTTTTCTCAAGTGGTGCCTTACACAATTCATGCCAATGTGTCCATATTCTCCATAGTAATGACATCTACACCAAGTGTTGTAATCCCAACCAAACATTGATTTAATAATTTTTTCTGCTAGATTGGGTGTTTTAGTTCTGCATTCTGATGCCTTATGACCTTGTTTGCTACATTTGTGACATATGCCTTTAAATCTTGGTTTTTCCTTGCATTCATTTGCTTTATGACCAAGCTGATTGCAATTGTAGCATTTTCCATTGAATTTTTATTTTCCATTGCTCCAACATTTGTTTGAAGTATGACCAATTTTTCCATAGTGATTATAGGTAGGTTTCTGATTCTTTTGAGTACCTTGTTTGGAGGATTCACCTTCCTCTTTGTATCCAAGTCCTGCTTTTCCTTTTTGCCTATGAAGGTTTCGTTCATACACCTGATTCATATCTTCTTGAGATTTCAACATTCTCTCATTGATTTGCCTTTCAACATCTAGCTCACTCATCACTCTTAAATTGATTTTCTTTTCAGATTTCAGCTCTTCTCTCATATTTTCATTTTCTGATCTTAGAGTCAAGATTTCTTCATTTGCATTGGAGATTTGATCAATAAGATTTTCTAGCTGAAGAGTTTTATTCTGGATTTCATTGGTCTTTCCATCTATTTCATCTTTCATCTTGTTTCTTTGTTCCAAGACTTCACAGAATCTTGTTGACTGAATTTCCTGTTCTCTTTTCAATTTTCTCACTTCTTCTTGCAGAGATCCACTCTTTTCTAGAAGTTCTTTGATTGCATTGTTTGCTTCATCTGAGCTGCTTGAAGGGAAAAAGTCTTCAATCTTTTCTTCAAAATACTGGTGGTCATTGATCTAATTTGCAAGTTCCTTCCTTCTTTTTAGGGAAAGGGAAAGATGCTCTCTTGCTTCTTTGAGTTGAGTTATGGCCATTTCTAGATCTAGCTTTTCATTCTCAATTACTTTGTTTAGTCTGAATATCTCCATTGTCCTGAATCTTTTCTCAAGCTATCAAACTTTATTTTGAGATCCACTGAGCTCTGTTACCAATTGTTGGAAATATTCAAGACTATCTAGGTTACTGAGAGGGGAGGGGTGAATCAGTAACTTCAAAACTTTTAATAGATTCAGATCTTAATAATATTAGATTGATAATCTGACTGCATGCATGAGTAACAGAAAGAATAAAACATTCATAACACTTAGAACATAGAGATTTGGTGACCCAAAAACCTTCCAAGTAGAAAGTAAAACTGGGGTGGGGATGATACCCACAAAACTTCAATACTGCAGTATAAAGTTTGTCGGTTAAGGCTTAGAATGATCACTTCTGATGATCTGCCCTATTAGGAGCAATAAGGACTGCTAGGTCCACCTTGTTAGAGGTTTTACAAACATATAATGAAGTATGCACTTGGTTAAGAGATTTTTACAAAGACTGTTAAGTCTACCCGGTTAAAGGATTTCAAGTTGATTCACCTATTAGGATGAAACAATAGATCTCTTACTTGCAACTATACTTGCTAATTGAGATTCTTTGATGTACTGATCACCTTCTATGATGGATAGATCTTTGTTGCTTCTTATACTGCTGTAGCCCTTTGTAATTCGCTTATCTCTGCCTTTATCTCTTTTTTTTTATACTTCTCTAGATCTTCCTTTTTGGATATGACATAAAACATTGTTTATACATCAATCTAAGTCAATTCCAAAACAATTACAAAGTCAGCTCTTAAACAAGTAAACACAAATATTACTGAGTCGGCCCAAATATAGTTACACGGTTACTGCAAACTAACTCGGTGACTTTCTGATACTCGGCGTCCACTGCATTACTCAGCATTGTCATGCACTCGATAAAAGTGGAAGCTCAGTCCATACTAACCACTCGGTCATAGTTTCAAACTCGGTAAATACTGGAGACTCAGTAGATAAAGGGATACTCGGTAGAAACTAAATTTCCTATTTAACTGTGCAGCACTCGGTAAACACTGTGAAACTTTGCAAGCTCGGTATGCATTGTTCTGCTTGGTAAGCTCTGTTCTACTCAGTAAGCTCAGTTCTTCTTGATAAGCTCTACTCGGTAAGCTCTGTTCTGCTCGATATGTACTGTTCTACTCGGTATGTACTGTTCAGAATAAGTGTTGTCACTAATGACAATCATGCTTAATGCCAACACATATCACCCCACATTTATGAAAACTGATAACTGATAAGACATTTCTTTTATTAACTATAACTATCTACATTGTAGAACTATGATACATCATACATATCTAATACGCAAATAAATCATAAAGCAACTAATTAAAATATTGCAATCACAGTGACAAAGAAGTCTAAGAACCATTTTTTGTACAGACTGAAATGAGCAAAATTTTTATTGTTTTCTTTTCATAAAATTATAATTACATAAAGATTGTCCAGTTCCACTTCCAAAACAAAGAGGAACCTACTATAAACAAAAAAAACCCAAAAATGAGGTATGTTTTTATAAAAAAAAAACCACTAGTAGACTAGTAGTCCAGTGTCTACTTCCAGTACAATAGTAAATACTACAAAAAGAAACATACTATAAACAAGAAAAAACCATAAACTTTTTATCAAAAAAACAAGTAGTAGTCCTCTACTGATTTTGGCCTTTGGCTCCATTTAGGTAGAATTCACGAGAGATGATTATCTACTCGAATTCATCTAGCCACCTAAATTTCCCCACCTCAGCCTCCTCTTCGTCAAGGGAAAACCACTTTCAGAGGAAATCCCTAGCAACCAGGGCCCATTTCCTATGGCACTTATACTACCCAGCATTGAGGCCCAAAAGAAAAGGTTGCATGGCCACATTCTGGCCTGGGAGGAGAAGCTTGGGTATTTCACTTGCCCAAGGGATCCCCACCCCTATTTTTGCAAACATGACAACACTAATGTTGTCCCCTAGGTAATCTTCTTTAAAAACCCTCCTCAGCAGCATTAACATCTCCACCTTCTCTCCTCCGAGGTCAAGAAGAGATGCCAAAAAATGGGACCTAATGTCTGTGTTGACCCGGTGCCTATCTTCATTGTTCTGAAACTCTCGGCCCAAAACCATTCTCACAGCCTCTATAATGAAAGGCCAACCCTCCTTACAAATATATTTTAAGGCTTCATCGGTAAAGGAACCCAGAAAGGCCTTCTGGGCCTCCTCAGATGTGCATATAAGCCTAATTGGAGTGTCCATCTGAAACAGTAAAACTATAAAAAACTTAAAAACAAATTATTTGCAGACTGCAAACCCTAAACAAACAAATTATCTAGCAAACGCCAAAGATGAATCGATGAATAATGAAGATAGATCATCTATAAATAGCCCTTGAATTCTAGATCATTACTTAGCAATAAATTATTCTTTCTTTAATGGTATTAAATCCATTGTCCTTGACATGCCTCTAAATCTTACATGTAAATTTTTCCCCTAAATGCATGTGTGTGAGAAATTAATATTTTGTCCTTAATCTTTCATATCTAGCAGTAAATCTTTCCCATAAAAGCAAAAATTGTCAGATATCAGTTATAGCGTCTATACAAATTTGGAAGTGGTGTGTGTCTACTCTGCATGACAAGTTAAAGAATGTCGCTTGTCACTAACAAGCTTACCAATTTAAGAGGTTACAAGTTGCACTATAGTAATAGAACCGTGAATATCAATACCAACACATGTACATTGTAGTGTATAGACAACTAACCCTTATTTGATACGTGTCAACATTCTAGTGACTTCCTCCACAACTTTGTTTCCTTCAAGAAATTGGGGCCGAAATTAAACTTCAGCCATTGATCTTGGATCATCGGACAGTATCAAATAATATATTTAACATTATAAAATAATGTATGTATGTTAGGTATGTTAGTCTAAGGCATTATAAAAAAATATTTCCCATCTTTTGAAAATCACCAATAAAATAATTTTTTTTGCCATAATTAACGAACAATTAGCCAATAAAATAAATAAATTTTTAAATGGTACATAAAATTCGCCAATAGAAATATTTTTTTACCCTTCAAAAGAAATTCATTTGCCTCATATATTATTATTTTTTACTTGAAAAGAAAATTATTCGCCTCATATATTATTATTTTTTACTTGAAAATAAAATTATTCACCTCATATATTATAAATTTTTAATTCAAAAGAAAATTATTCACCAGCAATTTATGAAATTCTCATTCAGCGGGGAAAAAATCGCCAATAAAAACTATGAAAAATCATGGATTTGAAAAAAAAATTTGCCTGCATTAAAACATATTCCCCCCTAAAATAATGTACAATTTTCCAGAAGTTTACACTTTTTCCTAAAAGGGGGTTTCTTAAAGTTATCCCTGGGATGCACTATCCAAGAGCTCAATTCTCAAGTGGTGAATGTAATACCTCTCCTATGGTGATACTTGGACTTTCTGACTTGGACATTCTATTATGATGGTTAGAATTATACATTTACATTTATATTTTGTGGATGATGATATGATGGATATTCTCATTTATGGTTATCATTTGTATGTCTATGAGATTAGAAAACCATCTATTTTTATATGTTTTATGGATCTAACCCAAGGATTTGAATCTAACCATTATCATGATGTTTTATGTTTCATGGATATGTGTCTGATGTGTTTGCATGACTCAGGATGAAGTCATAGTTACTCACTTAGTTGAGGTCCACATGATGTATCGATCCTGGTCATCTGCTTGTATATATCTGATTTGTATATCCATATGTATATACATGTATCTCTTCTTGGTGATGCAGGATTGCAGGTACCGGGTATCAGCTCCACCTGGCTTCACAGGTCTGAGCGATCCCTCAAAATCCTTGATCATTGTTGTTGTTACAGAGATATCACCAGGTTCCATAGGAAGAAACTTCACCTTTGATCCTTTTATCCTTAGGTGGGGGGGGTTTCCGAGTCAGTCCCTTGTGTGGATGTATTATGTGATCTCTCAGTTTATTGGATTTGTGGATCTTGTAGCTAGTTCTTGTCTTCATGGTATGTTCAATGTGTAAGTAGATTATTGGTGTGAATTATTGTTCACTGCAGGTATGATTTAGTAATTTATCTTTATTATTAGCTACTTATGTACTAGCATATCTTGTTAGGAACAAGTTAGTATGTGATTTTAATATCAATAATAATAAAGAATTTTATGGTATTATTTTTATAATACTCATAATAACAAAATGTCTATGGAAATAATAATAACAATAAATGTTTTAATAATAGGGGTATGTTTCACCATATATATATATATATATATATATATATATATATATATATATATATATATATCACTATTGTATTTTGTAAATAATATGGATCAAGTGTGTAAATAAATAATATGTATAATAATAATAATATCATGTTTGCAATAATATTTATAATAATAATAATAATATATGCATATGGGTGCACACATATGCATATGCAAACATATATTTATATAATTATTGGTGAGTAAGTAATTATTGCATTATATTAATGAATAATTAGATTAGTAATGATATGGTTGTAAATAATAATTATTATTATTTTAAATAAAAGAAACATAAATTTACAATTCCAGGAAAGGTTTTAATGATATTGTTAAGCCTAATTATTAATCGATGGATAGTTGAGATGGTTGCATCGGTTGCTTTACCCGTGCAACCACCATCTCTATTCTATTTTCAGGAAGACTTTCCTGTGTGAGTGGGGGTGGATCTGAAAAAGAAAAGATAACAAGATTAGTATTATGCTAGTAGGAATATTGTATTTGTGAGGAGAGAAATTCATCATTCTCTAAGAGTGGCATTTGGTTATTTCTGAAAGAGGTTGCAGATTGCACCCAGGAGGATTTGGAGTGCTGAAAGGGTTGAGAGGATTGAACTGGTCTTCATCAACCAAATCTATGTAGGACTCCAGGTGAGAATTCATCCTGAGAGTTCTCTCTCCTTTGTGATATGAAAAGATGAAAATCTAGTTAATTTTTTCTCTGTATATTCGTTGTTGATATAAATTATAGAATGTTGTGTTTTATATATATCATTGTCCCTGTATTAGTGATTTGAAGAGTAGGAACATGTTGAATGGATTTATTTCCTATATTTGGTATAAACAAATATTTATGCATTTATAGGAGGTTGTAAGGTCCTTAGCATTCTCCTTGTATTTCCTCTCTCATCCAGAATGTCCATGAGTTCTTTGAGGCTTTAGAACTTCTGTTTCAAACCTACAGTTTCATATTTGTCTTTGCACCACTTTTCTTTGCCAAGATCTAGAATAGATATGTTGGATAGATAGGATGGATTGATGGGCCATTTCTGAAGGGAAACTGGGAGCTCTCAAATGGGTCGTGCTTAGATTAGGCAACCCTATTTCCCATAATGCCCAGTGCTACCTACAAGCCAAAGTTGACAGTCGTATTTTGTAGTTTCTGGCAATCAGTTAGTGATGACCAAGTAAGTTAGTGGTGACCGAGTAAGTTAGTGATGATCGAGTAAGTCAGTGATGACCAAGTAAGTTAGTGATGACCGAGTAAGTCAGTGATGACTGAGTAAGTCAGTGATGACCGAGTAAGTCGGTGATGACCGAGTAACTTAGTGGTGACCGAGTAAGTTAGTGATGATCGAGTAAGTTAGTGATGACCGAGTAAGTTAGTGGTGACTGAGTAAGTTAGTGGTGACTAAGCAACTAGTGTCAGTTGAACAGACTGTGTTAACTGACCAGACTATATGAACCGAGTAGATTAGTGTTTACTGATGAAAACAAGATTCAGGCTTTATACAATTAAAACATTAAAGTATAAGTTTACGTACTTTAATTTCTTATACTTTAAGTTATACTTGTATAAAGGGTTTAGGTACCTTTTGGATTGATTGGGATAGGTTTCAACTTCCTAGGAGTTAAGTTGTAACTTTTAATTTGTAGATTTTTAATAAAATCAGACTTAGTCAAATTTTAGGTTTAGTCAAATATCAGGCTTAGAATGAAGTTCATGGAACATTATCTTTTGGTATATGGAACTTTGACTAAATCATAAATGTGTTCATTCCTTGTTTGGTAGAAGTTATGTTCAGTGCATTTGGATGCCTTAATAGGGTTAGGATATGTGTAGGAAGCAGTTTAGGGTTTAGGGTTGTCTAAGAAGATCAGGACCATTCTAAACATCCTTAAACATTCTTAATTTCCCCTAAAACATCCATAAACTATCTTATTATTTTCTACTCTTTGATGTAGTCTTACAAATGTGTTTATGATATGTTTTTCCTATGTGTATGATGTGGTTGCGATATGTGGGTTAAGGGTAGAAAACCTAACGACACCTAGTGAGTGGCTCTCAATGCGAGGCCGGGGCCCCAAGTGGCTAGTACCAGGATAAATGACTAAAGAGTTATTTTAACAAGTGATAATGTAATTAAAACTTATGGGAATGGGTTCAAACATGTAAAAATATTAAATGTGCCTCGCCCATGCCATTAGTGCTAGTAAAGGCTATGGATGGGAGTGGGAGAAGGTGCCTATGCATAGGTACGATCGAATGGTGCTTGTCTATATGAAAGGCATTCGGTTTTACATGTGCCTACTTGGGGGCCGGGGCTCAGAGTGGCTAGTACCAAAACAACCCAAGGGGTGAGGGCTATGCGATGACACTCACTTAGGTTGTTGCTTAGAGTTTCTACCAAGCCTTAGAACCTCTTGGGAAAAGATTCATACTTTGACTTTCTTTTCATTTTTCTATTTGGGAAAGGTAACCCGACCCTAGGTATGGCCTAGCTATTCCTTCTTGGTGGACCCTGGTGTTTATCTCCTAGCATGGGGGAAGGGGCCTTTGGGTATCCATGTGGTTGGGTGGTAAATATTTTTATCGAGGTATCTTTTGTGAATGCAGTGTTTGAAGATTCATGCTTGCTTATGTACCAGTTTTTGAAGAATGAAGGCTTTGTAATTATCTATCATGATGTAAAGTTATTGTTACTTCCCAAGTGGAGATGAATGTAATGAAATCATTGATTTAATTTAAAATGAAGTATTTGGTATGGGTAGACTTAGGAAAAGGGAACAGGGAGATGTGAACTTTATGTATAAGATGTATGTTGGATAAGGAAATGATTTTTAGTTAAGTAGTATGATTTTAATTAGTGATGATTCAAGGAAAGGCTATTGAAAAAACAAATGTATTACTTGCAATGTATCAAATGATTTAGATGATTCTATTTGATTTAAAAGTTATATTGTTCATAAAGGATACTTAGGAATATAAATGATTTTAAATGGAAAATTGAAATGAAAGTACCTTGTAGTTCTTAATAAAGAATCTTATAGTGATATGATGTAATTTTCTTTGAGAAGTATATCTTGTTGTTAGTTTACTTAATGGGCTTAAATGAATCATGCATTTAAATAGAAGGGAACCTTGGGAGGAAACTAAGTTTAAGTTTTGTTCATATAATTTTTTTAATTTTTTTTTAAGTTCAAAATTTTTCATAAATCATTACTTAGGTTTTTCCTTTACAAAGAGAATCTTTTTTTCTCTTCACCAGTTCCCTTGCAGGGCATGACAGTGAAGGCTACAACCTTCTGATCTCAAATACACACTATATCTATAGGATGAACTGTCACTGTGATACTACTTGTCAGATCAATTCCTTTGATGCACTAATGCTTTGACCTCTAGCAAAGCTCTAATACATCTTATAGTGTGTTCACACACTTCTTCTCTACTTATCACAACTCTCTATCAACTTCCATACCAAATATAATGAGTGCATCTTATATTTATACGCGCATACAAAATAAACAACTAGGTCAGCCCTTAGACCTATTACATACAACGCTTCCAAATGAATTGGCTTAAGAGTGCTTACAAAAAAACAAGTATACATGTTAGAAACCTAAATACAATAGGTGCATAGCCTTTACAACATTACATTATATCCACAAACCAAAATACTAACTGTTGGCTTCATGCTCTGTTCTTCTTTGGCACTCACTGGCTATGCAACTTCAACTGACTATAAATTTCTCATACTTGCATATCTAATCATGTGCTCATAGACTAAGCATGAATATAGTCTAACCAACTTAACTTCTAGGGTGAATACCATAATTATTTTTTATGCACGTACGTTGATGCTCTGAGCTATAGGAACTCTGTATTTTTTCCAATCTTCAACACTTAACTGATTTATGATCTTCTCATCAAGTGCGCTGACTCCAAACTGCTATATGGATTTTTTTCCATACTAAAAACACTATATCAAGTCATATACATTAGTATAGCCAACTTGCCAACAATCTCCCCCTTTTTCATTGATGGCAACAAAGGAATATGGCCAAGTTGCTATCTGTCCTTAATACAAAAAACTTGTTGTCATCTATACATATACTTATATCTCCCTATACATATTATGATCCATATTCTATACACAACTCCCCCTTTGACATTAATGAAAAAGGTGTTACAAAACTATATCTATACATACTTACTGAGGGAAAACATCTAGATATGCAATCTTTAGGTTCTGGATCTCCTTCTTCCAAAATGAGATCAAAGAGTTTACTATCTGGAGATGGGCACATAATGCATGCTAAAGCTTCTCTATCTTCTTCAAATCTATGGAAGGACCTTGATCATATGTCACCATAATGGCATCAATCTCTTTGATATTCTGATTTAGAATGTCTAATGAGGGTGCAAGTGCATTCCTCAACTGAGTTTGTCTAGCCCTTAACTTTGTCATCTCTTTTTCTGCCTTCTCAATTTTGTCTATCTGACTTTGGCAGACATTATTGCACATGTTCACATCTGTGGATGTGTTTTTCATTGAACTCTTCACTTGATCAATCATAGCTTCACCCTCTTTTATTTTCTTGAAATGAGCATCAGTAAGCTTGTCTTGATCCATGCATTCTGTAATGATTCTTCTTCCTTGATCTCCAAATTCTTTCAAGGATGCTTGACTAGCCTTGAGGGAACTGAGATCAAATGAAAATTTACTAACCAATTCATTCAATCTCTTCTTTAGATACTTTTCTTCTGCAACAAGGGATGCAGATTCTTCAAGGCTTGAGAAATTGCTTTTGAAATGTGAGATGACTATACTCACATCATCAACAGAGTGTATCTTTGACACTTTCTTATCTTCTAGCAATAGATTGTTCAAAATGTTTACTGATTCTACCAGGAGGGGATTCCTCATCACTTGCTTTTCTTTGGCTTTCTCCATAGCTAAGACACTAAACTTAATCAAGTCTTCTTCTCTCCATGAGTCCAAACTGGATGTGTCAGGTGTCAAACTTGAAACCAATGTTGCTGAAGGAGTGATGGGAGTGTTGTCCAACACTTCTTGCTTTACTGACATTTCATCCTTTTTCTCACTTTCTTTTACCTTTTCTTCTTCTTTCTTTTCTTCCTCTTTTTCTATTTCTTTTTCTTGTTCTTTCTTTTCTTCCATCTTTTCTTCTTCTTTGTCATCATCAATCAATGCTTCTTGATGAGTGGGCGGTATGTTTCTGGATAACATTTCAGCTTCTTGTGTGCTCACAAAAGCTTCTTCAAACTTATCCAAGTCATTATTTGTGGCCGCCATTGCAATCTCTACATTGTCAATGAAGATTGTATCATATTTTTGTGTATCTATTATGGGCATAGACTTTACTGCCTCTGTAGGTGTTACCACTGTAGGCACTAAATCTTGAGGACCTATAAATGGTACTTTGGAGGTCTTTGCTACTTTGTCTTTCTCACTAGGTGCTTGAGTGATGGGCACAGACTTAGGTTTCATGTGTTGTTCTAAGACTACCTTCTGAAAGGCCTTCTCTATTTCCTTAGATATCAACTCATAGTCTTTGTTCATGAGGTGTAGTGTTCTCATCTTTGTTCTTAACTATGGCTTCACCAAATTCAATAACAATGACTTTTCTTCGACAAAAAATAATAGAAGAGTGGAATCAAGTGTTTGTTCCCTGATTCTGAAGTCTTCTTTAGTGGCTTGTCTCTTCAAGGTATCCATAATCTCTGATACCTTATCTCAGATAGTTGTCTTCAATTCAAGATCTATCTTCTTGAACTTTATCATGTGTTTGATCATCATCTCATGAATTTATGACTTATCAATTTCATGATATTTGTCATAAAACTTGGCTATCTGATCTAGCCTTCTTTCTTCTACTACTCTAGTCCTTAACACTTGAAGACTAGGTATGAATCCTACTTCTGGAGGTGACTGTACATTTTTCAATTTGCTTCTTGTGGCTGCACTTATAGCTGAAGGGTGATTTGTGGCAGTTTGTTTTCTCCTCTTGGGCATCTTAGGAGATGCATCTATGGATTCAATATCAACTATAGCAGTGGGCGTAGGACTGATATCATCAAATTTACCATATTTATCCTTTTGATCATCAGCCTTCTCAATCTTTACATTTTTCATCTTAGGATCATCAGACTTATCTTCCACTATGGATGCACTCTCAATTTCCAAAGCAATCTTTTATTCCCTTGCTTTGTCTAGGTCTTCTTGTGTTACTCCATGAATTCTGAGAATCTCAAATGTAATCTTAGAGACTTTCCTCTTAGTTGTTGCGTTGTTTAGTTTTGTATCTACTTCTCTTGTCTTCTCCTCATAAGTTCCCCCCCTAGGTTCATTAGGATCTTTGGGGGATGATAGTAGAACCTGTGCATATGCTTCAAGGACCTATTCCTCTACCTCATAACCAAGTGGATGAATCCACTTAGTTCTTGGCTCAATAGCTTCCATACAAGTTGTGTCTATTTCTACCATAAAGAAAATAGTATTCTTATACTTTTCCACAATGCTCTTTGGAATTTTGAACCTCATTTGTATCTTGACCCTCAAGGTCTTCAATTCCAATGTTACATAGTCTCTCAATGTACTCTCTGTGGATGCCTTGTTACATATCTATGGCATGGTTGGAATGGATTTTTCCAAATACAAATTTGATACTCTCCCAACTATATGAACATACATGTAAATGATCAATGACCCAAACCTGAATATCTTAGTTTTGTCATGCTTGATTTCCTTGATGTTATCAATCAACTATGTGCACAAGATCTCACACAAGTTGAACTATGCATCTTCCTTCACAAGTCCAATGGCTACTAGAATAGTGCCCACAGACACACTATTCATACTTCTAGTGTGATGAAACATGTATCCAAGTATCATAGACATCAATTTGATGTTAGCTTGCTCAATAGCCTCAATTGTCATCCCACACCTATCACTCCTTGACTTACATGTTTGCTCAACAATTTTCCTGACATCCTTTCCCACAGGAAGGATGGTGCCTATCCTAGAAAGGCCTATCATCTCATGTATTAGGTTACTAGTGATTCTTACTGGAACATCACCTATCCAAAATAAATCATCATGAATTTTGCTCAATAGTATATTAATCCATTCAGTCTCATAAAATTCATATGTCATAGCATACTCAACTATAGGGTGATCATTCCAATTAAAATATTCATCCATGAATGTTTCATCTAGTTTCAACATGGTATCCATGTGTACCCTTAACCTATCCAACCCTACTGGTTCTTTCTTACAGTAGATGTAAGCCCTAATGTCTTCCACATGCATAACACCCATAGGCATGTGGAAGAATGCTCCCTCTAAATCATCTAGGGTTGACTTAAATGGATGTTTCTTAAATACATATCTCTTCTTCTCTACAACATCAAAAACTATGGGAGTGGCCATGAATTACTTGATTAATCACTTTCCAACTAATCTCTGAGATAATCTAAAGACTACTGAATCGACGTGATGAACTAGGGTTTCTGCAACCAACCAAATGCACTGAAAATCACTGATAGAACAATCTACAAGTCTTCACAATAACTTCTAAGGCTCTTTCTACTCTCCTATCGCTCTGAATTTGAATACAATGAGTAATCAAAAAACTTTCTATGTACTTAAAGTGAAAATCCCACCATTAATGCTTGTCATGTAAACTAGGCTGTCAATTAAACATTTCCAACTTTTGTTCTGTTAACAATTAGTATGTGTGCTCTTGCACGAAGGTTCCTTTATACTCCAAAAGATGAATTCCAAAGGCATATACTCTAAGAGTGAGTATACCAGCCACATAGAGGTCTAGAGTTAAATTAGTTCCCCCTATGACCCTGAGGGCCATTCATCTAGATGTGGAGGGTGCATCCACTGTGGATGCATCCAATACATTCTCATCAACTTTTTCCTTCTTTCATTCTAACCAAATCAAGCTCACATCCTCTGAGGCTTTCACAAACATGACTTCTCCTTCAGGATCCAAAACTAGTTCTTTGGCCTTTTTAGGGCTTTCTTGAACATGCATCCTTGATCTACAGAACTTTGAGATATGTCAATCCTTGTTACAAGAGTGACAAATGACTGGAGGTCTTATATTCCTCAGTGCATTGATATGAGTCACCATTCTGCATTGTCTCACTAAGTGACCATTATAGTTACATATCTGACATGTAACATTCTGAGAACTTCTTGTGTTTGTCTAATTCTGATTTCTCTGATCATGCTGAATCTTGTTCTTCTTATGAGTCTTGCAATTCATAGCTTTATGACCAAACTTATTTCATGAATAACAGTAACCATTAAAAAGTCTTACCTCTATACAGTTCCTCGCAATATGTCCATGCTTGTTACATGCAAAACAAGTGCATTCTTGATGCAGGAGCATCCTGGGTGTAAGAGGAATCTTGCATCACCCAAAAATATTTCTATTTTTGTATTCAATAAGGGTTATTTTGTGCAGAGCTGCTATTTATGGAAAGTTACTATTTTTGGTAATTTTTGTATGTGCTCAGAATGATCTTATTTCTTTCTTGGAGGTTCATTTTGGTCATATAAGTCTGTCAGCAAAGTTTCATGGCTAGATCAAGTGTATATTGGAAGATATTGAAGATTTTCGGTATTGGCAGCAGGGTACAGAAACTTTGAACTCAGTTTTGAAGGCTTTAGAGGCCTCGGATGAGGTCAAAAATTTGGGTGATGAACGCTTGCGCCGGTCAAGCTTGTAGAGCGCTTCGTGCCATTTCTGAAATGGGGTTATAATAGCCGAGCGGGTCAACTGGTGATGACTTATGGTCTTCGGAAGTTGGGCCACCTGAAATGGCAGAAAATAATTTTTTTCAAAATTTATGTTCGGGTTTCAAAGGTTATCTTGAGCCAACTATGATGTAATAAAATGTAAAATAAAATAATTCTAAGTTGCTCGGCCTTATTGGCTAAAATTTTGGAACCTTCCCAGGCGGTGGAAAATTGCCTATATAAGGAAGGTTGTATTATTGTCTTAGGCAGTTCAGAATAGTTCTGGGTAGTAGATCTGGGTAATAGTTCAAGGCTTTGTCCTATAGAATATTGTAAGGGAATGCCCATGTGGCTTTGCATATTATAATTCTAAAAGTTTGTAATTCCACATTTGTGGAGATAATAAGAAGCCAATTTTCTGTTCTTGCATATTGTTGTAGTTTCTTTGTTTCTGTTATGTGTTTGTGGTATTAAGGGGAGCACCCTTCATCAAGTGGTATCAGAGCAGGAGTTCTTGAGTGTGTAAATAGATCACCGACTGTGAGGCAGTTTGCACCAGGACCGTGGCTAGGGTTTCAGCGCGCATCGCGAAAATCCCTCCATGAAGGGAACGTGGTGAAAGAGCTGGTGTTGTAACACCTGAGGTTAGAGAGCTGCAGAGACAAGTGCGAGCATTGCAAGAAGAGATTCACAGATCAATGAATCTTAATGTCAGAGATGAAAGCGAGGATGAAGCTGAAGAAGAATATCAAGAAGGAGAAGTTGAAATTGTGAACCATGAGGAAGAAAGACTTTTTCGGGCGATTTCCAAGATTGGGAAAAGACCTAAGATTGAGGTTCCTACATTTTCTGGAAATCTTAACCCAGAAGAATTGATCGACTGGATCAATGAATGTGAAGAATATTTTGAGTATGAAGATGTTGAGGATCCTGATAGGGTCAAATTTGCAAAGGCCAGACTAAAAGGTCATGCGAAGATATGGTGGCAAGAGATTCAGTTGGAGCGAAATAGAAGGGGAAAGGAGAAAATCACGAGATGGGATCGGATGGTGGATAAATTGAAGCAACAGTTCATTCCTGTTGATTATGAACTTGACCTACTGAAGAAAATGCAGAGTTTGAAGCAAGCAGGAAGATCTGTTCAGGAGTATACAGAGGAGTTCTATCGACTCCTCATCAGAACAGGCCATGCAGAAGCTGATAAGGAGAAAGTTGCCCGATACCTTAATGGGTTAAGGCCAAGCATTCAGGAGGAGTTGAATCTGGTTTGAATGAACAGTATTGAGGAGGCATACCAATTTGCCCTAAAAGTAGAGGAAAAGTTAAACAAGAAGTTCGAGAGCAGACAAAATAGAAGAGGTCACGGTGGACGATCTGGTGGACGGTCATATGGTGGCCGAAATGAAGATCCGAAAAAGAAGGATGAGGCCAGTAGCAGTCAGAATCAGCGTGGAAATAATTCCAATTGCTTCAAGGATCAGAATAATAGAGATCAGAGAGGAAGAGGAAGAGGACAAGGATTTGGAAGAGGAGGCTTCCGTGGAACATGTTTTCACTATGGAGAAGAAGGTCATAGGGCATTTGAATGTCCTCAGCGCCAAGGTAGAATAGACAGGAGAAATGAAGGCCAGGCCAGAGTTGCACATGTAGATGAAGATGCCAGATCATCAAATTCTGAAGATGCTGAAAGAGGAGAAACGTTGATTAACAGAAGAGTCCTGTTGAGTGGTGAGAATGAACCTGAGCAAAGGAGGAGCCTGTTTCGCACCAGGTGCAAGTGTGAAGGTAAATGTTGTGATGTGATCATTGATAGTGGAAGAACTGACAATTTGGTGGCAGAAGAGATGGTGACAAAGTTGAAGCTCAAGAGATAGAAACACCCACATCCATATCGGATTGCCTGGGTACAGGATGACCACAAGGTCATGGTCAATGAACAATGCCTAGTAAAGATCAAGGTTGGCGGATACCACGATGAGGTATTGTGTGATATCATATCTATGGATGCATGTCATATGCTGTTGGGTAGACCATGGCAGTTTGACAGATGTGTTGTACATGATGGTCATGCGAATACCTATTCTCTGACAAAGGATGGAGTGCGACATAAGCTAAAACTATTGAAGGAGACCGAAGAAAAGGTATGTGGTAATGCAAGGATAACTTTTGTTGATGGAAAAAATTTTCTAGATGGTATGAGGCATGAGCATGTATGTTTTGCTTTAATTCCAAAAGTTGGTAAAGAGGAAGTAGAAGATGTTCCTGTAGAAGTTGCAGATTTGTTGAATGAGTTTCAAGATATTGTATCCGATAACATGCCTGATGGATTACCACTAGTCAGGAAGATCAGTCATCAGATGGACTTGATCCCAGGAGTGAGTTTGCCGAATAAGGAAGCACACAGAATGACACCTGCAGAAAGTGAGGAGTTGAACAGACAAGTACATGAACTGTTACAGAAAGGATTGATTCGTGAGAGTCTTAGTCCCTGTGCTATACCAGCGGTATTAGCACCAAAGAAGAATGGAGAATGAAGGATGTGTACAGATTCTAGGGCAATAAACAAGATCACAATCAAGTACAGGTTTCCATTGCCACAAATGGATGATATTATGGACTGTTTGAGTGGAGCTGTGTATTTTTCAAAGATAGATCTAAAAAGTGGATATCATCAGATTCGGATCAGAGAAGGAGATGAATGGAAGACTGCCTTCAAGACAAAGGAAGGACTGTATGAGTGGTTAGTCATGCCTTTTGGGCTAACCAATGCATCGAGCACTTTCATGCGGCTCATGAACGAGGTTCTGAAAGAATTTCTGGGTAAGTTTGTCATTGTTTACCTAGATGATATTTTGATCTTTAGTAAGACATTGGATGAGCATATGATGCATATTCGTATGGTATTTGAGAAGCTGAGAGAAGAGAAATTATTGATTAATTTGAAGAAGTGCAGTTTTGTGAAGAAAGAGTTAGTGTATTTGAGATTTGTAGGTTCAGCAGAAGGTCTAAAAATGGACCCAGAGAAGGTACAGGCTATCCTTGAATGGCCTACTCCAAGGAGTGCTACTGAGGTAAGATTTTTTCATGGTTTGGCTAGCTTTTACAGAAAGTTTATCCGAAATTTTAGTAGTATTTGCGGACCCTTGACTAAAAATATGAGAGGGGATAGAAAAGAGTTTAAGTGGACTAATGGGGCAGAAAAGAGTTTTCAATTATTGAAACAAAAAGTTACAGAACAACCTGTTTTAGCACTTCCAAATTTTAATAAGGTGTTTCAAGTAGATTGTGATGCTAGTGGTACTGCAATAGGAGCTGTTATGAGCCAAGAAGGTAAACATGTTGCTTATTTCAGTGAGAAGTTAAATTATGCCAAGAGGAAATATTATGTTTATGATCAGGAATTTTATGCTATAGTTTAGGCATTAAAGAAGTGGAGACATTATCTACTTCCTAAGGAGTTTGTTTTGTATACTGATCATCAAGCTTTGCAATATTTGAATAGTCAAGGAAAGTTGAATCAGAGGCATTTAAAATGGGTTGAGTTTTTGCAGAGTTATACATTTGTTTTGAAACACAGGAGTGGAAAGTCTAATAGGGTTGCAGATACTCTTAGCAGAAGGCAACTATTGCTGACAAAAATGCAGATTGAAGTGGTTGGGTTCAAGGAACTCAAGAATTTGTATCTAGAGGATCCTGATTTTGGTGAAGCTTGGAAAGCTTGTACAGAACCTGTTACTCTAGACAGGATGAAATGGTTGGATTTCATCATCCAGGATGATATGCTATTCAGAGGAAGTCATTTGTGCATTCCACGAAGTTCTATGATGGAGAATCTCATCAAGGAGAAGCATAGCGGAGGATTGGCTGGACATTTTGGTCGTGACAAAACCTTTGGTTTGGTTAGTGAGAATTATTATTGGCCACAGTTGCAGCAAGATGTGAAGAAGTTTGTACAGAGTTGTAGAGTATGTCAGATGGTGAAAGGAGTGAAGCAGAATACAGGATTGTATCAGCCATTACCTGTACCAGAGAAGCCTTGGGAGGATATCAGCATGGACTTTGTTCTTGGTTTACCGAGGACACAGCGGGGACACGATTCAATTTTTGTGGTAGTTGATAGATTTTCAAAGATGGCACATTTCATTCCCTGCAAGAAGACTAATGATGCTATTCATGTAGCTGAATTATTTTTCAGAGAAGTAGTGAGACTTCATGGTTTGCCAAAGACCATAGTTTCAGATCGGGACACTAAGTTTGTTGGATATTTCTGGCGTACATTGTGGAAGAAGTTGAAGACAGATTTGAAATTCAATTCATCACATCATCCACAGACTGATGGACAGACAGAGGTGGTGAATAGGAGTTTGGGAAATTTGCTGAGATGTTTGGTTGGAGATAAGCCAACAGGATGGGATTTGATTTTACCACAGGTGGAATTTGCATACAATAATTCTGTCAATAGGAGCACTGGTAAATCACCATTCCAAATTGTATATGAAAGTAGTCCAAGAAATGCATCTAAATTGAGAAAGATAGATAAAGGAGAAATAAGTAGTGCTGAAGCTAAAAATTTTGCAGAACACTTGAAGAACATCCATGAAGAGGTGAGGAAGCATATTACCAAGATGAACACACAGTATAAGGCTAAGGCAGATGAGAAAAGGAGGTATAAGGAATTTCAGGTTGGTGATGAAGTCATGGTTCATTTGCGAAAGGAGCGGTTTCCAGTTGGTACATATAACAAGCTGAAAATGAAGAAGTTTGGGCCATGTAAGATACTGAAGAAACATGATTCAGGAAATGCATATGAGGTAGAATTGCCTACTGAGCTGAATATTTCACCAGTGTTTAACATTTCAGATTTGACAGAGTATCATGAAGGAGGTGTTGAGGATGAGGTTGCAGCAGCACAGTGGAGTATTCCAGTAACCAGTTCAGATATCAAGGAGATCGAAGACATATTGGACAGTCATGTTGGCAGAAGCACAAGGAACAGGACATATGAAGAGTATTTGGTCAAATGGAAAGGATGACCTATTGAAGATTCATCATGGATAACAAAGGAGGAGGTTAACCATCTTGGTTTTCCTCTGCACACCTTACTCATGACAGGGTCACTTCTCAAATTACCCAGGGTGTCTGATGCAAGAGCATCCTGGGTGTAAGAGCAATCTTGCATCACCCAAAAATATTTATATTTTTATATTCAATAAGGGTTATTTTGTGCAGAGCTGCTATTTATGGAAAGTTACTATTTTTGGTAATTTTCGTCTATGCTCAGAATGATCTAATTTCTTTCTTGGAGGTTCATTTTGGTCATATAAGTCTGCCAGTAAAGTTTCATTTCCAGATCAAGTGTATGTTGGAAGATATTGAAAATTTTCGGTATTGGCAGCAGGGTACAGAAACTTTAAACTCATGTTTGAAGGCTTTAGAGGCCCCGGATGAGGTCAAAAATTTGGGTGACAGGCGCTTGCGCGGGTCAAGCCTGTAGAGTGCTTCGTGGCATTTCTGAAATGGGGTTATAATAGCCGATCGGGTCAACTGGTGATGACTTATGGTCTTCGGAAGTTGGGCCACCTGAAATGGCGGAAAATAATTTTCTTCAAAATTTCTGTTCGGGTTTCAAAGGTTATCTTGAGCCGACTATGATGTAATAAAATGTAAAATAAAATTATTCTAAGTTTGGTCGGCCTTATTGGCTAAAATTCTGGAACCTTCTAGGCGGTGGAAAATTGCCTATATAAGGAAGGCCTATATTATTGTCTTAGGCAGTTCAGAATAGTTCTGGGTAGTAGATCTGGGTATGGATTCGAGGCTTTGTCCTACAAAATATTGTAATGGAATGCCCATGTGGCTTTGCATATTATAATTCTAAAAGTTTGTAATTCCACATTTGTGGAGATAATAAGAAGCCAATTTTCTGTTCTTGCATATTGTTGTTGTTTCTCTATTTCTGTTATGTGTTTGTGGTATTAAAGGGAGCATCCTTCATCAAGTGGTATTAGAGCGGGAGTTCTTGAGTGTGTAAACAGATCACCGACTGTGAGGTAGTTTGCACCAGGACCGTGGTTGGGGTTTCAGCGCGCATCGCGAAAATGCCTCCACGAAGAGAACGTGGCGGAAGACCTGATGTTGTGACACCTGAGGTTAGAGAGTTGCAGAAACAAGTGCGAGCATTGCAAGAAGAGATTCGTAGAGGAATGAATCTTAATGTCACAGACGAAAGTGAGGATGAAGCCGAAGAAGACTATCAAGAAGGAGAAGTTGAAATTGTGAACCAGGAGGAAGAAAGACTTTTTCGGGCGATTTCCAAGATTGGGAAAAGACCTAAGATTGAGGTTCCTACATTTTCTAGAAATCTTAACTCAGAAGAATTGATCGACTGGATCAATGAATGTGAGGAATATTTTGAGTACGAAGATGTTGACGATCCTGATAGGGTCAAATTTGCGAAGGCCAGATTGAAAGGTCATGCGAAGATCTGGTGGCAAGAAATTCAATTGGAGTGAAATAGAAGAGGGAAATATAAAATCACAAGATAGGATCGGATGGTGGATAAATTGAAGCGACAGTTCATTCCTGTGTATTATGAGCTTGACCTGCTAAAGAAAATGTAGAGTTTGAAGCAAGCAGGAAGATCTGTTCAGGAGTATACAGAGGAGTTCTATCGACTTCTCATCAGAACAGGCCATGCAGAAGCTGATAAGGAGAAAGTTGCCCGATACCTTAATGGGTTAAGGCCAAGCATCCAGGAGGAGCTGAATCTGGTTCAAATGAACAGTATTGAAGAGGCATACCAGTTTTCCCTAAAAGTAGAGGAAAAGCTAAACAAGAAGTTTGAGAGCAGACAAAACGGAAGAGGTCGCGGTGGATGATCTGGTGGACAATCATATGGTGGCCGAAATGAGGATCCGAAAAAAAAGGATGAGGCCAGTAGTAGTCAGAATCAGCGAGAAAATAATTCCAATCGCTTCCAGGATCAGAATAATAGAGATCAGAGAGGAAGAGGAAGAGGACAAGGATTTGGAACAGGTGGCTTCCGTGGAACATGTTTTCACTGTGGAGAAGAAGGTCATAGGGTATTTGAATGTCCTCAGCGCCAAGGTAGAATAGATAGGAGAAATGAAGGCCAGGCCAGAGTTGCACATGTAGATGAAGATGCTAGATCATCAAATTCTGAAGATGCTGAAAGAAGAGAAACGTTGATTAACAGAAGAGTCCTGTGGAGTGGTGAGAATGAACCTGAGCAGAGGAGGAGCCTGTTTCGCACTAGATGCAAGTGTGAGGGTAAATGCTGTGATGTGATTATCGATAGTGGAAGCACTGACAATTTGGTGTCAGAAGAGATGGTGACAAAGTTGACGCTCAAGAGACAGAAACACCCACATCCATATCAGATTGCCTGGGTGCAGGATGACCACAAGGTCATGGTCAGTGAACAGTGCCTGGTAAAGTTCAAGATTGGCGGATACCAAGATGAGGTATTGTGTGATATCATATCTATGGATGCATGTCATATGTTGTTGGGTAGACCATGGCAGTTTGACAGATGTGTTGTACATGATGGTCGTGCGAATACCTATTCCGTGACAAAGGATGGAGTGCGGCATAAGCTAAAGCCATTGAAGGAGACCGAAGAAAAGGTATGTGGTAATATAACAATAACTTTTGTTGATGGAAAAAATTTCCTAGATGGTATGAGGCATGAGCATGTATGTTTTGCTTTAATTCCAAAAGCTGGTAAAGAGGAAGTAGAAGATGTTCCTGTAGAAGTTGCAGATTTGTTGAATGAGTTTCAAGATATTGTATCTGATAACGTGCCTGATGGATTACCACCAGTCAGGAAGATCAGTCATCAGATGGACTTGATCCCAGGAGGGAGTTTTCTGAATAAGGCAGCACACAGAATGACACCTGCAGAAAGTGAGGAGTTGAACAGACAAGTACATGAACTGTTACAGAAAGGATTGATCTATGAGAGTTTGAGTCCCTGTGCTGTACCAGTGGTATTAGCACCAAAGAAGAATGGAGAATGGAGGATGTGTACAGATTCTAGGGCAATAAACAAGATCACAATCAAGTACAGGTTTCCATTGCCATGAATGCATGATATTATGGACTGTTTGAGTGGAGCTGTGTATTTCTCAAAGATAGATCTGAAGAGTGGATATCATCAGATTCGGATCAGAGAAGGAGATGAATGGAAGACTGCCTTCAAGACAAAGGAAGGACTGTATGAGTGGTTAGTCATGCCTTTTGGGCTAACCAATGCACCGAGCACTTTCATGCGGCTCATGAACAAGGTTCTGAAAGAATTTCTGGGTAAGTTTTTCATTGTTTACCTAGATGATATTTTGATCTTTAGTAAGACATTGGATGAGCATATGATGCATATTCGTATGGTATTTGAGAAGTTGAGAGAAGAGAAATTGTTGATTAATTTGAAGAAGTGCAATTTTGTGAAGAAAGAGTTAGTGTATTTGGGATTTGTTGTTTCAGCAAAAGGTCTAAAAATGGACCCAGAGAAGGTACAGGCTATCCTTGAATGGCCTACCCCAAGGAGTGCTACTGAGGTAAGATCTTTTCATGGTTTGGCTAGCTTTTATAGAAAGTTTATCAGAAATTTTAGCAGTATTTGTGGACCCTTGATTGAAACAATGAGAGGGGATAGAAAAGAGTTTAAGTGGACTAATGGGGCAGAAAAGAGTTTTCAATTGTTGAAATGAAAAGTTACAGAATAACTTGTTTTAGTACTTCTAGATTTTAATAAGGTGTTTCAAGTAGATTGTGATGCTAGTGGTACTGCAATAGGAGCTGTTATGAGCCAAGAAGGTAAACCTGTTGCTTATTTCAGCGAGAAGTTAAATGACGCCAAGAGGAAATATTCTGTTTATGATCAGGAATTTTATGCTATAGTTCAGGCATTAAAGAAGTGGAGACATTATCTGCTTCCTAAGGAGTTTGTTTTGTACACTGATCATCAAGCTTTGCAATATTTGAATAGTCAAGGAAAGTTGAATCAGAGGCATTTGAAATGCGTTGAGTTTTTGCAGAGTTATACATTTGTTTTGAAACACAGGAGTGGAAAGTCTAATAGGGTTGCAGATGCTCTTAGCAGAAGGCAACTATTGCTGACAGAAATGCAGATTGAAGTGGTTAGGTTCAAGGAACTCAAGAATTTGTATCCAGAGGATCCTGATTTTGGTGAAGCTTGGAAAGCTTGTACAGAACCTGTTACTCTAGACAGGACAAAATGGTTGGATTTCATCATCCAGGATGATATGCTATTCAGAGGGAGTCAGTTGTGCATTCCACAAAGTTCTATGAGGGAGAATCTCATCAAGGAGAAGCATAGTGGAGGATTGGCTGGACATTTTGGTCGTGATAAAACCGTTGGTTTGGTTAGTGAGAATTATTATTGGCCACAATTGCAGCAAGATGTGAAGAAGTTTGTACAGAGTTGTAGAGTATGTCAGATGGCGAAAGGAGTGAAGCAGAATACAGGGTTGTATCAGCCATTACCTATACCAGAGAAGCCTTGGGAGGATATCAGTATGGACTTTGTTCTTGGTTTACCGAGGGCACAGCGGGGACGTGATTCAATTTTTGTGGTGGTTGACAGATTTTCAAAAATGGCACATTTCATTCCCTGCAAGAAGACTAATGATGCTATTCATGTAGCCGAATTGTTTTTCAGAGAAGTAGTGAGACTTCATGGTTTGCCAAACACCATAGTTTCAGATCGGGACACTAAGTTTGTTGGATATTTATGGCGTACATTATGGGTACAGAATCTTTGAACTCAGTTTTGAAGGCTTTAGAGGCCCCAGATGAGGTTGAAAATTTGGGTGACAGGTGCTTGCGTTGGTCAAGCCTGTAGAGTGCTTTGTGGCATTTCCGAAATGGGGTTATAATAGCTAAGCGGGTCAACTAGTGATGACTTATGGTCTTCGGAAGTTGGGCCACCTGAAGTGGTGGAAAATAATTTTCTTCAAAATTTATGTTCGGGTTTCAAAGGTTATCTTGAGCTGACTATGATGTAATAAAATGTAAAATAAAATAATTCTAAGTTGGTCGGCCTTATTGGCTAAAATTATGGAACCTTCCCAGGCGGTGGAAAATTGCCTATATAAGGAAGGTTGTATTATTGTCTTAGGCAGTTCAGAATAGTTCTGGGTAGTAGATCTGGGTAATAGTTCGAGGCTTTGTCCTACAGAATATTGTAAGGGAATGCCCATGTGGCTTTGCATATTGTAATTCTAAAAGTTTGTAATTCTACATTTGTGGAGATAATAAGAAGCCAATTTTTTGTTCTTGAATATTGTTGTGGTTTCTCTGTTTTTGTTATGTGTTTGTGGTATTAAGGGGAGCACCCTTCATCAATTCTACTTGCTTGTGCTCATTCTTAGGTGGTCCACCATTATCTTTGGTTTGATTTTCAATCTTCTCAGTATCAATAGAGTCTTTTTGTGTATCCTTTCTTGCTTGCATGTTGTCAATCTGATTTTATGCTTCATTGTATCCAATACAGCTAGTGTCTCCTTTGGCTCTTCTTGCATACAACTGAGATTCTATCAAATCAGAACTGGTGTGTAATTTTTCAATATGATTTTTTGCTTCTTTTAATTTAGACTCCAAGCTTTCTTTACTATTCCTTAGCTCCAAGATTTCCATATTTTCTTGCCTTAGTTCTTCATTGAGTTGAAGGTTCTCTTTGATTTGTTCATTGTAGACTTCCTGATTGTTGATCATCTTATCACCAAATTCTTCAAGTAGTTCTTTCATAGATGCATTTTCTTCATTTAGCTAAGTGACCTTTTCTCCTAGATCATTGTTAGAGCATTCTTTCAAATCCTTTCTTAGCCTTTTGATAACCAGTTGTGCATCACTGACTTTTTCTTTTAGTTCCTCAATTTCTCTTTCTGATTTGTCTAGGTCTTCAAGAGTAGCTTAAAGATTTCTTTTCAAATGTTTCATTTTTTCTTTGTCCATGATCTCCTCAAGTGGTTAAACTTCTTTGCTGAGGACCAGAGCTCTGATACCAATTTTTAGGAATGGGAACACTGAGAGGGGGGGTGAATCAGTGTTCACTGTATTTTAACTTTTCACTTTAATCTTTATACTAAACTTAAATGCTTAAGTATTGAATTAAACATTCACATAAACATGAAACATGAAATCAACACATGACACCAATATGGTTATGGGGAAACCCAAATAGGTAAAAACCCTAGTGGGAATTGACACCCACTAATATTCTGCACTAGTGTTTTGTGATCCTTGTTAGAAGATCCTTAACCCTGTTAGGAGTTGCTTTACAATGCTTTAAGTATAGTAGACCTTGTTTTTAAGGTCAAACCCTATTAGGAGTCTTTTAAAATAGTCCCTATTAGGGGAGAGGATGTACTATCTAAGAGCTCACTACTTAAGTGGTGAAGGCTACAACCTTCTGATCTCAGATACACACTATATCTGTAGGATGAACTGTCACTATGACATTGCTTGTCAAATCAGTTCTTTTGATGTGCTGATGCTTTGACCTCTAGAAAATCTCTAAAATATCTTATAGTGTCTTTGCATACTTCTTCTCTGCTTATCACAACTCTGTATCAACTTCAATACATAATACAATGGGTGCATCTTATATTTATACGCACATACAAAATAAACAACTAGGTCAGCCCTTAGACCTATTACATACAATGGTTCCAAATGAATTGGCTTAAGCATGCTTACAAAAAAAAAGTATAAATGTTGGAAACCTAAATACAATAGGCACATAGCCTTTACAACATTACATTATATCCGTAAACCAAAATACTAACTGTCGGCTTCATTCTTTGTTCTTCTCTGGCACTCGCTGGCTGTGCAACTTCAACTGACTATAACTTTCTCATACTTGCATATCTAATCATGCGCTCATAGACTAAGCATGAATATAGTCTAACCAACTTAATTTCTAGGGTGCATACCATAATTATTTTGTACACATGTCCGCTGATGCACTGAGCTGCAGGAACTCTATACATTGTCTAGTCTTCAACACTTAACTGATTTCTGATCTTCTCATCAAGTGCATTGACTCCAAACTACTATATGAATTTTTTTCCATAATGACAACACTATATCAAGTCATATACATTAGTATAGCCAACTTTCCAATAGAACTAATGATAGTAAATCTAAAGTTGAGAAAGAATGAAGAAAATCTAAAATCTGAGAATGAAAATCTAAAATCGAAGAAAGAAGATCTAAAATCTAAACTTTGTAAAGTGACATCTGAACTTGAGAAAACCAAATTGCAGTATGTTGAGCTTGAAAAGTACAACACTATTGTGAAAGGTGAATTGATTCATTCTAAGAAACAACTTGAGAAGCTATATTCTACTAGTGACAAGATTGATGAACAAATTTCTTACCAAAAGCCATTCTATGATAAAACTGGTCTTGGATTTAACTCATCTAAAGTGAGTGAAGAAAGCAAGGAACCATATCTAAAAATTTTTGAAAACATAGAAGAAAAGAAATCTGATGAAGTTGATAAATCTGAAGATACACCTAAACAAGAAGAATCACCTAAAGGTATGCAAAGAGAATTTAAAGGTAGATGTTTTGCATGTAATACTTTTGGTCATATGAAGAAAGATTGTATAGGTAGGCAAGTTAAACCTCTTAGTGGTTATTGTTATAATTGTCATGGTTTTGGACATAGAGATATTCAATGTAGGAAGACTAAATTTAATGAGAATAATAATAGTAGTAGAATGTTTAGAAATACTAACCATGTAGATAAGAAACCTCCTGAAGATATGAACATAAGAAATGTAGTGGTATGTTATAGATGCAACAAGGTTGGACACATTAGCATGAATTGCACATCACAAATCAACCAAACTGGACTGAGATGTGGAAACAATGGAGTAGTTTGTCAGATATGAAACAAATTTGGTCATATAGAAAGGTTTTGCTTGATGAACAACATGAGAAACCCTAACCCTAGAAGTCATGCAAGGAGAAATGAAAATGAAAGCAACAGTCATGGAGGTTACTATAGTAATTTAGAAGAAGTGAAGTTTATTAAAGCCATAGATCAAGGAGACACATTCAGCACTGAAGATAATCAAATAGGTGTTGGAGATTTGCCAGCAGGCCAGTACTGACTGTATGTTTCTCATTGTTGACAACATATGGAAAGTAGCATGCATTGAAGTCTTATGCAATAAGCTTTTAGTATATGTAGCATGGACATGATATCAGCATGATATCATGGGTGCAGAGGTTAACTATTATTATAGATAGTTATATAGCAGCTTCTGTCAGTAGTGTTCCTGACAAAGTAACAAGTAGTGTACTGTGTATGGTTGTCCATAGAGTTATCATGGAGCCTTGCACACTTGGATATATGTTGAAGACATAGTATTAATGTTACATTTATGGACGTAGAGTTTGATGACCTGTAGAAGTGAAGTTATGTAGCTGCTATTTGCCAGTAATAGTTTCCTGTGTTTATTTAGTAGAGTCGACAGAGATTTTATTGGTTCTAGAGTTGTGCCTATCATTTGGGCATGCACCCTTGGATTTAAGCTTAGTGAAGAGTTATTGATGTTTGGTTAAGAGCACATGAAGCAATTTAGCTTGAGGAGAAAGATTAAGTTGTTTTGGTAGAGCCGACAGTGTGTAGCATGCGTCTACAATTATCTTATTGGACACGTCCTAGAATGTGTTTCCTGCTTAGTAGAGCTGACTGAATTGTTATTGGAGTTTCTTATGGTTTCTCTAATATGATTTCAAGGTGGTTCTAACAGGATGACTTGATTATATCATTTAGAGGAAAGATATTTCTAAGCAGTCATTTGTGATTGCTTGAGTGTGGTTCAGAATTGATTAAAAAGAGAAAAGCAGAGTGTGCGAAGTGTTGAGCCATCAGAAGAAGGTCTTGTTGGAAACTGCAATTAAAACAATTGTTGTATTTTTATTAATGTCAAACTTTAACTGGTAAGACTGTTTCTACCTAGGAAAGTACTATATCTATGGTGAGAAGGGAAAGAAAGGTTGGTAACAATAACACCTAAGGAAAGGTTGAGTTATCTTGATACTACAAAGTGTACTTGATTATGTTGCACAATGATAAGACAATGTATTATTTAACTTAGTAAGATTGAAGACTAAACCAGTAGGCTTAACTAAGCAGACATGAAGAAATCATGTTTAAGCCAAGTTATGATAGAGTCGACCGAGTTAGTGGATGCCGAGCAAAAATCTAGTGTTGACCGAGTATTAGTAAATGGTCGAGGAAGACAGTATTTACCAAGGAAACAGTTTTAGTAGTGACTGAGCATTTTACATGGAGACCGAGTGGATGATCATAGTATTGACCGAGCATCAACAATTTTATATTTGAAGAGAATTCAGATTTGGAGCCGACATTGTTGAATTCTTGGATTATGTAAAATGTGTTGACTTTATTTTTTGATTGTATGGAAGTATTTAATGCTTTATAAAATGTTTTATTGTAAATCTTTATGAGATTTGAGATGATTCTAGAAGGGGAGATGAAGAACAAGAAGCGGGTAGATTCAATGTATTTGACCTAACCCTAAGATCTATGAAGGAGATTTAGCGGCAAAAGAAAAGTTAACCTAATAGAGGAAAGTATTAAGGGAACCAAAGCATTAGGTATGTGTATGCATGGGTGAAGTAGATGCTGGAAGAATAGTAAAGTTTCATTGACTATATAAGCAAAAAGGCTGAAGGAAAAGTGTGGTGATTTCTTGAAGGAAAGTTTTGAGCAGATCAGATGTGAAGATGAAAAAGTTTCAAAGTTAGTAAACTAGCATTTGTGTACAGAATTGGATCTGATATTTGCAAAGTAAGTTGTATGTTTTCAGATCAATACTACTGCTACTTTCTAGCCATTGTAACAATAAAAATCCTTTTAACAGAGGTTGACCTAATAGTCATATGTTAAATCCTTTGAACAAGGTTGCATTCTAATGGAGTGTATGTAAATCCTTTGACCATGCTCACTTTTAACGGGGTGATTGAAATCCTTTAACCGGGTCACACTTGACAGTGTGTATTTTAACCTTTGACAGGGTTGGCTTCTAACCAAGCTCACTTCAGAAGAGTGAAAATAATAGTAGCATGTTACAAAGTGGTTTTTCCCATATTAGGTTTCCACTATAAATCCTGGTGTCAATACTTGTGTGAATATTTTGGTTTGAATATTTATGTGTTGTACAAGTTAATTACAGCTGGGTAGTAGACTGCAGTGTTATAAGTTTCTATTATTGAATCAGTGATGACCGAGTCTATTTTGGTTGCCTAATCTGATTTAAGGAAAAATAAAATTTTAAGTTAGTTTATACATCAGGACCTGAGAACAACTGATTCACCCCCCCCCCTCTCTATTATTCTAAATCATATTAACAATTGGTATCAGAGCCAAGTTTCTTATTGGTGTTTACAAAAAGCAAGTTTAAAGGGACTTGAAGCAAATGATCAAGATGTATAAGAAGGAGGTACCGAAGCTGAATAAGGAAAACTTCCCTGCATGGCAAAACTTGATGAAGCTACATCTAGCCGGTATTGGTGATTCTACAAAGTACTACATTCAGCATGACTATGTCACACCTGTTGCACCTTTGACTACCGAGGAAATGAGAGCTAAGCAAGAACATAATCAGGCAATGCTGGAAATTGCATCTGCAATAAGCTATCCAAAATTTGAGGACATTAAGGACTGCACAACTGCTAAAGATATGTGGGACACTCTTGCAAAGATCTATGGTGGTGATCTATATGTACTGAAGGCTAAAGCTGAGAGTCTTAGAGGTAAGTTTCATGAAATGAGAATGAATGAAGATGAAAACATTGCACAATATTGTGGTAGAATAAAAGAGGTTTTCAATGCTATTAGAGGAGCAAATGGGATTATTGATGATGAGACCATAATTGGAAAAGTGTTAAGAACTTTGTGTCTTATATATGCTATTAAGATCTTAGCTATTCAAGAATCTAGATGCAACTCTACAAATGTGCTTACTTTGGAAGGTTTGATTGGCAAGCTGACTGCTTTTGAACTGTCTAACTATAATAATTTCATTGTTGGTAGTATTGGAAATGTTGAATTTTCTTTTAAGTCAGTTAGTTCCAAATAAGCTGAAGAAGGAAAAAGAAAGATGCATCAGTGAAAGTGAAGATGACAGTGACACTTTTGATGAAGATCTTGAAGATCTAGAAGCTCTTATGGTTAGAAGACTGAGAAGAGGAAAAGGAAAATACAAAGGTAAACTCCCTATTATATGTTTTGCATGTAACAAGGTCGGTCATATAGCTGCTAGATGTCCTAATAGGAAGGATAAAGATGAAGAAAGAAATAGCAGACACAAAGATAGAAGAGATGACAAAGGCTACCGAAGGTATAAAGACTACAAAGGAAAAGGTAAGAAATCATGTTACATTGCTGAAGAAGAGGCTGACACTGATAGTGATGATTTTGAAATTGAGGTAGTCTATGTTGCAATGAAAGATGAATCTGATGAAGATGAGAAAACTACATTGATTTCCTATGTGAATAAGAATGATAAATGGATTATTGACAGTGGTTGTTCACATCACATAACTGGTGACAAGAGTAAGTTTGAGACCCTACATCATTATAAAGGTAAAAGTGTAACTTTTGGTAATGATGCACCATGTCCTATTAGAGGAAAAGAATTGATTAAACTGACTGATAAAATCTCTTATGAAAATGCTTATTGGGTTGAAGGTTTGAATTATAATTTGCTAAGTGTTTCTTAGCTCAACAGAACTGGTTACCAAGTGGAATTTCATCATAAGAAAGCTAAGATATTTGATGCTACTGGTGAACTAATTGGAAGTGGCAAGTAGACTAGAGGTAATTTGTTCTATCTTGACCTATCTGAAGAAATATGTATGTTTGCACAACTTGATGACATTTGGTTATGGCATAAGAGGCTATGTCATGTTAACTTTGACAATCTGGTAGAGATAAGTAAGAAGAAGAAAGTAAGAGGCCTACCTAGATTGAAGAAACCTGAGAATGTGATGTGCAAAGAATGTCAATTAGGAAAAATGACTAAGTCAAGTTTCAAGAGAAAATCTTATACTTCTGAACACATTTTAGATTTGGTTCATACTGACCTTTGTGGACCTATGGGTATACAACGTTACTATGGTGCTAGATATTTTATCTTGTTTTTTGATGATCATACTAGGATGATGCATGTAATGTTTCTAAAGGAAAAATCTGATGCTTTTCAATTTTTGAAGTGGTATTTGGCTAAGGTTGAGAAGGAGACAGGTAGGAACCTAAAATGTCTTAGATCTAATTGTGGTGGATAATTTACATCAAATGAATTTAATCTATTTTGCAATGATAGAGGAATCAAAAGACAGACGTCTGCACCTAGGACACCTCCACATAATGGCATAGCAGAAAGAAGAAATAGATCTATTCTAGAATGTGTTAGGACACTATTGATTGAAAATAATGTGGCATAGAAATACTAGGAAGAAGCTATAAGTATAGTTGTTTACACTCTTAATCGGGTATAGATCAAGAAAGGTACAAATCTGACACCCTGTGAATTATGGTATGGGCATGCACCAAGTGTTAAATACTTTAGAATCTTTGGAAGCAAGTGTTACATATTGAAAGACAATAGGAATGGAAAGTTTGATGCTAAAAGTGATGAAGGCATATTCCTAGGCTATTCCACAAAAAGTAAAGCTTATAAGTGTTTGAACTCTAACACTAACAAAATTGTGGAAAGTGTGAATGTAAAAATTTATGAGTATGTAGAAAGAAATGAGGCTGATAGAAAAAGAGAACCAGAAGATTATAGATCTTTTGTGTACATTGAGGAAATAGAAGAGGTAGGTAACAGACCTGCACCTGATGTCAAGTCTAGAGCAAGCAATGCCAAGCGACAGACAAATGATGTCAAGCGTCAAGAAAATAGTGCCGAGAGAGAGCAAGATCATGCTGAGCTACAAGATAATGCTACTGAGGATTAGGAAGAGGTTGTCGAGCATTCAAAAGTTGAACCTGACAATCTTGTTGGGGAACCTAATGAAATAGAAGAGAAAAATGTTGAACCTATTTTGGCAAAATATGTAAGAAGACATCGCAAGCCTGAACAGATAATTGGAGATAAAGACACTAGAATTTAGACCAGAAGCAAAATCAAAGATCCAACATGCTTACTATGTGAATTTGAACCTAAGACAACTAAAGAGGCATTAGAAAATGAAGACTAGATACAAGCAATGAATGAAGAGAATGACCAAATTGAGAAAAATGAAACCTGGACTCTGGTGGCGAGACCTGCAAATAAGAATGTTATAGGAACAAAGTGGGTATTTTGAAACAAGTTGAATGAAAAAGGTGAAATCACTAGTAACAAAGCTAGGCTAGTATGCAAAGGCTATGCACAAGAAGAAGGAATAGATTATGGGGAGACATTTTCCCCTGTAGCTAGATTGGAAGGAGTAAGAACTCTGCTTGCATATGTTGCTTATAAAGATTTCAAGGTATATCAAATGGATGTCAAGTCTACATTTTTAAATGGTATACTAGAAGAAGAAGTTTACATAGAATAGCTAGAAGGTTTTATTGATCCAAATAGAAGACACATGGTATGCAAACTGAACAAAGCTTTATATGGATTGAAACAAGCTCCCAAAGCATGGTATGAGCGATTAGATAATTATCTAATACAGATTGGATTTTTCAGGACAAATGAGACAAGCAATCTTTATATGAAAGATGAAGAAGGTAGAGGTATTTTGTTGGCCAAAATTTTTGTTGATGACATTATTTTTGGTGGACAAGATGCATTGTGTAAAAAATTTTCACATGAAATGCAAACTGAATTTGAGATGAGTATGTTTTGTGAGCTCAAATTCTTTGTTGGTTTACAAGTATATCAGATGAAGAAAGGTATTTTCATTACACAATCTAAGTATGTTAATGAAATACTAAAAAATTTTGGAATGGAAGATGCTAGACCAGTGGGAACTCCTATGGTTACTAGACAAAATTTATCTAAGAATGATGATGTTGCAAAAGTTAACCAGACTTTATATAGATCCATGATTGGAAAATTGCAGTATGTTGTACATAGTAGACCAGATATTGCATTAGCTATTGGGATTGTGGCAAGATTCTCTGCTAATCCTAAGGAAACACACATGATGGCAGTGAAAAGAATCACAAGATACTTGAAAGGAACTGCTAACTATGGGTTATACTACAAGAAGAATGACAAATTTGAACTTAGAGTATATATTGATGCTGATTGGGCAGGAAATGTAGATGACAGAAAGAGCACTAGTGGTGGAGCTTTCTTTCTTGGACAAAGATTAGTCTCTTGGACAAGCAAGAAACAAAATTGTATTTCCCAATCTACTACTGAAGCCGAGTATGTTGCTGCTGTAGTAAACTGTTCAAATTTGATATGCATAAAATAGTTGTTGATAGGCATGAAAGAAGAAATCACTGAACCTGTTGTTATTTTTTGTGACAACACAAGTGCTATCAATATTTCTAAGAATCCAGTACTGCACACTAAGACCAAGCACATAGCAATCAAGTATCACTATTTGAGGGAATTGGTACAACACAAGGAAGTCTGAATGGAATATGTGAATACAAAAGAACAATTGGCAGACATATTCACTAAAGCTTTACCTAAAGAAGCTCATGAGTACCTGAGAAGTCAATTAGGGGTCCTTCCCCTAACTGAGGCTGCCTAGCCAAGCTAGGAGCACTGCATCAAATATGCTACAATAGAACATTTGACACATTGATGCAGAAGCTTGTCACACTTTAGGACTATCCTAGAGCTGTGAAGAAGGAACAAAGATAACAAATTAGTCATAAGCAAGATGACAGAGAGAGAAACACTGTACTGAATAGATATATCTACATCTATTGGATGTATGTTTGAGTTGCTACTTTGGCATTTTTGTCAAACAGGGAGATTGAACTGAAATGATACTATAACACATGACATTGAAAGTAAGGGAGATGATGAAATGAAATGAAAGATTAGGATGGAGGGAGATCCAAATACTTCTGACTATCACAGAAGTGAGATTTACTGATTCTGAATCAGAATGAAGCTAAGGATATTATAAACTTTCTCTGATGGACAGATAAGTTTTTTGGATTGGTTGGTAATCCATGTGTTATTCAAGTGATATCATATGGTGTTTCCATCAATCCCAAAGAGGGAGATTGTTGGAAACTGCAATTGAAACAATTGTTGTATTGTCATTGATGTCAAACCTTAACTGGTAAGACTGTTGCTACTTAGGCAAGTACTATATCTATGGTGAGAAGGGAAAGAAAGGTTGGTAACAATAGCACCTAAGGAAAGGTTGAGTTATCTTGATACTATAAAGTGTACTTGATTATGTTGCACAATGATAAGACAATGTATTATTTATCTTAGTAAGATTGAAGACTAAACTGGTAGGCTTAACTAAGGAAAAATGAAGAAATCATGTTTAAGCTGAGTTATGATAGAGTCAACCGAGTTAGTGGATGCCGAGAAAAAATCTAGTGTCGACCGAGTATCAGTAAATTGTCGAGGAAGACAGTATTTACTGAGGAAACAATTTTAGTAGTGACCGAGCATTTTACAGGGAGACCGAGTGGATGATCACAGTATTGACCAAGCATCAACAATTTTATATTTTAAGAGAATTCAGATTTGGAGCTAACATTATTGAATTCTTGGATTATGTAAAACATGTTGACTTTATTTATTGATTGTATGGAAGTATTTAATGCTTTATAAAATGTTTTATTGTAAATCTTTATGAGATTTGAGATGATTATAGAAGAGGAGACAAAGAACATGAAGCGGGTAGATTCAATGTATTTAACCTAACCCTAAGATCTACGAAGGATATTAAGTGGAAAAAGAAAATTTAACCTAACAGAGGAAATTATTAAGGGAACCGGAGCATTAGGTATGTGTATGCATAGGTGAAGTAAATGTTGGAAGAACGATAAAATTTTATTGACTATATAAGCGAAAAGGCTGAAGGAAAAGTGTGGTGATTGCTTGAAGGAAAGTTCTGAGGAGATCAGATGTGAAGATGACAAATTTTCAAAGATAGTAAACCAGCATTTATGTATGGAATTGGATCTGATATTTGCAAAGTGAGTTGTATGTTTTCAGATCAATACTGCTGCTACTTTCTAACCATTGTAACAGTCAAAATCCTTTTAACAGAGGTTGACCTAACAGTCATATGTTAAATCCTTTGAACAAGGTTGCATTCTAATGGAGTGTATGTAAGTCATTTGACCAGGCTCACTTTTAATAGGGTGATTGAAATCTTTTAACCGGGTCACACTTGATAGTGTGTATTGTAACCTTTGACAGGGTTGGCTTTTAACCAAGCTCACTTCAAAAGAGTGAAAATAATAGTAGCATGTTACAAAGTGGTTTTTCCCATATTGGGTTTCCACTATAAATCCTGGTGTCAATACTTGTGTGAATGTTTTGGTTTGAACATTTCTGTGTTTTACAAGTTAATTATAGTTGCGTAGTGGACTGCAGTGTTATATATTTCTATTATTGAATCAATGATGACCGAGTCTATTTTGGTTGCCTGATCTGATTTAAGGAAAAAAAAAATTTTAAGTTAATTTATACATCATGACCTGAGAACAACTGATTCACCCCCCCCCCCCCTCTCTGTTGTTCTAAATCATATTAATAGGTCTATGTGACCAAGCAAAGTGTTTGTGCTATACATTGGAATTGATCCAAATAGAAGGTCAAAGTGCAGTTCACCAAGATCCAGATATAGTATATATCTATTAAACAAAAGGTTGTAGCCTTCACCCCTTTGAGTAGTGTGCTCTCAGAAAGTGCATCCTCTCCCCTAACAAGGACTATTGTAAAAGACTCCTTACAGGGTCTAACCCTTGACCAGGTCTACTTTACTAAAAATATTGTAAAGCAACTCCTAATAAGGTTAAGGATCTTCTAAAAAGGATCATAATACACTAGTGTAGAATATTAGTGGGTGTCAATTCCCACCAGGGTTTTTACCTATTTTGGTTTCCCCGTAACCAAAATATTGGTGTTGTGTTCAAGTGTTCTTTCATTGTGTTTATGTTTTATGTTTAAGTATAATTTAAATGGCTAAATAATTAAAACTAGTAGATAACTTATTCACCCCCCCCCCCTCCCAGTTATCTCTTGGGACTATTCCTAACAAAAGTTGAAGCATCTAATGGTAAGAGTGAATCTCTACCTAACCCATCTCAAAGTACTTAATTCATGAAAAATATAGTAGAATAGGAACTTAGGATAGTGTAGAAGTTAGTATAAGATGAATTAAGTCTTGCGCAGTTGATGCAAGGTAGTATATGATGTAGTGATACTATGGTTAAGAGCGCATAAGATAATATGATGTTATGCGAGATCGTAAGAAGTTTTAAATTTTGTAGGTAAGCAGGAACATCTTTTTGGAAAGAAGTGGCAAAAGAATTGAATGCGATGTCAAAATCTAATGAGATTGAAAGGTTAAAAGGTTATGATTAGTATTTTTTGATCATTAAATCAAATACAAGTGATAAGGAGATCAACGGAGTAGTGATTGAAGCAGTTTTCAAGGATTTGGTGAAGGAATTTTGTGTCGGATCTACACAAACCCTAAATCATGGAATTGAGGTATTTTACTAAGAAAATCTATGTATCAGTTAGAGAATTTGTAGAAGATATGGATGTTTCTATGATTCACAATGTAAGAGATAAGATCAGACCTAAGACTAAGAGGGAACCAGTAGAACCCTTGGAAGAAGACCCTAAATTAGCTTTATCATCCATACCAGACGGAGTTCTACATTTAGAAAATGTTAGAAGCTATTTGGGATGTAAACTTGAAACCCTTGGTGATAGTGATTTTACTAAGGAATATGAGAAACTTTACAATCAAGATATGTCCTTGAGAGTAGGGTTTGAAAATTTGAAGGATAATGAAATCATAAGGTACTCTTTATAGTATGAATTTGATGATAAAGAATGCACTAAGATAATTCTAAGCAGAATACATAATGGAAAGTTTTGGTTAGATGACAGAGTGATAGACATTACAATACACCTAATTCATGAAGTAACTGGTTTGTCTAAATCTGGAGTAATACCGTTTAATGAAAAGAATGTGAAGAAAAGTGTATTAGACAACACTAAATCATCTTACAATGGCAGAGGTATAGTGATTAGCAAGATACAATAGGATGATGTTAGGTATTTGTGCAAGATCCTTACAACTAAATGTTGTTCTAATTCATGAGAAGATGACATGGGATCTGGAATGATTCATGTAGCCTATTTGATGTGTGTTGACAAGATACAAGTAGACATGTGTGAAATCTTGAGAATTTAGTTATTTGAGAACTTGGAGAAGATAAAGAAGAATAAGAACTCCCAGTTTAGATTCTCATCATTGATCACTTATATGTTTTTTCATTTGTTAATAATATTTCCATTTATAATTGGTGATGATTGGAATGATGGTAAGACCACAATGGAAAGTATAAACTCAGTATTCAAGAGACATCTTATTGACAAGGTCAATGAGAGTGCAGTTTTAGTGATTAAAACATTTTAGAATTTGATGAAAAATAGATCAAAAATCCCTTAGTCAATTGTTGAAAAGTATAAGAATGAGATATGTTTTATGGTTGACACTGAATTTACATTTATTGAAGTAGTTAAACCTAGAGTAGAGTTCATAGACCCTCTTGGCTATGAAATTTCTGAGACTAAAGTAGAAGAATATGTGAACAGATTGCTTAAGAGCAAGCTAGATATACACAGCAATAGATTTGGGACTTTTGAGGAGAACTTCAACTCCGCAAAGTCTATTTAGGAAGAGAAACAGTCAAAGAAAAGAGTAGAAAGTACAATTAAGAAAATTCTAAAGGACTCAGGAATGACAGAACAAGAGTTTATAATTGCAAAGAATACAGCAGCAGCAATTAGAGAGATTGGACAAAAGGAAGTTTTGTCTGTTCCACCCATATCATCGGTTGAAACTAGAAATTTGATGCATAAAGTGAAAGTAGAGCAAGAAGAACAAGAAGTTAGGAAATCTACAAGATCAACTCCACCAGGGAAAGAAATAGCTACTGGACCAGGTAAGAGATAGAAGACAATAGTGCCACCAGTACAAAGGAAAATAGCAGAGATAAAAGATGATGAAGATATTCAAGTGAAAAAGAAGACATGGAAACCAAAGATTGAGAAGGCAAATGAATAGATTATTCATAATGGAGATTTTTCTAAGATGAACAAGTACTATGATCTTTATAACTATTCAGAAAGATTGAATTTTGATAATTCATTTGTGAGAAATATGATCCTAGCAGATAAGAAGTTTGACTCAATTCAAGGTAAGATACCTAATGATTTGTTTGAGAAGCTAGTTAATAGGAAAAAGAGAGCAACTGAAGAAGACTATAAAATTAGAGAAAATCTTGTGAGAAAATTATGTGATGTTAGAGATGAATATCACTTTAAAGAAATAATAAAAGATCTTGGAACCCATTTGAGAATAAAAAAAAGAACCATTCAGATAATGGGAGGAAACTATGAAGAGATAAACAAAGAAATAGAGCAAGCAATAATAAAGGTAATGGCATCTAGTGTTGAAAAACACTCTAGTATAGTAGAGCTAGTAGAACAGGTAGAAGAAGTTGAGCATCAGAAGAGTCCCTCTCCACCATCAATTACCATTAAAGATGAGTCAATGCATGTGGAAGAAACTAAGATCACATTGGATAGTGATGATAATCCTTTTCAAAATCTTGAAAACATTGTTGACGATTCAGTCCTAGAAGAACAAGACTGGTCTATTGTAGAAGGAAAGAAAGAATCAAGGAAAGAGGAAGAAAAGAAAACATAGAATGAAGAAAACATAGAAATTCAAGGACAGAAAGAGGTCCCTAACAAAGAAGAAATTAGTCTTACACCTGAGATTGCAAAGAAACCACATATTGGATCAATATTTGAAAGTTTTGGGAAAGAGGTAGATGATGATGATCAAATGGAATTGATCACATCCCTGAACAAAATAATTGGAAAGAACAAGAAGGTGAAAATCCTTGAAGGATCTTTGTTGGAAATAACAAAGAAGTTACAAAGTGTTGTGACTAACTAGATAGTAGAAGCAGACCCATTGGAAAGAGCTAAGAAAGTTATGAATGCATTTGATAATGAGTTCACTAACTTATCAGATATGGCTAAAGTGAAGGTTCAAGCAGCCTATGAGGCCAAAATGTTTCGTGATATAAGTCAGAGTATCAGAAATGATATTAACAATTTGGATGTTTGTATAAAAGACTTGAGAAGAAATTTGGAGAGAGGTAAAACTTTGTATATTCAGTGTACAAAATTTGAAAACCATGTATCTGAAGTAGTTGAGAATATTAAGGCTAAAGAAGCAGAAATTTAGTCAGAAACAAATCTTTTAGCTAGCCCTAATGTGAAGATACTGGATATTGAGAAAAGAATCAACAAAGTAAATGATGAAATGAGGATTTTCAATGATGAAAAGGACAAGAAATTGAAAAGATTCACTCTTCTAAGAGAGCACATTTCAATAAAGAAAAGCATTATTGAAGGACAATTAGAAGAATGTCTTGCATCGAAGACATATTTTGAGAAGTTTAGTTTTGCAAACCTTCAAGCATGTGAGATCGCATCTTATGGATTCTGTGCACTACTCAGTGTTGCAAATTCCATCAAGAAGGAATGGGAGAAGGAGATAGAGAGAATTAAAGTAAATTTTGTAGATTGTGTTGCAAGCCTACTGGCTCTGCAATAATGAATCAAGGTATATAACTTTTTGAACATAGTTTTTGCCACCCTTTTTTGTCATTGTTGTCAAAGAGGGAGAGGATATATAGCATAAAATTGATGTATGTATGATAAGAAAGTATATTCTTGGGAGAGTATAGAATATAGATAATATTTATGGAGTTATAAGGATAGCGGATATATATTTTTTGTTATGGCCACAATTTTGAGTGTTGAAGTTTTGAGACTTAGCCAATTTTCTCATATGTTGCCACCAATGACAAAGGGGGAGATTGTTGGAAATTTGGTTGAGTTATATATCTAGATTTTGTCATTATGGAAACATATAATCTACATGAAGAGTGCATATCATAGAGAGAAAGTATGACAAAGTGCAAATCAAAATTATATAAGTATGTGCAGTATTTTCCTAGTGTACCCGGGAGATAGTTTTGATTAGTGATGTCGATTGGAGTAAGTTCAGTGCTTTTGAACTTGAACATAGATACTATGATGACTATTGAAGACTCACCTAAGAGTGCAAGTCTGTATGGCATGTATAGAAGAAGTTATGGTAGTTTTACCAAAGACAGTGTTAAGCCAACAGGACAGAATATGAAGATAGAATTGGTAAAGAGTTAAGGGATTATTTTGTTTATCAAAATAATGTCTTAATAATATAAAGGGAAGACATCCCAAATGTTCACCCTTGGGTAAATATGTTTTTTTTGTAAAGCTTTATGTTATGTAAAGCCGACTATAAAAGTTATTATTCCTAATAACTTGTATAAACGTAAGGCATATGGAATGCAAAAATATATGCAAGTGTAATGATATAGAAAAATTTATTGATGCAAAGTTGTGAAAGAAAAGAAAGAAATATAAGGTTATGTACCTTACCCTTTTGTAATCAGTAATCATTTTACATTACTTGTTTGGGCAATGGGCTCATCTTGTAATCATTTGTAATCAGTACTACCAACTCTTAGCAGGGTTGAGGCTTCTAAAAAGGCCTATAGTCCCTTAATTAGGATTGAGAAACTATATGCATGTGACAGGCTCCTAATAGGGTCAACATCCTTAATAGGATACTTTTTATTAGTGGATCTTTTTGGGTACCATCCCCACCGGGGTTTTCCATTGGCCAGGGTTTCCTCGAGAACAAATAATGTGTTATGAGTTCATTTGTTTTATTGCTATACATGTTATTTAGTTTACTATGTTAGGCATGTATTAAGATAATATGTTATATCCATAATTGGGTGAAATAAAAAGTTTGTAGAATACTGATTCCCCCCCCCTCTCAATATTCCCTATTTCTAACAGCCTTCAGGTTTTGAGAACAAGGATAATAGATGAAGGAAGGATTGCTCAAGTCAGGAATTTTTATGATAAATATAGTGAGATTGACAAATCAAAAATACATTCCATGATAATCAAACACATGATTAAGTTCAAGAAGATGGTCTTGGAACTTAAGACAGTCATTCCAGATAGTGTATGGAATATTTTAGACTCCTTAATAAGATAGGTTATAGAGGAAGATCTAAGAATAAGGGAAAAGATACTAGATGAAAGCCTCCCTGTATATTCATTTGAAGAAAAATATCTATTATTGGATTTGGTGAAACCGCACCTTAGAACCAAATTAAGAAACTTGCAGATAATGAAAAAAGAATATGAGTTGGTAGCAAAGCATATAGAAAAATCCTTTGAGAAGGTATTCGTGGATAGACACATGTACCCTCCCACTGCACCTACAACCCAAGCTCCATTTAAGGAAGGAATAGTAGCAGAGGTCACTAATGCACCTATAATAGGTCTGTAGGATTCAATGCCCACAATGTCAGTGCCTATTGATGAAATAAAGTTTGCACCCATGCCCAGAACACAAAACAATGACACAATAATGATTGATAATGTGGAGATATCAATGGCGACCACTGAGAAAGATAGACAAAATTGAGGAAGCCTTTGTGAGTACAAAAGAGGTAGAAATACTATGTGGTGATAATTCACCTAAGAAGCAAGAAGATGTGTTGATTGAGGATCTAACAGGATAGGAAGATGAAGAGGAGAAGGAAGAAGAAAAGGAGAAAGAGGATAAAGAGAAAAAATATGAACTTGTAGTCACTATTGTAACTCCAATGATTATAAAGACTGGGGAAATGGATGTTAGTCAAAGTTCACTTCTTACCCCTAAGCCATCATTGTTGTCAAGTTTGACACCTGACACAACTAGTCTAGACTCTTGGGAAGAAGAAGACTTGATCAAAATCAGTGTACTAGCAATGGAGAAGGTAGAGGAAAAATAGGTAATGGGAAATCCTCTGTTTGTAGAATCAGTCAACATCTTAAATAGCCTGCTACCTACAGACAAAAAAGGTATCAAGTGTACATTTAGTGGATGATGTAAGAACTATTTTAACAAGCTTCAAAGAAAATATCTCTAGCCTTGAAGAATCAACATCTAAAGTTGTAGAGGAACAATATCTGAAGAAGAGATTGAGTGAATTGATAGGTAACTTTGCACTTGACCTTAGCTCTCTAAAAGTTGGTCAAGCTTTGTTGAAGGAGATAGCAGCTAAAGGAAGGAAAATAATAGCTGATAGTATGGATAAGGATAAATTTACTAGAGATCTCTCAAAAAAGATTCAGGAAGCTAAATCAATGATGGAAATAGTACGGAATTTAGTGCTAGATCCATCCTCAGTGTAAACATGTGCAACAATGTCTATCAAGGTCAGTTAGACAAAATTGAGAAGGTAGAGCTAGAAATAGCCAAGATAAGTGCTAAGTAAGCACAGTTAAGACATGCACTTGCGCCCTTCCTAGATGTACTAAATCAGAATATCAAGGAGATCAATGCCACTATGGTTACATATGATCAAGGTCTGAGTTCAGATTTGGAGAAGATGGAGAAGTTGGCTTATGTGTTGTGCATCCATCTTCAAATAGTGAATGCACTAATGACATTTTGGCAGCAAGAGATCCAGAACTTAAAGATTGCATATCTGGATGTACTCACTGTGTAAGCTATAATACCCTCTCAGATGATTATACTTGGACTTTGATTTGGACATTTTCATTATGATGGTTAGAACTATATGTTCATAGTTATGCTTATTTGGTTGATGATACACTTATCAGATGCTTAGATACACTCATTTATGATTATCATTTATATGTTTATGAAGTTTCAAATCATCTATCTTTACATAATTTATAAAGCTAACCCAAGGATTTGAGCCTAACCATTATTATCTATGATGTCTTATGTTTTCATGTATATATGTTTGATGTGTTTTTATGACTCAGGATGAAGTTGTAGTTACTCACTTAGTTGAGGTCCACATGATGTATCAATCATGGTCATCTATTTTCATATGTCTATATATATATTTTCACATGTATTTCTTCTCGATGATGCAGGATTGCAGGTACCGGGCATTGTCTCCACCTGGTCTCACACGTCTGAGCGATCCCTCAAAATCCTCGATCATTTTTATTGTTACAAAGATATCATCAAGGTCCTATAGGAAGGAACTCTACCTCTGACCCTTTTACCCTTAGGTGGGGAGTTCCTGAGTTGGTCCCTTGTGCTGATGATACATTGTTGTTGTGTATTACAGTTGTTGGATTATGGGGTTCTTGTTGCTTGTTTCTTGCATTGATGAGAGTATGATGTTGTGATTAGTAGCGTTAAATTGTGTTTTGTGGTATCTTCTATCTTATATATATATATATATATATATATATATATATATATATATATATATATATATATATATATATATATATATATATATATATATATCATGATTATATTTTGTGTGGAATATGATTTAGTAATTGATTTAAATAATAATATTTATAATAATTACATGTTTATGATATTTTTAATAATGCGTCTTAATTATGTGATATATGTACACATAAGCATATGGGTGCACACGTATGCCTATGGTTACATATATATATATATATTTAATAAATATTAGTGCGTGAAATTAATTGTATTTTCAATAATATTAATAAATAAATTATTTACTTGAGGGATTAATTATTATATGGTAAATCTTTTACCATAGCTTTAGTAAATAAGGTGATAAGTAATAATGGTAATAAATAATTTCCTTTTCCTTAAATAAAGGAAAATCACATTAGTTTATTAATATTTATGAGGCTCTCATATTAGATTTTATTATTAATAATATTAAATAATAGGATTAGCTATTCCCTTCCCATGAATGGCTTTAATAAAATTAATTAAAGCCTAAACTATAAACTAATTTTTGGTTGGCATGGTTGCATCAGTTGATTTTCCCGTACAACTAATCCTTAAACCTATTTATGGGAGGAAGCCTTTGAGGAATGGGAGTTGGCTAGATTATTCACAAGAGAATTGATCTTAGTTTTAGGATATCAATATTGATTATAGTATATTTGGAAAAGGTGGTGTCTGCAATTAGGAGGATTTGGTGGAGTGCTGGAAGTAGGCCAAGTTGATTGATTCCTCCTTCTTCAATGGTTATCTTCTCTGGAATCTAGGTAGGAGCTATCCTAGAAGATGCTCCTCCTTATTTGATTTATGTGATTCTTTTTGTTCTATATTTGTGATTGCTTCCTGTGTACAGGCTGTTAGTCCATTTTCCTGTCAATGAAAAAATCCTATGAAAATGGCCTATTTTCCTTACAAATTTTGTTAAGTGTCCCACCCTGCTACATAGTTTTGATTTGCAAAGAAAATCCACTTGATTTCATGTTGTGCACTCTTAGCCCTATGTTCTTCCATGTGTCACCTTGTTTCAGTCTAGATCACATCTCCTAAATCAAGAAGATCTAGAAAGTTACTCAAGTTTTGAGGTCTGCAGAAAACAATTTCAAAATCTGCCACAATGTCGAAAACCCACAGTATTTTTGAAAATCCATCATGTTTTCGGTTTGTGTGAAAACCCTTGTTATTTTTGACCTGTGCCTTCCATATTTTCTGCGCTTATCTTTTTGTGTCGAAAATCCTATGTTTTCGATCATTCACCATTGTGAAAACTTTGTGTGTTTTTGATCTTTTGCCGAAAACCTTGTGTGTTTTCGACCCCGCACTTTTGCACTATTTGTTGGCATTCTCTAACTATGCAAGTCCGATTGGTTAGTGGGGCCAGATTTTTCAAGCAGCAGAGGGAGGAGATCGGACGATTGTCACATGATCGCAAGGGGAAAGAATATTCCTTGCGATCATGCACCTGTCGTTGATCTTGTTTGCTTTAGGCATTTCCTCGGTGGTGGGCCTAGTGTCAGAAGGGGAGCAGGGGTGCATGTTCTTATTGGTTGTTGCATGATCGAATGTCAGAGTTTTTTGACATGCGACTGGTTCCTTCCTTGCACGTGGGGCCTGATGGTGGTTATTGTTTGGTGGTCCCAGAAGTGGTGATGTGGCAGCCTATGTTTGGCTGTCGCATGATCACATAGCCTAGTTTTTGGCTATGTGATCATGCGACCGAGTGCCACGTGTGCTAGGGCCCGTTTGTAGTCATAAAGTGGGTGACAGAGGTGTGACTCGGTAGTTGCAGTGAATAGTGGCATGACAGGTGGTGTGTGGCAGGCCTAGGTCTAAGCTGTGGCAGTTGTTGGCAAGGCCAGAGCATGGTAAGTAATGGTTTGTCACATGATCTCATAGCCTTTTTCAAGGCTATGTGATCATGCGACTAATCACCAAGCTTAACGGTGGTGGTTATGCAGAGGTAGAGGGGTGTGGCTTGTCACATGTTTGCATAGCCTATTTCCTAGCTATGTGATCATGCAACAATCATTTGATGTCATTGTTGTGGAGTTAGGTGGGTACACGGTACCAGTCATGCTGAAATGCTCAATTTGGATTGGTCACTGAAGGTGATATGGTCGAGGACTTTGCAAAGGAGTTTGTGACCATTGACTGTGGCTAGGAGACTGCGGTCGCATGATTGCAAAGGTGAGTTTGGTGCCTTGCGATCATGCGACCAAAAGCACATGTAGCTGAGATTTTGTTGCAGTTAATCTTGCCGGTGCCTGGGAAAGGGATGAAGTCTATGGTGCTGATATAAGGTTGGTCGAGATTTGAATATAGACCACCAATTTACTTCTAGCACCATGAATGTGACCGTGTGAACTTGTAGAGAGTTTTTTGTGACAGGAGGTAACAAAATTGATGGTTTTAGCAGCTTGATTTGACTGGTTTGGTGGAGATGGTTGTTGTGATGTGATCCAAGGTTCCTGTGGTCGACTGCATGATGGTTTTGTACTTGGTGAAGGATGGATTTTTTTGCTCGAGGCTTTTTATAGGCTAGTGTTGGTTTTCCCTCGAGTGGTTTTTTAAAATTTTGCTGTGGTTAGCCGTTGTAACCCTGGCCCTAGCTGCCCGTAGCTTGTTGCAACCTATTTTGGGTTTCCAAGGCAGCTAGTGGTATAAATTACAAAAATTTTGACTTTGTAAGGGTTCCAGCTTTGAAGTTCTAAAGTGTTCCTAGTCCTAGATCTAAGATTGTAACACTTTTGCATTCGGTATTCTATTGATGATAGAGAAAAAGTTGCAGGTCTAAGCTATAATTTGCAAGCTTGACTCCTCTAGTTTGATTGTTTACACTTAAGGATTCTTCATACTTAATACAAGTACAGGACTCTTATCTCTCCTTTGTGTCAACTTAGATAGATTCTAAACTTTCTAGTTCTCTGCATATTGTTTTATGTATATGTATCCATTCTTGAGTTCTAATCCAGGATTAGATGAAATGATGCTTTAGATGGGACATAGATCTATCTTATTGTCTATGTAAGGATATCTCATAAGTAGTAAAGGGGATTGTAGGTGTGTTTATGGCTTGGAATCTCAGCTATTGTCTGGTGTGTGTAGCATTCATGTTCTAGGAGATCTTGCCCAATGTATGAGGCACTGGCCTAAATGATTATCTCTTTATCAACAAATACTGATTGTTGTTGTTATGATCCCAAAAGCATAAGTTAAGAACCATCCTTTTAAGTTTTGAGTATTTGGTTGTATTTGGTTTAACCCATAGCAATGGAGAGTCAATGAGTGTGTGGTTAACACTTAGTACTTGCTTGCTATTCTATTATCTGTTATTCAAACCTGGTTATTGGTGTATGAAGTATATTTTATACTAGGTTAGGTGCACCTACCTTGGTTTTGCAGAGCCAAAAGTAGAAGAGGGCATATTAAGTCCCTATAGTTGGTCTAGTTACCCTAAGACCTCATTACATTTTGGAGTTAACCATTCCTAAAATCCATCTGAGGGTATATTGGCAGCCTTGTGGCATAAGCGTCATTTTGGACACCAACAAGATGGCAACTCCACTGGAGAAGATGTGTAAACTATTGTTTGTAACGTACCCATGAGTCATGCCTTTTCAAAATGTGGGAAAAGAGTTAAATGTTTTGGATCTAAAAGTCCCTTTTTAGATCTACAAGTTGCATGTACCTGGATTTTCTGTTTGAAACTTATTTGCAAAATAGTGACTCCACTATGAAGAACTCAAAAAGTTAAAGGCACTGAAAGTGCAAATTAAGCAAAGAAAACTTTTCTCCTAAGGAGGTGGTGACTCTGTATTCGAAAGAACCTAAGATCTAAAGTTTTCTTTCAAATCTTAGCCAGAAAAGGTCAAGACAGCCGCAGCAAAAGGAGGTGTTCCAGGTATTTTTCCTTTTTCTTAAAAAATTTGAGAAAGAACATGGTCCTTATCCAGTGATTAAGTCACTAATGAGAGGATAGTGAAGTTTGTGCACACTTAGCTCTTAAAATTCAGTTGACAAATTTGTCGGTTAAGTGTGTGGTGGTTTCAAAGGAGTTTTGAAATTAAGTTTCAAGAATTTCAATAATAAATGATTTTACTCCTTTGAAAAGATTTGTTAAGTCATGGGTGTTAAAGGAAATTTTTGCATAAGAGGTTACCTGGCTGTGAATTTTGTTGGTATACCTGGTTACCCAAACTCCATTCCCCTAAATGTTATAAAATTTTTACCGAAGTTCAGTGGGGAAAACTTTGAGTCTGCCTATCAACATGCTAGAAATTTTTCAGATCTGATGTGTGACTATGATGTTGAGCATGAAGATGTGATAATGAGATTATTCATTCGGTCACTGATAGGAGATGCAAGAGAGTGGTTCTCATGTTTTCCAGATAATGACATCTCTTCATGGGATGATTTAGTTGCAAGTTTCTTAGTCTGATTTTCTGAAAAGGTGAATGACTTTGACATGCTTAAGGCCCTTATGGATATACAAATGGAGGAAGATGAATTGGTTCCTAGTTTCAATGCCAGATTTATCAAGACATGGGAAAATATTCTTGGGAAGTGCAGGCCAAGTGATGATATCTATTTGATCATCTACTTGAATGCTTTTGATAAGAATTTCAATTTTGACTTAAGGGATAAGGAACCACTAACTTTGTATCAGGCTTTTTAGTTTGCAATGGATATTGAATCTAATTGGAGATATCATGTTGTAAGAAGACCACATGTTGCTGCTGATTTTCATTCTCAGAATGTGGTAGATAATAGGAAAAGGGATGCACTAAAATGTTTAGAGCCATATCAGCATATTCTTGTCCCTGTTAGTGATGTGCCTCAATTTTCTAAATAGGATGTGATCCATGATCATGTAAAGGAAAGTAATTTACAGCCACATCTTGCATCACTTGAAGAAGAAGATTGCATTGTAACTAAAGCTTGTGTGGATGATGAACTTATTGTTGATGTATATCTAGTTGAAACTCAATATGATGAATGATTGTATGCATGGTGTTTGTAGTGAATTGAAGAACTGGAGTTAGCTCTTGCCATTAATGGTAAGAAACTTGAAGAACTAGAGGTGTGTAGAGCCATGGACAGAGAACTTACTCAGCCCAATGAGTGTGTACCTTTAGATTATGACAATGAACTAAATAGCTATCTGTCAGAAGAGTGTTATGCTGAAAGTGTATTAGATGAAGGTATGATTAGAAATGTTTGTAATCAATCTTTTGCTGATCATGAATGTTCATCTGATGAAGTGGGTAGTTCTGGCTTGAATGATGATATCCGGGTAGCATTTTTGCATGAATTGAATGAAGATAGGTGGTATCAATGTGAGTATAATTCTTTTGATACCAATCATGAGTCTACAAGTGTGATGAATTTGAACCAGCAAGGGTTTGTTGATAAACATCATTCAAGTTGTGAATCTGAAGGTAAGTTTCTTTTTGAAGATAAGAACATGTATGGAGATGTTAGTATGATCCCACTTTCAGATTTATATGTGCCAATGGTTGAAGGTTTTTCAGTGGAAACCTATGGAAATATGGAAGAAGAAATCAACATTTTAATTCAGCTAGATAAGGAAGAACTAGATTGTAAAGTGAATGTAAATACTACTTATCCAGTTGATTCAAATTCTAGGTCTGCATTGGAAAGTGAAGAGGAAAGAGGAAGTGATTTTCCTCTTGAAATGTGTTTTTCAGATTTGGAAACAGTGAAGAGTTATGATGTTTTGAAAATGCAATGCACTATGTTTCCAGAGCTATTTCAGCCGGAATATGTTTGTTTCCAACAAGATCTGGCTAGTGATGAAAAGGATGTTTGTGATAGTTTGATAGTTTCCGATGTTTTGTTTCGGAATGAGCTTGAAGACATGCCTTGCTATGAAATTTTTTCTTTTCATAGTTGTTGCAGTAAGTATTTGCAGGGTGCTGATTATGTTTCTGAGTTGGATGAATGTGAGTATGAAGATTTCAGTTTTGACTTGAAGGTAGGTGCTAAACATGGTGATAAACTTGAAGTCAATGTTCAGCCAGTAAGTGTACTCACATTTCATGATGATCAGCCTTACATTAGCTTGCAAGATGTAATGGGAAAAGGTTACAATTTTTTGCTACAAACTAATTTTACTCTTGATTTTGATGAGTGTATGTGTGAGTTAGTCTAGTATGATAAGATAGATTTTCATCCTCATACACTTGGAAAAGATGAATACACTTATTACATTCTTGTGGATTTTCCTATCAAGAGTCTTCATGAGTTTGACCATGTACATGAAAGGGAAAATTCCAGGGTCATCTCTATGCAAAGGAATGAGGACCAAGTGTTTGATAGAGGTAAATGAGTGACAAGGCTCAAAGGTTCCAGTTGATGTAAATATGTATAGTTGTTTCCCTTCAGCATTAGTGTTAGTTGGAATAAAGAGCCAATTTTTGAGAGCCTTGGAGTTTTGAGTTTTGAGAATTTTGGAGTGAAAAGGAATGTGATTGTGGATTGGTCTGCTTCTTCCCAGAGATCTGGATTCTTGCCATGCCTGCAGGAGCCATGCATCCCCAACTAGAGCCACTATTAGTCCATTTTCCTGTCAATGAAAAATTCCTATGAAAATGGCCTATTTTCCTTCCAAATTTTGTTAAGTGTCCCACCCTGCTACATAGTTTTGATTTGCAAAGAAAATCCACTTGATTTCATGTTGTGCACTCTTAACCCTATGTTCTTCCATGTGTCACCTTGTTTCAGTCCAAACCACATCTTCTAAATCACAAGATCCAGAAAGTTACTCAAGTTTTGAGGTCTGCAGAAAACAATTTCAAAATCTACCACAGTGTCGAAAACCCACAGTATTTTTTAAAATCCATCATGTTTTTAGTCTGTGTGAAAACCCTTATTGTTTTCAACCTATGCCTTCTAGCTTTTGTGCACTTATCTTTTGGTGTCAAAAATCTTCTGTGTTCGATCATTCACCATTGTGAAAACTTTGTGTGTTTTTGATCTTTTGCCGAAAACCCTGTGTGTTTTTGACCCCACACTTCTGCCCTATTTGTTGGCATTCTCTAACTACACAAGTCTGATTGGTTGGTGGGGCCAGATTTTTCAAGTGGCAAAGGGAGGAGATCAGACGGTTGTCACATGATCGCAAGGGAAAAGAATATTCCTTGCAATCATGTGCCTGTCATTGATCTTGTTTCCTTCAAGCATTTCTTTGGTGGTGGGTCCAGTGTCAGAAGGGGAGCAGGGGAGCATGTTCTTATTGGTTGTCTCATGATCACATCTCAGAGTTTTCTAACATGCGACCATGCGACTAGTTCCTTCCTTGCATGTCGGGCCCAATGGTGGTTGTTGTTTGGTGGTCCTAGAGGTAGTGATGTGGCAGCCTATGATTGGTTGTCGCATGATCGCATAGCCCAGTTTATGGCTATGCGATCATGCGACCGAGTGCCACGTGTGCTAGAGCCCATTTTTAGTCGTAAAGTGGGTCCTATGGTAGAGGTGTGACTCGACAGTTGTAGCAAATAGTGGCATGACAGGTGGCATGTGGCGGGCCCAGGTCTAAGGCATGGCGGCTGTTGGCAAGGTCGGAGCATGGTAAGTAATGGTTTGTCACATGATCACATAGCCTTTTTCAAGGCTATGCGATCATGCGACTAACCGCCAGGGTTAGCAGCGGCGATTATGTGGAGGTAGAGGGGTGTGGCTTGTTGCATGTTTGCATAGCCCGTTTCCTAGCTATGCGATCATGCGACAAACATTTGATGTCATTGTTGTGGAGTTAGGTGGGTCCATGGTGCCAGTCTTGCTGACATGATCGATTTGGATTGGTCACTGAGGGTGATATGGCCAAGGACTTTGCAAAGGGGTTTGTGACCATTGACCGTGGCTAGGAGACTACAGTCACATGATCACAAAGGTGAGTTTTGTGCCTTGCAATCATGCGACCAAGAGCACATGTAGCCAAGATTTTGTTGTAGTTAATATTGTCAGTGTGTGGGAAAGGGATGAAGTCTATGGTGCTAATATAAGGTTGGCCGAGGTTTGAATATAGACCGCGAATTTACTTCTGGCACCATGAATGTGACTGTGTGAACTTGCAGAGAGTTTTTTGTGATAGGAGGTAACAAAATTGATGTTTTCAGCAGCCTGATTTGACTGGTTTGGTGGAGATGGTTGTTGTGATGTGATCCAAGGTTCCTGTGGTCGACTGCATGATGGTTTTATATCTAGTGAAGGATGGATTTTGTTGCTCAAGACTTTTTACAGGCTGGTGTTGGTTTTCCCTCTAGTGGTTTTTTGAAATTTTGTTGTGGTTAACCATTGTAACCCTGGCCCTAGCTATCTGTAGCTTGTTGCAACCTATTTTGGGTTTCCAAGGTAGCTAGTGGTATAAATTATAGAAATTTTGACTTTCTAAGGGTTCCAGTTTCGAAGTTCTAAAGTGTTCCTAGTCCTGGATCGTAGATTGTAACACTTTTGCATTCGATATTATGTTGATGATAGAGAAAAATTTGTAGGTCTAAGCTGTAATTTGCAAGCTTCACTCCTCTGGTTTGATTGTTCACACTTAAGGATTCTTCATACTTAATACAAGTATAGGACTCTATTGGTTAACAGTTTGTCTCTTCAAGATTTCTAATCTTTGACTCTTAAATTACCCAATGACAGAGAACAAAGGGATGTCACCAACAATTGGTCAGTGTACGTCTTCTATCACTGCCCTCTGAATTGATAGGTACAGCTCCCTAATTATGTATGATATACAATGAATGTGTTTTTATCTTGATCACCAGGTTGTCTCTGATGTGTTTTAACCAAATTGCTTGTAGGCACAAACAATTCAGGCAAGGATTTATGCTTATTATCTTCTAACTCTAATCTACCTATTTTAACCATGCAAAGTCTAACCAAGAGAATAGGAGCAGAATCATGCATAGGAGACAAATAGAATTGTTTTAACTACAACTTCTATCATGAAATGGAATCCACACATACATCACAGCTCTACACACCACTGTACTTTCTGTCCAGTATGCAACTATTTAACTAACAAGATGAATAGGAGAAGAATCACATATGACAAGTAAATGGAATCACTTACTGCAACCACAGACATGTAATGGAATTCAAGATGTAATCACAGCTTCATACATAACTATCCTTTCTATTCAAATGCATATGATTGACTACCAGTGGAACAACAAAACTAGAAACCTTGCTATAGTAAGTGGAATTACTTTGCTCAAATATCCAGTTTGCCCCCTTTACAATGAGTTTCTTCCCAGTATTTATAGACTTCACAATACATAGAGTTTTTCAGAACTCATGACCTTCTAGCTTCCACGAATACAAACAGACTATACACCAAGTAGGAATATCTTCAATGAGAGGGTATGGAAGATGATCATGATATCTCAACCTCTCGATCAACACCTGTCAAGCCAGAGTTCATTGGGCTTCCGGAGTCACTTAACTTTGATTTGTCCTGAGAATGTGAACAGATGCCATCTATCGGCAAGAACTTTACCATCTGTTATCATGTAATCTCTTTCTCTGTTCTTCCTTCGACATACTCCGTGACAGACGCTTTCCATTTTACCACGACAGTCGACTTGAAAAAGAAATCGATGTTTATTTCTTTTCAATTCTCTTTCGTCACCTTTTATTATAACATTCAAGCACCGCTGAGATCCTTAAAATCATAAGTTTTAATCCTTTTATTGTATGCTTGACATGCGTCACCATCTCATTTGATTTCCTTAAGTCTCTAGCCTCCTTGACAATATTCTCATCAAATGGTGGTTGCATGATCGCAAGAAGGAAGAATATTCCTTGCGATCATGCGCCAGCCGTAGATTTCCTGTAGTGGACCCCTTTATACTTCTTCACTGTTGGAAAAGCAAAATCTACAGTTGTCTGAAGATCGCATACGTCTGACACATCCCTTGCGAAAACACGCCCGCCGTTGATTCTCTACCAATGTTAGGACACTTCTGACAATATGCCAACAGGTCCCTCTGACAATCCGCCAACTCATTATCTTGTGGACCAACCACAGACTAGCTTATGTGTTCGTGAAACATCCCAGACCCACTTCTTCACACTTGGCAGATCTGACGGTAGTCGCATGATCGTAAGAGCTTACAAGATTCCATAAGATCATGCACCGTCCGTCGATTCAGAATCTTAAGATGTTCTGGCTTGCTGACATTTGCGGGGCCTAGCAACCTCATTGTCGCATCCTCAATTACATTGTCGCATGATCGCATACCATTATTTTAATCTATGCGATCATGTGACCGCCTTTCTAATTGGTACACGTTGGCTGCATCATTGGCACTTGTGGGACCTAACAGACTTCATTGTCGCATGATCGCATAGCATTATTTTATTCCTTGCGATCATGCAACTGCAACTTCATTGGTACACATGGATTCCAGCAGGGCCCCTCTGTCTAATCTCTCCTGTGCTTGGCATATGTGGGTCCTAGTAACACAGTCAGCTCCTTGAATTTCTACTGTCGCATGATCACGTACCATTATTTTAATCTATGCGATCATGCGACTGCTTCGTTATTGGTGCACGTAAGCTACTTTGTTATCTTCATGGGTCCCAGTAGGTTCCATTGTCGCATGATCGCATACCATTATTTTATTCCATGCGATCATGCGACTACTTTACCATTGATACACGTGGATTCCAGGTGTCTGTTATATTGTTTCTGCCATAGGTTCTAAAATGTGACAGGAAGATTTTTAATACCATCAACTCCATGACTGTCCACCCTTTGCTACTGATAATATCATCAGACGAGTTGACAATTCTAGCACTCTCCATACAGAAAAAGTTTCCTCTTGATTCTTCTAAAAGAACAAACACCATCCATCTTGATATACAAGATTATCAATAGAGCACATCTTCTTTGCCAGGATGGGGTCTATAACCTACCCAATGTTACAAGATCTTGCAGAAAAGCCCACCCGGTTCAAAGAAGGAAAGCAATGATAGGGAAACCTGGCAAAGAAAGCCTACCTAAGCAAGACTTAGACCTAGACTCGACCGACTTCACATGGAAAATTGACGGGTGACTTAAAATCAGGCAACAACTGGCTCCGACTGAGGATTTAAGCATTACCATGCTTAAAAGGACTCTAGCAATCTCTGGTTTCGCAAAATAGCCGGCAACTTAACAAAGCCAAAACTACACACAGCAGAAGGAAAAACAACTAGGCTACAACAGGAAAAGAAAACCTACCTAACTAACCACTATGCAGGGATTACCTACTTGTCAATTATGCATTTGATACAACTTCAAATCCTGCCCATTATAGGAACATGGCAGGGATTCTCCGGAAGGGTATGCCAACCTGAATGAATTATTCTGATTTTCTTGCACAATCTGGAATGGGCCTTTCCATAAGGATTGAAACTTAGAATGCATTCCTTTAGGTTCATGTCTCTTGTCCCACAACAGCACCATATCACCTTCCATAAATTTCCTCGGTCTAGCTCTTTTGTCAAACAACGTCTTGACTCAGTTTTGATGTGCAGTTATTCTGTCAACCATTTCTTCTCTCTCTTCTTGCATTTTGGTCAAGTATAGGATTCTTCTCTCTAAACCATCTTTGAAAACATCATCTTCAATTACCATTTTCAATTTACATGCACCAAGCTCTAAAGGTAAAGGCAGATTTGCTTCAACCCCATCAACTAGTTCAAAAGGAGATATACCTATGGCTCTTTTAGGTGTAGTCTTCTTTGCCCATAAAGCATCATGTAATTTCCTGTGCCAATTCCTCTGATTGTCATCAACTAACTTCTTCATGATATTAATCAAATTCTTATTACTTGATTATGCTTGCCCATTCCCTTGAGGAAAGTAATCTAATGAATGACCTACCAGAATCCCATAATCATGACAAAAAGAAACAATTTCAGATGATGAGAAATACGAAGCATTATCCATAATCAATTTTGTAGGTATTCCAAACCTAACTAAAATTTGTTCTTTTATAAACTCACAAACTGCATCAGAAGTGGTCCTCTTCATAGACTTAGCTTCCACCCATTTACTAAAATAGTCTGTAGCAGTCAAAATGTAAGAATGACCTTGACTTGAAGGAGGATTTAGGGGACCAATAAAATCTAGACCCCACTGCTGAAAAGGAGCATCAATTACAACTGGTTTCAATGGTAGAGCTGCCAATTGAGGTTTACCAGAAAATAGCTTACATTTTTCACATTTTGCTACCCATTTATATGCATCTTTAAACATTCCTAGCCAATAGTAGCATTTCCTTAGGATCTTGAATGCTATAATAGTAGAAGAGAAATATCCTCCACATGCCTCATCATGAAAAGTTTTCAACAACTGCATTTGCTGCTCTTTATCCACACACCTAAGGAAAGTACCATCTATTGCTCTTTTGTACAAAACATCATCATAAATAACATACCTGAGGGCTTTGTTTCTCAGATCTCTCCTCTGTTTTGCTGTCAATCCCTCTGGACACTCACCGTATGTCAGGAAATAAGCAATGTTTGAAAACCAAGGATCTTGTAAACTCACCATCAGCACCTTATGATCACTCTTCTCATCTGGCTGACCTTCTACTATGGCTTTACAAAGTGCATTCCCCCTCACCAATTTAGTTGGCCTAATATCAGTGTCATACTCTTGAACTTTGGCAATCCAAGCTCCTCTATTATTACAACCAACTTCTTGTTGAGTCAAAATGCTTTTTACTGTTGCATCAGGCACATAAACAACTGAATGTGAGTGAAGAACATAAAATCTGAAATTTTTCAATGCTCTTACCATAGCATAAGCATGTTTTTCCATTTGGGAATACTTCAACTCATGGCTCTTCAAGGGTATACTCATGAAAGCAATTGGAGCTTGTATCCCCTCCTTGTTTTCTTGCATCAGTATTGCAGACATGGTGTGTTGTGATGCATAACAGTATAAAATGAATTCTTTTGTATAATCAGGGTGAACTAAAATAGGAGCATTAGTAATTTCATTTTTTATGTCTTCAAAAGATTTCTTACCATCATCAGTCCATTTGAAAGATTGATTTCCCTTCATCATATCAACTATACTTTTCACAATTTCAAAAAAATCAGGTACAAATCTTCTTAAAAAGTTAACTTGTCCAAAGAAAGATTTAATTCCAGTTTTACTTAAAGGTAAACTTAACTGTTGAATAGCTCTAACTCTATCAGGATCAATCTTAACTCCTTCTTTAGAAACAATGTGTCCAAGAAGTTTACCTTCAGTAACACAAAATATAGATTTCTTTAAATTTAAAGAAATACCTTGGTCTCTACACCTCTGCAGGACTCTGGCAAGATCTCTTATGTGATCTTTTCTCTGCCTAGAGAAAATAGTTAGATCATCAAGGTACATCACAATAATCTTATTTTTAAGATCACCAAAAGACAGATCCTTTTCTCTCTGAAATGTTGCACCTGCGTTAATCAATCCAAAAGGCATTCTATTATAAGCAAAAGTACCCCATGGTGTTGTAAAAGTTGTCTTGTACTTGTCTGATTCATCCACTTGGATTGGTTATAACCTGAAAACCCATCCAACATAGACATCATTCCTGAACCTACAACAATCTATAATAAATGGTCCATGTTTGGCAATGCATAGTTATCTTTGAGGGAAGCCTAATTTAGATTTCTGAAATCTACACAAATCCTTATCTCTCCATTCTTCTTCCTCACAGGGATGATATTTGCAATCCAGGTGGAGTGATGAATAGGATATATGATTTTTTCTTTTAACATCTTATCAATCTCCTTAAAAATTTCTCCTTCTATCAAAGGGTTATAGTTTCTTTGTTTCTATTTGACAGGAACTACCCCAGCCTTTAGAGGGATTGTCTGCCTAAAATCTCCATCCATGAAATTTTTAAGACCCTCATAGTCTCAAGCAAAAACATCTTGAAATTCCACTAATAACTCTTTGATCTTACCCCTTTCTTCAATGGAACAACACTTTCCAATATTAATCATTTTTGGGCAATCATCAGTCTCTATATTGATTCCATCATACTCTCCACAAGTCTTTTCTTTTTCACTCCTTTCTTCCTTAACGTAAGCATCATGTTTGTCAAAAAGATTTTCTAAAGATACAAAATGAGAAGGGATCTTATTACCTTTTAATTGAATGATTTCTTCTTCTGATTCTTCCTCCTCAATCAGTGACTGCTCATCTTTACCATCTTCAAAGCACATATTGACAAAAGGGCCTGATCCTTCTAGGAACTGCTGAATATGTTTGTCATTATCAAATACTTGCCATGATTCTTCATTATCAGGTACCTTTGACCTAAAAAGAACTTCCATCCTATATATCTGATCTTTAAATTTAGGATGAGGTAACAATAATGAGGCAGAGACAACTAATGAATCAGCTTTTGAATTCTGGTCTCTAGGAACTGAGTTTATTGAGAATGCATCAAAATTTTCCATCTCATCCCATACTTTATTTCTGTAATTCCTTAATCTGTTATTTTTTACAGAATATAAATTTCTCACCTGCTTTACCACAAGCTCAGCATCACCTTGTACCTTAAGTAACTTTACTCCTTTTTGTTTTGCAACTTCCAATCCAAGGAGAAGAGCTTCATACTCTGCAGTGTTATTAGTGTTCTTAAAATTCAACTTGTAGGCCAGATGTGTGATTTCTTCATCAGGTGCAATTAAGACTACTCCTGCTCCTGAGCCTACCTTAGCACAACTACCATCAAACTGCATTGTCCACAGCTATTGTGAATCTGCCTTTATCATCTCTTCTTGAGCATTAGGTCCATCATATGTTAACATGTAATTACCAAATTGCATTTCTTGATATAAGATCTGAGATTTAGGATCATCTGATTTCAAAACAGTAAATTTAGCCTTACCTTTAGGTTCAAGCTTTACTTTCTTATTCCCAACTTGGATGTAAGCAAATGACCAATCAAGTTTAATCTCTCCTCCCAAGTCCTTGCAGAAACTTCTACTAAGCAACATACCATAGCTTTCAGGAATGTCAGCAACAAGAATTGTAAGCTTTAATCTCTTGGAAGGATATGCAACCAAAGCAACTTGTGCATCCTTGATCTGACCTATCAAAGGTACTTGCTTGGCATCCATTGAATAGCACTTTCCAAAGACTTTGGTTAGGGGTAGCCCTAGAGCTTTTGCAACTGACACAGGCATTACATTATCTGAAGCTCTAGAGTCTATGATGCAATTACTTAGTCTGTTGCCATTAATAAAAAGAGACACATAAAAAGGCTCTAGTTTCAAATATGAACAAGTAGCATGGATCACAGGTTCTTCTTCTTGAAACAGCCTAGGAATTGAGAAATCATCATCAATTGAATTCCCTTCATTAGCATTAACTCACCTTTTATCACTGACATTGGAATTGATATGAATGTTTTCTCCACTTTTACAATGATCTATCAACCTTTGGAATTGATCAGAGTGTGATCTCAAATAATCCATAGTAGATATTTGAATTTTAGTTTCTTAACAAAATTGAATAATATCAAAGGAATGAGGAAACTTATCTTTTTGTTCCTTTTGTGAAGAACTTGACGCTGGGTTATCATTCTTAGCTGCCTTGTGGGGAGGAACTTGATTCTTAACAGAAGCAGCATTGGGAACTTGACTTTTATTTTTCTGACCTCTAGTCATCACAGTTAGCTGAGGTCCTTCCAAGGTGGCAAAATAATTTCCTCCATTTTCTGAATCTGATTCATACTCACAATACAAATTTACGGAGTCGCCATGAGGAGCATGATCATCATCATCTTCTGGATATTCAATTCTTTGCACTTCTTCTCCTTTCATTTGTAAATGCCAGATCATGTCTTCACAGGTATCACCAACATGATCTGCTCTGAGGTGAAAAGCACAAGAAGTCTGACCTTTAGGAGGAGCTTCAATAGCTAATCTTTGCTGAGTAGGAGGAAGCTGTAAGTTCTTGTTCCCACTTTGATACCTTGGTCCTTCTCGGTAAGGCTGATATAATGAATGAGTTGGTCTTACAACTTGTTTCTTTAATGCAATCATCTCATTGGACAATCTTTGTAACATGGCCTCAGTACTGTTTGAAGTACTTTTTACATTGCTTGAAGATCCAGTATGATACTCTTTCTTCCATTTCCTAGAGGCTATCATGTCATCTTCCATCTCTACTGCAAGAGTTTGTGCAGCTTGTAAAGTAGCCACATTAGCCCTTCTTAGTTGATAACCAAGTTCAGGAGGCATAGAACTGATATAGAAAGTTTTCTGATTGTCTCCTATTGGAGCACTAGCAATTGGTATCCTTTTAATAAGTTTATTGAATTTAGCATGAAAATCTATCATAGAGATGGATGATTCTTTCTTAATTTGAGTTAGTTGTAATAACAAACTTTGAGCATCCTCAGCACTCTTATACCTTTCTTCAAATTTCTGCCTCATGTCATTCCAACCAGTGATACAACCTACAAGTAAATCTTGAAACCAATCTGCTGCATCACCCACCAGTGTGTCTACAAACATTCTGACTACAACATCATCATGCTGAGGGTTCACCACACTACAAGCTTTAAGAAAGGCACTTAGATGTTGTTCTGCAGATACCAAACCATCACCATTGAATCTAGGAAAGTTCTTTCTGGAGGCCTTTGGCAAGTCATGATTTGCTGCAAGATTCAATGGTCCAATAGCATTTCCCCAAGGAACAGCCATAGTTGCTAGACTTGTATTTTGTGTAACTGCTTGTATTGAAACCAAGAGGGGAAGTGCAATACCATGCAATAACAATGAATTGCAAGTGGTAGAAATAGGAATCCTATCAATAGGAGGTGAAGAAGATTTGCTTCTTCTTATTCTGAAAGGTACTACAGAAGACAATTGAAAATCTTCAGGCTTGTTATCTCCAACTTCTCTTCTTGACTTAGTCCTTCCTTTCCTGTAAGTATTTTCAAGAATAGGGAAATTGACTTCTTTAAGTTCTTCGTACACTGGGTCAACCTTTCCCTTTTGCTTCACACTCCTGGTAAATCTGGAATCCAGGATGTCTTAGATTATGAGGAACTTATTGATATATTTTCTTTCTAAGTGTCCCCAGTAGAGTCACCAAAAACTGTTGGTTAACAGTTTGTCCTCTTCAAGATTTCTAATCTTTGACTCTTAAATTACCCAATGAGAGAGAACAAAAGGATGTCACCAACAATTGGGTCAGTGTACGTCTTCTATCACTGCCCTCTGAATTGATAGGTACAGCGCCCTAATTATGTATGATATACAATGAATGTGTTTTTATCTTGATCACCAGGTTGTCTCTGATGTGTTTTAACCAAATTGCTTGTAGGCACAAACAATTCAGGCAAGGATTTATGCTTATTATCTTCTAACTCTAATCTACCTATTTTAACCATGCAAAGTCTAACCAAGAGAACAGGAGCAGAATCATGCATAGGAGACAAATAGAATTGTTTTAACTGCAACTTCTGTCATGAAATGGAATCCACACATACATCACAGCTCTACACACCACTGTACTTTTTGTCCAGTATGCAACTATTTAACTAACAGGATGAATAGGAGAAGAATCACATATGACAAGTAAATGGAATCACTTACTGCAACCAAAGACATGTAATGGAATTCAAGATGTAATCACAGCTTCATACATAACTGTCCTTTCTATTCAAATGCATATGATTGACTACCAGTGGAACAACAAAACCAGAAACCTTGCTATAGTAAATGGAATTACTTTGCTCAAATATCCAGTTTGCCCCCTTTACAATGAGTTTCTTCCCAGTATTTATAGACTTCACAATACATAGAGTTTGTCAGAACTCATGACCTTCCAGCTTCCACGAATACAAACAGACTATACACCAAGAAAGAATATCTTCAATGAGAGGGTATGGAAGACGATCATGATATCTCAACCTCTTGATCAACACCTGTCAAGCCAGAGTTCATTGGGCTTCTGGAGTCACTTAACTTTGATTTGTCCTGAGAATGTGAACAAACGCCATCTATCAGCAAGAACTTTACCATCTGTTATCATGTAATCTCTTTCTCTGTTCTTCCTTCAACATACTTCATGACAGACGCTTTCCGTTTTACCACGACAGTCGACTTGAAAAAGAAATCGACATTTATTTCTTTTCAATTCTCTTCCGTCACCTTTTATTATAACGTTCATGCACCGCCGAGATCCTTAAAATCATAAGTTTTAATCCTTTTATTGTATGCTTGACACATGTCACCATCTCATTTGATTTCCTTAAGTCTCTGGCCTCCTTGACAATATTCTCATCGGACGGTGGTCACATGATCGCAAGAAGGAAGAATATTCCTTGCGATCATGCGCCAGCCGTAGATTTCTTGTAGTGGACCCCTTTATACTTCTTCACTATTGGAAAAGCAAAATCTATGGTTGTCTGAAGATCGCATACGTCTGACACATCCCTTGCGAAAACACACCCACCGTTGATTCTCTGCCAATGTTAGGACCCTTCTGACAATATGCCAACAGGTCCCTCTGACAATCCGCCAACTCATTATCTCATGGACCAACCACAGACTAGCTTATGTGTTCGTGAAACATCTCGGACCCACTTCTTCACACTTGGCAGATCCAACGGTAGTCGCATGATCGTAAGAGCTTACAAGATTCCATAAGATCATGCACCGTCCATCGATTTGGAATCTTAAGATGTTCTGGCTTGCTGATGTTTGTGGGGCCTAGCAACCTCATTGTCGCATCCTCAATTACATTGTCGCATGATCGCATACCATTATTTTAATCTATGCGATCATGTGACTGCCTTTCTAATTGGTACATGTTGGCTGCATCATTGGCACTTGTGGGACCTAACAGACTTCATTGTCGCATGATCGCATAGCATTATTTTATTCCTTGCAATCATGCGACTGCATCTTCATTGGTACACATGGATTCCAGTAGGGCCCCTCTGTCTAATCTCTCCCGTGCTTGGCATATGTGGGTCCTAGTAACACAGTCAGCTCCTTGAATTTCTACTGTCGCATGATCACGTACCATTATTTTAATCTATGCGAGCATGCGACTACTTCGTTATTGGTGCACGTAAGCTACTTTGTTGTCTTTGCAGGTCCCAGTAGGTTCCATTGTCGCATGATCGCATACCATTATTTTATTCCATGCGATCATGCGACTGCTTTACCATTGATACACGTGGATTCCAGGCATCTGTTATATTTTTTCTGCCATAGGTTCTAAAATGTGACAGGAAGATTTTTAATACCATCAACTCCATGACTGTCCACCCTTTGCTACTAATAATATCATCAGACGAGTCGGCAATTCTAGCACTCTCCATACAGAAAAAGTTTCCTCTTGATTCTTCTGAAAGAACAAACACCATCCATCTTGATATACAAGATTATCAATAGAGCACATCTTCTTTGCCAGGATGGGGTCTATAACCTACCCAATGTTACAAGATCTTGGAGAAAAGCCCACCCGGTTCAAAGAAGGAAAGCAATGATAGGGAAACCTGGCAAAGAAATCCTACCTAAGCAAGACTTAGACCTAGACTCGACCAACTTCACATGGAAAAATGATGGGTGACTGAAAATCAGGCAACAGACTCTTATCTCTCCTTTGTGTCAACTTAGATAGATTCTAAACATTCTAGTTCTCTGCATATTATTTTATGTATATGTATCCATTCTTGAGTTCTAATCCAGGATTAGATGAAATGATGCTTTAGATGGGACATAGATCTATCTTATTGTCTATGTAAGGATATCTCATAAGTAGTAAAGGGGATTGTAGGTGTGTTTATGGCTTGGAATCTCAACTATTGTCTGGTGTGTGTAGCATTCATTTTCTAGGGGATCTTGCCCAATGGATGAGGCACTGGCCTAAATGATTATCTCTTTATCAACAAATACTGATTGTTGTTGTTATGATCCCAAAAGCATAAGTTAAGAACAATCCTTTTATGTTTTGAGTATTTAGTTGTATGTGGTTCTACCCATAGCAATGGAGAGTCAATGAGTGTGTGGTTAACACTTAGTACTTTCTTTCTATTCTATTATCTATTATTCAAACCTAGTTCTTGGTGTATGAAGTATATTTTATACTAGGTTAGGTGCACCAGCCTTGGTTTTGAAGAGCCAGAAGCAGAAGAGGGCATATTGAGTCCCTATAGTTGGTCTAGTTACCCTAAGACCTCATTACATTTTGGAGTTAACCATTCCTAAAATCCATCTGAGGGTATATTGGCAGCCTTGTGGCATAAGCATCATTTTCGACACCAACACAGGCAATATGAAGAATGTATTATTCTATTATATTATGTCTATTTTTCTTCTATGAAAGGACTTAGGAGAAAGGATAGATATATTGTAAATATATTATTGTATAAATGATTATTCTTTCTTCTGTGTGTTATCATGTTTCCTGTGATGCCATATTGTTTGTTTACTTGCTGGATAATATAGGACTATGATTTAGATTGTGAACTATGTCACTATTCTTTGTCTACTCTCTGGGAAATTGATAGTATCATGAATTGAATGTACAAAAACATGGAGAACTATAAACTATCCTATTACTATCAATAATGATAAAATTCATCAACACAAGATCAAATTTATTTAAACAATCATCTTACCTGTGACTATCCTAACATGACATATTTTTGCCCTCTAGAAAGACCCGCACTCAGATGTGTATAACTTTTTATCCCAAAAAACACTCATCAATCACTCTAGTGAGGATGGGCATAATTAGGTGTGTCAGAATGTATTTGAATCTCATCAAAATCCAACATTTGGTTTGAAATTTATGGCCCCCTCACTGAGGGTCATTTTTTTCTAATATCGTATTATTTGTCAATCAGAGATCTCTATCTTCAACCTCTTGTATATCCCTACATTCAAACACTTAATGGAACATACTTATATAGGAATAGGATTCTCCCACAATCCAAAATAACCAAATAAATTGGAGAGCCTATGTGTTTATTTAAACTTCAAAAAGATTGACCGATTGCACCAAATCAATAATAGGGACAGTCAGTGTAAATGATGACTTCCTTTGTTCAAAGCCTCATATAAATAAATTAAACATCTATTGAAATGGTTAGCAATAGAAACCAATACTATATCAATCAATTTCCAATCAAATTTACATTAGAATGGATATTTTTCAAATACAAAAGGGTTGGTTATACCCTCATGGCAGATAAGAAGAAAGTTGTAGAGCTTTTCATTCTTATTCAAAGAAAACTTTATTCCCCTCTCTCTTCCACACACCAAACCCTCTAAAAATATCTCCAAATTTTAGTGTTATGCATTTATCATGTTTTGGTAAGGGTAGGAAACCTATGAAAACTAGGTGAGTGGCTCTCAGTGCGAGATCGGGGCCCTAAGTGGCTAGTACCAGGATCACTGGCTGAAGAGTTGTTTTAACAAGTGATAACTTAATTAAAACTTATGGGAATGGGTTCAAACACTAAAAAGATTAATGCATGCCTTGCTCATGCCATTAGTACTAATAAATTCTTTGGATGGGAATGGGAGAAGGTACCTATGCGTAGGTACGATCAAATGGCACTTGTCTGTACAAAAGGAATTTGGTTCCACATGTGTCTACTTGGGGGTCGGGGCCCGGAGTGGCAAGTTCTAGGAAAGTCCAAGGGGTGAGGGCTATGTGATGACACTCACCTATGTTTTCACTTAGAGTTTCTACCTAGCCTTAGAGCCTTTTGGGACAGGGTTTGTACTTTGATTTTCTTTTCAGTTTTTATTTGGGAAAGGTTACTCCAACCCTAGGTATGGCCTCGATATCACTTCCTTGTGGACCTTGGTGTTTATCTCCTAGCATGGGGGAGTGGGCCTTTTGGTATCCACGTGGTTGGGTGGTAAATATTTTATCGAGGTACCTTTCATAGTTGTAGAGCTTATGGATTTTTGCTTGCATATTGTTCCAATTTTGAAGAAAGAAGACTTTGTATTAATCTTTCATTATTTTCAATCAATGTAAAGTTATTGTAACCTCCCTAGAGGAGATAAATGTAATGTAATCATTAATGTATCTCAAAATGATGTATTTAGGAATGGGTAGATTCAGGGAAAATAAAAGGGAATGGTGAACTTTATGTAAATCATTTGAAAAGAAAAAGGAATTTCATAAGTGTTTCTAGCAAAGTGGCATGTTTCTCATTATGGTTGTTCAGGAAAAGTTAGTAATCAAATGTGTTAATTTCATATGTGAAATAGTTCAAACTCCTAGATAAATTCTTTTATTATGATTATGCTTTAAATGTTATATTGATCATGAAAGTGCTTAGGGAATATAGATGAAATCAATTGGTTATAAATCAAATGAAAGCATTTATATTTCTCTCTAAAGAATTTTCAAATGATATGTTTTATTAGTTAATCATATTGTTAGTACGCTTAATGAACTTAAATGGATTGTTCATTTTACTCATAGGGAACCTTGGAAGGATTCTAAGTTAAATTATGCATTGTTCATGTTAATATTTTTAAGTTCAAAAAATTTCATAAATTCATTACTTAGGTTTTCTTTTCTAAAGAGAGTCTTCCTTCTCTTTCCCAGTTCCCTTGCGGGGCATGACATCTTTGGTACTAGAGCCCTAAGTTTCTACATTGGGGCCCTAGAAATTTCACCCATGCTTCTTAAATTTTTTATTCATTTAAGGAAAAAGTTAACACTAGAATTGGACTAGGAACCTTGAACTTATCCTTCTCCTTACTTGTCCAAGATGCCTCCTATGACCCATGGTAGAAGGGGAGGTGCCCGAAACACTCCTCCTAGATCTCGTCAAGAAAGTTCTTTGTTAATCTCTATTGAGAATTCAAGGTTGTCTTTAGTATCAAAGGATGTTAAATAGGTCAGTCGGTTACTTATATTGAGACAGTCGGTAACTAGAAGTAAGATAGAGTAGTCGGTAAAGCCTTTTACACCAAGCATCACATAGTTTATTGAGCACCAGTGACACTAACACTGACGGTCAGTAAACACCAAGCATCATAGTATACACCGAGAAGCTTATATAGTGTTTACTGATGATAATAAAAAATGGCATAGTAATCAGAAATGGCACATTATTCTATGCAAACAGTTACAATAGATCGTAAAATAGTTTACCAAGATCAAGGAGCATTTATTGTAAATAGATACTCATTAAATGTAATGTTTATCTTATTGTAATAGTTGATCTAGGTTATTTTTCACCATAGATCTTAGGGTTATGATTATTTTTGTAACATAATTTTTGCTAAACTGGAAAAACATAACACTATATATTGTATATGTTCGCAACATTTTATAAGGTTGTTGAACTGATATATATGAATCACGAAGAACTTGAAGAATTTTCTTATCTTCAAGACTATCAGTTTACCAAGAAGAACAAAGTATAGAGGATATCAGATTGAGAAAAATCAATGAAGGCTACCGAGCAGAACAGAGAAGGAAACCATCATAGATAAGGTGATATTTTAATGAGCACTTATAGATCTATTTCAGACAATTGAGTTGTCAACTAGCAGATAATTACCTATTACTTTCTAAAAATTGTGATAGAGTTTTTGATAAATCTCTTAACAAAGTAGACTTAACAGTCTTTGTATAAATCTCTTAACCTAGTATACACTTCATTTAGTGTTGTTAAATCCTATAACTACGTAGATCTAGCTAATCTAATATGTTACTCCTAATAGGGTAAGATCACCAGAAGTGATCAAACTTGTAGCCTTAACAGGAAAACCTTTTCTATCTACAGTAGTGAAGAATTTGTGGGTGTCATCCCCACCGCATTTTTTACCTTCTAACAAGGGTTTCTATGTTACCAAAATACTTGTGTTATGTGATTGTCATATTGATTTCATGTTGTTTACTTTCTTAAGTTAACTAGATGATTGATTTATACAATTGGATTCAAGTTATTTTGATCGGTTATCATAGTATATAGTTATAGATCTAAAAGGTTTTTCAAGTAAAGTTTTGATGGCACTGATTCACCCCTCCCCTCTCAGTACCTATCTCTCCTAATGCCAACAATTGGTATTAGAGCTTAGTTCTCTTATTGAATAGTCTAACCACTAAAGGGTAAAGATCTAAGTCATGGAGAGATACAAGCTTGACAAGACTATTGAGAATAAGAAGATACAAATGTAGATGTTTGTGGAACAGTATAAACAAGCTAACGAAGAACTAAAGAAATTACTGGTTGAAAGAAAGAACCTTGCAATTCAGTTGAATGAAATCAATTATCATGAAGAACCTATTAATGAAATATTTGATCATATTGGATCAAGCTCTGAAAGCATCTCTAATGGATCCAAAAGCATAATCTATGATTTATCTGAAAAAATCAGCATCTATTTGAGAAAGTGAAAGCACTTCAAATCAGTCATGAATCTCAAATGGTGAGAATGGTGGAAATCATGAACAATGGTAGACAAGATGAACAAGATTAGAATCTAGCTATTGAAGACTGAAGACTGATGACTGAACAACTTCAAGCAAAAGAAAATGAAATACAGAGACTCATTGATCGTCACTTCGAAGTATCAAATCAGATGATGATAGTTAATCAAGAAATGAACCGAGTAAATGGAGAATTATCAAGAAGACTTGAAGATGTTGCAATACTCAGAGAAGATAATGAAAAAATGATAAATGAAATAAAGACACAAAAGTAACACAATGAGATGATGAAGATAGCTGAGGACAGTTCTAAAAAGATTGATGATTTCCTGACTAATCAAAGAAGATTCAGAAGCAGAGCCGGTATAGGCTACACCGGTGAAGGAGAATCATCACAACAAGCTGAAAAAGTCAACAATCAAAGTTACAAACCTAAAGTGATGACATGTTACCACTATGGAAAACCAGGCCATACATCTAATGTGTGCAGAAGCAAAGCACAAGGTAAACCTCCTGTCATTCCTAAATTCAATGGATATTATTATTACTGTGGTAAGTTTGGACATCCAGCTTATGAATGTAGAGCTAAGAAGAATGACATTGCTAATAATACTACTAAGGAGAAAATATGCTATAATTGTAATAAGCATGGTCACATTGCAAGGGACTACAAGGAAAAAATGAAACAAGTCTGGACACCTAAAGAGAAACTACAATGAAAGCCATATCAACCAAAGAGACAAGGTAACTCATATGTTTGGGATTATAATACATGGACTAATTGTGCTATATGTGGTCGGTATGGATATATTGCAGAAAACTATTACAGAAAGAGTTAGATTGGACAATCAAGAAACTAGACAGATGTAGGAATGGCATGTATGCACTATCACAAGGTCAGTCATGTAAGCAAGAACTGCAGAGGCTGAGCACCAGATGAAAACCATATATTTGAGAGTGGATATAACATTGTAGAAATTACAAACTTAAGGAACATAATGTGGAAGAAGGCATCTAATGAGAATGTTGAGTCAAGTAACACTGTCGGTGAAACCTCGTCCACTAGATTGGGTGACATCGGTACCTCCACTTAAGATGACAAAGGTATGTATGGAACTGACATTTTAAATGATCACATTTTACATAGAGTTCCTTATATATGATGTACAAATACCAAATCTGCATGAATAAAGATGCATCATGGTTTATGTGTTATAAGTTTACAAATGTTATATAGTCGGTAAAAGAAGAAATGTATGTTGATTACCCATCGGTAATCACAATACAAGGTTAACCGAAAATAGTGCAAACCGATGAAGAAATTCTATGTTAACCAAGCAAAGGAAATTTTAGACACTACCGAGCTGATAGCTATTCCGTATCAAAAGTTAGGTCACACATTTATTGCATCAAAGTTTGAGCGGGAATATCAAAAAATCTATATATACGTGGAAATAGAGTTCATTGTTACATTGTGATTTTGAAGAAAGGAGATTTTACAGAGAAGAGTTTGAGCTAAAGATTTCCAAAAAATATTCCAAGCTACTGTAGATCGAACTGACAAAAAATCTTTGATGATAACAAGTAAGTTCATCTGCCTATTGAACATTGGTTATCTAGTTGCTTTCTGAAACCCTAGAAATAATTTATGGCATCGACATCAACTGCAAGAAAATCATAGAACATTGAGGAGGAAGTGGAATTAATTGTAAGGGCACATTTTACTGAGGATAAATTCAAACCTCATCCCAAGGTCACAGCACAAATAGATGATATGGACGCATTTTCTAGTATTACAAATAAGGTTTTGTTAACAGAAGATGTTAGGGCCTATATTCACTGCAAGATCGGTGAAGTATGTGATTTTGAGACCATCGCTACTTATCAACAAATCTATGGACCGGATGGAAAGATCAAATCTAAATATAAGAAGATTGAGGAGTCAGGGTTATAGTGTTTTACATTCTTCCCACAATCCTTTCACAATGACTGGATAAGAATTGTGCTAAGAAGATTTCATGATGGCAAATTTTGGCTGGATAAACTTGTTGAGGTCACTAAGAAGATTATAAGTAGGGTTACTGGGTACCCTACAATTGACAAAGCCAAAGCCTTTCGAAGTTCATCTCATCTCGATGTAGAAAAGAATAGTGGAGCTCAATGGGATGGTAGGGCACTAAAAATATCAACTATCAAAGATCTAGCAATAAAATTTGCAGCCCATGTCATAGGGTACAAGATATTCCAATCTAGCAGACCAAATAGTGTACCCTACAGCATCGTGGGCATGGCTTACAAAATTGTGAAGAAAGATCACCAGGTTGATCTTGTCAAGCTACTACTACACCAATTGCATGACAATATGAAGACAATAAAGGAAAAGAAGTCTAATACATGTAAGTATAGATCATTGCTTGTCTGTACATTTCTCTATCTACAAAAATATGTACCAGGTATCAAAAAAGTAAACTAGAAATCGGACAAATCAATAATTGCACAAATCGGTGAAATGATGAAAAGTTTAGGAGACAATCTGAATAAGGAATTCAATGCATATTTCATGGAATTTCAAACCAAAATGAAACTAAGGAGTAGAATTCCAAAGGAATTAGTAAGTAAATTTGAAGATGATATATGCTTTGTAGTCAGCATAGACCACTCAATGATAAAGGTAGTAGAACCAAGAACAAAATGGCTAGCACCAATGGGATATGAAATGAATCATGATTTCACTTTGAAATATATCAATGCATTTCTTGCTTTATCGATAGATATCACTGCTAGTAGGTTTGGTGTATATGAGGAAGCTAAGTCTAGAATCACAATAGACATAGAGATCGGTAAAATGTCAAGAAGGGAAAAGAAAATGAGAAAAGATCTCACAAAAAAATATGACAATGCATCTAACTCACCTAAGGAGTCATCGATTAAAGAAGCAACTGAAGGTCAGTTACAGTTAGCTGACAAGCCCTATGATAGCGAGGAAACCAAGTCAGACAAAGACAAGGATCAAACATCAGTTCCTTCCACAACTGATGAACTAGATATGCAGCTACCAGAACCTGAAGGAATGAAGACACATTCATCAACTGTTGCACAATCCACCGAGCAAGTTAAAGTAGTAAACATAGAAAAAAGAAGAGCAGCTACACCTACCAGGAAATATGTTAAGAGAAAGACCAAGAATGTAGCTGAGACACTGAAGAAAAAGAGGAAATACATAAGAAATAAGAAAGATCTAGAGGATACAAAAACTGAAAAATGATCCTGATCAATTCAAGTTAGTTCGTAACAAGGAAATTACAATAGAAGAAATAATTGAAGATATAATTGAGAATGGAAATCTTACAGATCCAGGCATAGGTAAATTTGACAAAATGTCAATTGAGGACAAGACAAAGATAGAACATGTTGTCATCCAGATGATGATCAAGTTCAAGAAAGTACCAATGGAATTCGCATGTCAATTGCTAAAGGAACTTGATGACAAAATAAGTGAGAGATGGGCTATTGCACTAGATATGGAGAAAAGGAAAAGAGAATGGTCACTAGGCCATGTAGCCTCACACTTTAGCTATGATGTGGTCAGTGAATACATGACAAAATATCAGGCTAGATTTCTAGTCAAGAATAGAGTGATGCAGATCATGGATGAGAATGTGGATGATATGGATGTCATATGTGACTCACTATGGACATCAATTTTGAAAGAAGAAGAGAAATTTGAATAGGAAGCATTCCTGAAACTGTCTAAGAAGAGACACAGTTCAAAAGGTAAAGGTATTTTTATTGATGATGACAAGGGACAGAAAATAGAGGACACTAGTATATCAATTACTGAGGTAATTGATATCACCAAACAAAAGGAAGAAATCAAAATTTCACAGGATGCACCGAATCAAGTTAAGATCCACTTGCAAAAGAAAATTGATGATGATGCACTCATTGAGGACATCACTAACAGTGATCCTGATGATGAGGATGATGAAGATGTGACAATTGCACCATAAAAAGATGAAACATTAGACACTGATAGTGTGTTCACATCTCTACCGAGTGAACTACCTATACTTGTAGAGGTAGTTGAAATAATTTCACAAGTACAACCCGATGTGTCTCATCCTAAGCCAAATAAAGATACAACTGAGATTCAAGCACCCAAGCAACCTACAGATACAAATGAGCCTAACAAACCAAAGGCATAGTCTACAGAAATAAAGTCAACTGAGGTGAACCCACCTGATACTACAACCAAGACTCCTACACCATCTATCAAGGAGTAGAAGAAGGATGATACAGTGTCAACTGGGAAAGATACTCTGACAAGTGAAGAAAAAGCTATTGTCATAAGTGAGAAGAAGTCACCTCTTCCCTAGAAGGAGAAACTCAAAGGGCCGGTCACCATTGATGAAGTTATCATTATACCAAAATGTGACCCGAGGACCATAAGCCCCGAGGAACTAAGTAGATATGGGGAATTATGTTCAAGGAAAGCGGCACAAGAGAAGTTAAGGAAAGAACAAAAACATAAAGAAGTGTTAAATGATGTGAGGGATATTCTGTAACAAATCATACCAAAAACACATATTGATGAGAATACTCCCATCATAGATCAACTTACCACAATCACCAACAAAATCAATGCCCCTGATATAGATGTAGACAAAAGAATTTAAGAATGGGAAGAATCAAAGATTCAGAACAAATTGGCAGCAAGGATTAGCATAGAAGTGGCACTAAACAAGGTAAAATTATTTGAGGTCATTACTAAGGTAAAATCTATTACCCAAATAATCTGCCAATTTCTCATCAAGCTTTGTACTTCAAACACCTTCACTGTAGAAGTCAGTGCAAAGATAAAAGGTTTAGAAGCAGAGATATAGTTAAGTACACAAGCAGTTATCGCCGAGCCAACTACTTTCTTAAAGCATATTTACCAAGTTTAGGAACTTCGGTGGCTGATAGAAGATTTAAGGAAACAAGAAGCACACATCACTGATCAGGTTACAAAGTTACAAATAGAACTCACTCCTTACCTGAAAATTTTTTAAGCTCACATTGTTAAAGCTGAACAACTTGTGGCAACACCAAAGATTTTGGTGTTGGATAATATCTTTGACATGCATGCACAAGTTGGTCTTGAGCATATTGGTCTTAACAACTTGAAAGAGGAATGGGACAACCTCTTGGAGTCTATAAAGAAAACCCATCCACACATTTTTGATAAGATGTAAGTATACATTATATTTTTTTTGCATTTGGCATTATTATCAAAAAGGGGGAAAAACATGTATATGCCAAATAAGTATAGTTTTTCTATGTATATTACATACTACCGGGAGCATGCACCGAGGGGGAGTACTTTCTAATGTATATGGTAGAGATATAATGAATATATAAAAACATTTTGTCTATATACATTCAAAGTTTTGATACTAATGCCAAAGGGGGAGATTGTTAATCTCTATTGAGCATTCAAGGTTGTCATTAGTATCAAAGGATATTAAACAGGTCGATTGGTTACTTATATTGAGATAGTCAATAACTAGGAGTAAGACAGAGTAGTCAGTAAAGCCTTTTACACTGAGCATCACATAGTTTATCGAGCAACAATGACACCGACATTGATGGTCAATAAACACCGAGCATCATAGTATACATCGAGTAGCTTATACAGTGTTTACCAATGATAATAGAAAATGGCATAGTAATCAAAAATGGCACATTATTCTATGCAGATGGTTACAACATATCGTAAAATGATTTACCAAGATCGAGGAGCATTTATTGTAAATAGATACTCATTAAATGTAATGTTTATCTTATTGTAATAGTTGATCTAGGTTATTTTGCACTGTAGATCTTAGGGTTATGATTATTTTTGTAACCTAATTTTTGCTAAAGCAGAAAAATAGAACACTATATATTGTATATGTTTGCACCATTTTAAAAGGTTGTTGAACTGATATATATGAATCATGGAGCACTTGAAGAATTTTCCTATCTTCAAGACAATCAGTTTACCGAGCAGAATAGAGTATAGAGGATATCAGATTGAGCAAAATTAGTGAAGGCTACCGAGCAGAACAAAGAAGGAAACCATCACAGATAAGGTGATATTTTAATGAGCACTTATAGATCTATTTCAGACAATTGAGTTTTCAACTAGCAGATAATTACCTATTACTTTCTGACAATTGTGATAGAGTTTTTGATAAATCTCTTAACAGAGCAGAGTTAACAGTCTTTGTTTAAATTTCTTAACTGAGTACACACTTCATTTAGTGTTGTTAAATCATATAACTAGGTAGATCTAGCTGATCTAATATGTTACTCCTAATAGGGTAAGATCACCAGAAGTGATCAAACTTGTAGCCTTAATAGGAAAACCTTTTCTATCTACAGTAGTGAAGAATTTGTGGGTGTCATCCCCATCGCATTTTTTACCTTCTAACAAGGGTTTCTGCATTACCAAAATACTTGTGTTATGTTATTTTCATATTGATTTCATGTTGTTTACTTTCTTAAGTTAACTAGATGATTGATTTATACAATCGGATTCAAGTAATTTTGATCGGTTATCATAGTATATAGTTATAGATCTGAAAGGTTTTTAGGGGCTCAAGTAACATAATTGTTACACCAGATATTGCAGAGACTAGATGCAAGTCAGGACAGGGGTCACCATGTGGAGGCTAATGCCACTCACCATGAGGAAAGAGAAAGGAGACTTAGGAGGAGAGATCAGGAAATAGAAGAGTATGCTTTGCATGCTTCACACATGTGAGACCTCCTTAAGACTAAGACTAACCCATTCAAGGGAACTCAAGGTGGATCCACTACCGAGACTTGGCTATTGGATTTGGAAAGGCTATTTTCCATGCATCCTTATAGTAGCAATACCAAGGCCCAATTTTTAGTCATTCACTTTAGAGATTTTTCATCCACCTAGTGGGAAATAGAGAAAGATAAACTTCACATAGATATAACCACTCTTTCATGGGAATTGTTCCTAGAACTCTTTCGAGCTAGATTTCTTTCTGATCACTAGAGGTAGGAAAAGGCTGAAGAGTTTCACAACTTAAGGCAGTTAATAATGTCATTTGATGACTATGAGAAAAAGTTCTTTGAACTCAAGCCATACTCAGGTTATAAGGATGATAAACCCATGCTGACTCAATGCTTCCTTAAAGGCCTCAATGGCTGATTGGCCGGTAGCGTATGACTCTTTGAACCTCAAACAGTTAATGATGTAGTCATCAAGGCTTGTATTGTGGAACAAAATGCAGCCTTGGGGTTAGGAGGTTAGATAGGTAGCCATGGAAGTAATGCCTCTCAGGCAAGGACAGGATTCAAAGGGAACCACTCTCTAGGAATAGCTAGCCCTAAGAGCTATCCTTCTTCATCAAAAGGAAGTCTCAAATCACTAGAAAAGGAAATTTCAGATCAACAACTACAATAACAAGAATGGGGTTTCTCAATCAAACAACTCTCACAACTGGCAGTGTGCAAAGCGATATCCAAATTCACAACCAGCTCAGAGTATGCCTTAGAATTCTAGTCAGGGTAGTTATCATCATTCCAATGCACATTCTATAGGAAGGAATTTTGTTAAGACTATAGGATGTTACTCTTGTTGTCAACATAGTCATATTGCAATTAACTTTCCTCAGAAGTCTACCCCAAAATCTAGCTATAGGCAGGCCACTTCATAACTTGTAGTAGGTGATGCAAGTAGAACTCATCAAGTGTTTTCCACTCTAGACCATAGGTAGGTTGAACATCAGGGATCGGTCATCAAAACCTAAAGTTTTTTAGAGGGTATCTCTACCACTATTCTATTCTATTTAGGAGCAACAAATTCCTTTATTTCCCCTTCTTTAGTAGAGAAATGTAGGCTGAAGGCAGTAAGGTAGGAAGATAGGTGGCAGGTTGAGCTAACCTCCAGGGCAAGAATAGCCTCTGACTCTTGTGTTCAAGATTGCAAGTTAGGCCTAGGACCTTTCTCCACCTTGGTAGATCCCCGAGTGATTCCTTTAGGCTTGTATGGAGTAGTTTTGGGTATGGATTGGTAGGATGCTCACAAAACCATTTTGGATTGTAGAAGCAAGAGCATTCAATGTTTAGATGACTTGAGAGAACCTAAGAAGATTGTTGGGGTGCAATGACCCATATCTCTTCGTATAATTTCTCCAATGCAACTCAAGCGGTGCATGCACAAAGGATGCCAGTTGTTTGTAGTCTCAGTAGAAGACTTAGAAAAAGAGGAGAGTAGGGATGTATCACTAGATCATCCCATATTGTAGGAATTTTTGGATTTTTTTCCTAAGGAAATACCAGGAATGCTAGCCAAGAGGGATATTGTTAGAAAGTAAAGATCCCCAAGATAACTGAGAGGGGGGGGTGAATCAGTTATCAGATAATTTAACCATATGAACCACATCATCATTAATGAGTCTCCAAAATCCCTTTAACTATGCAAAATTAGATTCCATCCTAGCTAAGAGATATCCTCTGATTTCCAAAAATCGCTTCATAGAAACACTGTCTAAACACTGCTTTCACCAAAATGCTCATAACTCTCATAAATGAATGAATTTCTTTTTGCATTGTTAACCATAGGTTAATAACACACCAAATAACATACCATCAACTATGCAAATTCCAATCTACAATACAACATGTGCACAAAACAAAACTGTACCTACTTTCCTGCTGATATCTAGAATATCACTGTGTTGACATCAATGACAATCCAAGTCATGAATGCAACAACAACTGCTACAGAATGACTGCCAAAATACTTTTCATTCATTCCTAACAATCTCCCCCATTGGCATTGATGGCAACATAGATGAAAAACATCCAATGTTCCAAAAATCCAATACTGCAACATCACTGCAAAATATCAAATTAAATCTTGCTTCATTTTCCTATTCAGCTCTCTCATACAATCCACAATGTTTTTCATGTATATCTCTCCCCCATTGACATCAATGATAGAAATTCCATCACTAAGTCAACAACAACTTAATGTCAAAAGACACTTTTCAAAAAAATACAATAACAAGAGTCCTCATGACTCAGCTCATAAACTACCCCATAGAGGAAGTTCCAACATCCAATCCAGAAGAAAGATAGGGCTCATATACCACTGGATGAATGCAATCATCTGCATCAATTCTCAAAAATAGGTTGGGGCATAACCCCAAGCATACCTCTTAGATACACAAATGTATCCTTAGGTAAAGGTTTTGTAAATATATCTGCTATCTGTTCCTTTGTACTTATGTACTCCAATCTTACTTCTTTTTCTGCAACTTTCTCTCTTACAACATGATACTTGATCTCAATATGTTTAGTCTTAGAATGTAAAACAAGATTTTTTGACATACTCACTATACTAGTGTTATCACAATGTATAACAATAGGCTCATCAAACTTTATTCCAATATCCTTCAACATCTGCTTCATCCAAATAATCTAATTACAATTATTTGCTACTGCAACATATTCTACTTCTATTGTACTTTGTGAAGTACAATTTTGTTTCTTACTTAACCAAGAAACCAATTTTCTTCCAAGAAAAAAGGCTCCACCACTGGTGCTTTTCTTGTCATCAATGTTGCCTCTCCAATCTGCATCAATATAGGCACATAAAGTAAAATCATCAGAATTCTCATACCATAATCCATAATCCATTGTTCCTTTCAAATATCTCAATATCCTCTTTACTCCTGCATAATGTGATTCTCTAGGTTCTACTTGAAATATTGCTACAATCCCAACTGAATGTGCTATATCAAGTCTTGTATGTGTCAAGTACCGCAATCCTCCAATCATAGATCTATATTTTTTCTACTCAACTATTGGTGTCTCATCTTTGCTAGATAACTTATGTCCAATTACCATAGGTGTTCCAACAAGTTTAGAATCTTTCATTCCAAATATTTTCAATAAGTCATTCAAATACTTAGTTTGACTTACAAATATACCTTCCTTGCTTTGTGTTATCTCTAATCCCAAAAAATATTTCATTTCTCCAATCATGCTCATCTCAAATTCAGTCTTCATTTCATCTGCAAATTTGTCACTAGCTTCATCTTCTCCTCCAAAGATAATATCATCAACAAATATAACTATAACCAACAAACCATTCTCAATTTCTTTTGTGTATAAGTTACTATCTTCTATTCCTTTTATAAATCCCAATTTCAATAAATACTTATCCAATCTTGCATACTAGGTTCTAGGTGCTTGTTTTAATCCATATAAAGCTTTCTTTAACTTACATACCATATCTCCTTCTTGTGTCAAAGGAAAACCTTCAGGCTGCTCAATGTAGACTTCTTCTTCCAATTCACCATTCAAAAATGCTGATTTCACATCCATCTGATACACTTTGAATTTCTTGTAAGCTGCATATGCTAGAAATATTCTCACTGCTTCAAGTCTAGCCACAGGTGCAAAAGTTTCTTCATAGTCAATTCCTTCTTGTTGTGAATATCCTTTACATACCAATCTTTCTTTGTTTCGTATCACTTCTCCTTGTTCATTCATCTTGTTTCTGAATACCCACTTTGTTCCAATCACATTCTTGTCTTCAGGTCTAGGGACCAATTCCCATGTCTTGTTTTTTTTAATCTGCTCTAGTTCTTCTTTCATAGCATTAATCCAATGTTCATCTTCACAAGCTTCATTAGTAGTCTTAGGTTCAATTTGAGAAATCAAACATAAATGTACCTTATTTCGAGTCAAAACTCCTCTATCTAAACTTCCAATAACTTACTCAACAGGGTGATGTCTTGAAGTGTACCTGTTAGGTGTCATAGTTACTGATCTTGTTCCAACTGTAGATTCTTCTCTACTTTCTTCTCTATTTTCTTCAGTATGACTTTCATTCAGCAAATCACTGTTAGTTTCAAAAAATAATTCTGCATTTTCAATGTTAGGCTGAGGTTGTGCTTCTCCATTAGATTCATAATCAAGCATTCTTTCCTAAATTTTAAACTTCTCATCAACTTTTACATTTGTACTTTCAACAATAGTATTAGTTCTTTTGTTATAACATCTATATGCTTTTCTTTTTAAAGAATATATAAGAAATATTCCTTCATCACTTCTAGGATCAAATTTTCCTATATCATCATCTCTCTTTATATAACATTTACTTCCAAAAATTCTAAAATACTTAACTGAGGGTGCATGTCCAAACCATAATTCATAAGGTGTCTTGTTTGTATCTACTCTGATTTGTACTCTGTTCATAGTGTATACTACTATGTTCACTGCTTCTCTCCAAAAATTCTTAGCCAAATCATTTTCAAACAACATAGCTCTTGCTGCTTCAGTTATTGACCTGTTCCTTCTTTCTGCAATACCATTTTGTTCTGGTGTTTTAGGGGCTGAAAGTTGTCTCTTAATACCATTCATTTCACAAAAGGTGTTAAACTCTCTAGATGTAAATTCACCACCTCTATCAGATCTTAGACACTTAATCTTCATTCTAGATTCATTCTCAATTTTGCTTTTCATGATCTTAAATTTATCAAATGCTTCAGATTTTTCTTTCAAAAATGCAATCCACATCATCCTTGTAAAATCATCAACAAGAATCATAAAATGCCTTTCTCCATAGAATCCTCTAGTCCTAGTAGGACCACTCAAGTCTATATGAACAATCTCCAGCTTCTTTGTCGATGCGAACTTCTTGTTGGGAAATGAACTCCTTTTTTGATTCGCCATCATACATTCTTTGCAAATCATGTTAGTAGGTTTCATAATTCTAGGTAAATCTCTTACTGTAAGTGTAGTGCTCACCTTGACAATATTATCAAAGTTTATATGACAAAACCTTTTATGCCATAACTAAATATCATCAATCCTAGTTATCAAACATGTCATCTTAGTAGGATTCAACTGAAATACATTACCTTTGGTTCTAGATCCTTTTCCAATCAGATTTCCATCTTTATCTTTTATCACACAAGTTTTCTCAGCAAACCAAACTTGATAACCCTTATCAGCCAATTGTCCAATGCTTAGTAGATTATGTCTCAATCCATCAATAAAGTAAACATCATCGGTGTTAGTCTTTCCATCAAGATTAATAGATCCTATACCCTTAATCAAACAAGGTGCATTGTTACCAACCCTAACAATTCCTCCATTATAATCATCTAACTTAACAAACTTTCTTTTATCTCCAATCATATGATGTGAACAACCACTATCTATAATCCAATCAGATTTCTTTTCAACTTGAGAAACTAATGCTTTTTCTTCCCTTTTATCAGATTCAGAACTTTCTTCTTTAATTGCTACAAATCCTATTTCCTCAAAGTTATCATTATCACTGTCACTTAAATGTCTTTCAATTCCTACTTCAAGATCTTCATCATTTGCATAATAACATTCTTTAGATCTCCTAGGTTTAAATTTTATTCTATACTTCTTAACTCTTTTAGGACATTTAGATGCAAAATGACCATATTCTTAACAAGTCCAACATTTAAAGATTTTCTTACCATCTGGTTCTCTTTTTACAAGTAATGCAATACCTTCTTCAATCTTCTTATCTTCCTTAGATTTAGATCTGCTACTACTGGCATAATCTCCATTTACACTAGTACTTCTTGTAGGTCTAATGTTAAGAGCACTGAATGTTGTTTCCATTCTAGGTAGCTCTCCTGATAATCTCAAGTTCATCTATGCTGTTTCTAATCTTCCAAGAAGATTCTCTCTTGAAAAGTTTGATGTACAAGGTATCACTTGTTCAATCATCTATGTTGTCTACTTGAATATTGGTGTCAAAGTTCTCAGAATTTTCCATATCACTTCATTCTCTATCTTATCACCTCCACAAGACTTTATTCTTGTTACAATCTCAGACATCCTACCAATATAGCTTCTAATAAATTCATCTTCCATCATTCGGATATCTTCAAATGCACAAATCCAATTATGTAATCTAGCCTTCTTTGCATGTTCATCACCTTCAAAAGTAGAATGTAAAGCTTTCCAAATTGCATGAGATGTTTTCAAACATCTTACCTGACTATATTCATTCTCCGGTAGTGCTGACAAAAGTGCTTCTCTTGCAACTATGTTACACATGAATAGATCTAGTTCATCTTTAGTTCCTGCCTCTAGATTGTCTTCCTCAATGATAGTCTTCTCATTCTTTGTAATCAACCAATAACTTGGTCCTAAACACAATAGATGAGTCTTCATCTTTTCTTTCCAGCTGTCAAAATTTACTCCATCAAACTTAGGGCTTTCTTTTCTGAAATTCGCCATGGATCTCCTTAAGTTGTTAAACTTTTCTTTCAAGGACCTGCTGCTCTGATACTAGTTGTTAGAAAGTAAAGATCCCCAAGATAACTGAGAGGGGGGGATGAATCATTTATCAGATAATTTAACCATTCAACTACTTTAAACAATATAATCAATGTACTAATCAACCATAGAAAGATAACCATACACAATTGCACAATAACACAAGATATGTTGACTAGGGAACCTCTTGAAAAGAGTAAACCCCGGTGGGAATGATGCACTAATATGAAAGTTCCTTGTTAGAGGATGGACCCTGTTAGGAGTCTTATGAAATACATTCAGTACATATAAATCCCTGTTAGGAGATTTTGAATCCCTGTTAAAAGATTCTAACCCGGTTAAGAGTTTATGGAAGACAGAAGGACCCACTGCGCAAACAGCTTCAAGGCAAGATCTCTGAACCCACTGTCTGAAAGATCTTAGAATTATTCAAAAGAATAATATGAAATATATTACCTCCACACTATGCCAAAACCGCACTCTCTGCTACACAAGATCACAATTCCAGATCTTTGTACTCACAAGTCTTCCTTCATCACTGAATTAGCTCTTTTCTTTACTTCATGCATATATTCGCATCTCAACCTTCATAATACATATTGCAATAAGGAAAAAATTCCTTCTTATATACCAAACTCAAATAATTACAAATGAGTCGGTCCTCAATTACAAAATAATAAATTCTACACGCTACACACAAAATTCACATAAAACTGTCGGCTTCCAAATACTGTAACTTTCTCCAAACATATCTTCAAAGTTTGCACTATGAGCCATGTCATCATTAATGAGTCTCCAACATCCCTTTAACTGTGCAAAATCATATTCCATCCCAGCTAAGAGATATCCTTCGATTTCCAAAAATCGCTTCACAAAAACACTGTCTAAACACTACTTTCACCAAAATGCTCATAACTCTCATAAATGAATGAATTTCTTTTTGCACTATTAACCATAGGTTAATAACACACCAAAGAAAATACCATCAACTGTGCAAAAGCCAATCTACAATACAACATGTGTGCAAAACAAAATTGTACCTACTTTCCTGCTGATATCCAAAATATCACTGTGTTGACATCAATGACAATCCAAGTCATGAATGCAACAACAACTGCTATAGAATGACTGCCAAAATACTTTGCATTCATTCCTAATAGATATTGACTTTCAAATTGAGTTAGTGCTAGGTGCGGAACCTATCTCCAAGGCTCCATACCACATGACCACACAGGAACTTGGGGAACTTAAGCTTCAGTTAGAATGGATTTTGGAAAAAGGGTTTAGACCTAGTGTGTCACCATGGGGTGCACCAGTAATATTTGTGAAGAAAGATGGCTCTATGAGATTGTGCATTGACTATCATCAACTCAATAAAGTCACAATAAAAAATTGGTATCCTTTACCCCACATTGACGATCCATTTGATCAAATGAAAGGAGAAAAAATATTTTCAAAGACTGACCTCAAGTTAGGGTACCATCAACTTAGAATTCGAGAAGCTGGTATTCATCGAACAGCCTTCTGCACTAGATATGGCCACTATGAGTTCACCATGGTACTATTTGGACTGAAAAATGCTCCCTCTATATTTATGAGCTTAATGAATGGGGTTTTCAGAACCTACCTAGATAAATTTATGATAGTCTTCTTGGATGATATCTTTGTGTTCCCCAAAACTCCTGAGGAACATGAGATTCATCTTCGCCAAGTATTGCAGTGCCTTAGATAAAACCAACTCTATGCCAATGTAGAGAAGTGTGAATTCTTATAGACCAAGGTTAAGTATCTTGGGCACATCATTTCAAGAAATGGCATTCCTATTGATCCAACCAAAATCCAAGCCATAGTGGAGTGGCCAACTCCGACTAACATCCCTGAGGTTCACAGTTTTATGGGACTGACTGGTTATTATAGACAATTTGTCAAAGAGTTCTCTCAGATAGCTCATCCCATCACTTTCTTGCAAAGGGAAGGGAAGAAATTTGTATGGTCAAAAATGTGTGAGGCTGCTTTCCAGTGTTTGAAGGAAAGACTAACCAGTGCTCTGATCTTGGTGGTTCCTGAACCATCAGGGAACTTCATAATCTATATAGATGCCTCACTGGAAGGAATTAGGATGGTTCTTATGCAAGAAGGGAAATTTTTTTCTTATGATTCTAGGAAGCTTAAAGATCATGAGCTCAAGTACCCCACCCATGATCTGGAGCTTGCAGCAGTAGTTCATGCCTTAGTAAAATGGAGGCACTTTCTATTGGGTCATAAGTTTGAAATCCAAACAGATCATCAAAGCCTTCAGTATATTTTCTCTCAACCTAACCTCAATGCTAGACAACATAGATGGATGGAATTCCTATGTGAGTATGATTTCAAGGTTAAGTACATCCAAGGGAAGAGGAATGTGGTGGTCGATGCTCTAAGCAGGCGCAGGCATAGTTTGTCAGCACTTTCTCTGAGCATAGATTTGGAGAAGCGTATCAGGGAGGCTCTCACTTCCAATTCTTGGTATCAGGAGGTAAAAGTAGAGATAGAGTCATGAAGACCCTTAGAGGGTTGTTTTTTAGGATATTCCTTGGATACCCTAGGATTGTTGCGACAGTAGGATAGAATTTGTGTTCCCTTGTCAGGAGATCTTCATGTGCTCATTCTTTTAGAAAGACATGAGGCTTCCTACATAGCACATCCAGGGGTAAAGAAGATGTATGTGGACCTACATCAGTTGTATTATTGGTTAGGAATGAAGAGAGACATAGAAAACTATGTGGCAAGATGTTTGGAATGCCAAAGAGTTAAAGTAGAGCATCAACATCTATTAGGTCTTTTGCAACCTACCTTGTACCAGAATGGAAATGGGACATTATTTATATGGATTTTATTGTGGGACTTCCAGTTACCCCTTAGAGACATGACTCTATCATGGTAACAGTTGATAGACTTACCAAGGTAGCTCATTTCTCTCCCATGCAGTCTTCCTATTCTGCAACATTGGTACCCAGAGTGTTTATGAAGGACATTGTGAGACTCCACGTAATTCCTAGGAAGATCATATCTGATCATGATCTAGTATTCACATCTACTCTTTGGACTTCACTTTAGAAAACATTAGGGACTCAGCTTAACTTCAATTCTTCCTATCATCCCAAGACAGATGGGTAGACCGAGCAAGTCAATCAGATTCTAGGGGATATGATCATAATGTATGTTATGGACAGATAGACACAGTGGGAAGAATATTTATATTTGGTGGAATTTGCATATAATATTGGTTATCACAATTCCTTAGCCATGTCTCCTTTTCAGACTATATATGGTCATCTATGATGCACTCCTTTGAGTTGGGATCGTTTGAAGAATAGGGTACTTCTAGGTCCTGAGTTATTACAAGATATGGGGTAGTAGGTTAAGCATATCAGAGAGCATATTTTGACAGCTCAACATAGACAGAAGAAATATACAAATGCTCATAGGACTAATGTACACTTCACTCTTGGTGATAGATTTTTTCTCAGGGTGCGCCCATGAAAGAGTCCAATCCATTAGGGAAAAGGCTCCAAGTTGGCACCCCGATTTGTTGGCCCTTTTGAAGTCCTAGAGAGGATAGGACCAGTAGCTTATCAGCTTGCCTTGCCTCATAGCCTTGCTCATATTCACAATGTATTTCATGTTTTAGTTCTTAGAAAATATATTCCTGATGTGACTCATGTTTTGGATTGGAATGCATTATAGGTAGCAAACGGGCAGCTGGCTTTAGAACCGATACGTATTTTGTAGCAGTGGACACTAACCCTCAAGGGTCACGCTATATATTAGGCAAGGGTCCAATGGGACCCCAATGATGATTCCTCAGCTACTTGGGAGGATGCTATTAGACTTAGAGATGCTTATCCTTATTTATTTGTAAGCTTCTGAGAGTAAGCCTAACTCTAGGGGGAGGATGTAATACCCTCTCAGATGATTATACTTGGACTTTGATTTGGACATTTTCATTATGATGGTCAGAAATATATGTTCATAGTTATGCTTATTTAGTTGATGATACACTTATCAGATGCTTAGATACACTCATTTATGATTACCATTTATATGTTTATGAAGTTTGAAATCATCTATCTTTACATGATTTAGAAAGCTAACCCAAGGATTTCAACCTAACCATTATTATCTATGATGTCTTATGTTTTCATCTATATATTTTTCATGTGTTTTCATGACTCAGGATGAAGTTTTAGTTACTCACTTAGTTGAGGTCCACACGATGTATCGATCTTGGTCATCTATTTTCATATGTCTGTATATATATTTGCACATGTATTTCTTCTTGGTGATGTAGGATTGTAGGTATTGGGCATCATCTCCACCTGTTCTCATAGGTTTGAGAGATCCCTGAAAATCCTCGATCATTGTTGTTGTTATAGAGATATCATCAAGGTCCCACAAGAAGGAACTCTACCTCTGACCCTTTTACCCTTATATGGGGAGTTCCTGAGTCGGTCCCTTATGCTGATAATGCATTGTTGTTGTGTATTACAGTTGTTGGATTATGTGGTTCTTGTTGCTTGTTTCTTGCATTGATGAGAGTATGATGTTGTGATTAGTAGCATTAAATTATGTTTTGTGGTATCTTCTATCTTATGTCAGTAGTTACCCTATATATATACATATATATATATATATATATATATATATATATATATATATATATATATATATATATATATATATATATATATATATATATATATGTATGTATGTATGTATGTATATATGTATATATATATGTATGTATATATATGTATATATATATATACATATATATATACATATATATATATATACATATATATATATACATATATACATACATATATACATATATTATACATATATATATATACATATATATACATAAATATATACATATATGTATGTATATATATATGTATGTATATATATATATGTATGTATATATATATATATGTATGTATATATGTATATATATATATGTATGTATATCTATATATATGTATATGTATACATATAGATACATATGTATATCTATATATATATATATACATATGTATATATATATATATGTATATATATATATATATATGTATATATATATATATATGTATGTATGTATGTATATATATGTATATACATATAGATATATATGTATATATATGTATATACATATAGATATATATGTATATATACACACGCACACACACACACACACATAGATGTGTGTGTGTGTGTGTGTGTGTGTGTGTGTGTGTGTGTGTGTGTGTGTGTATGTATATATATGTATGTATATATATAGGGAATATATATATCATGATTATATTTTGTGTGGAATATGATTTAGTAATTGATTTAAATAATAATATTTATAATAATTAGATGTTTATGATATTTTAAATAATGTCTTAATTATATGATATATGTACACATAAGCATATGGGTGCACACGTATGCCTATGGTTACATATATGTTAGTAGTTACCCTATATATATATATATATATATATATATATATATATATATATATATATATATATATATATACATATATATATACATATATATATATATATATATATATATATATCATGATTATATTTTGTGTGGAATATGATTTAGTAATTGATTTAAATAATAATATTTATAATAATTAGATGTTTATGATATCTTTAATAATGTGTCTTAATTATGTGATATATGTACACATAAGCATATGGGTGCACACGTATGCCTATGGTTACATATATATATTTAATAAATATTAGTGTGTGAAAGTAATTGTATTTTAAATAATAATAATAAATAAATTATTTACTTGAGGGGTTAATTATTATATGGTAAATCTTTTACCAAAGCTTTAGTAAATAAGGTGATAAGTAATAATAGTAATAAATTATTTCCTTTTCCTTAAATAAAGGAAAATCACATTAGTTTATTAATATTTATGAGGCTCTCATATTATATTTTATTATTAATAATATTAAATAATAGGATTAGCTATTCCCTTCCCATTAATGGCTTTCATGAAATTAATTAAAGCCTAAACTATAAACTAATTTTTGGCTGGGACGGTTGCATCAGTTGATTTTCCTTTACAACCAATCCTTCAACCTATTTACGGGAGGAAGCCTTTGATGAATGGGAGTTAGTTGGATTATTCATAGGAGAATTGATCTTAGTTTTAGGATATCAGTATTGATTTTAGCATTTTTGGAAAAGGCGGTGTTTGTAATCAGAAGGATTTGGTAGAGTGTTGGAAGTAGGCCAAGTTGATTGATTCCTCCTTCAACGGTTATCTTCACCTGAATCTAGGTAAGAGCTATCCTGGAAGATGCTCCTCCTTATTTGATTTGTGTGTTTTGTTTTGTTCTGTATTTGTGATTTCTTCTTGTGTACAGGCAATATGAAGAATGTATTATTCTATTGTATTATGTCTATTTTTCTTGTGTGAAAGGACTTAGGAGAAAGGATAAATATATTGTAAATATATTATTGTATAAATGATTATTATTTCTTCTGTGTGTTATCATGTTTCATGTGATGCCATAGTGTTTGTTTACTTGCTCGATAATATAGGACTGCGATTTAGATTGTGAACTATGTCACTACTCTTTGTCTACTCTCTGGGAAAGAGATAGTATCATGAATTGAATGTACACAAACCTAGAGAACTAAAAACTATGCTATTACTTTCAATAATAATAAAATTCATCAACACAAGATCAAATTTATTTAAACAATCATCTTACCTATGACTATCCTAACGTGACTGATTTCTACCCTCTAGAAAGACCCGTACTCATATGTGTATAACTTTTGATCCCAAAAACATCTCCTCAATCACTCTAGTGAGGATGGGCATAATTAGGTCTTTCAAAACATATTTGAATCTCATCAAAATCCAATGGTTGGTTTTAATGTTATGGTCCCCGCACTGAGGGTCATTGTTTTCTGATACCATATTATTTGTCAATCAGAGATCTCTATCTTCAACCTCTTGTATGTCCCTACATTCAAACACTTAATGGAACATACTTATATAGGAATAGGCTTCTCCCACATTTCAAAATAACCAAATAAAGTGGAAAGCCTATGTGCCTATTTAAACTTCAAAACAATTGACTAATTGCACCAAATCAATAACAGGGACAGTTAATGTAAATGATGACTTCCTTTGTTCAAAGCCTCATAAAAATAAATTAAACATGTATGGAAATGGTTAACAACATAAACCAATATTATATCAATCCATTTCCAATCACATTTACATTGGAATGGAGATTTTTCAAATACAAAAGGGTTGGTTATACCCTCATGAAAGATAACAAGAAAGTTGCAGAGCTTTGCATTCTTATTCAAAGAAAACTGTATTCCCCTCTCTTCCACACACCAAACCCTCTAAAAATCTCTCCAAATTTTAGTGTTATGTGTTTATGATGTTTTGGTAAGGGTAGGAAACCTAAGAACACTAGGTGAGTGGCTCGTAGTGTGGGGCCAGGGCCCTAAGTGGCTAGTACCAGGATAACTGACTGAAAAGTTGTTTTAACAAGTGATAACTTAATTAAAACTTATGGGAATGGGTTCAAACACTAAAAATATTAATGTATGCCTAGCCCATTCCACTAGTGCTAGTAAAGGCTATTGATGGAAGTGGGAGAAGGTACCTATGTGTAGGTATGATCAAATGGAACTTATCTATACGAAAGACATTTAGTTCCGCATGTGCCTGCTTGGGGGTCAGGGCCTGAAGTGGCTAGTACCAAAACAACCCAAGGGATGAGGGCTATGTGATGACACTCACCTAGCTTGTCACTTAGAGTTTCTACCTAGCCTTAGAACATTTTGGGAAAGGGTTTTTACTTTGATTGTTTTTTCAATTTTTATTTGGGAAAGGTCACTCCAACCCTAGGTATGGCCTAGTTATCACTTCCTTGTGGACCTTGGTGTTTATCTCCTAGCACAAGCTAGTGGGCCTTTTGGTATCCATATGGTTGGGTGGTAAATCTTTTATTGAGGTACCTTGCACAGTTGCAGAGCTTATGGATTCTTTCTTGCGTATTGTTCCAGTTTTGAAGAAAGAAGACTTTGTATTAATCTTTCATTACTTTCAATCAATGTAAAGTTATTGTAACCTCCCTAGAGGAGATGAATGTAATGTAATCATAAATGTAAATCATTTGAAAAGAAAAAGGAATTTCATAAGTGTTTCTAGCAAAGTGGCATGTTTCTCATTATGGTTGTTCAAGAAAAGTTAGTAATCAAATGTGTTAATTTCATATGTGAAATAGTTAAAACTCCTAGATAAATTCTTTTCTTATGATTATGCTTTAAATGTTATATTGATCATGAAAGAATGCTTAGGGAATATAAATGAAATCAATTGGTTAGAAATCAAATGAAAGCATTTATATTTCTCTCTAAAGAATTTTCAAATGTTATGTTTTAAGAGTTAATCATATTGTTAGTACACTTAATGAACTTAAATGGATTGTTCATTTTACTCATAGGGAACCTTGGAAGGATTATAAGTTAAATTATGCATTGTTCATGTTAATCTTTTAAAGTTCAAAAAATTTCATAAATTCATTACTTAGGTTTTCTTTTCTAATGAGAATCTTCATTCTCTTTCCCAGTTCCCTTGCAAGGCATGACATAAGTACTTGTAGATACACCCTTTTGATCACCTTTGTCATTAATGTCAAAGGGGGAGTATATAGTAGAAGGAAGAATATGGAGCAGTATATATGATGTAAAAAGAAGTAGAGTATATAGTAAAAGGAAGATACAAGATAGAGTATATGTTAGAAAAAAATTTGTCTAAGAAACAGTTAGTAACTTCATCATATTCCTTTGTTGCCATTAATGAAAAAGGGGGATATTGTTGGAAAGTTTACTATATTGTTATGATTTAGTTTTTTCATTATGAAACCAAGTCATATGAAGTTTTGGAGTCAGCGCATTACTTAGAAGATCAGGAAAATGGCTAAGTATGGAAGACTAGATAGTTAGCAGAGTACCAGATGAACAGAGCATCAACACATGTGCGTATGACCAAGTTTTGGTATACACCCTTGAAAATAAGATTTTGATTATGGAATCATGCTAATTCTATGATCATATGATCATATGAGTCAGTATGAATAAGTTACAACTAGATGAAGTGTCACAGACAATGAGTGACAGAACGGAACAAAGCATAGAAGAGACTGTTGGTATTTTGGTTAGCGTGTATAAATTTCTTTTGTAAAGGCTATGTGACCATTTTATTTAGGTTATAGACATGTTAATATCATTATATGTAAACACACTTGAGCCAATTCATTTGGAAGGATTGTATGTAATAGGTTGAAGGCCAACCTAGTGAATAGTTTTATTAGTGCATATAAATAAGACATGTGCCTTTGTAATTAAGTATGGAATGAGATATAGAGCTGAAAGAAACAAAGTAGAAGCATGTGAAGAGAAGTTAGAATTTTGTAGAGCTTTACAAGAGGCTAAAGCATCAGCACACAAAAGGAATTGATCTGACAAGCAGTGTCACAGCAGCAGTTCACCTTGCAGATATAGTGTGTATCTGAGATCCAGAAGGTTGTAGCCTTCACCACTTGAGCAGTGAGCTCTAGGACAGTGTGTCCCCACCCCTAATAGGGTTATTGTAAAAGACTCCTAATAGGTTCTGACCCTTGACTAGGTCACTATATTAAAATCATTGTAAAGATCAACTCCTAATAGGGTTGTAAGATCTTCTAACAAGGATCATAATACACTAGTGCAGTTCTTAGTGGGTGTCAATTCCCACTGGGGTTTTTACCTATTTGGGTTTCCCTATAATCATATCTAGTGTCATGTATTATGTTTGTTTATCTTACTTGCATTAATATGCATTTCATTACTTAATCAATTAAGTTAAGTTTCAAGATATTAGAAAAAGCAATAATATATAGAACACTGATTCACCCCCCCCCCCCCCCCCCTTCTCAGTGTTCCCATTCCTAATAGATTTGGACATCTTAAGATTTTTACAGTGTGAGGATAGTCTTGAAGGAAAATAAATGAACTTCAATGGGTATGTAGAGACCTTTGGAAAAGAGGATACCCTCCTTGGCAAGAAGGTCTTGCAAATAAAATTAAATAAATTCCCGAAGGGTTTGGTTGTGCTTGAAAGAGCCTTGGATAATAATGATAGTTCTTTTTCAAAAAAATCTTTGAGCAAGCCTGAGGGTTTGGAGGAAATAAAGCTAGGAACAGTTGAAGGCCCAAAAAAGGTATATATTGGGGGAAATTTGACTCCTGAAATAAGAAAATCCTTGATCAATATTCTTAGAAAGTATAGGCATGTTTTTTCTTGGTCCTATGATGACTTAAAAGCCTATAGGGAAGATTTGTTCCAACATGAAATCCCTTTGAAGGAAGACACTAAACCCTTCAAAAAAAATCTAAGGCCTCTAAACCCTACTATGGCACCAAAGATGCAGGAAGAGTTGAAGAAGATGAGTGATGCAGGAATCATTCGACCTATCAGACATTCAACATGGGTCTCTAACCTGGTGCCAGTAAGGAAGAAAAATGGAGACATTAGGCACTGTGTTGATTTTAGAAACCTGAACATAAATTCATTAAAGGATAATTATGGGTTACCAAACATGGAAGCCATGCTACAAAGAATTATTGGATCAGAATTAATGTCTATGATGGATGGGTTCTTGGGTTATAACCAAGTGGTTGTCAAAGATACTGAGAAATTCAAGACTACATTTACTACTCTATGGGGCACATATGTATATGTTAGGATGCCTTTTGGTTTGACTAATGCTAGGGATACTTTCCAAAGAGCCATGGATGTAGCATTTGCAGATTTTATAAACAAGTTTCTTGTGATATACCAAGATGATCTCATTGCTTACTCAGAAAAGGGGAATCAGCATTGTGGCCATCTTGAAAAGATTTTTAGGAGAGATTTAGAATATGGAGTCTCTCTTAACCTGAGGAAGTGTGATTCTGGGGTAACTGAGGGTAAGCTCTTGGGTCATATTCTATCCAAGGATGGAGTTAAAATTGACCTTGGAAGGGTGGCAGAAATTGACAAAGTGCCACTGCCTTTAAATGTTAAGGGAATTCAATCCTTCTTTGGTCAGGTCAATTTTGTCAGAAGATTTATCACAAATCAGTGTTCCTATTTCCTGAATGCTAAAAAGTGGTGCAAAGGTTGAATGGAGTGAAGAAGATAAGAAAGATTTTTGTGAAATTAAGCAAGTAATTAAGGATGCACCTGTGCTAAGGACACCATATTATGGTAAGCCCCTTTAGATTTTCTCTTTTGCCTCTTATCATACTATTGCTATAGTATTGTTACAAAAGAACTTAGAAGGTTTTGAACAGCCTATATCCTTTTTCAGTAAATCTTTGCAAGAAGTTGAGTTAAAATATGACATAAATGAGAAACAGGCATATGCATTGGTTAAGGCTATCAAAACTTTTAGGTTTTATTTAGTTGGAGCAACTATAACTACATATGTGCCCAATGCTACTGTGAAGGATATCCTAGTACAACAAGAAGTCTTAGGAAGAAGATGTAGATAGATAAATAGGATCCAAGAGTTCAATATTGACATCCAAATCGCAAAGCTAGTAAGAGGACTAGGGTTAGCAAAACTCATGGCTTAAAGCAATCTAGATGCTAACCATATAAATATTCTTGAAGAAGAACATAGGCCATATATTTTTGATTTAGATTGTTGTGACTGGTATGAGGATATTATTAAATACTTGCAGAAAATGGTACTTCCCCCTAACATGGATAACCATAGAAAAAGGACTGTGAAATTTCATGTTGTAAGGTATGTTATTTCTAGAGGGGAGTTATGGTGGAGAAGCAATGAAGGTGTCTTGTTAAAATGTATTGACCACCAGAAGGCTGAAAACTTATAACAAGAAATGCATGAGGGTGTGTGTGGTGGCCATTACATGGCTAAAACTACTACACATAAGATATTAAGGTCTGGGTTTTGGTAGCCCAGTATCTTCAAGGATGCACACTTTTTTGTAAAAAAATGTGATGCTTGCCAAAGGTTTGCAGGAAAGTTAAAGTTCATTGGAAACCTTCCCTTAAGTCCTATGATAGTTGAAGCCCCTTTTCAAAACTGGGGGATGGATTTCATTGGAGAGATCTTGAACAAGTCAAGTGGGGGACATTCATGGATCTTGGTTGCCACGAGCTACTTCACTAAGTGGGTGGAAGCAATTCCCACTAAGAGAGCCACTAGCAAGGTGGTAACTGACTTCATGATGCAGAATATGCTTGTAATATTTGGATGTCTTGTGGTTATAATAGTAGATAATGCCATGTGTTTTAGGTTTGAAGAATTTAATAGTTTTTGTCAACAATATGGAATTCAAATTTCATACTGGGCCCCTTATCATCCTCAAGGTAATGGTCAAGCTGAATCAAGTAATAAGAGTCTGATAAAGATTTTGAAAAGATTTCTTGACACAAACAAAAAGGCATGGGATTCCAAGTTGCAGCTAGCTCTATGGGCTAATAGAGTGACAGTCAAAAAGGCCATTGGATGTGCTCCTTTTGATTTAGTATATGGTATTCATGCCAGGTTACCATAGAATAATTTTCTACAGATGTAAAAATTCATCCAATTATATGATGATGATCTAGATGATGAAATGAAAATCAAATTGGAAGATCTGATACAGTTGGATGAATCAAGAAGGGAAGCTCATGATAAAAATGTAAGATCTCAGCTCCAATACAAAGTTTTGTATGACAAGAAAAGCACTGTCAGAGATTTTAACACTAATGACTTGGTCTTAATGTGGAATGCTAAGCTAGAGGATAAGGGAAAACATGTAAAATTTGACCCAATCTGGTTGGGCCCATATCTTGTTGACATTAAATGGGGACTTGATTCCTACATCTTAAAAGATCTGGTTGGAAATGTTTTTGAATTTCTAATTCATGGACAATTTCTCAAATTGTACTTCTCTTAAGGTACTCTCATTATCCATGAACAGTAGATATGTTTTATTTCCTTGTTGTGTGTTTATTTTCAAGTTGTGTGTGTAGGGTAGTTTGTTTTAGTAGATGGTCTGCTTATCCTAGAGATTCTAAATCCTTTTTATGCCTACAAGAGGCATACATCCCCAGACAGAGCCACTGTTAGCACATTTTCTAGTCATAGCAAAAATCCAAAGAAAATGGCCTACTCCTTGCAAAATCTAAGAAAATTGTCATGCCCTAGCTATAATACACTTTTGATCTGTGAAGAAGATATGTAATGTTTTATGACTTGTGAAATTAACCATGGACTAATCAAGATGTGACCAAGCTCCAGTTCAGATCGTATGTGCTCAAGTGTAAAAACCAGTGAGATATTAGAGTTTGAAGGTCTGAGAAATAGGTCTTTCCATGAATAAGGGTTTTTAATTTTGTCTAAGTCCAGAGAAAACCCTAGCCAAATCTATTTCTTTGTTACTTTATCAGGCCACTTAAGCCCAATCTCTCACATGTCTAGTTTTCCTGTCTAGGCAACCAAGTCTTCTATTCAGCGATCTAGGGACTGAGTGTTCACGTGTTCTCTTGTTCTAGGCGGTTTGTGCTCTAACATTCAGTGACCTAGCGGGCGGTTAACTTTTCCTTCAGTCACTTATTCTCTATATATACGATCAAGGTGAGAAGATTTCAAAGATTAAATGAGAATCGTCAATGTTGATCTTGATCGATGACATTCACGTGTTCTCTCAATATAACCCAAGGTCAAGAAAAGTTTCAGCGACTTGGTGATGCCTTGGTTGTGTGATCTCATGATCCAAGTTGAGTTAAGACAAGTTTTTGAGGATTCAATGTTCTCCGTCAATGCAATCAAGATCTAATAATTAGCACATAATTTACAAATTAAACCTAGAGTAAAGAAAAGACCCAGCGATCACATGAATGCTTTATTCACGTCATCTCCAGATAAGATCCTGGTTAAGTAAAAGGTTCTAAGATCTAGCAACTACCTTAGTCATGTGTTCTCATGATGAAGGGTGAGTTAAGATAAAAGACTTGGAGACTCAATGTGGACCATTGATGTAAATGAAATCGGATGCTGGTCACTTGTTCTCCAGATGATACCCATGGTTAAGGATATATTCAATGATCACGTGAATGCTTTGTTTGCATGATCTCCTAATCAAACCAAGGTTAGTTAAATTGTTCAGTGACTTGGAGAATGCCTTCAGTCACAAGATCTCCAAATGGAGTGTGGTTAAGACTTGTCATGGTTAAAAGATAAAGACAGTGGAGGTCCAAGTCAATCTAATGGTTGTTGCATTGCTGAGAAGAAAAGATGTTTGAAAGTTAGTGATCGCGGCATTGTGACCACCATCAATTTGGTATCAAGACCATGGAATGAAGACAGTGGGTCTATTTGCCAAGTCATGCTGATGTGCTTGTTTTCTATTGGTTTCTGGTAAGGTTGACATGGCTAAGTATTACAAAAGAAACTAGTTTACTGTTGCCAAATTGTGAAGATTGTGTGATATGCCAGGAAATGATGAAGATCAATGGCCATGTTTTAAAAGCTAATCAGTTAGTCATTGAGCTAGAATTTTAAAATCGTTTAAGGGTTTTTGCTAGGGTTTGAGTCAGTGAACTAGAAGTGACAAGATTGAATCAATTTTATTTTCCAAGGACAGTTGTAGGTAAAGAATTGATAAACAAGATATCAGGTAGCCACCCAGATCAGAGTTGTTTCCCTGAAATGCCATACCAATTATATACAAAGGACTGATACTTTGAGAAAGGTGGCTAAGGGTATTGTTTGGGGATCTTAAACAAGGAAGTTTGACAGGAAGAGGCTGATTGGGACATTTTGGCAACACTTGGCAGAATTAGAACTATTTCTGGAAACTGTTGCAGAAGACTTGGTGCTCAAATTAACCTACACTTTTGAAAACTGCAACTGAGTGCAATCTTGGTGTGCTTTGTGTCCTTTGTCTTATCTATGTAATCTTTGTTTTATTCCTAAGTAATCCATAGCTTGTTTGCAATCCTTGTCCTATAAAAGGATTTCCAAGATCATTTAGAATGACTGGAACTTGAGTATTTGATTGACAAGTTCTGAGTCTAGGATACAGTAGACTGTATTAGGCCAAGTTTTTAATAGAATAGCAAGTATTACTAGTTTTTAGCTAAATATTTAGATGGTTTGCATTTTAAAGAATTGTGTATACATACAGATGATATAACATATTTGAGTAAAATCCAAAGTTCATATCTCTCCTTGGTGTTCTCTTTCTTTGAGTTATGAGTTGTCAGATTCATTGCATGGATTATCTCTATGTATGTGTTGATATTCTTCAGCTTTGATCTAAAGATCAAATTAAATAAGCTTTAGATACAATACTAATTCTTGAAGTTTGCATAAGGATATCAATAAGTAGTGTGGATTTCAGGAGTCCTCTGATTAGAATCATCACAGGGTGTTAGTATTTACGAAGGATATAAATCATCAAAGTTCAATATATTGTCTCTGTATTTCATTTTGTATTGAAGATGTCACCCAATGGATAAGGTACTAGCTAGTAGTGGAGCTAGTTTATATAAATAATTTCCTGATGAGTTTCTTACTGTATTCCTAAAATATTGATATAAATCAGTCAAAAATCTTTGAAGTATTGTGACTCACATGTTCTATCCCATCTAATGGTGATGGAGAATCAATAAATGAGTGGTTATCATATAGAATTTTCTTACCATCTATCTATTATTTTAAATCTAGTCTATGATTTTTGAAGTAAGGTTTTTTTTACTAGACTAGGAGTACCCTCATTGGTCTTGCAGAGCCAGAAGTGCAAAGGGAAGTCTTGTCCCTATAGTTGGTCTAGTCATCTTAGAACTCATATTTGTATCTAACCCATCCTTAAAAACTATAGATGTATTGGTTTCTTTTGAAAGCATAAAGTCCATTTTGAGGAACCAACAAGAATCTAACTCACTGTGATTCAGACATTCATTCTTGCCAAGTTGTGAGGTGTGTGATTTGAAAGAGATGCACCTTATAGTTCCTAGGACAAATAGAGAAACCACACTCAAACTAGATAGACTTTTTGATGCTTTTATGAGTTATCATGCAATCTAAGCTTCAAGATTCTGTCCTTTTCTAAGAATTATTTTTTTTGAGATAGCGAAGGTGGTACTCCTTTCATCAAAGTCTTCAAGTTATACTTGTTACTGTGGCAATACTTATTTCATCTTGCCATCTATTTTTATTTCTTAGGAGGAGAGTAGATTCTTGGTCTGAGATAATGCTTTTATCTTTTTATGAAAATCTATCAGAGTATAATTGATCTACTCTCAAGTTTCTTTGTCCAGTATTTTCCCTTTATCTTGCTAACTTAGTTTGTTTTTTTTAGCTTGTTACAAGCATGAATTTATCTAGACCTAATGAATATTCACCACTTTCCTATGTCACACTTCCAAAATATATCTCAGTTGAAAATATGACAAATCATTGTCTAAATGGTAGATTTGGGACTATCAAAATGCATGAGATGAGTCTCCCAATGTGTAGCGATAGGTTATGCTAAGAATTCCCACCTATGTAAAGAGGCAAAATGTTGGGGTCTAGGATGAACCAAAGTAAGAAAAAGAAAGAGAGAAAGAACAAGGATAAGAAAAAAGACAACATGAAACTAGTTATAGGAAAGGAACATTGGAAAGGGGGTGCCAAGGATATTTACAAGCTCATTATACATATAGTACAATAAAGGGCCAAAAACCCCTCTCTTTGCCTCACTTGAAGTAGTGCTTGAGGAACTATCCATTGACGGGTAATAGAACAACTTCTCCTGATAAGGAACTGAGGTGGTACATGTTGGCTCCATAGATCTTAGATATTTGATATGGCCCAATCCAGAGCCTCTAGAATTTGGTGTGCTTATCCTTCTTTTCCTGATCCTTGTCCCATAGGAGGACTATGATGCATGTGCATCCTAGGGTAGTTGGAAATCTTGTATCAACCAAAAATATTTTTGTGTTTGGTTTTAGATGTTTGTTGTATCTCGATTGGAGACCTAACATTCTCAGTCTCTTTCTATTAGTTCTTAATTGTAAGCTTGTTTAGCTTCACAGATGGAGTTCTGTGGTTGGTAGTCACTTTGATGGTTACCTGGTTCAGGATTTCGGTGCTCAGTTACTACCTGGGTCTTGGTGATATGTTACCAATGAACTCAATGACTCAGTGTGTTGGTGCTTGGTTACTGACTGGGTCTTGGTGATGTGCTCTAGTACTCAGTGCTCTTGTTGATCAACTTTTTTTTTGGATGAATCAACTTGGTTGACTAGTGAATTTAATGTGGGTCACGCTCCTTGAGTTATGGATTGACCTTCGGATGTGTGGGGACCTAAATATAGTATGTTCCATTCTTTTATGTGGATCTAATGACTATTTGAAGGCCAACATCAAGAAATAGATTTTATAAAGGCTATGTTGAGAGCTGACTGATGTTTGTAATTAATTATTGTTGTAAAGATGACTTGTGTCTAAGTAGTATATAAGGAAGGTATGGATAGTGTTTACACAAAAAAGATGGAAAAATGGTGGTAGCCAAGGATATTCTGATCTAAGAGCATAATTCAGTCATTTATTCTAAGTGTAGTAGAGCTACTATTGTTTTGGAACAAGGAGATCACTTGGAGGCTTGTGAGCTCAACCTTAGATCTGCCTTTGTAGTCCAACTAGTTGTTTTTGGTATAGATCTGGACTAGCTATGAAGATTTAGATTATTGTTGATATTGTTGTATTTTTTCATGTAATTGGCCATAATCTAGAAGGCCTTACAGCCCAACATGTTTCTTGTAAGCTTGGTTATTGATGAATAAAATTTGAATTTCCTATTAGGGATTGTTGTTTGTTCAGGTTTTCCATTGTGTGACTTTGTATGTTGCATGTTTGCACATATCCTATGGGTATTATCTGACCATGACAGTGTTAGCCAGTATGAGAGAGAAGTTTGATCTTATTAGGAAGAAGTTGACCTTGTTGAGATGAAGCTTGATTGGGTTGATCCATGTGAAAGATAAGTTTCCCTAGAGATCTATGTTTTAGATCTGTGTCCCTAGATTTTTGAAATCATATTTGATTATTCGTGCAAGGTAGAAAGTTGTGAACTAACTTGGAGAACATTTAAAGGTTGTCACAAGGTGGTCAACATAGGGTTTGTTGTAGAGGGTTTTTGAAAATCTTTGGATATGCCTCCAAGAAGATTGGACCCTAGGGAGATTAAATATCTTTGTGATGTTATGGAAATAAGGGTAGCAAATAAATTGAAATAAGATGTCAGATCTGAGATGATGTTAATAAAAAATGAAATGGTCACCAAGATTATGAGGGCTATTGCTAGTATGCTGAGGAATCTTGGAACTAATGATGGTTATGAGGAAGATGCTAAAGACTTTAAAGTTGTTGGATCTAGTGGTGATGACAGAGTTGACCAGATGGATAGATCTAGTGGAGATATAACTAATCAGTTGCAAAGACCTAGAGCTTGGTTGAGTACATCTTACCAAATGGAGGTTTCTAATTTCTCAGGTACATTGAAACCCAAAGACCTGATTGATTGGATTGGTGAGTTGGAAGATTACTTTGAGTTATAGAAGACATTGGAGATCCTCTTAGAGTGGGGTTGGCATAGACTCAACTGAAAGGAAATGTTGCATTATGGTGGAATGAATTGCAGAGAGACAAAGAGGAAGAAGTTGAAATGAAGATAAATAAGTGGAGGTTGATGGTGGAAAAATTGAAAGCTAAGTTCATCCCTATTGACTATAAAATTTAGTTGTTTAAGAAATTGAAGAATATTAAATAGAAAGAAATGACTCTGGAAGATTATACCAAGGAGTTTTATAAGTTAAAAATTCGGTCTAGGCATAGAGAACTTTCTAAAGAAAAGGTGGAAAGGTAAGTTAATGGTTTGAAATTCAATATCCAGGATGAGATTGGTATGTTGAAGATTGGTTTAGTAGAAGATGCTTATCAATATGCCCTGAAGGCAGAAGAGAAGAAATCATTGCAATTCTTGAGGGAAGGAAAAGAAAGAATAGTTGGTGAAAGAAAAATTGAAAGTTGAAGATGGACCAAAACCTGTTGAACCAAGGAGAAGAAAAGGCAGAGGTGGATTCATGGGTACTTTTTATAATTGTGGTGAAGAAGGACATCGATCATTTGAATGTTCCCATGTAGATAAGAGACACGGTAATAGAAGGAATACTATGGTAAATGAGAACATAAATAATGAACCCATGGTGGAGTCAAAAAACTTGTTGGTTTGAAGAAAATTTCTCTGTACTAAGGTGGAACCTTGTTAGAGGAGGAATTTGTTCAAAACCCAATACAAGTCAAGAGGTAAACTTTGTAATGTGATTGTGGATAGTGGAAGTACTGATAACCTTTTTGCTAAGGAGATGGTTCAAAAACATGGTTTGAAGAGGGTGAGAGATCCTTATCCTTATAAGATTAGTTGGGTCCAAGATGAATATTCTTTAAAGGTAAGGGAGAACTATTTTGTTGATTTTTAGATTGGAGGGTATGTTGATCAAGTATTATGTGAGATTGTGGACATGATTTCTTGTCACCATATTACTTGGTAGACCTTAGCAGTATGATTTTAAGGTTTTAAATGATTTTGTCAAGAATGTATTTACTGTTGAGAGGTATGGAAGAAAGATTTCCCTGATGTCTTTGCAAGATACAACACTCAGTAAGAGGAACTTGATTTTTGGTAGGAAGAGTGAACTAAAGGATCTTGAAAGGATTGGTGATCAGAATGGAAGATAGAACTAAAGCATACAAAGGAAGGATTTGAAAAGGCAAGAAAAATAGAACTGGAACCGAGGAAAATTGTGGATTGAATTCGGAGGACATGTATATCAAGAACCAGTTCAAGATTTATTTGTTGAATTTTGAAAGATGTTTGTTGAGCTGTTGAGAACTTCTTTTCAGACCTGATGTGTCTGATGCAGGAGCATCCTGGGGTAGTTTGAAATCTTGTATCAACCAAAAATATGTTTGTGTTTGGTTTTTGATTTCTGTTGTATCTTGGTTGGAGACCAGAGATTCTCGATCTGATGACCTTTTGAAGTCCAACATGAAGAAATATATTTTATAAAGGCTATGTTGAGAGCTGACTGATGTTTGTAATTAATTATTATTGTAAAGCTAACTTGTGGCTAAGTAGTCTATAAGGAAGGTATGGATAGTGTTTAGAAGAAAAAGAGGTAAAAAGGGTGGTAGCAAAGGATATTCTAATCTGAGAGTATAATTTAGTCAATTATTCTAAGTGTAGCAGAGCTAGTATTGTTTTGGAATAAGGAGATTTCTTGGAGGCTTGCAAGCTCAAGTTTAGATCTACCTTTGTAGTTGAACCAGTTGTTTTTTTGTACAAATCGAGAGTAGCTAGGAAGAGTAGCATCATTGTTGATCTTGTTGTATTTTATGATGTAACTAACCATAACTGGGTAGGCCTTATAGCTCGACATGTTTCTTGTAAGCTCAATTATTAATGAATAAAAGTTGAATTTCCTATCAAGGATTGTTTTTTGTTCATATTTTTTGTTGTGTGACTTTTTCCATTGTATTTTTGGACATCTCCTATGGGGATTCTCCGACCATGACTGCATCAGACTAGGTATGAGATCCAAAAAGCCTTATATTGGGCTCTCTTGTCAAACCAACCCTTGGCATCTACTTGATGTTTCATGAAATTGTCAAGGGTATTATTTCTCAGCTCTTATAGGAAGACTAAGTTAAGGAGGTGGAACTCCATAATATTATCCCTCGTATCAAATTTCTACATGAACTGTAGGACTAGGATCTATAATTTCACTAGAAATATCAAATTCTAGCTGTAGATCATATAGAATGGTGAAGTCCCCAAGGCGGTTTTAATCTAGATACAATCTTCCTAGAGGGTGAACCTAATTTTTTGGTGCCAATTCTGGGGATTCCTTTTGAATAGATGTTTGATTACCTCCAAGAGGTTCTTGACTGTTAATTCTACTACTCCATTACCCTATGGATAGTAATTTCATGAGAATTTGAGGGTAATGTTTTGGTGGTAAGTCCACTCCAATATCTAGGTAGAGGAAAATGTTAGACCATTATTGCACATGAGGACGAAGGGCATTCCAAATCTAGTGGCAATGTTTTCCCCAATGAAACTAATAACTACATTTATCATGTTATTTTTGTATGGTATGGCTTCAGACCATTAGGTGTATTAGTTTTTGGTACTCAAGACGTACTTATGTATGGTGGATGAGTTGGGGTTTATTTCCTTGATAAAATCAAATTCCCATTGGGCAAAGGGTTTGACCTCAAAGACAAGTTGGAGAGGCATTTTTTGGATCTGATCTTAGGAGGCAATGATCTGACATGTGTGGCACTTCCTCACATGAGTGTGTGATGTAGGGACATTCTAGGGTACTCAGCGAATCTGCATGGTGGTGTGTTGTTTTGGTTATGTGTTACTCGATTGCAGATTTAACCGACGGTCTCAATTATTGAAGGAAGCTCGGTCACTGACAAAAATTGATGAAACCTCTTGTGCTCGGTGGAACTTGTAGTCAATGATGCCTATGGTGTTCGATTGACATGCTTGCTAGTGATGCTTGGCATGGTGGGTTGTTTCACTGGTGCTTGGTTGTTTCTCTGGCACTCAGTTGTTCTAGTTTACTGACTAGGGTTCTTGGAGATTGGTTGGCCGACTTGGTGCATTTATTGTTGGTAGCTTTTGTTGTATTCTCCTATGTAGATCTTGAGGATGACATGGAGAATTAAATGTTTGTAAGGCTATTTATGAGCTGACTATTGTTGCATTTAATATTTTTTTGTAATATGAGCTGACTTGGCTTAGCAGTTAACTATTTCTTCCATCCGACTTGTGGCTAAAGATTAGTATTTAAGAAGTGTTTGGGTAGTTGTTTAGGAAGCAGATTTGGGAAGATAGAAGATTAGATCTGGATCCTATGAGATCTTGAAGATCAGATTGTTATCTAATAGTTTGTAATAGTAGAACTAGTGTTTTTCATGCTTGGAGACAAGGAGATTGCTTGGAGGCTTGTGAGCTCAAGTTCAGATTTGCCTTAGTTTTTTCCATCAGTTGCTAATTTGTTTCAGAGTTGGACTAGCTAGAAGATTGCAGAAATAATTTGATTGTATTTTTCCCTAACTCGGAAGGCCTTACAACCAGGAATGTTAATGAAAATTTAGGTGAAAACATTATCTTGTTGTGTTATTCTGTATTGTGGTGTTTGGATTCTTGTTTGGACTATCCTTAATTGGATCCTCCTTACCTTTCATGCGTCAAGTGGTATCAAATATTGAAGATCTTGAGTGTGTAAATTGATCTCTAATTGAGGTTTTTTGCACCAAGACCTTGTTGGTGACTTATTTCTTTGGGTTTTTGAAAGTATTGAAGGATGCCTCTGAGAAAATTGGACCCTAGAAAGATTGCAGATCTCTATGATGTTGTGGAATCAAAGATTATAGAGAAAGTTAAACTTGATTTCAGATCTGAGATGGAATTGATGATGAATGACATTATCACTAAGGACATGAGAGCTATTGATGGTATGTTGAGGAATCTTGGTACTGATGATGGTAATGAGGAAGCTATTGAAGACTTTCAAGCTGTTTGACCTAGTGGTGATGATCAAAGAGATAGATCTAGTGAAGATAGAACTAGTTGGTTACATAGATCTGGAGCTCTGTTAAGTACTAGTTACCAAATGGAAGTTTCTACTTCCTCTGGTATTTGAGACTAGAGGACTTGATTAATTGGATCCTCCTTACCTATCCTGCATCACAAATTCAAATCAATGCAATGCAAGAAAGATTGAAAGCACCTGAAGAATCTACAGAAGCTAAGAATACTAAAAATCATACTAAAGCTAAAGAAGAACCACCTAAAGATGAATGCAAGCTAGTAAACAAAACTTTTTGTGCTTATAAAAAGCATGGACATATAGCAAGAGATTGTAAAGAGGTAAGACCTTTCAATGGTTATTGTTATTCATGCAATAAATTTGGTCATAGAGCTATGAATTGTAGATCAAACCAAAGAAATCAAACACAACACAATTAGAGAAATCAACCATAGCAAAATTCTAGAATTCCTCAGAACATCACATGTCAGATATGCAATTACAATGGTCAAACAACTAGACAATGTAGTATGGTAACTCACATCAATGCGCTGAGGAATATAAGGCCTCCAGTCATTTGTCACTCTTGTAACAAGGTTGGACACATCTCAAAGTTTTGCAAATCACAAGTGCAAAGACAAGAAAGACCTAATAAGTCTCAAGGATCAATATTGGATGGATCTGGAGAAGTCAAGTTTGTGAAAGAGATAGAAGATGCGAGCAAGATCTAGATGGAAGTAAAGAAAGACAATGTCAGTGACAAATTAGTGGATGCATCTGCAATGGATGCACCTTCTACTTCTGGATAAATGACCCTTGTGGTCATAGGGGGAGCTAGATAAGCTCTAGACCCATGTGTGGCCGGTATACTCACTCTTAGAGTATGCACCTTTGGTTTTAGTTGTTTGGTTTCTAGTTTATGTACTATGCAAGATTGCATAACCTGATTGACAGTAAGAATTAAGATTTTAATTCACTATTGTAACCTGTATTACGATAGCAAGCATTAATTATAGAAAGTTGATTTATTAGTCACCAGAGATCTATTATCTTCACTTTTACATTCGAGATCAAGCCCTTGGAGAGCACAAGAGATCATAGCGGAAAGTATTGAAGGATTGAAGTTGTTTCATTAGTGAATAAGGAGTTTTAATTTGTTGCGTAACCCTATTTTCTTGTGGTGACTGATGAGGAAAGTACTATCCAGGAAAGTGTTGTACACTTTTCCTTCCGACCTCGCTATTTTTGGGCCGACATATTGTAACTCATTATAGCCCTAAAGTGGAAAAATATTGTATAATATGGCTTACAATTAGGGATTTCATTATGTATAATTTTAGTACTTGCGATGGAATTGAGCTGTAAGGGATTATAGATTTTTATCATGTTGTAATCACTGGATAATAATAATATTGGACTCATTGTTGGTGGACGTAGCCTAGGGATTGGGTGAACCACGTTAAATCTTTGTGTATTTTGTTCTCTTCTGTGTGGTTTATTGTTTTCTGATATTGGTTATATTTGCATGTAATTGTTATTTCTGTCTTGTTAATCCTAACAAGTGGTATCAGAGCAAGGTTGTTTTTCAGTTATCCTCTGTAGGAAGATCTCATAGTTTAGTGGGAGTCTCATGGTTGAGTGGGAGCAATGGAAGATGAGGGTAGGCTGAAGGTTGACAAGTTTAGTGGGTAGAAATTTTAGTTATGGAAAATGAAAATAGAGGACTATCTCTATCAAAAGGATCTATGGCGGCCATTAGAAGGAAAATCCAATAAACCGACAAGCATTTTTGATGAGGACTAGACAATTCTTGATAGAAAGGATCTTGGTAGTATTCGATTATGCCTAGCACAATTAGTGGCATTCAATATTACACAAGCAATGATGACTGATGATTTGATGAAAACCCTAGCGAAGTTGTATGAAAAGCCCTCCGCTTCAAATAAGGTATTTCGCATGAAGCATTTTTTTAATATGAAAATGGTGGAAGGTGGGTCAGTTGTTGATCATTTAAATGAGTTTACTACAGTTACCAGTCAATTAACTTTTGTCAATATTATTTTTTATGAAGAATTCAGGGCTCTCTTGATTTTATTTTCTTTGCTTGAAAGCTGGAATGGCTTGGTAATGATTGTTAGTAATTTTGTTTCTAGTTCTAATACCCTAAAATATGATGATGTTATTGGTGTTATTCTAAGTGAGGAAATTTGTAGGAAAAGCCCAAGTGGATCCACATTAGGTAGTGTCTTAAATGCACAAAGTAGGGGTAGAACCAATGAGAGAGGAAACAACTTTGGAAATCATGGGAAATCAAGAGGAAAATCAAAGGGAAAGAGGTCCAAATCCAAAGGGCCAAATGATTACTGGTACTGTGGAAAACCAAGTCATAAGAAGAAAGATTGTTGGTCTCAGAAGAATAAAGAAGGAGACAAACAAGAAGGTAACAAGGAGGTAAATGTGGTGAGTAATAAATCTGAAGAGGATGCTTTGATTCTTTCTTTAGAAAGTATTGATGATTCATGGGTTTTAGATTTTGGGGCTTCATTTCATGCTACACCCCATAGAGGTTACTTTCTTGATTATGTCCAAGGGGATTTTGGGCTAGTTTATTTGGGAGATAATGAACCTTGTCAAATAGTTGGAAAGGGAAAAATTAAGATTAAGTTTCAGAATGGGAATCATTGGCTACTACAAGAGGTAAGACATGTTCCAAGGCTAAGTAGGAATTTAATTTCAGCAGGGCAACTGGGTGATGAGGGTTGCACAGTTACTTTTAATGATATAAATTGGAAGGTTTCAAAAGGTTCCTCAGTAGTAGAAAAAGGTGTGAAAGTAGGCACCGTATAGCTTTGTATAGGTCATACTGTTCCTTCTACTTTAATTATTTTAGAAGATAATGAATGTTTAGGAACAGTGGTTGTAGTTGAGCAGGAAGAACATCAAACCGTTGATGTAGATTCTGACACAGCACTGTGGCACAACAAACTCAGGCACATGAGTGAAAAAGGTATGAAATTACTTCATTCAAAGAAAGTTTTACCTGGTTTGAAATGTGTCAATATGGATTTCTATGAGAGTTGTGTGTATGGAAAACAAAAGAGAGTTAGTTTTGTGAAGAGTGGGAAGGAAAAGAAAAATGAGAGATTAGAGCTTGTGCATATAGATGTATGGGGACCAGCTCAGGTATCTTCTCTTAGTGGCTCTCTGTATTATGTTACATTTATAGATGATGCAATAAGAAAAGTATGGGTTTATTTCCTTAGACAAAAATCTGATGTATTTCAAAATTTTAAGAAATGGAAATGCTTGGTTGAGAATGAGACTGGTAAAAGGTTAAAATGTCTTAGATCTGATAATGGTGGTGAATATTGCAGCACAAAATTTGAAGATTGTTGTTCCTCTAATAGTATTCATAGGCAGAAAATTGTACCAAGGACTCCACAAGAAAATGGAGTGGTTGAATGCATGAACATGACAATAATGGAGTGTGCAAGGAGTATGAGGTTGCATGCTAGGCTGCCCAAAAACATGTGGGAAGAGGTTGTAAACATTGCTATTTATTTAATAAATAGAGGCCCCTCTACTCCTTTGGACTATGGTATTCCAAAGGAAGCATGGAGTGGTAAGAAGGTGAGTTATTCTTTTCTCAAAACCTTTGGTTGTGAAGCTTTTGCACATAGAGATTCTGAAAATAGAACCAAGCTAGAAGCTAAGTCAAAGAAATGTTTATTTGTTAGATCTAGCATTGATGAATTTGGTTATAGGCTTTGGAATTTTGAAAATCATAAAATTATAAGAAGCAGGGATGTCATATTCAATGAGAAAGTATTGTACAAAGATCTGTTGCAGTAGCATGAGAAGAAAGAAAATAACTATGTAGTACTAGATGATACTCCAAAATATGATGTTCTAACTTAGTTCCTTATGCTCCGCAACAATAGCAACAATACATACCACACACCCCAGTGAATGTTAGACAGTCAACAAGGCTAAATAGACCTCCAAAAAGATTTTCTCCATCTTTGTATTCTATTTTGTTAATAGATGCTGGTGAACCTGAATGTTATAATGAAGTTGTGCAGGTGGATACAAAGATTTAGTGGGAGTTTGCAATGACAGAGGAAATGGACACCCTGCTGAAAAATCACACTTGGGATTTATGCAAGTTACCTGTAGGTAAAAGGGATTTACAAAATAAATGGGTTTACAGGTTGAAAGAAGAGGATGGAGGTTAGAAAATATTTAAAGCCAGGTTAGTTGTAAAAGGATTTGCACAGAAAAAGGGTATTGATTTTGATGAGATATTTTCTCCAGTTGTTAAAATGACTTCTATCCGTACTATTTTAAGTAGTGTGGCTACTAAAGATTTGCATTTAGAGCAGCTTTATGTTAAAATAGATTTTCTTCATGGTGATTTAGATGAAGAAATATATATGGTCCATCCACAAGGATTTGAGGACAAGGGTAAGGAGAATTTGGTGTGCAGATTTTAGAAAAGTTTATATGGCTTGAAGCAAGCACCTCGGCAATGGTATATTAAATTTGACACTTTTATGAATGAGCATGGATACAGTTGGTGTGATTTTGACCATTGTGTTTATTTTAAGAGGTTGGATGATGATAGCTACATTATTTTATGTTTATATGTTGATGATATGCTTGTAGTTGGGTCTAACATAGATCACATTAAGGGGTTGAAACAACAGTTAGCACATTCATTTTCTATGAAGGATTTGGGGGCAGCAAAAAAAATCCTTGGTATGAAAATCTATAGAGATAGGAAAAATAGGAAGTTGTCTCTATCTCAAGCTGATTATATTGAGAAGGTGTTGCAATGTTTCTCTATGGAGAATGCCAAAGATGTCAACACAACTATTCCTAGTCATTTGAAATTGACTAAGGAGATGTGTCCTAAGACATTAGAAGAAGAGGCAAAAATGTCTAAGGTACCTTATTCTTCAGCTGTAGGGAGCTTAATGTATGCTATGGTATGTACTAGGCTAGATATTGCACACGCAGTGGGAGTCATTAGCCGATATATGAGTAACCCTAGTATTGAGCATTGGAATGCAGTCAAATGGATTCTTAGATATTTGAGAGGTACATCTAGTAAGTGTTTACACTTTGGGGATTCTACTACTACTATAAAAGGCTATGTTGACTAAGATTTGGTAGGAGATATAGATAGCAGACAGAGTACTACAGGCTATGTCTTTACTATTGGTGGGACAACAGTGAGTTGGATTTCTCAACTACAAAAGGTGGTTGCTTTATCCACTACAGAGGTAGAGTATGTTGCTACTATAGAGGCAGCCAAGGAGATGATATGACTTCAATTCTTCATGGAAGATTTGGGACATCCATAGACAAATAATTTTTTTCATACATATAGCCAAAGTGCCATTCATCTTGTGAAGAATTATGCTTTGCACTCAAAGAAAAAACACATACAGTTGCGGTACCATTTCATTCAGTCAATTTTGGATGATGGGAAGTTAAAGCTGGAAAAGATTCATACAAATGATAATCCAGTAGATATGTTTACAAAGGTAGTAACAAGGGAGAAGTTGAACTCATGTTCAGCTTCAGTTGGTCTTCTAGACTAAACAAAATAAAGGAACAACTAAGTCCAAGGTAGTTTGATCTAGTGGGAGACTCGTATGGTAGTGGTATTGCTACATGATCAGTCTCCAAGTGGGAGGTTTTTTAGTTTGGATATTGATCAGTCACCAAGTGGGAGATTATTAGCTTGTGGTGACTGATCAGGAAAGTACTATCTAGGAAAGTAATGTACACTTTATAACCCTATATTGTATAATATGGCCAACATATTATAACTCATTATAACCTTAAAGAGGCAAAATATTATATAATATGGCTTAGGGTTAGGGATTTCATTATGTATGATTTTAGTACTTGTGGTGAAATTGAGCTGTAAGGGATTATGGATTGTAATCAGGTTGTAATCACTGGATAATGATAATATTGGACTCGTTGTTGGTGGACGTAGCCTAGGCATTGAGTGAACCATGTTAAATATTTGTGTATTGTGTTATCTTCTATTAGGTTTATTTTTTTCTGATATTGGTTATATTTGCATGTAATTATTATTTATGTCTTGTTAATCCTAACAAACCCTAGCTTGAACACGTTGTTTCAAAAATCTCTTGGAAACTTATTTAAGCATTGAAGCAAGTAAGTAACATCAACTCTAGTAGTCTTTGATGTCATGGAAAGGAAGAGATATATATTTAAGAAGCATCTATTTAAGTCAGTAGTAGATGATTTAGAAGGAGCATTTTCTAGAACTCTAATGGGAGTTATGCATGTTGAAGATATTCGCGCTTACATCTATTGTAAGAAGGAGCCTATACGATTAGATAGGATAAGGTCACACATGGAATCAATGGACGTTAATCCAAACTTGACATTCAAGGATGAATTCGCACACTTCACAAATAACCCTATCATAGAGTATGCCACTACGTATGAGTTCTATGAGTCAGGATGGATCAAGATCTTACTGAGCAAGATTCATGATGATTTTTTTTGGATTGGTGAAGTCCCTGTACACATAAAAACTGATCTCATTCATGAGATGACCAAACTTTCTAAGACCGGCACCATTCTTCCAACAGGTAAAGATGTCAGAAAATAGGTTGAGAAACCATGTAAGTCTAGGAGTGATAAGCGCGACATGACTATTGAGCCCATAGAAGAAAAAAACATTAAAATCATGGCTATGATCCTAGGATACAATTTCCAGCATGCAAATAGAGTGAACAGTGTATCCACAGCTACAGTTCTAGTAGCTATAAGGATAGTAAAAGAAAATGGAGAGTTTAACCTCTGTGAGATCCTACACGCACATTTGTTAGATAACAAAAGATCCATAAAACATGATAAAAGAAAAATATTCAGATTTGGTTCACTGATTATATACATGTTGATGCAAGGGCATCCAAGGTTAAGGCAAGGCATTCTATTTCCTCGATGAAACTGCATGGAGTGTTAGTATTTTAGCCAGTGTTACTTGGTTGTAGCCTTGACCAACGGTCTCAGTCATTTTAGGAAGCTCGGTCACTGAAGGAACTCAGTTTTTCTAGCGCTTAGTGACATTGTTACTTGGTCATGCTTGTAGTGCTCGGTCGACACTGGTGCTCGGTGATGCCTGGCATGCTCGGTTAATTTACTGTCACTTGATAGTTCTGGTTTACCGACTAGAGTTTTGTGTGATTTGTTGAGCCGACTTGGTGAATTTATTTTTGGTATCCATTGTTATGGGCTGACATGCTGAATTAAATGTTTTTATACATTTGTAAGCTGACTTGTATGGCATTTAATTATTTGTTTTGGGGAGTTAAGGGTTTCATCTTGCCAACTTGTAGCTGATGATTAGTATTTAAGGAGTTCTTGGATAGATGTTTAGGGGGAGGATTGAGAAAATCTAGGATATCAGATGTGAAGCTTGCGAGTTAGAGTTAGCGAAGTTGTGGAAAAGTTCTTGATGAGCTTGCAGATAAGATTGTAATTTGATAGTTTATAGTAGACCTAGGGTTTGCATGCTTGGGAACAAGGAGATTGCTTGGAGGCTTCCGAGCTCAAGTTTAGATCTACCTTAGGGTTTCCATCATCTTCTGATTGTCTTTAGAGCTGAAGTAGCTGAGATTGTATTAGATCTAGTTGTCGATCTTGCAAAATTATTTTCTGATTGTAATTGGCCCTAACTCGAAAGGCCTTACAGTTGGGCATGTTAATGAAAATTAGTGTTAAACAATTACTTTGTGTTGCATTGTGTAAAGGATAAAATAGTGTATGAGGTCCTAGGATAATAGTTTGCACATAAAAGAGACCCCAAAGCCAATATTTTACACTTACATGAAATTGTATTGATATAGAAAGTAAATTTAGATGAGTAATATTGAAATTAAGAAATAAAGGTACTTACCTCTAAAAAAGAACCAGTTGAAAACCCTGTCAAACGATCTCAAAAACTATTGATTTTCACAATTTTAAATCGAAACTACAAGATCTACAAAACCTAGAAATCCTTTTCCGAGATTAAATCAGGTTGATGTTGGGTCAAAATTGAGGTTGTACCTTACCAGGTCAGGTTTGAGGTTGTACCTAACTAGGTTAGGATCAAGGTTGTACCTGACTAGCCGAGGATCTACATTTTTATTTTGAAGTTCGATTCTAACTTTGTTCATAGATCCCAGAAGTTCATCGAAAAAGGTATCCAAATCTGCTCTCAGATCCAAAATTCTACACCTGTACCTACAAGAAAAATGGTTTTGTTTGTTGGGGGGAAGGGGTTTGCCTCAGTCAAACCCCAATTTAGGAATTAACCTTGAAATTGAATTGAAATTGCTGGAATAAACAAAGTAAATGGAACAATTCACCTTGCTTGAGTTGAAACCCTTGTGGAGGATTCGAATCCTTGAATCCATAAGAATGGATGAATGTAGAATCAAATGTAGGATGTCTCCAATCAATTGTTTTTCGATCTTCAACACCAATCTTGAATGGATCTTGAATTTGGAAGAGGCTTGAATGGAAATGGAGGAATCTTCAACAAGAGAGCTCCATAGAGCTTGAATCCTTCAATGGCCTCTAATGGATCTCCTTGATGAATTGAATGCTTGAATGGTTGATCTTCTTGCTTGCTTGAAGACTTGCTTGAATGCTTGAGATCTTGATCATGAAAGTGGATGATGAAAATGAGAGAGGAAGGCTCCCTTTTATAGTGGTCTAGTTCACAAGAGGGGCCTCGTAGAAAATAATAATTAAGGGCCAATGACACAAAAATCTAGAGAGGTGCACATGGAGAGAAATTAAATTAAAGTCTTGACACAAAACTCTAGGAGGGGACCACCCTTAATATAGAAATAAAATAATTATTTAAGAGCCTTGTTACAAAATTCAAGGTAAGGCCAACCCCAAAGTTAATTTGAGTATTAGGCACAAAACTTGAGAAATGTTAATCTCTAATAATAAATTAGGAATCCTATACAAATATCGAGAAAGGTCCACCTCAAATATTAATTTGAGAATTTGACACTTAATCTGAGAAATAGTGGCCTCGAAGAGGGAAAATGCAAGATTTTGATGAAATCCCAAAATCGAAAGCAAACCCTGAAGATCCCGGAACCTAGGGTCAAGATCGAGCTTGAACCTGACTAGGTCAGGGTCGAGGTCAATCTTGACCTAGTCAAGATTGAGATTGATTTTGACCTTATAAGGTCGACTTTGACCTTATGGTCAAAAACCTCAGGTTCATGGTCTAGAATGCCAGGAAAATGCTAGGAAGAGGTGGAAAATGGGGTAGAATAGTGGGAAAAGCCAAATCCAAGTCGAGTATCCATTCAAGGCATTCGACATGACCCCAAACCACTTACTTAGAGGGCTAAACACTCTTAACATGGAAGTGCTTCCATTTTAAGATGATACACATTGTTAATTAATCTGCTATGTAATTTTGTTGGCTGCAAGGTTTGGACTGTCCTTCATTAGATCCACCATCCTTGACTACATCAGGTGGTATCAGAGTGAGAGTTTGATCTTGTTGAAGCAGAAGGTTGACCTAGCAAGGCTGATCTTGAAAAGTTGATCTTTTTGGTGAAGAGATTGTGCGCAATCTAGATTGCAGATCCGAAGCACTAAACTTGTGGAATTGTGCCCTAGTTGTTTGCAAGATTGCAGGTTGAGATCTGACTTGTTACAACTTGGAAATTGTCACAAGGTGGTCAGTGAGGGTTTGTTGCAAAGGGTTTCTCTTATCTTTAAGGATGCCTCCAAGAAGATTGGACCCTAGAGTTATTTCTGATCTTTGTGATACTGTTGAATCCCAGATCACAGAGAAGGTGAAATCAGATTTCAGAACTAAGATGGAATTGATGAAGAATGATATGGTCACCGAGATCATGAGAACTGTTGCTAGTATACCTCAAAATGTTGGTATTGAGGATAGCTATGAAGAAGTTGTTAAGGAATTTGAAACTGCTGGATCTAGTGGTGATGACCAAAGGAATAGATCTGGTGAAGAAAGAACTACTCAGTTACCTAGATCTACTACTCAGTTTAGTAATTACCGAATGGAAGTTTCTACTTTCTCTGGTACTTTGAAGCCCAACAATCTGATTGATTGGATTGGTGACCTTGAAGATTTCTTTGAGCTAGAAGAAATTGAAGATCCTCTTTAGGTGAGATTAGCATAGACAAAGTTGAAAGGACATGCTAACTACAAAGAGACCGAGAAGATGAAGGTGAAACAAAGATCAATCGGTGGAGATTGATGGTGACTAAGTTGAAGGCTAAGTTCATATCGGCTGACTATGAGCTTGACTTGTTTAAAAAGTTGTATAATCTAAAATAGAAGGATTTTTCTATTGAAGATTATACCGAGGAGTTCTACAAACTTACTATTCAGTCTGGACACTAAGAGCTTGGTAAGGAAAAGGTAGCTCGGTATGTGAATGGTTTGAGATTCAATATCTAGGATGAGCTTGGTATGCTGAAAATTGATTCTATTGAAGATGCTTATCAATATGCTCTAAAGGTAGAAGATAAGTTGAAGAGGAAACAACCTAGTAACTCCTAAGGGAAGGAAAAGATTGATCACTTAGTGAAGGATAAACTGACTGATGCAGAAGATGAACAGAAACCTGTGGAACTGAAGAAGAAGACAGGTAGAGTTATCTTTAAGGGTACTTGCTATAACTATGGAGAGGAAGGACACCATTCTTTTGAGTGTACAAAGAATAAGGTTGACCGATGAACTACTGTGATGAATGAGAACATTCAGAATGCACTTGAATCAGAGAACTTGTTGCTTCGGCGAACATTGCTCAGTACAAAGGATGAACCTTGTCAGAGGAGTAACTTGTTTAGGACCTAATGCAAGACTAAAGGTAAACTCTATGATGTTATTGTTGATAGTGGTAGTACTGATAACCTTGTTGCTAAGGACCTGGTTCATAAACTTGGTTTGAGTAGAATGAAGCATCCTTGTCCTTATAGGCTTGGCTGGTTACAAGATGTTCATGCATTGGAAGTTAAAGAACAATGCTTCATTGATGTTCACATTGGCCAATACAAGGATCTTGTGCTTTGTGACATTGTGAAGATGAATAGTTGTGATATATTGCTCAGTAGACCTTGGCAATATGATTGCAGAGCTATTTATGACTGTATCCAGAATGTGTTTACTGTTGAGAAGATTGACAATAAGTTTTCACTGATGCCTTTGATGGATACAATGCTCAGTAGGAGAAGCTTGAGTATTGGTAGCCAAGTTGAGATTGTGGATCCAGAGAAAAGGAATGATCAATATGGAGAACTGACCTGTACATTGTCAAGAAAAGACTTGAAGAGATAGAGGAAACAGAAGTGGAAGAATTTGCAAGCAGAAAAGGTGGATGACTTGTATGTGAAGAACCAGTTTAAGATTTATGTGCTGAATCTTGAAAGATCTTCTTCTCACATATGAACATCTTTTGGAACCTGGGGTGTCTGATGTAGGGGTGTCCAAGGTTAAGGTAGGGAATTCTATCTCCTTGGTGAAACTGCATGGAGTGTTAGTATTTTGGCCAGTGTTACTCGGTTGTAGCCTTGACCAATGGTCTCAGTCATTGAAGGAAGCTTGGTCACTAAAGGAAATCAGTAGTCTCTAGTGCTTGATGACATTGTTACTTGGTCATGCTTGCGGTGCTCGGTCGACACTGGTGCTCAGTGATGCCTGGCATGCTCAGTTAATTTACTATTGCTCAGTAGTTTTGGTTTACCAACTAGAGTTCTATGTGATTTTTTGAGATGACTTGGTCAATTTATTTTTGGTAGCCATTGTTATGGACCGACATGCTGAATTAAATGTTTGTATACATTTTTAAGCCGACTTGTATGGCATTTAATTATTTGTTTTGGGGAGTTAAGGGTTTCATCTTGTCAACTTGGGCTGATGATTAGTAATTAAGGAGTGCTTGGGTAGATGTTTAGGGGGGGGACTGAGTAGATATGGGATATCAGATGTGAAGCTTACAAGGTGGAGTTAGCGAAGTTGTGGAAAAGTTCTTAATGAGCTTGCAGATCAGATTGTAATCTGATAGTTGTTTGTAGCAGAGCTAGGGTTTTCATACTTGTGAACAAGGAGATTGCCTGGAGGCTTGCAAGCTCAAGTTTAGATCTACCTTAGGGTTTCCATCAGCTTTTGATTATCTTCAGAGCTAAACTAGCTGAGATTGTATTGGATATGGTTGTGGATCTTACAAAATTGTTTTCTGATTGTAATTGGCCCTAACTCGGAAGGCCTTACAACTGGGCATGTTAATGAAAATTAGTGTTAAACAATTACTTTGTGTTGCATTGTTGAGTAATCCACTATATAATTCTATTGTCTACAAGGTTTGGACTGTCCTTCATTGGATCCACCATCCTTGATTGCATCACATGTACTTTCATATAGTTGGAAAAGTTTCTCATCTCTATCTAGACAAGAGCATACCTACATTGCCTCAAATTTCATTTAAGGAAACATCGGAGAGCACTCTAAAGGATTATATGGAACTATAAATCAAGACATTCAGAATCAAGATGCAAAGAAGGTACATGATACCTGAGAAGATAGTGGAGAAATACAAGGATAGTATATGCTTCATGGTGGAAATAGACACTACATGCATGGAAGAAGTTGATCTTAGGAAAAAGTGGATTCATCCACTTGGTTATGAAGTTGATGAGAACATTTTGGAAGGTTATGCACAATTCCTCCTATCAGCGCCTAAGGATCCCAATGAACTTAGATGGGGAACTTATGAAGAGAAGACAAGACAAGTTGATTTTATCTTATACAATGATGCGACAAAGAGAAAAGCATCTAGAATTACCTCAAATATTCTAAAAATTCATGGTGTTAACCAAGCAGACTTAGACAAAGCAAGGGAAGCCAAGATTTCTATGCAACTTGAGAGCGTGCCCTCATCTAAAATCAAAATAGAAAAATCTAATGATCCAAAGGAGAAGAAGAGTAAGACTGATATAAACACCTTAGCATCCACAACTATAGTTGATCTGGAGTCCACTCCACCTCATGAGCCAAGAAAGATGTCTAGAAGGAAGAAGTAGACTGGTGCAAGCCACCCATCCTCAAGGAAAACCAGAAGCAAAGGAAAGAATACTCAAGCACCTCTTGAGGTAGGATTCAGACTGAATTTGGAAGTCTTGAGAACTAGAGTTTTTGATGAAGGAAGGATAGATCAGATTGCAAAATTCTATGACAGGTATCATGAGATTGATAAGTCAGAAATTCATTCTATGATTATCAAGCATATGATTAAGTTCAAAAAGTCCATTTTGGAACTTAAGATAGTCATTCCTAATCGTGGAATATACTTGACTCTTTGAAAAGACAAGCTATAGAGGAGGATACAAGAATAAGAGAAAAGACATTGGATGGCAACCTCCCTTGTTGGTTCCTCAAACTAGACTTTATGCTTTCAAAAGAAACCAATACATATATAGTTTTTAAGGATGGGTTAGATCTAAATATTGAGTTCTATTATGACTAGACCAACTATAGGGACAACACTGCCCTCTGCACTTCTAGCTCTGCAAAACCAAGGAGGGTGCTCCTAATCCAGTAAAACAAAACTTATTTCACTAATCACTGACTGGATTTAGAAATAACAGATGGATGGAAAGAAAATACTAAATGAGAACCACTCATTCATTGATTCTCCATTACTCCTAAATTCACACTACTTACTTATATCCTTGTGCAAACTTCAAAGAATTAGTTCTATATCTAAAGATTATTTTAATTTGATCCTAGATCAAAGCTAAAGAATATCAACATATACACAGAAATAATCCATGCAATGAATCTAACAACTCATAACTCAAAGAAAAGTACACAAAGGAGAGATATAAACTCTGGATTTTATTCAATATGCTATATCATCATCATGTATACACAAAATGCTTTAAAATATAAGCCACTTCAATATTGGGAAAAACTAGTAGCATTTGCTTATTACAAAAAAAACATGACCTAATACAATCTGATGTACCCTAGACTAAGAGAAAAGTCATCAATCGGTGTTATGAAACTAGGCAGAATACTAATCCTATATCTCCTACTCATCCCATAGAGCACTTGGGACCAAATCTGAGAAAAATATAGAGAATTTGGAACCCTTACAATAATGAAAAGATTGGCCATATATCCCTTAGGAAAAGAAACCTAAAAGATACTTCTATCATGACATCTGTCTCTTTCCAGAAAGATCAATTCTGCAAACAATCTTCTCTTCCCACCAAAATTGACTTCAGAATCAAAATTTCTTACTTCTCGTTCCCGCTTGACCAAAACTGAATTCCATTGTCACCAATGAAACCTTCATTTCCTGCCATTTCCAATAGTATATTATATGCCTATGTTATGGTAAAAAATCAATCTCCAAGCATCATTTTCATTTTCTAGCCATGACCAATTGACAGACTCTTCAAATTCAAAAATAAGATATAGTTTGAACTTTAACAACTTGTTAATCCTGCCTTTTAAGGCAGAGACTTATATTTTCTGTAGATTTTTTTAACATTAGTTTCCTTTGAAAACTGTGCATCATAAAATATTTGCTATGATTTCTAATGTTTGGCCATCCTTTTATTTTTAATTTGAATTATTTGGAAAATATCTCTTTTTTCTGATTGGCTCTTCATATTTTTCTTGGGGGCTTAATTATTTTTTGTATTCAGTAATTCATTTTTTTCTTAGTAGACTTTAATGTTTTATAAATGATTTTTCCTGGAAACTTTGATGATTTAATTAGTCAATAGACTTAGAATATTTTTTAAATGATTTTTTCTAGAAATTCGCATAATCTCTTTTTCTGACATTCGCCATCATCGACAGACCAGACCAATACTCGCACTGGCTGGAGGTGGAGGGAATGATTTTTGTGGGTTTGCTAACACTCAATTGTTGATTTCATTTTATTGAATCTATTTTCCTGTATGACTGCAACAACAACCTTCTACTTGGATAAGTGCGTGTATAGTGGCGAAATCGCTATTTTGCAAAGCTTTTGTGGTTTTCGTTCTCACATCTATTTTATTTGAAAAAAATTGATTCTTTTCCAAGGTATTCATACTTAGAATTGAGGGTTTGGCTCAGGATTAAGATGTATGTAGTATCTAACAATATTTGTGACCAGTCGAGAACACTGATCACAAATATTGTTAGATACTGCATAAATTTTTTAAGCTCTTATCTTTTACACCTCATATGTATGTCGAGAATGCTGAAAATATTAGCATTAATCATAAGTTTTTATTTTTCCCATGAGAGATCACATTTTTCCCACTATAAAAGCCTATTAGTCTAGTGGGCTTTTAGTTGTCGTGAAGTGGTATTGACCCAATTTTTAACAAACTAATGTCCCATAATTCTTAACCAAATTTTAATCATGTGCACAAAACTTCTTAATTATGTCTTCCCATAATCAACGGTGAACATTTGTAAAGTTTACAACTTCCAAGAACAGAATATACAGCTATGATTCCTTTTTGGTACAAATGTATGGGGGATTGCAACACCATAAGTCCAAAATATTATGTATGTATTTGTAGTCCCAAATTGAAATCTTGAAAATTGTTTGTAGACAGTAGTCAAGTATTTTCGAAAGCAGGGTTACATTGCTTTTATGGATTTTACACAAGTGTCAAGTTACTTTGATATTGGCACTTGCTTTTAATTAGCCGAAATGATTGAAATAAAAAATTATATTTTAATAAAAAAAATATTAATCTATAAGTAAAAATTATAGATTAATATTTTTTAATTGAAGATTTAAAGTGAAATGTAAAGAATTATTTTATTTAGTTTTAAATAATTTTTTCAATAGTAAATTCTTACTTATCACTTAAATTTATTATTATATAATATTAAAAAATTATAATATTTTTTTAAAAATATTATTATACATATCATGTTACTTTTCTATTTTAATAAATAAATTGTGAATATTTTATGAGAAACAAATTTTTGTTAAACATGATTTCTTAATTTTTTTATTTTTACTAATAAAAATTATGTAATACATTGTAATTGTTATATAAATTTAGTTGAAATACTTATTTATATAATTTAGTTGAAATAATTGTTTATATAAATTCAATTAAAATTTTCATTTTTTATTTAATTTGTTATAGATAAATTAGAAATAAATTGTAATTTCATTTTTTTATTGTAATTTTTTAAAATAGTAGAAAACTTATTGTAGTCTTTTTTTTAATTAGCTTTATGTAAGTAAGAATTATTTTTAAGTTTGAATTGTTTAGGTTAATTTTGTAAAATGGAATGATTAGAATTATTTTTTAAGATTAGGAATACATTTAAATTTTAATAAGTGACATTCTAACCTATAATATATATTCTTAGTTATAAATATTGATTTATCTAAAATATCTATAAATTGTTTCACTTTAATATTTTATTTAAAATTCTTAATAAAATAATTTATAGTTAATTTTAATTATATTTAAATTTTTTTATAAAAAATATTAAATATTTATTTAATACATTTTTACTGAAATTATAATATTTTGTAAAAAATAAAATAACAATTATAAACATAAATAAGTTTATGTGTTATTTTGATATTTGTTAATATATAATTAACATACAATAAAATTTAAATAAAAAAACTTAAAAATATAAATGGGAAATATTAAATTAGATATTTAATATATAATTTAATACTTTTTATTTAAATTATAATATTAAAGAAAAAGTGATATTTATAAACTACTTATACACTAAAATTACTCATATAATATAAATTTTAGCCTTGTCGATAAGTCCATGTATAAGACTTCAAATAATTTAGCAATCAAATTATTAAAAAGTACTTGCTTAGCCTACCGGCAAGTACTGATAACATAAGTAAAAATGTTTATTTTTTACCTTACCTTCTTATATGCACCTTCTTATCTAAAAATTATTTATAGATAATTATTATTTAAATAATTTTTAAATTGGAAAATAATTACTATTGATAATAACTATTATAATTAGTTTTAATAGATAATTAGTTGTATAGATAATACTTACTTTTAACTTATTATTATTTTTTCTATTTTAAAATTATTTAAAAATAAACAAAATATTTTTTCACAAGTCACTCTAAATATTCAAATAAAAAATATTAATCTTTAATTTTTACTTATAGATTAATATTTTTTATCTTAATAATTAAAATAAAATATAAATTTTTTATTTAAAACTAAAATTTATTTTTATATTTTATAAAAAAACTAAGTGCCCCCTTAGTAAGATATGTGTTTTATTTGTTGCTTTAATTTTTTAACGTAGGAAGAAGGTGAACCTTTGAAGGAAGAAACTGAAAGAAAGTTTGAGAAAGCCAATGCTACCACCCCTACCCTACATGTTTGATTTAAGATTTCATTTAAACTTATTTAATGAAATGTGTCAAATATAATATTTTTTTAAATAGTATATACATGTGTAAATTCTATAAAAAATTCTATCAAAAGTAAATCTAAGCAAAGTAGGTTTTTTATATCTAACTTATTTTCTTTTGGAATTTAAAAATCAAATTTAGTCAGTTAAATATTATGCTAATTAATGTGAAATGCAAACTTTTTCTTCTAAACATTCTTTTGCACTTGCAAGTTTATAGTTTTTGGCATAAGGCAGGACTCCTGTTGTAACACAACTCTTGTTTTATTTTCTTTTGCACATTTAAATATTTGGCGGGCCCACAAGTGCCACATGGCACCATTTGATTGCTCTGACAGACCACCTCATCACCACCTCACCACCCATGCCACTTGTCACCACCCGGTTCCTCACTACTTCAACCTGCCAGTCTATCCGCTAGCTCACCACCTTGCCACATGTCACAACGTCGCAACTTCGCAATGGTAACCATCAAGTCACTTTACCATCACGAAGATGTAACCACCGTTGATCTTTGGGCATGCATCTCGAGGCCAATGAACTATCCATCTTATCACCTTGTCATCATTTTGTGCCATGTGTCACTACCAGATTTGTTGCCAGCTCCAGCCTGCAACCTTACTACCACATCACTGCCCATGCCATGTGTCACATTGTCACATGATCGCAATGGTGCATCTCCCCTCATCACGAAGATGCGACCACCGTTGGATCCCCGAGCACTCATCTCAAGGCACTTAACCTAGACACTCACACTTCATCAAAATTCACCTTCACCTCATGTGGGACCCACTTGCCATGTCATCATCCTACTTGTCACTAGTTGGCTGCCTTGATCCATGTGCACACGTGAGAGGGAGCCTTCATTCCGAGCGTCCATATATGGACACTCTGTTATTGTGTGTTTGAGCATATAAATAACCTCTTCTTCCTACCCACCATGAATGTGGGATTAAATCTCTTTTATTTATTAAATTTTCTTTTAAAACTTACCTCATAGTGCGTACCTAGCTGGCACGCACTGGCTGGGCCCACACAAATCTGGTTGGCCCTCTCATCCTCTTCATTTCTCTTTCTTTACTAAATGATTGAGCATTCTTTAATTTCATTTAAAAGTCTCATTTTCACCAAGGCTGGTGAATGTGGGATTAAACACCAATGCATAGCCCACTATTTTAGAATGCTCCATGCCCGCACATGCTCATGAGAAGTACATGCAACATCCATTTGGTGTGTGCTGCTTGGAGATATGCACAACATGTGCATGTTGGTCCCTTAAGAAATTCACGCACCCCTTGAGGGAAGCCAACCCAAGTGATGCATTGCGTATATGACTTCCTTGAGACCAATGAATAAGAAAAAAAATGAGTTCCTTCTCTGTGAGAGCAATCAATAGGGAGACCTAGGTGCTTGATCCCTAGCATGTGAGCAGTAGCACCATGCTTTCAAGGTCGATGCAGCACCACTCAAAAATGACATGCACCAGCTGCTAAATAATTGGAGAAGCACACTTGCAACCTCCTTTGGTTTGTTCTTTGATTCACTTGGCTGTGCCTGAACTTCTGAGACTGCTCACGCACCCCATTTCTTGGTTGGCACTTGTATTTTGTTGATTGACACACACCCAACCAAATTCTTATGTGTGCTTCCATCCATTTTATTTCATTGGCATTTTCCAACAAAAACTTCCATTCATTTATCTTTAGTTCCTTACGTTGGTGTTTTATTTGGTGTTGGCCCTTTGTTGACCGGCACAAAATGTGCCTCCATGTTTGTTTATGCCTGCAGCCAACACACCTCCTTTTCTCCCTTGCATGAGTTGGCTACCTACAAAGCCCACACACCAGACTTGTTTGCTTTGTTGGCTGGTGTCTTCAAAACAATGTCATGCTTTGCATTACATACTCATTTAAATTTCAAATTCAAATATTATGAATTTATGATTGAGCTTCATCTAAGAGGTATGAAATTCCAGTCTAATTTATTTCAAAGAAGTTAAGTGAATGTGGCTTTCACCAATGATCTTTGAGATTGTGTTGCGAGGATCAAAGCGTATGCTAGGAACAGCTGTTACAAAATCAGTTGTGGCTAATGAACCAGCTACTCTATGTAATGAAGACGACAAAATTCTATTTTTAAAATAATGAAGGCTAGACCCCAAATGAGTCCAGCCTAAAAATATTTCAAATTCAAATGCCCAGACCTCAAAAACATTACCAAGACAACTGGCACTTTCAACCAGATCCAATCTGGATAACCGGATACTTTAAAAACTTCAAATTCTAATACTTCGCCAATCGGCAAATTGAATAAATTGCCTCCAATCACCCCTTTAAAACACTGCTCAAAACTAATCACTGGAAGCTGAAACTTGGCAAACACAAACCTTGTAGTACAGATAAGCATACTATTAGATGGCTTTGTCCAAAAATGAACAGGGAAAGATATTTTAAAATTTGCAATCACCTATTCAAAATTATCCAGCAAACACAAACCAAAATCATTGCAAACTACCTCAGAAGGAGATGATTTAAAAATATCAAAAGATGAGCTGAAAGTGAGTCATTGAATTTGGCAGAAGACTCATATGCAAGGAGAGCAAAAAAATAACCCTCAACTAGAGATAACCATGTGACAAAAAGCTATGAATTTCAGAAAATAGCTACTTTGCAAAGTTATTCTAGTTGTACTTTTCCTCAGCATAAAACACTTTTTGTTTGACCTTGCAAACCTATCAGATGAAAACCTCATGGATTGAAACCCTAGATGAATGATCTCTCTTAGGAATAATCAAATTCCCAAAGTGATCAACCGATTATCCAGAAATAATCCTCAAAGTTACCTCTCAAGAACATCCTGAACTAAAAACAATCAAATTTGTAGAAACTGCATTTGAAATTGATTGAACAAAGGGGTTAATCGGATTGGTTAGAGTCTAAAACTTATCAAGGAGAATCACTTTCATGTATACATTATAAAACATCACTCAATTCATCTAGATCACTAATTTGGTGAAATTTGCACGACCTCAAAGTAGGCCACTCAAAACTCTGCATTCCCACATTCAGTAAAACTGAATAAAATGCAAATAGAAAGGCCTTAGTAAATTGATCATACGAACTTACCAGAATCTAAAAATAGGCATAGAGATTCACTCTCATGCCTACAATATAGTGCAACAATCCTTATGCCATGACTATCAACCCAGTGTCAGATACAAACCGCCAAAGTAGGTCACTTAGAAAAAATCGAATAGAATGCAAAGTGCATATTTGGGCACTGACCTCGAACTGGCAAACTCCAAAATACATCAAAACTAAATTCTGAGAGTTGTGACCAACTGCATGTGCTAAATGATAGGCGCGGAACATATGTCCTAAGCCCCATCACATGAAAATCATCAGGCCTTCTTTTACTTGCACTTGAACTAGGGCTTTTTCACATGGTCTTTTGAAGCACTGATTTGAGCCTTAAGAAAATTTCCATAGTATAGACTCTAAAATCTATCAAAATTTTAGAGTCCCAACAGTGGCTCTTTCTAGGGATGTGTGCCCCTTGTGGGCATGCAGAGAATCTAGAATCTTTGCCAAAGTAGACCACTCAAAAAAGAAAACCGACTTCCCTCTCTCTTCTCAAAACTAGGGAACTTTATTGAAAGAAACACTCTGCACGACTGAAAACAAAGCAACTATATAATGAGGACACCATGTACAAATGGCCCAAAGCCATCAATCTGAAATCACTTCTTACCTCTATCAAACAATTGATTTTCATCTTCATTGATCAAAGGTAAACTAAAATTATTAGTTCTACCAACACAATCAAACATGTTGTCATTAATTGTCAGCACATCATACAGAAAGTAATCAACACCATCAATATCATTAAGCATTCAGAAATTATTGAAAAGCCAAAGGTGTTGATCATTTTGTGACATGAGGTAGTCACATCTTTTAAAAATTTTGACTAGCTGAAGAGAAAAACATTCTGGCTCAACTTCATATCTAGAAACATACTGGCCCTTTTCAAAACATGATTGAAAATAAAAAAGGAAAATTTGACATTCAACCCTTTGTATATCACACAAGTGCTCAGGCAAATCATTAGGAATTGCAACTTGTGGATTCAGATTTAGTTTATCCGGGGAGACATTATCATGTTTGATTTGAAAAAGAAATGATTCATATTCTGCCTAACAACTGATATGTCCTTGCTAATTTTCTTTAATGTCTTCTAAAAATAGAGCATCAATACTTTTTACATCCCATTCCTGGATAAAAGAACATACCTCTAGCTGAAGAAAATGTTCTGATATAGAATTTGAAACCTCTTTCATCTTTATATGAAATATTTCAAATTGTGGCTCTAACAAGTCAGTATCCAGCCCATTGTTCATGTCATCCTTTTGGCATACGTCTACCTAACATAATTCACTATTACAAGGCAGATTGTCAATACTATTAACCTCTTTTTGATAAGACACCGATTCAAAACCATTAAAAATATCAAAATCATTAGTGTCCACATCAAACATGCTGACCGCCATTTTCAGTTTAATTGTAAATTGGGCCACAATGGTTTCATATTCTGGCTCATAGAAGCCTTCATCCATCTTAGGATTAATAACTTCATATGACAGATCAAAAGATGAAAGCATACAAACTAAAATATCAATTTTATCTTCATTATTAGCTGAAACAAAGGAATTCATTATTACTTTAGTCAAAGATCAGCTTCTTCAAAATCATCTTTAACACATGATAACTCCTCATCTTTTTCACAAGGTTGCCTTTAAACTATTTCCTTGTCCTGAAGAAGATCAAGGTCATTGTGGCTCCATGAGTCCTCTACCTCACTATCAACACTACAAGAGTTTGATAGGATCTCATCATTTTGGGCTTTATCATCATCTTATGAAAGATCTACCCCCTCTTCATTTTCAAAACATGACTGCAAATAATTTGTTTATGCATCCTCATAACTAGAAAAACTAGTTTCAAACTTACTAGGCGTGTAACCTTTGTATATGTCTATCTCTACATCAAATACATTCTACAATTCTTCATTAACCATGTTAACTCCCACATGAGGGACAATCACATCTTGCTGAAAACATTCTTTATTTTATTTTGAAGCATAATCTGAAACATGGTTATTAAGATCGATAGGGATAGAGATACCTTTACATTGATTTTTATTTCTTGATACACACCCATTTGTTGCATTTGATTTATTATGACAGCAAACACCAATAGATAGAAATCCTTTGGTGATCCCATACTTCAAGTTATTTTCTATATCCATTGTTGTCATAAAAGCCTAATGTGAAGTCTTTGGCCCTTTGTTTCTCAGTAAGAAACTCATTTTTTTACCAAAAGCACACAGATAAAGTATTAGACATATTTGATCATCAGGCCTATAGCTTTTGGGAATATCATTTAATGTTTTGGAAAATCTAATGTTGAACAATGGAACTAACTCTTCTTTTTGAATCTCGATCTCCATTAATTTGTTCAACACGACACTTGCCCCTATTCTTTCAGCAAACTACTCCATGAAAGTTGAATTGAAATCTTCCCATGAGGAAATAGAACTTGATGGCAAGGATTAGAACCATACTCTGGGATCTTCTTTGAAAGTCTGAACCAGCAACTTCATGAAGACGTCTTCATGGAAAATTTTGAAGTCTCCTATCAGATCAATAAATTCTTGCAAATGTTTACATGCTAAATCTGATTATTTCCCTTTAAACTCTTGTAGATGCTTCCTAATCTGAGTAGGAATTTCATTTGGGAAACCATGTATGCCATCAAAACATAATGGCGCATACCTTTGTATAGAAAAGATTGTACATGAATCCATTATGGGATGCACTTTCACTTAATGAAATTTTAAAGTCCTTATTACGAACAACTCATGCAGCCATAAGGATTCTTCGAATCACACACACTTCTAAAAAATATTACCAAGATTTTAAACAAATCCGAAGAAATATGCAAATCCACAATCTAAAATCCTTCCTATGGTGACTACACAAATTACACAAATGATAAATACCTGGTATGTTCCTCTTGATGTTGCTATTTTTATCGGCTAAAAATATGGCAGATCTTAGAGCTCACCTTATCACTCCATCAGGTTCTTTTCACGTAGAGTCGCCACCTCATTGAAGAGGAAATTTTTTCACTTATTCACAATATTTTTCCAACCAACCAAAACTTCACCAAGATTTTTTTTTTACACACTATTTATCAGATTTGGATACATCATATCTTTTATTCTGAATTTGTACTGATCAAATAGAGAATTCTCAGAGTCGCCCCTCAGAACTTGGTGAGATGATATTAAAATCTTTTGAATTTGACTCTATACACTTCAATGGTAACAACTAGATAGATAAATAAGACAACCAGGAGTCTAGCTCTACTCGTACCCATATTATGCAAACTTTGATTAATAGTTCCCCTGTAGAGTCACCATTTTGTTGGTTCCTCAAACCAAACATTATGCTTTCAAAAGCAACCAATACATCTATAGTTTTTAAGGATGGGTTAGATCCAAATATTGAATTCTATGATTACTAGACCAACTATAGGGACAAGACTGCCCTTTGCACTTCTGGCTCTACAAAAATAAGGAGGGTGCTCCTAATCCAGTAAAACAAAACTTATTTCACTAATCACTAACTAGATTTAAAAATAATAGATGGATGGTAATAAAATACTAAATGAGAACCACTCATCCATTGATTCTACATTACCATAAGATGAGGCAGAATAGATAGGTCACAAAACTTCAAAAAAAATTGACAAATTTGTATCAAATGTTTTAGGAATAGAAAAAAATTCCATCCAACAGTCATTTATATAGAATATGATCATCCCCAACTAGTGCCTTATCCATTGGGCAATATCTTACTGCAAAAAATGAGATACACAAACAAATATATTGCACTTTGATTATCTTTATCCTTGGAAAATACTATCACCCTGTGGTGGATTTTATCAAAGGACTCCTGAATTCACACTACTTACTTATATCCTTGTGCAAACTTCAAAGAATTAGTGCTATATCTAAAGCTTATTTTAATTTGATCCTAGATCAAAGCTGAAGAATATCAACATATACACATAAATAATCCATGCAATGAATCTAACAACTCATAACTCAAAGAAAAGTACACAAAGGAGAGATATAAACTCTGGATTTTATTCAATATGCTATATCATCATCATGTATACACAAAATGCTTTAAAATATAAGCCACTTCAATATTAACAAAAACTAGTAGCATTTTCTTATTACAAAAACAACATGACCTAATACAATTTGATGTACCCTAGACTGATAGCAAAGTCATCAATCGGTGTTATGAAACTAGGCAGAAAACTAAGCCTACATCTCCTACCCATCCCATAGAGCACTTGGGACCAACTCTGAGAAAAATATAGAGAAATTGGAACCCTTACAATAATGAAAAGATTGGCCATATATCCCTCAGGAAATGAAACCTAAAAGATACTTCTATCATGACATCTATCTCTTTCTAGAAAAATCAATTCTGTAAACAATCTTCTCTTCCCACCAAAATTGACTTCGGAATCAAAATCTCTTACTGCTCTTTCCTGCTTGACCAAAATTGAATTCCATTGTCACCAATGAAACCGTCATTTCTTGTCGTTTCCAATGGAATTTTATATGCCTATGTTCTGGTAAAAAATTAGTCTCCAAGCATCATTTTCATTTTCCAACCATGAGCAACTGACAAACTCTTCAAATTCGAAAATAAGATATAGTTTGAACATTAATAACTTGTTTTATTTTCTTCTGCACATTTAAATATTAAGAGGGCCCACAAGTGCCACATGGTGCCATTTGATTACTCCGACAGACCACCTCACCACCCGTGCCACTTGTCACCACCCAGTTCATCACTACGTCAACCTACTAGTCTATCCATCAGATCACCACCTTGCCACATGTCACAACGTCGCAACTTCACAATGGTAACCATCAAGCAACTTTCCCATTATGAAGATGCGACCAACGTCAATCTCTGGGTATGCATCTTGAGGCCAATGAACTGTCCATCTTATCACCTTGTCATCATTTCATGCCATGTGTCACTACCAAATTTGCTGTCAGCTCCACCTTGAAACCTTACTACCACGTCACCACCCATTCGACGTGTTGCATTATCGCATGATCACAATGGTGCATCTCCCCTCATCGTGAAGATGCGACCATCGTTAGATCCTTGGGCATGCATCTCGAGGCACGACAGCTGCAAACTCACACTTCATCAAAAATTTACCTTCACCTCATGTGGGACCCACTGCCCACATCATCATCCTACTTGTTTCCAGTTGGGTGCCTTGATCCATGTGCACGCGTGAGAGGGAGCCTTCATTTGGAGTGTCCATACTTGGACACTCTGTTAGTGTGTTTGAGCATATAAATAACTTCTTCTTCCTACCCACCATGAATGTGGGACTAAATCTTTTTGGTTTATTAAATTTTCTTTCAAAACTTACCTCATAGTGCATACCTAGCTAGCACGCACTGGCTAGGCCCACACAAATCCAGCTGGCCCTCTCATCCTCTTCCTTTCTCTTTCTTTACTAAATCATTGAGCATTCTTTCATTTAAAAGTCTCATTTTCACCAAGGCTGGTGAATGTGGGATTAAACACCAATGCACAACCCACTATTTTACAATGCTCCATGCCCGCACGTGCCCATGAGAAGTACATGCAATGTCCATTTGGTGTGTGATTCTTGGAGATATGCACAACATAATTATGGTGTATGTTGGTCCCTTAAGAAATTCATACACCTCTTGAGGGAAGTCAGTGTAGGTGATGCATTGTGTATATGACTTCCTTGAAACAAATGAATAAGCAAAAAAATGAGTTGCTTCCCTGTGAGCATGATCAGTAGGTAGACTTGGGTGCTTGATCCCTGGCATGTGAGTAGTAGGACCATGCTTTCAAGGTGCATGCAGCACCACTCAAAAATGACATGCACTGGCTGCTAAATACTTGGAGAAGCATGTTTGCAACCTCCTTTGGTTTGTTCTTTGATTCACTTGGCTGTGTGTGAACTTCTCAAACTGCTCACATACCCCATTTCTTGGCTAGAACTTGCATTTTTTTCATTGGCACGCACCCATCCAAATTCTTATGTGTGCTGCCATCCATTTTACTTCAATGGCATTTTCCAACAAAAACCTCTATTCATTTATCTTTAGTTCCTTACTTTCGTGTTTTATTTGGTGTTGGCCCTTTGATGACTGGCACAAAACATGCCTCCATGTTTATTTATGTCTGTAGCCAGTACACCTCCTTTTCTCCCTTGTGTGAGTTGGTTTCCTGTAAATCCCACACACCAAACTTGTTTGGTTTGTTGGCTGGTGTCTTCAAAACAATGTCATGCTTTGCATTACATACTCATTTAAATTTCAAATTCAAATATTATGAATTTATGATTGAACTTCATCCAAGAGGTATGAAATTCTAGTCTGATTTATTTCAAAGAAGTTAAATGAATGTAGCTTTCACCATTGAGCTTTGAGATTATGCTACGAGGATCAAAGCGAATGCCAGGAACAACTATTACAAAATCATTTGTGGCCAATGAACCAGCTGCTCTATATAATGAAGATGACAAAATTCTATTTTTTAAATAATGAAGGCTGGACCCTAAACGGGTCCGGCCTAAAAAAAATTCAAATTCAAACACCCGGACCTCAAAAACATTACCAAGACGACTGGAACTTGCAACTGGATCCAATATGGATAACTGTATACTTTAAAAACTTCAAATTCTAATACTTCGCTAGTCGGCAAACTGAATAAACTGTCTCCAATTGCCCCTTTAAAACACTTCTCAAAACTAATCAATGGAAGCTGAAACTTGGAAAACACAAACCTTGTAGTACAAATAATCATCCTATCATATTGCTTTGTCCAGAAATGAACAGGGAAAGATATTTTAAAAGTTGAAATCACCTGTTCAGATTGTCTGACAAACACACCAAAATCATTGCAAACTGCCTCAGAAGGAGATGATTTAAAAATATCAAAAGACGAGCTGAAAGTGATCCACTGAATATGGCAGAAGACTCAGATGTAAGGAATGCAACAAAACAACCCTCAACTGGAGATAACCATCTGACAAAAAGCTATGAATTTCATAAAATAGCTACTTTGCAAAGTTATTCTAGTCGTACTTTTCATCAGCATAAAACACTTTTTGTCTGACCTTGTAAACCTGTCAGACAAAAACCTCGTGGATTGAAACCCTGGACGAATGATCTCTCTTAGGCATAGAAAATAAGGTTATAACTAGATTCCCAAAGTGATCAACTGATTATCTAGAAATAATCCTCAAAGTTACCTCTCTAGAACATCCCGAACTGAAAATAATCAAATTTGTAGAAACTACATTTGAAATTGATTGAACAAAGGGGTCAATCGGATTGTTCAGAGTCTGAAACTTATTAGGGAGAATCAATTTCATGTATACATTATAAAACATCATTCAATTCATCTGGATCACTGATTGGGTGAAATTTGCACGACCTCAAAGTAGGCCACTCAAAACTCTGCATTCCCACATTCAGTAAAACTGAATAAAATGCAAATAGAAAGGCCTTAGTAAACTAATCATATGAACTTACCAGAATCTGAAAGTGGGCATAGAGATTCACTATCATGCCTAAAATATAGTGCAATAATCCTTATTCCATGAATATCGACCCGGTGTTAGATACAAACCACCAAAGTAGGTCACTTAGAAAAAACCGAACAGAATGCAAAGTGCATATTTGGGCACTGAGTTCCAACTGGAAAACTCCAAAACACATCAGAACTGAATTTTGAGAGTTGTGACCAACTGCATGTGCTAAATGATAGGTGAGGAACATATGTCCTAAGCTCCATCACATGAAAATCATCAGGTCTTCTTTTACTTGCACTTGAACTAGGGCTTTTTCACATGGTCTTTTGAAGCACTGGTTTGAGCCTTAAGAAAATTTCCAGAGTATAGACTCTAAAATCTATCAAAATTTTAGAGTCCCAACATCCCTATTTGTTCACTGGAAGAGAAAATATTTCTGTTAGATTTGGTAAAGCCACATCTAAGAACAAAAATCAGAACTCAGCAGATAATGAACAAAGATTATGAATTGATTGCGAAGGAGACAGAGAAGGCATTTGAAAAAGTATTTTTGGAAAGACACATGTACCCTCTTACTGCGCCTGCAACTCAAGTTCCCTCCTAGAAAGAAAAATAATTTGAGATCCCTAATGCACCTATGACAAGTCCATAGGATTTTGCACCCGAAGTGACAATACCTACTGAAGCAATGGAGACAAAATATGAAACTATTATGATTGATAATGTTGAAATATCCATGGGGGCAATAGATAAAGATCTAGATAAGTTTGAAGAAGCCCTTGTGAGTACTGAAGAAGCTAAGATTCTATGTGGTGAAGAATCACTTATGCAACAAGAAGAAGTCCAAGTTGAAGACTTAACAGGATAGGAAGAAGAGAAGGAAGATGAACCTAAAGAAGAGCCCTCTGTTGAGATCCCAGCAAAGGTAAAGAGTGAGATTATGGATGTAAGTCAAAGCACACTCCTTACTGCTAAGTCATCCATATCATTTTTGTCAAGTTTGACCCTTGATACAACAAGCTTAGACTCATGGGGAGAAGAATATCTGATGAAGATAAGTGTATTGGCTATGGAGAAAGCCAAAGAAAAACAATTAATGAGGAATCCTTTATTTGTGGAATCAGTTAGCATATTGAACAATTTACTACCCGAGGATAAGAAAGTGATTAGTGTTCATTTAGTGGATGATGTTAGCAACATCTTATCAAGCTTTAAAGTAAAATTTTCAAGTCTAGAAGAATCAACATCAAAAATTGCAGAAGAGAAATACATCAAGAAAAGGTTGAATGAATTGATAAGCAATTTCTCACTTGACCTTAATTCTCTAAAGATTGGTCAAGAAATACTAAAAGAGTTAGCAACAAAAGGAAGGAAGATAATAATTGACTGCATGAACAAAGATAAACTTACCTCATACCACTCTAAAAAGATTCGGGAAGCAGAATCTCTGATGGCAGGAGTAAGAAAATCAATTGAAGATCCCTCCCAAGACATAAACATGTGTAAAAATATTTATCAAGGACAGATAGACAGAATAGAAAAGGAAAAAAAAGAGATTGCAAAGATAAGGGCTAGACAAACACAACTAAGAAATGCACTAGCACCCTCACTAGATGTACTGAATCAGAACATCAAGCATATTGATGCTACAATTGTGACTTATGATCAAGGTCCCTGCACTAATTTAGAAAAGATGGAGAAGCTCACATATGCATTATGCACCCATCTTCAGACAATTGATGCACTCAAGGTATTTTGGCAGCAAGAAATCAAAAACCTTCAGATTGCATATCCTGATGTAAATACTATGTAAAGATTTAGAGTTTCATTTTTTGGCACCTTTGTCATTGATGTCAAAGGGGGAGTAGTATATACAAAAGGAGATAGTAGTGTATAAAGAAGAAGAAGATATTGTAATACCTAAAATGTAGTGTTAAGGAATATAAAGCAAGCTAAACATTCAACAATACAAACTAGAATAAAACTTTTTAGATTATACACTATAAAAATAGAGCTAAAAACCAAAAGAGCATGCAAACCTCAATCTAAGAAGCCTCCAAGTGTGTAGAAGATTTGTCCAAGGATGGAATGTGTGCTCAAATTCTATGCTCAATCTTCAAAGGATGTAATTTTGGGAATGATTTTGGCATTATGAGGTTGCTTTGGATGTTTTTGGTTCTCAAATTAGCATTATAACTTTGCTCAAGTGGTGGATGAAAATGAAGAAGGAGATGGCTCAATTTATAGGAAAATGGAAGGGTGAATGGATGGTCAAGATGAAAACCTAAGGAAGGGCCAAGATGGATTTTAGAGGGAGCACATGGATTGTGCTTTCTCAAATGCATCTCATTGTGACAAGTGTCACAATGGGAGAGGTTGGAAGAGGTGGGGGAATGTGATCATTTTGGGAGATGTGAGAGGGGACAAATGTGTAAGAGAAGGATGGAGTGTGTCAGAGGCCTATAAGAGCATTTAAGGTTGACATGAGGTGAGGGAATTGGGGGATGTGAGGATGTGACATGGGGGTTGACTTGGGTTGGCTTAGGATTTCTTAATCCATGGATTATGATTGTGCAAATATTTAGGAGGTGATTAGGTTTGGATTAGGAGGCAAGTGGGAGTTTTAGGAGGATGTGATGGGAGGAGAGAGAATGAGTGGAGGGTTGGATTAGCTAATCATGGGTCATTAGCAAATTAAGAAGGACTAGTATGGGTGAATGGGTTGGGTTGAGTATGAACCACATATTAGGAGTTTTGGGATGGGTTTAGTTGAGGGTTAAGGGTTAGAATTAAATATTTATTTAATTCTAAATAAGAGGGAAAAGGGGGTTTCACAAATTAATTTAATTAGATAAGTATATCCATTCAAATTAATAGAATAAATAGGGATTAATTAATTATTAGACTATAGGTTTTTCATTTAAATAATTAATTGGACTATAGTTAATTAATTAAATTAATTAACTAGGGAATGACATAAATTAACCAAATAATAGTATTTAATTAATAGGATGTCCTAGGAGGGAACTAAATCTGATAAATAAATTATGTAATCAAATTTAGGTGTCTATAGATATGATGTATAGTTTGATAGCAAGTTTTTTGTGTAAGTTAAGTTTAGCAACTTCGTCATATTGCTTTGTTGCCATTAATGACAAAGGGGAAGATTGTTGGAAAGTTGACTTTACTAGATTACATGACTAATTTTTATGTTGTCATTATGGAAACAAAGTCATATGAAGTTTTGATGTTAGTGCACTAACTTGGAAGATCATAATTTGTTTAAGTATGGAAGACAAAGCAGACAATGAAGCACCTGATGATCAAAGCATCGACACACGTGTATGATCGAGTTTTGGTATGTGCCCTTGGATATAAGCTTTTGATTATGTTATTATGCTAAGTCTAAGAAAGCATGGTCATATTTGATAGTATTGAGAAGTTACAACAATTCTAAGTGACACTGGCAGTCAAGCGACAGAGTAGAATAGAGCATGCAGCCGACAGATAGGTTTTTTATTAGTGTATATCATTTTGTTTTGTAAAGGCTATGAGCCTATTATAATAGTGATGTAAACATTTTATTATCATTGTATGTGTTAGGTTTTAGGCCGACACAGTAGTTAGTTTTAGTTGCACCCATTCAACATGTGTATATATGACATGCACTTTTGTATTTAAGAAGACAGAGTATGGAAGATATATAGAAGAGAAGAAGTATGCGAGTTCAATCACTATGAGATAAAGCTATAAAATAATTTAGAGTAACAACGCATAAAAGGAACTAATAAGACAACAATGTCAAAGGATTAGTTCACCCTTGCAGATATAGTGTGTATCTGACAACCGGGAGGTTGTAGCCTTCTTCATTGAGCAATCCACCCCTAACAGGTTTTTGTTCTATCAAGACTCCTAAAAGATTCATTGTACTTAGTATTGTAATGACTTCTCCTAACAGGGAAAAGGAACATTAACAGGTTCATAAGACTAGTACAATTATTCGTGGGTGCTAATTCCCACCAGGGTTTTCCTCTGGCCAAGGTTTCCCCGTAAACATATCTTGTGTTATGTGTTATGGTTGAATGTTTCATTTTCTTTACTATTCTTTTTAGTATTTAGGTAATTGGGCTAAGTTTCAAGAATAAAAAAAACATTAATTATAGAACACTAATTCACCCCCCCCCTCTTAGTGTTCCCATTCTTAACATCTTTTCTCAAGTCTTTCTATGGCCCTTTCTTTGGTGTTATCATGGGGATTATTCTCTATATTTTATTATTCTTCTTCCCTTGAATCATTCTCTAGGATATTTTCTATGGCAAGAGGAGTTTTTCCAATGTGAACTTCCCCTTCCTGGGTACTAAAAGGGTTTTTTCTTCACCTTTATTTGTAGGCAATGTGCCTTGATTATCTATCTAGGATGGAGGCATGACTAGTGAGGGTATCGTTGATTCCAATGGTCTGGTTTCCTTAGAAGACAATGATTGTTCCTCAACCCTTTTATTCTCTTCTTCTATTTTATCTTCTTATATGTTTCTCCTTTCTTCATCCACCCTTTTCTCAACTTCTTCTTCATGGAGGTGAGCATCTTCATCAATCTTTTATTCTTCTTCTTTTCGCCAGAGCTCTTCTTCTTGATCTTACCTGCATTTTTGCACTTCTTCCATTTCTGTCACTCCCCAAAGGACATCTACACCCTTCTCTAGGATTGTCTCCTCAATCATTCTCTCCTCTTTAGCCACATAGTGTAGGTCTCCTTATTCATCAATATGGAAGAAATTTTTGATGTTCATCTAAGAGATCTCCAGTAGGTCTTTCAGAGTGTTGTTTATTCTGGGGGAGGAAGTAGAAGGGATTTCATGGACCTCGACCAAATTTTCAAGTTCTAGGCTTGGGTCTATATCTGTGGAAGGCATGTGGGCCTTCTACTTCTTCCTCCTTTCGAGAGGTGCCCCAATAGCTGCTTCTACTTCTTCAATTTCTTCCTCAACAAATGGAAGACCAAATGGGGTAGTCAAGAAGGGCATTGGAGCACTTCGGGGTTGAGAGCCTACCAAGGTGGCATCAAGGCCAAAGGTGACGTTAGCCCATGCTACTTCTACCACCTTCTGGGATCGCTCTACCTATTCATTTAATTGCCTCATGAGAGGCTCTGGTAGCAGGTCAGACGGTTGGGATGACTCGTCAACTTTTTAGTTCCCTTGGGCTTTGGAATATTCTATTGCCACATGTATGGAATTGGTAGCTCCTTTAGGATATGTGTCCAAGTAGATGCTCTTTAGACATGCTCTCCAAAAATGACCATGAATTTTCTCAATAATAGCTTTGGATACAACCTCAATAGTCAAAATCTTTAGGGTATCCTAATCTACCGAATGAAGTCTCAACTTATCAATTATTGAATATTTATACTTAGGGTCTTCAAGGGACCCACTATCCAAAAACTTATGTGGGAATGAAGAGAGGTCGAGATGCTCCATCCTACCCTTTGACATTCTTAGGTGATGCTTGTATTGGACATCAAAATCATCCTGGAAGTCTTTCCAAAAATCTTCCAGGTGTAGCTCATGGGGTTGAGATCCCTAGGGCATTGCTTTCTCAAGGTTAATGTGTGGATCATAGTTGTTGTGCCTAAGTAAAAATTTAGTTAAATTTAAACTAATCAATTCACTCTCTTCTTCTCGGGTCACTGCGAGGGTGTAAGTTTATTTTCTGTGGGTGATGGGGAAGGTGACCAAGGCAATATTTTTCACAACCAATAGGGATGAACCTCAAGAATCTATCTTCAAAATTCCAATAAAATAATTTTGTCTCCGCAATGTTTTGACAACAAAAATGGGTTTCCTGTAAACCTAGTGACCCGAATGTAGGTGTGTTGTGAAAATTGGATGAAATAACATCCCCATGGGTTGATCATGGCCATTGCCTCTAGAGACAGCCTGAAACCTACATCTCTTGTTAGCACCTTAACTCCATGAAAAACAAAGGCATTGTTAACTCTACTAGAATTCCAGAAATACTCACCCATTGGATCTAGGGAAAATGATCTCATGGGGTAGAATGTCTCATCTTTTTTCTGAGGACACCAACTGTGTCCAATCCTCTGATTCCTCTATACTTCTAGGCTAGTGACCACAAAACAAAAGATGTCATATAGAAGTGGCTATCCACCTCCACCTTCCTTATTTGAATATCTACATGATTAGAAATAATGGTTGCCCAATCAAAATATTGTCTCTAAGTGGTCATGTAGTAGAGGAAATAATACATCCATGGGGAGAATTCTTGGGTGTGGGGCTTGCCAAAAACCTTGCACAAACATATTATTCTAGCCTAAATTGTCTCCTTGAAGTCAGAGTGAGGGATATCCATCTTTATCTTTTTATAGTCCCGATGGGGGCTCTTCAACCATTCTGTATTTAGGACATGTCAGGCTGTGTCTCCTGCCCCTAAGAATTATGCCACTGAGAACACCCATGTCATTATGAAGGCATCCTTAAAGAATGGGATTCTCTAAGTTTTGGCAATGGCATCTTGGTCTAAGGAGGCAATGAGCACTCCAAAGGATGTGACAACAATGCTGATGACTATGCTGTATTTTTTAGCCATGAGAAATATTAACTTCAGAGCCTTCATGGAGTGTGGGAAGCATGCTACTTGGATGATCCCAGAGGCAGTGATATTAATGAACAATGGATCATTGGCTTGCCTTATCTAGTGTATTATTTTTTGGAGGCCTCTTAGTTAGGCCCACATGTTGAAGTCAGTGTGTGAGATCTCCCAGATGGTAGTTTCAATCTGGGACCCTTGGATTGCCCCATCCTTCTTGTACTTCATTACCAGTGAGAGTTTTTCCAAGGCATTTTCTTCTTTTGACTTATTTATTGGGGTTTTCGATGAACTAGGGAGCTCCAAACTTCTAGCAGGGGGTCCTGTTGCTGTCATTTTCCTGATTATATCCTGCAAGACTGGATGACCATCAGAATGATATAAATGATATGGAATATGATGGAAATTTTGAACCCCAAGACTTTGGTGACCACTTGTTTCTTTACTTGGAAAGATGAAACATCACTCAGTAATAAAGGATATCGGGGGAAACGTCTCCCTTGTGAGAAAACCATGAGACACATAATGCATGACCAAGAAAGCCAGAGTCCGAAGATGATGACTTGGTGAACTGTCAAAATTTTAAAACATGTTTTTTGAGAACTACCAAGACGTCTGAGAACTGAGATCTCGAAATGATAAGAAGTACAACAGATAGTTGATATAATAATTTAATTAATGACAGGTCATTTCCCAAGACGGACATACATACATCCATGTGTGCAAAGTTATGGAATTTAATCTTACAATTGGCATGACAAAAGGGGCATTAATGACCAACTAAGACAAATTTGAATGTTTGCTTGTGGGAACTAGTGTCACCATTAAGGTAACAACGAAGGACACAAGACACAACTTAAAAAGAAACTATTTTGGCCTCATGGACTCGATCTTATGACCAAGGTGGGTTCTACAATTCAACAGGAATCGCCTCTTATCGATAGAATATAGACCATATTGACTTAACTTGGAGTCCATAATGGTTATTGTTAATGCATGGCCTAATGGACCTTGCAAAGAATTCAAACTAAAACCTATTTACAAACACCCACTTTACATCATGTACACCGCCTAACTTTACAAGGAACATAACATATATATACATAGCCATTTACAGAGGGCATGCAGAGGGAGCCCACACTAATTACAGGTATTCATAATGAAACTTACAAAAAATTTACAAAATTTACAAAAATCCACATTAATGTACACTATAAAGAAGGGGTTGAACCAGTCGTGGAAGACAAACACATGACAAATTGATAAACAGGCCTAAAAAGCTATGTGCCAACCCTACTTACAAGGAAAATTTCTAGGTGACACAAACAAAAGGAAAGAAAGGGGAACACCAGCAAACAAAGCCAAACCAAGAGTAGAAAGAAAAAAAAAATGATAACCAAGAAGAACCTACCCAAAATAATGGAATGTCAAGGTTAATGAAGGATGTTTAGGCAAAATCTTCTAAGCACTCAAAGTTATTGAATTCAAAAGTATAATGTACAAGCACTAGCAATTGCACAAATCTCTCTTTAAAGACTCAGAATTCCCAAGCACTTCACACTTCACAACTAGGGTGACCCCACAATAGTGGGTCGCACTTTTTTAGACATGCTAATTTTTGCTGAAATAACACATTTTTAATAAAATATGATGATTTAAGCTTTGAGAGGTTCCATTTGAAGGAATTAATTACAAATGGTTAGCTCAAAGCCTCTTAGATTAAAAAAAAAATTATATAACATCTATACTCCTCATTCATACCTATAATGGAGTCTCCTTCGTACCTATTAAAATGCTGACAAAAAATCACTCTGACTTTATGTTTTGACAGATCAAATGAATCCATTTGAAAATCCTATCTATGTAGTATGATGCTATTCAGAACAAGCTTTCTAACGAATATAATTTTAATACATATTGAGTTCATTATCACTTTCAAATATTACTTTAACTAAACATAGGTCGTTTGGTCATTTGACAACCTGTCTCTTCAAGACTTCAAGAAAAATAGTAAATTACAAAAAAAAATTATGAAAAATATGTAGGAAAAGAGTATTTGTGTTATTACCTTTCTATAAAAAAAAAAGAAAAAATGAATTTCCATATACACAGATCAAGTTAGAGCGATCCAAGTGACCTTATGTCGAAATTACAATTACTGTCACTTTAGAACTTAATAAACTATGAAATATTGACCCAGAATGAATGAAACCAATTGCATCCTTTAGATATTGAAGTTACAAAGATAATCTTGAAAGAATTACATCGTTATCATTTTTTTTTTTTAAGTTATGCTTATCCAAGTGATTGTAACTCCTTAAAAACACAATTTTTTCACGCAAACCATTTTTCGAAGGAGAAGGAAAAATAAATTTAAATGAATTTTAATTTTTTTTTAAAATATATATTTAGAAACTAGAAAGAAATTTCTAAAAGACTCTAGTTTACATCATCTTTAAATTCCTAATAGTTTTGCAGCAATAGATGTTTGAAAGTGAAGTTTTTTCTCAGAATGTTGATCTTTGTGTCAAAGTTGGCCAAAAAGTGGGACCACCCACTAATCACTCAGAAGGTAATTTTTGCTTAGGGTAAATGTAAAAATGAGGGGTAAAAGCCTTTTATAATTTTGAAGGAAGTGCATTAATTATTGATTGGAATTCCAAAGGCGGATAAAATTCAAATTCTAGACCTTGAGACACCCAACATTCACTTCCTCAAGCAAAGATAGAAATGATGATGCTGACACCCCGAAGTCCATAATTCTTGGCAACACACAAGAGGACACTCCAGGATCCCAGATCTTGGAGAAACACAAAATAAAAGATGATTAAGGACAAAGAAAAACAAAGACAAAAATGGGGACCTGACATTTTTTCGAACAAAATGTATGGACGAGTATGCAGAGCATAACAAATCCTACTCCAAGTTTTTGATATTTGATGAGCATACAACCAACATGCCCCTTATCATAAAAATAGTCACCTGCCCAACTAAACCATCCATGCACTATCATTACCTGACAACTAGGTGCTTGGAGGCTAGGAGAGTTCACTCTTCGGTAAACATCTTCAAACAAAGTTGGTCGGTACTCTGATACCTGGTGATAACTCTCACAATATTGGAAAGTTTGTCACAAAGTCTCATCAACACCATGAAGGGGATGGAACCCACAAATATCTCTATAGAAATGTAGATGACTCGGTTAAGGGTAAATTACAAAATAGAATGCATAATCATTTAGGTACACCACTTGGAGTGCATTGCTCAATTACAAAATAGAGTGCTCAAAATCTTATAAAGCACATTGCTTACAAAAGAGTTTGGACTACAATCCAAAATAGTGAAATGAAAAGTAGCATCACATATGCCAGTACAGTTCCATGTGAGTACATAATAATCTAACCACTATAATCAGGTACAAAACATCTCATATCTTCGTACAATATCCTCATTTCATCGAATCATCTACATCCCTTTAATCAACACAAAAAAATGATCTTATATAGCTATTATCAATGTATAATAGGTCCAATGTTGGCTCCACTAGTAAAATAGGTAATATGTACAACCTCAACCAAAACATCGATCAAATCTTCATGCTAACCTATACCAAGATATAGATAACATGTAGCATGTCAATTCTACCAAAATAAGCAATCAAACTCATTGGATCATCGATCTAGTAAGATCATTTGATATCTAACTCTTTCTATCAATCTGATATTCAAAACATCATAACTCAACTGAAACATCATATCAGCTTTTGCAATCATAGAATATACTTCAACAAACCTTCTATCAAGTTCTCTACTTATAATAAAACTAAACATATCCATATCGATCATATTACTAAGCATGTATATTGTTGCCTGTATATCCATACTTAGCCAATTATCCATCCTAGCCTTCGGTATACACAAAATATGGTAAGAGACCATAAGAAATAAGTATAGTTTCCATCAATGATAACATACAACTAAGTTACAATAGTGTCTCTTACCCAACAAATAAATTATGATGATAGTTGATTGACTTATGTTTAATGAGATAGGAACACTTACCTTGGTGCATTATAAAGAATATTGACCAATAAAGCTTATAATTCAATGTATATCTCTTGAAGGTGATCAATAGGTTAAATAATTTTTCTTGAGTAGCGATGTTAGGGAACCTATGAGGACTTAGGTTGGTTAGCAATATTGTATTCAAGCATTGTAAACAAGTGTTTCTTTATGTATTAGATATTATGCATATCATATTAGTTAACAAAAAAAATCCTTGCATCTTTTAGTAGTTAGATGGCTTGTCCTCTTGGGTTCCCTAGCGGGGCGTTACACCAAAATTGTTAAGGCTACCATTACTTTGATCCAAATGAGGAGAATATGCAAAGGGACTCCAACATATTTACATATAGGTTGAGTTAAAACTCAATTATATACATTCAAGGGCTTATCCATAACATTTTTAAAAATGCCCATACCTTAATCCTAAGATCTTGTTTTAGCATAAAATGAGAGTATGATGGAAAAATCAAACTAATTGGGTTGGACATGTGTTCATTGCATATAATGAAACAATTCCAATTTATAATAAGATTGTGTATTGACATTATGATTGAGTCAATAGCTATTGTGACCAAGTTTACTACAAAAAGGACAAAAAATAAAGTATTAAATAAAGAAATAGGCCTTTTTTTTTATCATCAACCCAATAATTAACATTCATCATTACAAAGAAAGTCGAGAAAACATTTGAGCACAAATTCAAAAGGAAAATTTCCAATAGATTCCCCTAATAATAGTCCTCTAGTAGACACATTTAGTGTAGTTATAGTTTCCCTAGTAGACATGTGTACAAAATGTAGAAGCATAAACAAAGTTTGTTAAGTGTCTAATTTGTGCATTGGTTCTATGCTCAACCTAATACATATTTAGTGTTATAGTTACAATTGCCCTAGTGGTCATGTATGCAAAATGTAGAAGCAAAAACAAATTATATTAAGTGATTTTTTTGTGCCCCTAAAAACCCTTGGCATGGACTCCAAGTACATGATAGACCTTGTTAACTGCCATTCAAATTGTTTATGACAAAGATTGTTAGTATTGATATTCAGGTGATTTACCATTCTAATAATAGATGTCATTAATTAGTTGCACTTACCAACTTTTTTATAAGTTGATATTATAGTCGTTACCCTCGTATATTATATTGAGAAGTATCTGAAGTGTATAAATTGCTAAACTTCACAAGTCACAAGCTCACCCTAACACCCTGTATAGACAAACCCTATTAATTAATATTCATAGAATTTGTCATTCTAATAATAGATGACATTAGTAATCATTTACCAAATTTTGTTGTAAGTTAGGTAATACCTATCAACTTTACTCTTGTATATTATGTTGAAAAGGATTTGAAATTTATTAACATTCACCATTACAAAGAAAGTAGTAAAAGTGTTCGAGCACAAATTTAAAGAGAAATTTTCCTATAGGTTCTTCTACTAGTAGTGTCATAATAAACATGTTTATCATAATTGCAAGTGCTAAAATGTAGAAGCATAGATAAAGTATGCAAAAAAAAATTTTTTTGTCAATGCTCACCCAAACAACTATTTGTATAGACTCCAACTCCTTTTATTATTGAATAAAGAAGATTACAATAACTCCAACTCCTTAACAAACCTTATTAGTATTTGCCCGTAAGGCATAGTAGTATTGTAATGAATTTTGGATTCTACTAGTTAACTAGTTATTAAAAACAATCATATGAACCAATTATTTTTAGGTTCTTTTTTATTTTTCAAATTTATTTTATTATTCTAAAGTTTACATGCATGTTATTTAAGTTTTTAAATTATAATTATTTTTTTTCCTCATTATGATATGTTAATAGATTTGAGGTGTTATACATGAATTTTTAGGAATGATTGCAGAATATAAACAATTCTTTCTTCTCTTAAGCCATATCAATGTTGGAAATAAATGTAAGGGTTTTAAATGGTTTTGGAAACATTTTTTTTCTCATAATTGTTATGATATAAATATTAAAAATTTTAAAAATTATTTAAAAAATAAAAGAATAGAAGAGTATGTTATATTGTATTGTAGTTTATTTTAATTTTCTTTTATAAGTTAAATATAATTATAATATTATAATTATATTAATTTTGTTATTATAATTTTTTATTATTAAAATAATAGTTAATGTCAAATTATATATTATTATTTTTTATTTTTAAATTTTAATATCAAATATATAAAATTAAGTCAATTATATTACCTCTTTATTATTTAAAATATAATAATATATTAAATAAATTTAAAAAATTATTTAGTTTAAATTTAATAAAATTATATGTTAATACAATTAAAAATACAACTAATTAAATAACTAAAAGCAAGTACTAGCCACTACATGGCACTTGTTAACAAATTGATATTCACATTGAGATTTACCATTCTAGTAAATTGATGTCATTAGTTAGCATATACCAGACTTTGTTGTAAATTAAATAATACATGTCACCTTTAGTGTCCTTGAAATGGCTTTGAAATATATTAATTGGTCAATTTTCATGTTTTCACCTTTACCATATACTCTATTCTTTTTATATTGAATTTAGAAAAATTAAAAAACCAAAATGTCATGTTCCCTTTTTAACATATTGAATCAAATCAAAGCATTATTACAAGGAAAAAGCTACCATGTATTCCATTCTTAAAACAATGTGGGGTCATAAGTTGTTAGTAATTTTAGTGTAGAAGATTCCAAATTTAAACTTGAAGAAAGTGGATAAAATTGTAGTGGGTATTTCATTCTTAGCACAGTGTGGGGTCATAAGTTGTTAGTATTAAATTGTAGTGTACAAGATTCTAAATCTGAACTTGAGAAAAGTGGAGAAAACCCATTTGATTTTATAGTGGGGATTCCATTCTTACCAGATTGTGGGGTCATAAGTTGTTAATATTACATTGCAATGTAGAGGATTCCAAATTAAAACTTGAGGAAAGTGGAGAACCCATAGAGTCCATAGTGGGGGAGGATTCCATATAGGGAGGATTCCATGATTAGGGCTTCAATTAGAGTGGATGCATGATTTCAAGTGGGTCCCTCCAACACATACAGACATCCTCTTTTTAAGCAAGAGAGAATTCCATGGTTAGGGCTTCAATTAGAGTGGATGTATGATTTCAAGTGGGTCCATTCATTACACATCCTTTTCAACCAAGAGAGAAGATTCCATAATTGAGCTTCCAATAGAATAGATGTATGATTTCAATGGGTCCTCCAATTCAAAAAAAAAAGAAAAGATATATTGTCCAAATAGAAAATGAAGAAAATTATGTGCCCTCCAAGAAACCCAGATAGAAATACATAAGCAAAGAAAGGTAAACCTTTGGACACTCCAATGGATACATATAACATTGTAGGTTTCGGAGAAATGGAGGGAACAGGGGGGGGGGCGTAAAGTTGGGGAATTATTTTAGTAATAAAAGGTACAATGAACTAGGTTTTATGTGGTGGGGGAAGGAAGAAGGACAAGGACAAAGCAGGGGGGTAAAGTAGTTTAAAGTTCCCTGTTCTCTGCTCCCCAATAAGTAGCGTACGATGTTGATTAGAAGGGGTGCAAGTGCATGGTCATGTCCATATTAGCTGTAAATTGAATGCATTGAAGGGCCATAACAACAGCGACTTGACATTGCACGGCCAGTATTATGGGATTGCAAAATCTACAATTGTCTGTACGGTTGACCCTTGGCTTTCCTCAAGAGCCCCTCTGTACTCTGCACGGCGTCCTCCGTGTCACTACCAAACATGCTTTCCAAAGGAAAAAGTTTCAGTAAGTAATGAACGCATCCAAGTACACTCTTTTGTACATACATTACGTGACAGTTAGTTTTTACAGACACCCATCTCCGAATTCTGACTGACTGAAGAGTCACTCATTCACAGTCTCCGTGTAATTTCAAGTCATGTAACCTATCCGTGACTGCCTTTCCCCAAATATTCTCAACCCATATTTGAGCCTGGTTCTAAAATGGGCCTTTTGCAGTCTTACTAAACGGGGAGGCTCCCCATTTGTGGCAGGACATGCAAATGTCCGTTGATTTTCCCCAAGCCAGAACTGCCTTGGTAAGAGAGAAATGGGTGGGTCAAGCTTTGCTAATAGGACGCCAGTTTGTACCTTTGAAAGTCACAGACAAAGTAAAAGCAAAGTAAATGCCCTGAAATAAAGACTAGGTATCAATTTCTTAATGCCGGCTTCTCAAAATGGAGGGGGCTAAGTTTCCTACAAAATGTACTATTGACCAAATTCTGAAAATCAGAAAATACAATAGATTTTGGCAAAATTTTTAGCATCTGTTTTTTAGGATCTACATATTTTGTGGTTGAAAACCACAAAAAAATTGTAAAAAAATCACTGTATTTTCACAAATTTGAAAAAAAAAAGTTTGAATTTTTGTCTTTAGTGAGTTTTGTAGGAAGATTAGCCGGTGCCCCCAAAATTCCTTTCCCATTCTTACATGTGTATAGAGGAAGGGGTTCAATAATAGTAGTTGTCTATATTTTAATTATTGTTAATAGATTTTGTAAATTAAAAGTCTATTAAAATTTATCTATTAGGTAAATCGCTTCTTATTAGTAAATCTAGTAGTTCAAAAAAAATCAGTTATGTGTTTTAATTACCTATCCATATATTTCACTAATTAAAAGTCCACTAAAAATTATCTAGAGGGTCAAATGCATCCCATTGGTAAATCTAATAGTTGAGAAAATAGTTAGTTCATGTCTATGTTTCTAAATTACCATTTATTCAATTTGGTTAATTAAAAGCCAAGTAAAAATCATTTAGTGGGTCAATAGTTGTCCATTGATAAACCTAATAGTCGCAAAAAAAGTTAGTTACTGTCAGCATTCTAATTATTGTTTAATCAATTTTGTTAAGTAAAAGCCAACTAAAAACCATCTAGTGGATCAATAGCCACCCATTAGCAAACCCAATAGTTGGGGGAAAAAAGTTAACCATTGTTTGTGTTCTAATTAACATTTCTTGGATTCCAATAATTAAAACCTACAAAAAATCATCTAGAGGGTCAATAGTTGCCCATTGACAAACCCAATACTTGGAAAAAAAGTTGGTTATTGTCTGTTCTAATTACCTATTATTGGATTTCGCTAATTGAAAGCCTACTAACAATCATCTAGTGGGTCAATAGTCACCCATTGGTAAACCCAATAGTTGAAAAAATAAAACTTAGCTATAGTCTATGCTCTAATTACTATTTATTGGATTTCGTTAATGAAAATTCCATTGAAAATCGTGTACTAGGTCAATATTTGTCCACTAGGAAACCTGATAGTTGGAAAAAAAAAAGTTAACTATGATATATGCTCTAATTACTATTTATTACATTTTTCTAATTAAAAGTCCACTGAAAATCATCCAGTGGGTCAATAGTCACCCATCATTATACCCAATAGTTGGATAAAAGGTTAGTTACCATGTATGTTCTAATTATAGTTTATTGGACCGCGTTAATTAAAAGCCGACTATAAATCATCTAGTGGGTCAAAAGCCGCCCATTGGTAAACCCAATAGTTGGAAAAGAAATGTTAGTTATCGTCTATGTTCTAATTACCTTTTATTGAATTTTGCTGATTAAAAGCCCACTAAAAATCATCTATTGGGTCAATAGCTACTCATTGGTATACCCGATAGTTCAAAAAGAAGTTAGTTTTTGTCTAAGTTCTCATTACCTTTTAAAGGATTTTGCTAATTAAAAGCCCACTAGAAATCATCTAGTAGGTTAATAGTTGTCCATTGGTAAACCTAATAGTTGGGAAAAAATATTAGATCAATTGTGCAAACTTTATGGCGGTCAAAACGAACAAATAATGGGGCAATAAGGAAATGGCACGTCAACTCAAAATGACCTTTGAGTCTCAAAATGCCCTTTCGACTTATGTGTGTATAGGGGAAGGGGTTCAATTATCATCTATGTTCTAATATTTTTTATTGGATTTCACTAACTAAAAGCCCACTAAAAATCATCTCCGATTAGTGAATCTAATAGTTGGGAAAAAAGTTAGTTCATGCCTACATTCTAATCACTATTTATCAAATTTCACTTATTAAAATCCCACTAAAAAAATCTAGTGGGTCAATAGTTTCCCATTGGTAAACCCAGTAGTTGGAAAAAAATGGTTGTCGTCTATGTTCTAATTAGCTTTTACTGAATCTTGATAATGAAAATCCCACTAAAAAATCTAGTGGGTCAATAGTTGTCCATCGATATACCAAATAGCTGGAAAAAATGTTACTCTACATATGTTCTAATTCATTGGAACCAATTTTCCACAATCCATAACATGTAATGTAAGCTTTTTTTGGATAAAACTACATGAATATTTTCATTTGGCATTTCAAATCGCTCACAGTGATTCATCAATACAAAAAGAATTAGAAACGTCGAACAAAAAAATACTCACACAATTTTATTCAAAAATAAGATTACATTATATATTCTAATTATTGTTAATTGGATTTTGGTAATTAAAAGCCAACTATAAATCATCTAATGGGTTAATACCCATGCACCTAATAGTCAAGAAAAAGTTATTAGATTAATTGTGCAAATTTTTTGGTGGTCAAAATGAATAGATAGAAAGGAGATAGGGAAATGGAATGTCTGTTAGGATTAGGTAATACTGAGAGGGGGGTGAATCAGTATTACTGAACTTTGATTTAAACTTTAACCAATTATAAATAAACTCAAAGGGTGGCTTCTGGGATGTTTGAAGGCTCACAAGTTGGGAAGGACAGTTTGCTTGGTGCTAGTAAAGCAGTTTCTCAGGAAAAGCATGGTGGCTCCTCGGGTGTGTGTATTGGTGACCCCTCAAATGTCGTTCAATGCTCGGAGTGGTCTCGGCCATTAATCAATGCTATGGGATCCGGCTAGGATGTGGTTTCTAGTCATGTGTCTACTGCTGATGTGGTTGTGTCTCATGGAACGGGTTGGGAGTCTTCTCCTCAACCATGTATGGAATCTGGTTGGGGTTATTCATTGCACGGTGTTAATGCTTCGGCTTCAGGTGAGGGATCCGAATACGTAGAAATGGAGGAGTGAGATATTTAGGATAAGAAATATCAATTTTTTGAAAATTTTGATATCCTATCGAATTTAGTTTGATTTTGTAAATTGGAGGAAGTATCGTCTCCATATTGTATACACGGTACTCTTTTGCCATCGATATAAGTATTTTGTAAATATTGATGATATAAACATTTTGTATTTTGTGATGATTTCAGGTTTTCTTACTGATTCTTTCCCGGTTGAGTATTTTTGAATCAGATTTATTTAATAAATATATTCAGTGGCTAGCCCACTTTTGCCAAAAAAAAAAAAATAGTACTAAATGAAAAGAACAATAAAACATAACACATAACTCATGACACCATGATTTGTTCTCGAGGAAACCCTGGCCAAGGGAAAACTCTGGTGGGGATGGTACCCACAACTATGCACTAAAATATTGTATCCCTGTTAGGAGATCTAGCCCTATTAGGAGCTGATGATTACATAGTAAATTTCAATAGTTGGATAAAAGGTTAGTTACCATGTATGTTCTAATTATAGTTTATTGGACCAGGTTAATTAAAAGCCCACTATAAATCATCTAGTGGGTCAAAAGCTTGTTGGATACAATTGTCTGAAGGACATTGTTGGATTAACTATGTGTTGTCTTTGATGTCACACAAATGTCATATCAATTATCGCTCTCAGTATCTACCGAGTTCAGTCGGTCAGCTAAGCGGTTCTCAGTATCTACCGAGTTCAGTTGGTCAGCTAAGCGGTTCTTAGTATCTACCGAGCTCAGTCGGTCAGCTAGGCAGTTTTTAGTGTCTACCAAGTTCTCTCGGGTGTCTAAAGGAAACATGACAGGATAACAGTGTTAACCGAGCCTCCTCAGTTATCGAAAGAAAATTAGTGGTTACCGAGCTCTCTCGGTCTCTAAAGGATGTTGCAGAATTCGCTGTGGTTACCGAGTTCTCTCGGTCACCAAAGGAAATCTTTTTTAGGATTAATGTTTACTGAGCAAGGTTGGCCCTTTAAAAGAATTTTATTATTACAGTTTGTTTATCCCAGCCGACTGTTATAATAATTATTAGTGCCAACTTGACAATCTAAATGATTATGAAATATATATATAGAAGGTCAAATGGTGAATAAAATATACAGCATGCAAAAATCATTTTGAAGAAAGGTGTGTGCGAATTTTGAAGGATGGTTAGATATCCTTGAGGAACAGAAAAGATTTAATTGATCAGTAAGGATCTAGTGGAACAGAACAGAGATCTATATTCAGCAATTCAGTTGCAGGTTATTTCATTGTTACTCTCTAGCAATTGTAGCAGTGATATCAAAATCTCTTAACCGAGTTGGTTTAACAACCATTTTGTAAATCCTCTAACAAGGTCACACCTAACAGTGTGTTTTGTAACCTTTTACTGGGTTGGCTTCTAACCGGGCATCACTTCAGAAGAGTGAACAATAGTAACTAGTTACATTGGTGGTTTTTCCCATATTGGGTTTCCACGGTAAATCTGGTGTCTCTTGTGTTCATGTTATTTTCTTTATTCATGTAAGTTAATCAGTGATGAATGCTTAAGAACAGTTTAATTATTACACACTTCAAGGATCAAGTTTTCAGCATTTCTCTATATATTTACCGAGTGACACAGTAAATAATTTGTTAAGATATTTAAGGGATCAGTGGTAATATTTTTGTGGTTAACTGATTCACCCCCCCTCTCAGTTACTGCATCTATATTTCCAACAATTGTTATCAGAGCTTTTGGTGCTTGCAGGAAGGGTTTCAAGGACCTAAGCTAAAGATCAGGATGTCTTACAAAAGAGAAATTCCAAGACTTAATAGAAATAACTTTTTAGCATGGCAAGGTCTCATGAGATTACATCTGGCCTCCATTGGTGATTCAGGATGCAAATACATTGATCAAGAATATACAATTCCTACTGGTACATTAACTGTTGAAGACATTGCAGAGAAAAAGAACCATAACACTATGATGATAGACATTGCATCAGCTCTTAGCTATGAAGAATTTGATGAAATCAAAGACTGCACAACTGCTCATGAAATGTGGAACAAGCTGAAGAAAATCTATGGCGGTGATGACAATGTGAAGAGAGCCAAAGCAGAGAGCCTAAGAGGACAGTTTGATCAAATGAAAATGAGAGAAGAAGAAAACATTGCAAAATATGTTGAAAGGATCAAGACAAGTGTTAGTGCAATCAGAGCTTCTGGAGGAAAAATTGATGATGAAATGGTTATAAGTAAGGTTCTTAGAACATTGCTCCCTATTTATGCAATAAGAGTTTCTGCTATTCAAGAAAGAAGATGTGAAGAAAATCACAATATAACTTTGGATGCCTTAGTTGGAAGATTGATAGCCTTTGAACTGGATAACTATGACAACTATGTTCCAACTTCTAAAAATATTGAATCAGCTTTTGAGGCCAAACTTTCACTCAAGAAAGGGAAGAAAATCCAATCAGAAAGTGAAGAAGAATCAAAGGAAAGTTCTGATAGCGATCTTGAAGTTATTGAAGCATTACTTGCAAAGAAGTATTCAAGAGGCAGAGGAAAATACAGAGGTAAAACTCCTTTAATCTATTTTTCATGTGAATAAATTGGTCATATTGCAGCTAGGTGTCCAAACAAGCAAAGCAAAGATGAGAAGAAAAATTACAAGTACAATGGCAAGAAAAATTTCAAATCATTCAAGGATAAAGGTAAGAAAACATGTTTCTTAGCTAAAGATTTGGATGATAGTGAAGAAGAAATTGTTTTCATTGTTGTAAAAGATGAATCTGATAATGATGAAGATGAGATGGCACTTATCTCTCATATAAGCAAGAATGATACATGGATTATAGACAGTGGATGTTCACATCATATGACTGGTGACAGGACCAAGTTTGAACACTTTGAAAACTTTGATGGTGGTAATGCAAGGTTTGGAAACAATGAACCCTGTTGTATAAAAGGAAAGGGACAAATTTCATTAACCAAAGAACTTATATGTGATAATACATATTGGGTCAAAGGACTAAAGCATAATCTTCTAAGTGTAGCACAGCTAATCAACATTGGATTCAAGGTTGAATTCATGAATGGCAAAGCAAGACTGCTGGATGACAAAGGAAAACTGATAGGATCAGGCAAACAAACCAAAGGTAACCTATTTTATCTTGATCTTGGTGATTACTCATGTTTTATTACTCAAATTGAAGAAAGTTGGTTATGGCACAAAAGGTTATGTCATGTAAATTTTGACAACATGATGAAAATAAGCAAATTCAAGAAAGTAAGAGGTATTCCTACTTTGAAGAAACCTGATGTTGGTCTATGCAAGAATTGTCAAATTGGTAAAATGGGAAAGTCTAGTTTCAAAAGTAAAAACTATCAGTCTGAAGATATTTTGGAAATTGTGCATACTGATTTATGTGGACCTATTGAAATTGAGAGCTATACCGGAGAAAAATTCTTTATTCTCTTTGTTGATGATTATTCTAGAATGATGACTATTATGTATTTAAGAGAAAAGTCTGAAGCATTTGAGAAGTTCAGATGCTATTTAGCAAGAGTAGAAAAGGAAACAGGAAAAAGAATAAAATGCTTGAGATCAGACAGAGGTGGTGAATTCATCTCCCATGAATTCAATAATTTTTGCATTTAAAGAGGAGACAAAAGACAGGTATCAGCCCCGAGAACTCCTGAGCAGAATGGAATAGCTGAAAGAAGGAACAGATCTATCATGGACTGTGCAAGGACTCTAATGATTGAAAAGAACATTGCTATGAAATACTGGAAGGAAGCTATCAGCACTGCAGTTCATACCTTGAACCGAGTACAGCTAAGAAAAGACACATTCAAGACTCCATATGAGCTATGGTATGGCTACAAACCAAATGTAAGTTACCTAAAAGTATTTGGTAGTAAATGTTACATCTTGAAAGAATCTAGAAAAGGAAAATTTGATGTAAAAAGTGATGAAGGAATATTTTTGGGATATTCTTGCAAAAGTAAGGCATATAGATGTCTAAATTTGTCTACTCACAAAATCATAGAAAGTGCACATGTGAGAATTGATGAGTTTGCAGAAAAGATTGAAGAAGAAAGCAAAAAGGAACCAGAGGACTATAGAAAATTTGTTTACATCGAACCTGATACATTTCCAGACACATGTAAGGATACTACATCTACCGAGCCCAGTACAGTAACTGAGTCATAAGAAGAAGTTCTAACCGAGTCACAAAGTACCGAGTCTTAGTCTGAAGCTATCGAGCAAGTATCTACTGAGCCCGAGCAATCTGAACCTGAAGATGAAGAAGATGACAATGTAACTCATTCAGGAAGCAAGGAACCTGTATTAGCCAAGTACGTCAGAAAGCATCATAAACCATATCAGATTATTGGAAACAAATCAGATGGTACCATGACAAGAAGTAAACTAAAAGGTACATGTTTATTTGCTGATTTTGAACCTAAAATTGTCAAAGATGCATTATAAAATGAAAGTTGGATTGAGGCTATGAATGAAGAAATAGAGCAAATAGAGAAAAATAAGACATGGACTCTTGTACCTAGGCCTAAAGATAAAAATGTAATTGGGACAAAATGGGTATTCAAAAATAAGTTGAATGAAGATGGTCAAGTATCAAGAAACAAAGCAAGATTGGTATGTAAAGGATATTCTCAAGAAGAAGGAATAGATTATGGAGAGACTTTTGCTCCTGTTGCAAGATTAGAAGGTGTGAGGACTTTACTTGCATATGCAGCACATAAAGGATTTAAGGTATATCAGATGGATATCAAATCTGCTTTTCTCAATGGTATTCTTGAGGAAGAAGTCTACATTGAGCAACCTGAAGGTTTTATTGATCCAGACAAAAGGGATATGGTCTACAAATTACACAAAGCATTGTATGGTCTGAAACAAGCTTCTAGAGCATGGTATGAAAGATTACATAACTATCTTACTCAGATTAATTTCAAAAGGGCTAATGACAACAACAATTTATACATCAAAGAAGGATCAGATAAAAAAATTGTTTTGGCAGAAATATTTGTGGATGATACTGTGTTTACAGGAAATGATGATCAGTGCAAAGAATTTTCAGAGCTTATGAACAAAAAATTTGAAATGTCTATGTTTGGTCAGATAAAATTCTTTGTTGGACTTCAGATTCAGCAGAAAAAAAAAATGGTATCTACATTACTTAGTCTAAATATATTAGGGAAATACTTAAGAAATTTGGTATGGAAGATTCAAAACTAGTTGGTACACCCATGTGTACTGGACTGAAGCTTACCAAAGATGATGATTCAAAAGAAGTAGATCAAACTTTATACAGATCAATGATTGGAAAATTACAGTATGTAGTACACACAAGGCGTGATATTGCCTTAGCAGTTGGAATAGTGGCAAGATTCTCGGCTAAACCCAAAGAAAATCACATGATGGCAATCAAAAGAATCTTGAGGTATTTAAGGGGAACTGAAGATTATGGCTTGTGGTATAAATTTGGAGGCAATCTGGATTTAAAAGTGTTTACTGATGCTGATTGGGCAGGAAACATTGATGACAGAAAGAGTACAAGTGGTGGAGCATTCTTTCTTGGCAAGAGGTTAGTATCTTGGACTAGTAAAAAGCAAAATTGCACATCCCAATCCACAGCAGAAGTAGAATATGTTGCTGCAACAGTAAACTACTGTAATATTATATGGTTTAAATAGCTTTTGGAAGGCATGAAGGTTGAGATCAAAGAACCAGTTGTTATGTTTTGTGATAATACAAGTGCAATAAATATTTCAAAGAATCCAGTAATGCATTCCAAAACCAAGCACATTGCAATTAAATATCACTTTGTCAAAGAATTGGTGCAGGACAAGGAAATTAGATTGGAATATATTCATACAAAAGAACAAATTGTAGATATCTTCACCAAACCACTACCTAAGGATGCATTCTTGTATCTAAGAGGCAAGTTAGGGGTCACTCCCCTGTCCGAGGTTCACTAAATAAAGTTTTAGTGATGCATCAACCAGAACATGTTGAAGATCAATCAGTTGATGCAGCATAGTCAGGGAATCATTGCATATGAATTAGTATATAAGGTACATTGATATTTACCAAAACTGTGTAAGTTGTCTTTGACATGTGTTGTCAAAGAGGGAGAGTTTGCTGTCATTTCAAGAAATTTCTAAGAAGAATAATTTGAGAAGTTAAGAGGGAGAGTTCTCAGTCTGAGAAAGAAGGTTGAAGATGATGGGAATCAGAATGAAGCTAAGGATATGTTTCTTACTCTTGGTTTCTCTGTGAAATTTCATTGTGCTATGACATGTTGTGTTGCCATCAATGCCAAAGAGGGAGATTGTTGGATACAATTATCTGAAGGATATTGTTGGATTAACTATGTGTTGTCTTTGATGTCACACAAATGTCATATCAATTATCGCTCTCAGTATCTACCGAGTTCAGTTGGTCAGCTAAGTGGTTCTTAGTATCTACTGAGTTCAGCCGGTTAGCTAAGCGGTTCTCAGTATCTACCGAGCTCAGTCGGTCAGCTAGGCGGTTTTTAGTGTCTACCGAGTTCTCTTGGGTGTCTAAAGGAAACATGACAGGATAACAGTGTTAACTGAGCCTCCTCAGTTATCGAAGGAAAATTAGTGGTTACCGAGCTCTCTCGGTCTCCAAAGGATGTTGCAGAATTCGCTGTGGTTACCGAGTTCTCTCAATCACCGAAGGAAATCTTTTTTAGGATTAATGTTTACCGACCAAGGTCGGCCCTTTAAAAGAATTTTGTTATTACAGTTTGTTTATCCCAGCCGACTGTTATAATAATTATTAGTGCCGACTTGACAATCTAAATGATTATGAAATATATATATAGAAGGTCAAATGGTGAATAAAATATATAGCATGCAGAAATCATTTTGAAGAAAGGTGTGTGCGAATTTTGAAGGATGGTCAGATATCCTTGAGGAGTAGCAAAGATTTAATTGATCAGTAAGGATCTAGTGGAACAGAACAGAGATCTATATTCAGCAATTCAGTTGCAGGTTATTTCATTGTTACTCTCTAGCAATTGTAGCAGTGATATCAAAATCTCTTAACCGAGTTGGTTTAACAACCATTTTGTAAATCCTCTAACAAGGTAACAGTTCTATTGAATTGTTTCAAGACCTCTTACAAGGCCACTCCTAGCAGGGTGATTAAATCCTTTAACAAGGTCACACCTAACAGTGTGTTTTGTAACCTTTTATCGGGTTGGCTTCTAACCGGGCATCACTTCAGAAGAGTGAACAACAGTAACTAGTTACATTGGTGTTTTTTCCCATATTGGGTTTCCACGGTAAATCTGGTGTCTCTTGTGTTCATGTTATTTTCTTTATTCATGTAAGTTAATCAGTGATGAATGCTTAAGAATAGTTTAATTATTACACACTTCAAGGATCAAGTTTTTAGCATTTCTTTGTATATTTACCGAGTGGCACAGTAAATAATTTGTTAAGATATTTAAGGGATCAATGGTAATATTTTTGTGGTTAACTGATTCACCCCCCCTCTCAGTTACTGCATCGATATTTCCAACAAAGCCACCCATTGGTAAACCCAATAGTTGGAAAAGAAATGTTAGTTATTGTCTATGTTCTAATTACCTTTTATTAAATTTTGCTAATTAAAAGCCCACTAAAAATCATCTATTGGGTCAATAGCTACTCATTGGTATACCCGATAGTTCGAAAAGAAGTTAGTTTTTATCTAAGTTCTAATTACCTTTTAAAGTATTTTGCTAATTAAAAGCCCACTAGAAATCATCTAGTAGGTTAATAGTTGTCCATTAGTAAACCTAATAGTTGGGAAAAAATATTAGATCAATTGTGCAAACTTTATGGCGGTCAAAACGAACAAATAATGGAGCAATAAGGAAATGGCACGTCAACTCAAAATGACCTTTGAGTCTCAAAATGCCCTTTCGACTTATGTGTGTATAGGGGAAGGGGTTCAATTATCATCTATGTTCTAATATTTTTTATTGGATTTCACTAACTAAAAGCCCACTAAAAATCATCTCCGATTAGTAAATCTAATAGTTGGGAAAAAAGTTAGTTCATGCCTACATTCTAATCACTATTTATCAAATTTCACTTATTAAAATCCCACTAAAAAACATCTAGTGGGTCAATAGTTTCCCATTGGTAAACCTAGTAGTTGGAAAAAAATGGTTGTCATCTATGTTCTAATTAGCTTTTACTGAATCTTGATAATGAAAATCCCACTAAAAAATCTAGTGGGTCAATAGTTGTCCATCGATATACCAAATAGCTAGAAAAAATGTTACTCTGCCTATGTTCTAATTCATTGGAACCAATTTTCCACAATCCATAACATGTAATGTAAGCTTTTTTTGGATAAAACTACATGAATATTTTCATTTGGCATTTCAAATCGCTCATAGTGATTCATCAATACAAAAAGAATTAGAAACGTTGAACAATAAAATACTCACACAATTTTATTCAAAAATAAGATTACATTATATATTCTAATTATTGTTAATTGGATTTTGGTGATTAAAAGCCAACTATAAATCATCTAATGGGTTAATACCCATGCACCTAATAGTCAAGAAAAAGTTATTAGATTAATTGTGCAAATTTTTTGGTGGTCAAAATGAATAGATAGAAAGGAGATAGGGAAATGGAATGTTTGTTAGGATTAGGTAATACTGAGAGGGGGGTGAATTAGTATTACTGAACTTTGATTTAAACTTTAACCAATTATAAATAAACTCAAAGGGTGGCTTCTGGGATGTTTGCAAACTTTCAAGTTGGGAATGACAGTTTGCTTGGTGCCAGTAAAGCAGTTTCTCAGGAAAAGCATGGTGGCTCCTCAAGTGTGTGTATTGGTGACCCCTCAAATTTCGTTCAATGCTCGGAGTGGTCTTGACCATTAATCAATGCTATGGGATTCGGTTGGGATGTGGTTACTAGTCATGTGTCGACTGCTGATGCGGTCATGTCTTGTGGAATGTGTTGGGAGTCTTCTCCTCAACCATGTATGGAATATAGTTGGGGTTATTCATTGCACGATGTTAATGCTTCGGCTTCAGGTGAGGGGTCTGAATGCGTAGAAATGGAGGAGTGAGATATTTAGGATAAGAAATATCAATTTTTTGAAAATTTTGATACCCTGTCGAATTTAGTTTAATTTTGTAAATTGGAGGAAGTATTGTCTCCATATTGTATACAGGGTACTCTTTTGCCATCGATATAAGTATTTTGTAAATATCGATGATATAAACATTTTGTATTTTGTGACGATTCTGGGTTTTCTTACTGATTCTTTCCCAGTTGAGCATTTTTGAATCAGATTTATTTAATAAATATATTCAGTGGCTAGCCCACTTTTCCCAAAAAAAAATAAAATTGCTGAATGAAAAGAACAATAAAACATAACACATAACTCATGACACCATGATTTGTTCTCGAGGAAACCCTGGCCAAGGGAAAACTTCGGTGGGGATGGTACCCACAACTATGCACTAAAATATTGTATCCATGTTAGGAGATCTAGCCCTATTAGGAGCTGATGATTACATAGTAAATTTCCTTGTTAAAGGATTACAAAACCCTGTTAGGGGTATACAAAGCACCTAGTTAAAGGTGGTGAGAAAACAACTCTTGCAATAAAAAACTCTTATAAAGAGTTCTCCAAAATGTGAACAATACAAGCACTTATCTTGCTTAGATAGTTCTTGTTATAGCTCTATCTCTTACTGATCTCGCATCTGATCTCTTCTCTTAGATTCAAAACTTTGCTTCATCATCATAATCACAATACATATCACTTTCATAAAAGTACTCTATACTTATACAAAAACTGCCATCCAGTCGTCTTCACAAATATCATGTACAAAACATAATAATTAGTTATGTAAAAGGTAAGTGTAGACACCTAAAAATCATTTAGAAAATAAAGTATTTTTATTTTCTGAAAATCCCTAATGACATCATCATTTATTAATTAATTAATTTATTTTTATTTCATTAAATCCCTTTATCTTAATTAAAAATATTTAATTAAGAAATCCCTCCCAAAAAATGTTTAAATCTTATTTAAACATTATTCCCCTATTTATTAATTATTTAATTAATAAATTGACCAAAAATCCCAAAATAAATTATTTATTTATTTTTTGCCCAAAACCTTGCCAATTTCCTAAAGACCACTAACCTCTTCTAGAATCTTCTAATCCTTCTTTAATTTCGATTAAAGGCTAATCCCATCATTTCCTAACCCTAATCCCAACTCAAAATATTTAATTAAGATTAAATTTTTATTTATTAAATATATTTTAATAAATATTTCCAAAACTAAAACCTTTGGAATGAATAAACATTTATTCATTCTCCCTAAACCAAGGAAATCTCTAGACTCTTCTAGAAACTTCTCAACCCAACCTCTTCACCCATCCTAATCCTAAATCCCCCTAATCCTAATCCTAATCCTACCCCTAAACATTTACACAATCCTAACCAAGCTTAAGACTTTCCTAAACCAAAGCAAAGTCTCCCCTTCCAAATATCTCAACCATAAAACATTCAATGCATCCACAAAGTCATCAAAGTCCCTTAAAGGCTCATTCAATGCTCTTACAAGCACTTATGAGGGGAGTTATGAGCTTTGAGCCCCCTTTGTTGACTCATCTTTACCCTTCCCTTCATCCACTCACCTTGTGACATGTGTCACCTCTTGATTGGCTGTAAACTAGCACAATCCATGTGCTCCCCTTTGAATGAATCTTGGCCTCTCTTAAAGATTTCAATCTTGGCCACTCATTCTTCCTTCCCAAATCCTATAAATACCCCTCCTTTTAAGAGCAAATCCATTAGCTTAGCTTTTATTCTCATGCATTGTTATCATGCCCTTTTGCTTCTAGCCTTAGCATAATCATCTTAATTTAGCTTACTTTCAAGCATTTTAGCTCATCATAATTTAGTAATAATGGATTAACATAGTTTATTCCATTGTTTTGCATAGCATAGCATCATCACATCTCTATTTGGCTTAAAATCAATCTTAGCATAAATCTCATGTAGCTTAATATTCATATCAGCATCATTTTGATCCTTGAGGCCTTAGGGGCAAATCAGGTGTTCTATACCTGTTTTGTGCCATTTTGGGGTTTTCATGGATTTCAATCCGTCTTAAATGCATAAGGAATATGCTCCAAGTGATTAGAGAGCACACCCACATCCCCTTAAGCAAGAGCAAATCAAACAGTGCTTGGGTGCACCTGTTTTAGCTCAATCTGAGGTGGCTAGCTTAGAGTTTTCTTTGTTTTGCATTGATTTCATGCTTAAACTAACATCTAATCCTTGTTTGGCTTGAAGTCTTTCAAAGCAGGTACCCTCAAAAGCCTAGTCCACATTTTGGCACGCCCTGTGGGACTCAAACCACAATCAGCTTGATCAAATCACACTTTTTCACTCTCGGTGTCGCAGAAAATGAAAGAAATGTCACCTGCAAGAAATCAAGTCATGCCTCCAGCCATTCCAGTCATGCCTACAAGTAGTCAAATCATGCCTATGAGCTCTGAAATGACACCTACAAACTAATAGTTTTTCACCATCAGCAATTTCTTTTCTATCTTATTTCTTATTCTGTCGCCTCCGCATAAAGAAATCACACCTCTGTATAAAGAAATCACACCTCTGTATAAAGAAATCACGCGTTTGCAGAAAGAAATCACGCATTTGCAAAAAGAAATCACGCGTTTGTAGAAAGAAATCACACGTTTGTAGAAAGAAATCACATGTTTGCAAAAAGAAATCACGCGTATGAAAAAAGAAATCACGCGTTCGCAGAAAGAAATCACACATTTGTAGAAAGAGATCAAGCGTTTGTAGAAATAAATCATGCGTTTGTAGAAAGAAATCACGTGTTTGCAAAAATAAATCACGCTTTTGCAAAAAGAAATCATGCCTTTGCAAAAAGAAATTACACGTATGCATAAAAAGATCACGCGTATGCATATTTTGGTCATGCTTAGGCATATTTAAATGCCGCCTGTCAGGTTTTTTTGGTGTTGCTTCTGCATTTTCCAGTGTTGTGTATAAGCTGGACAATGTTGCTATGACTGTGTTTTTTGTCTTAATTTGTTCTCAGATTCATAACAGCAAAGGTCAAACAAATCTTGAATGAAATTAAGGGAAAAGAACTTAGGTCTTAAAAGTCATTTTCATTTTGAAAATCAAACACAATCTTGAATGATCTAAATTGGAAAGAATAAGCATCCCTATTCCTTCTTCTTTGAATTTCAGTTCAAACAAAATCTTGAATGATCTAAGGATAAAACAAAGCTCTTTTCAAAGTTCTTAAATCAACTCGCAAATCTCAATTTTGAATGCCCAAAAGGAAAGAACTTGCAAGCACTCAAATCGTTTACCTTTTGGAGAAAGAACAAATCAAACCTTAAGCACTTGTGTCTTCAAATTCAAAGTTTAGACAAACTTAATCAATTTGGGAAAATGAACAAACTTGCTTGATGTGCATCTAGGAGCTTTATCTTCTTGCAAAATCCTTGTTAAAATAAGCAACGTAGAACATTTGAACTTGGACAAGTTCACTTGTTCTACTTTTAGCGAGGCCTATCCAGGGAGAAAAGCACTTCCTCCTTCGAGAATGACCTCAAACCCGTATCCCCCCCGGCCGGTATATAAATAAAGTGAAGGCAAAAAGTACTCACTTATATCTCCTAATCCATGGGCGTCTTGTGCCAAATGCAAATGTCTGGGGAAAGGTAAATATTCCTCCCCCAGTGTTGTTGGCTAGGCTCTTAAGTGAGTCACAGGCGGTCAGCATAATTGGGTATGGAGACTCCACGGAACTATTAAAAACTTGATAAAATAGAGGCTACCCTATCTACATTCGAAAGTATCAAAATCATTGTGCAAGGACCGATTCCAAGGGGTTTACCAGGTCGCCTCAAGATTATTCACCATTTGTATTCCCTTCTGGGGGATACCAAGCTGTGGGCAAGCGATTTTGATACTCACCTTCCTTAGGTAGATCTTCTTGAAGTGCATGATAGTCAAATACTCCGTGAAAACACTTGTTGGAACATACACTTTCAAAAGCTTTATCAGAGTCAGTCATCCTGCTTGTATCCTGCAAGGTTGCTTTGTCCCTTGCGGAGATTGCTTTTTCAAAAATCTTTGTTGAAATCTATCCTTTGCCATTGGAAAAAATCAAACTGATTTACAACTTGGTTCACGATACTCAGAATAGCCATGTCAGTCCAAATCCTCCCAAAATCCAAAAAATGTCCAAGGCTTTCAGAAACTCAAATCATGGTCTTCCAGTCATATTCAATCCAGTCTTGTCATCCTTTCCTCCTATCTTAGATTAGCAGAGTCATCTTGGTCATCCCCCATCCCCTTGTCTGTCTTCCTCTAGAGTTAGTCGTCTTCCAATCTTAAGCCAAATCCAATCCTAGTATGATCCTGTCAGTCATCCCAATCTGAGTCTTAGTCTTCCAATCCATCTTCATCCTTCATTCCTATCCGACTCATCCACAAGTCAGCATGTCTCAAAACTATTATGATGAGTTTGGTTATTATGTCTCTTCCCTCAATCCATCCTATCCAAAATATGATGAAAGCCTTGTAGATCACGATGCATATTTTGAAAATCTTAGCAAGTTTGCTCCAAACATCCCCCAACATCCAATCATTCCTCCAAAATATCCTATCATGCCTCCACGCTTATCCACTAGCACTCCCTTTCATGTCCTCGGCAAGGCAAATCCATTATCTTATCCAGCCACACCTTATCCCTATCTTAAACCTACACATCCTCCATATTCATCCTTCATACCTCCATCTCCTACTATGGTCATATCCCAATCACCATCATCCCATAGAAACACATCTCGCTACTTCCCTTATCTAAAACCTCCATCCACTCATCCTCCAAATCACCCCCAAATCCAAAATCCTAGTCTTCCCATCCTTTATCCGAACCCTCCATCTACTTATCCTCCAAATCATTCTCAAAACCAAAAACCAAGTCTTCCAATCCTTTCTCCCAACCCACCATCTTCTAGCTCCTCGTTTGCACCATCATCCCCTAAAGTAGGTTCCCCTTCATCCACCCCACCTTCATGTGAGGACCATCCAAGCTCCCCATCTTCTACACATTCTAATCCCTCACCTCCTCCAATCCGAAAGTCTCCAAGGAGTTTCACAAGGAAGCCAACAACAAATCCCACTCCTAAAGTTGAAGAGCCAAGCCATCTCAAACCTTTATGTGAAGCCATCATTAATGAGGCCCATCCATTGCTCCCATCTATCATCTATCTTTCATACATTGATCCTCTTCCATCTCCTAGCATCATTGAGTCCCTTCCATCTAAAGTTTCCATCCAATCCCCACTAACATCACCTCCTCCTAGCATTATCCAAAGCACATCCAGTGAGCCCCATGAGTTCAACCTTCTTCCTACCTTCATAGCTGTAGAATCTTCCATCCTTTCATCCATACCATCTAAAAAATTCACCCTTCTTCCTACCATCACAGCTGCAGAATCTTCCATCCTTTTATCCATACCATCTGAAGAGTTCTTCCTTCTTCCAGACATCACAGCCATAGAATATCCCATCCTTCCGTCCACCCCATCTAAAGAGTCCATCCATACATCTCCCAACACTCTATCCACACAAATCCTATCATGTCAAGATCTTTCCCAAAAGCATGTTGAAATACTCGCAGAAGAAAATCAAGATCCAATCCCTTCACTTCCCCCATCACATGTTCTATTGCTTCCATCACCCCCAATCCAAAATCCTACAATCCCAATTCTTCCAATCCAAGATCCTATCATCCCAGTTTCTCCAACTGAAGATCTATTACCATCCCCCAATCCCAGTCAAAATCCCACCATCCTAGCCTCTCCTCTTGAGGATCTTCCAAACCAAACTGTCCCACTGCCATCACTCTATCCTCTTGGATCACTTACATTTGTCAAAGGCAGTCCACTTGAAGTAGAAGAAATTAGTTTCATATCTTCCATCAGGGAACCAGAAACTGGATGTTTATCATATTCCCTAAGACAGAAATATCCTTGTTTGGATAAAATGCTCAAGAAATGGAATTATCAAGGCAAAGGCCTAGGCTCTCATGAACAAGGAAATTTGGAGCCTATCCAAGACAAGAAACATCCAAAGTTATGTGGAATTGGTCACACATCAGAAGAAGGCACTTCCTCCAGAAATGTTGGTACAACTAAAGCTAAATTCAAGCATCCTTCCAAACCCACCATCACATCTTCCAAAGCATACAATGCCATTCCTCCTCCTCCATCATTACAACCAAAGACAACCTATCACATTCCTCCTTCATCCTCCAAATTCATTTTGGGTCCCTATGTCCTGAAATCTTCCAGCACATATCCTCTACATACCCAATCCATTTTGGGACCCTACATCCCAAAATATCATCCCCCATCTTATCCTACTCAGTCTTTCATCCAAAATCCAAACATCCCTAGTCAGGATCAACAAAGGCACATGCCCACATATCCTATCTACCAATCTCCTTCCATCTCTCCATCCATATTTCCTCCATCCCATACAACTCCTCATATTCCTTTCAATACTCCTTTCAATTTGGATGCCATATCCAATATGAATAAAGGGACATATCCAAAAAGATCTAAGGATTGCCATGTCCAGTCTAAACGACATGGTCAACCAAAGAAAAATCCAATCAAGTAATCCAAAGCATCCCAATGGCCACAAAGGCCCAGTAAAGCAAAAGCAAAATCTGATGCATACCAATGGCCACAAAGGCCCACCAAAGCTAAAGCAAAAATGATGTGGATCCCAAAGCAAAAAGATGTAATGCATCTAAAAGAAACATCTACAATGGCATCCAAAGTTGCTAATCCCCCAGCTACTCAGTCTTCTCCTCCATCTCCTAAATCTATTTTGGGTCCCAAAGATTCAAAATCTCCTAGCGTAAATCCTCCATCACATCCACCTCTATCTTCCACATCCTATTCACTTCATCCACCTTCCTTGCAACATGTGCCAATGTTGGTCCTGACAACATCTCCCTATCATGATCACTTTCCATCTTTTCATCCAAACACTTTATACCACCATATTTCACATCTCCCCCATCTCATCCATGCCTTTGCATAATTCCTCCATGATAACAAAGTTGTACCAACATCCAAGCAAATTAGAAGATCAGTGAAGAAAGTCAGTGACAAATCAGAGAAATCAGCAGGTCAGCAAAATCAAAAAACGTCAACAACAAGTCAAAAGATCAGTGAAGAAAGATAGCAACACATCAAAAATATTAGAAGGTCAGCATCTAATCAGTGAAAAATCAGAAAATCCATAAAAATTGGAAAAAATCAAGAGAAAAATATCAAAAAAAGAAAAGAAAAGAGAAAAACATTCATCCTATGGTGAAAACTTGGCAATTCAAGCACCTTGGACAAGTACCATGGTGAAAACTTGGCAAACAGGCGTCATGCATAGGTCTCCCCCCAATTCCTTTCTACAGTTGGGGGCCATTCCCTTCTTCCATCTTATCCAACATCTCCTCCATCCCATTTGTCTCTCACCTCCTTCATCCTCCTTTGGATCTTAATGACAAAACAAAGATTACCAGGTATACATGCTTTTGGGCACTTTCTTGGCATCCATCACACCTTTCAGCTGCATATCCTCTATCCAATCCATTCATCCTAGCTTCCATCTACCTTCCTCATCCTCTAGTCGACATATCTTCCATCCAAGCATACCCCATGCCTCTGAAAATACATGAACTATCCTAAGCAGGGGGCATCTTATTCCTTGGTGACATATTCCTTGGAGACTATCTTTCATCCAAAATCTTCCATCTCCCAAATCCTCAACCAAATCCACCATCCAATCTCCCCAAGCATTCCTCTATCTAGATCCCTCAGCAGTTCCTCCAGCATTCCATCTTCCAATCCTCAAACAAATCCACCATCTGATCTCCCAACAGTTTCTTCCATCCAAACCCAAATCTTCCTCCATCCAAATCTCCTAGTAGTTCCATCATCCTCATCCTAAGCATTTCCTCCATCTTTCCATCACCTAGTATCTTCCCTTGTCATTGGTATCTAGCTATAGGCTAACCTCATTGCAATCCAATGCCATTCATCCATCTCCAAACATTGCAAGCCATCTTCCAATCCTATCCACATCCTCTAGCTATCCAACATCTAGGATCAAGCCAACCCATCCCATCACAATCCTTAGTCTTGTTCTTAGTCTTGTAGCAAGCCTTGATCTCAATCCAATCATCATCATTGGGATATGTCCTTCCCAAATCTGTGTCATTTCAGGACACATCTTCTGTCAGTCCATCTTGTCTTTCTAGCCCAACTGGGGCATCGTCTTACATATCTTTGGAGTTTTCAACGTCATCCCCAGGTTCTTTGTACATCCTAATCCTGAGTCTTGTACCATAGCGCCAGTCGTGTCTCCACCTCAGCTCATTTGTACATATGTGTCTTTAGGTCCCATCCTTTATGTCTTTCATCCCTTGTCATTGTCTTGTTGTACATATCCTTGTCAGTCCCACATCAGCAACATTTGATCAGAAATCTTGTCCTACCCAGCCTTGTACTTTAGCAACATCAATTGTCGACTATCCTTGATCATCATGACCATATTTGAACTGCATCATTTTCCAAACAGCAACACAACATTCTCCCATCAATCAGCAGGTCCTTGAGGATGTATCCTTCCTCTTGTCAGACCTAATCTTCCACCAAGCACACCAGGTCCGTGTCGATGTATCCTTCCACACGTTCAGACTAATCTTCCCACCATCAATCAAATCAAATCTCTCTCCTTGGCAAAGGTTGTCTTTTGGAGTTATCATTTTGACCTTGGACTTTTGTCCTTTGGGTCTTGTTAATCTTTTATGGCTTCTCGTTGTTCTCTACTCAAAGTCACCATGATCCTTTATATCATGGTGCGCTGTGAATGAGGATAATTTGGGGCAAGGTCTTTTGATCTTTTTCTTCTGCTTGTGAGTCAGTCGTGTGTTTGTGGTTTCTTCAGCATCATTTCCACCATGCTTCCTCTTGGGTTCATGCGTGATGCTGGGGCAACCCTGTGTGTCTTTTTAGCATCAATCCTCTGCAACACTGGTGACAAGGCCTCGTGATCCCAGTATCCTTGGTAGGTCTCTAGCATTTCTATATTAAACTAGGTTGTGCTCTCCACATTTGCACTTGGAGCTTCCCCAAATCCCCTGCATCTTGCATCATATAGATTACTCTTGCATCCTCATATAGCTGCATCTTGCATTTTGCATTCCATCTCATCTTGCATTCACCCATCTTTGCTCTTGGAAGCTTGGTTATTTATCTCCCCTTCTTCCTAGGCTCTTCCTTCTTTGTTTCCTTTTGAGAAAATTCCACAACATTTACTCCTTGCGTTATTTTCTCGAGGGGGCACAACCCCTCATTCCTCTAAATTCTAGCCTTGGGCATCTTATTTTCTTGTCTTTGAAGCCATGCCACTTGCAGCATCGCATCAAAGAGGGGCAAAATGTAGACATCTAAAAATCCTTTAGAAAATAAAGTATTTTTATTTTCTGAAAATCCCTGATGACATCATCATTTATTAATTAATTAATTTATTTTTATGTCATTAAATCCCTTTATCTTAATTAAAAATATTTAATTAAGAAATCCCTCCCAAAAAATGTTTAAATCTTATTTAAACATTATTCCCCTATTTATTAATTATTTAATTAATAAATTGACCAAAAATCCCAAAATAAATTATTTATTTATTTTTTGCCCAAAACCTTGCCAATTTCCTAAAGACCACTAACCTCTTCTAGAATCTTCTAATCCTTCTTTAATTTTGATTAAAGGCTAATCCCATCATTTCCTAACCCTAATCCCAACTCAAAATATTTAATTAAGATTAAATATTTATTTATTAAATATATTTTAATAAATATTCCCAAAACTAAAACCTTTGGAATGAATAAACATTTATTCATTCTCCCTAAACCAAGGAAATCTCTAGACTCTTCTAGAAACTTCTCAACCCAACCTCTTCACCTATCCTAATCCTAAATCCCCCTAATCCTAATCCTAATCCTATCCCTAAACATTTGCACAATCCTAACCAAGCTTAAGACTTTCCTAAACCAAAACAAAGTCTCCCCTTCCAAATATCTCAACCACAAAACATTCAATGCATCCACAAAGTCATCAAAGTCCCTTAAAGGCTCATTCAATGCTCTTACAAGCACTTATGAGGGGAGTTATGAGCTTTGAGCCCCCTTTGTTGACTCATCTTTACCCTTCCCTTCATCCACTCACCTTGTGACATGTGTCACCTCTTGATTGGCTATAAACTAGCACAATCCATGTGCTCCCCTTTGAATGAATCTTGGCCTCTCTTAAAGATTTCAATCTTGGCCACTCATTCTTCCTTCCCAAATCCTATAAATACCCCTCCTTTCAAGAGCAAATCCATTAGCTTAGCTTTTATTCTCATGCATTGTTATCATGCCCTTTTGCTTCTAGCCTTAGCATAATCATCTTAATTTAGCTTACTTTCAAGCATTTTAGCTCATCATAATTTAGTAATAATGGATTAACATAGTTTATTCCATTGTTTTGCATAGCATAGCATCATCACATCTCTATTTGGCTTAAAATCAATCTTAGCATAAATCTCATGTAGCTTAATATTCATATCAGCACCATTTTGATCCTTGAGGCCTTAGGGGCAAATCAGGTGTTCTATACCTGTTTTGTGCCATTTTGGGGTTTTCATGGATTTCAATCCGTCTTAAATGCATAAGGAATATGCTCCAAGTGATTAGAGAGCACACCCACATCCCCTTAAGCAAGAGCAAATCAAACAGTGCTTGGGTGCACCTGTTTTAGCTCAATCTGAGGTGGCCAGCTTAGAGTTTTCTTTGTTTTGCATTGATTTCATGCTTAGACTAACATCTAATCCTTGTTTGGCTTGAAGTCTTTCAAAGCAGGTACCCTCAAAAGCCTAGTCCATAGTAAGTATGAAGTCAGCAATCATATATTACCCAAGTGTCGTAAATATACTCCATTCACATGACTTAGCATGTTACCATAATCGCTAACCTTGCCTTAATCTTCGCAACTACTCATATGCCCTGTTATACTGAATCTATGTCTTCGCATATCTTCAAATCACTGAATCTCACTTATTTGATCACCAAAACTCATGCACTCTTAACTAAAGCATATACATATCCCAAAATACCTTCTACTAACTTCACAGGCCATAATACCTCATACATTTCCATTGCTAACCAAAACTCTAACACTGTACCCTATTACCCTTATTCTGGAGTTAGTCATTTTTATGATTGTGACTCTAGTACTGAACCTCTCATCATGCGATCACTCCAGCATAAGATTTTCCATGAATGACAACCCTTAAGTGATCACTAGTTCTCCACAACATCACTTGCCAACAATCTCTCCCTTTGGAATTGATGGCAACACTTAGAAAAATGACTAAGTGTCAAAATACAATTCTCTTCTTTTCATTTTCTCTTTTCTACTTTTTTTGTTTTATACATCTTTTTCTTTTTATTCTTCTTACTATTTTTCTTCTCTTCCTTTTACTCTTTACATTTTTCCTCTTTCTCTTCCTCTCCCTTTGATATCAATGGCAAAGGTTCATTCAAAAATTTCAAAAATTTAAGCACAAAAATATTTAGTGCTTACTTACCAATTTTAAGACATCTTGGAAGGAGTTTTCTAAGGTCTTTACTTCCTCAGCCCATGACTTTATTAATATCTCACTAACATGGATCAATCCATTTAGTGCATATGATGCGGTCTCCGCTTCCTTAAGCTCAGTAGGTTTAGACAAAGTCATTGATCCTACAACCTTTTCAATCTCTGAAAGATGAGTCTCAAGCATTGAGAGCTTAGGGGTCAATAGGCTTCTTAGCAAGACAAATCTATCTACAACTCTCCCTTTCTCCATTTTTAGTACACTGATTTTGTCTAAAAGCCTAGATGTCTCTTTATCTATTTCGCCTATAGTTAGTGAAGATGATTCACAACTGTCCATTAGATTGTCAAGAGTAGAGCCCTACCCTTGGCTATAATCTCCTTAATGTTATTTACATGCCTGTAAGGATTTATGCAGTAGTTGTAAATTTTCTTGCCTTATGCTACACAACTCTTTGCCTTAAGAGTAGTAGCATTGAGAATGTCTAAGTCCCATGAAATGGACTTATAGACTTCTCTCAACTTCTTCTCCAAAAAATTTCTCTTTGTCTTGTCTTCTGTAGTCTTTAGTGATGAGTGAAAGTGACTATCAAAGCTATCCAATACTGTACCAAAATTTTCAGCTTCATCCTTTTCTTGAAAGATAACCGGTGAGGGAAGTAGCTTTTTTACTGTTTCAATAGCCCTAGCCATTACCTTTATTCTCGTGTTCACTTTCTAATAGACCTTTCTTTAGCCTTGGTGAAGGCCATGAAGGATAGCCTCATATAAAGCTCATCCTCATCCATAATATATACATCAGAACTTCTTGGTTTGGCCATACTTGCCAACAATAAAGAGGTGTCCAATTTAACCTCAACCATTTTTCTTGTTCTGGTCTCTTCTTCCTTCTTTTCTTCCTACTGTATTTCCTTTTCCTATACTTTCTCCTTTGTTTTCTCTTCCTCTATCTGTTCTTGTTCTCCAACTTCCATCACACTATCTAAATTATCCATAAATGGATCACTTACATCATGTGAAGTGTCAAGGGTCACAGGCACACCAGAGACAAATAAATCTGGTTGCATGTTGACTTGAACACTTTCATCCACTGCTTTGGAACTTTCTCCCAAACCCAAAGATGTATTCTTGGTGACCTTGGGAGGTGATGTCTTCTTTTGCATATCACTCATTAGGATATTGTTGGTAAACTGATTGTCCTTTCTTAGATTTAACTCTTTATTTGCCTGAAATATTTTAAGAGACAATGTGAATATGAACAGTTGGAAAGTTGCTACTCAATTAACTGACTTTCCTTTGAATTTTAACAAGTATAGCTCCCTTATGTGAAGATTATGCAATGAATTTTGTTTGTCTCTAAATCCTAAAAGGGGGTATATTCTTAACTAGAGAACAGGAGAGGTACCCGTACTAGCCCTCAATGAGAAACTATTCCAGGCAAGAGATTTATTCTAAACCTTAACCAACTCTGTGACTTCACAATGCTTATGAATCCACACCAGCGGTAATGCATTAATGAACTCTACTTGAATGAATGAAATGCATTAAAACAATATGGAAAAATCTAGTCTAAAGGGACATACATATGCCTTCCCAACCTTCAAGCAATACTCCGATAACTATTGATTAGTTGCATTAAAAGAAGAAACAAAACTCCATCTGTTTACCAATTTCAACCCAATTTAAGGAAAATTAACATCAAACCTACAAATGCATGGAATAGTAAATGAATGGTACCAAATACATTCACAATTGACTCCACAACAAAATGTATTCCACACCAAAAATTTAGCTGACCCTTTCATTGATTTTTAGAGTATTACATATAGGCTTCAAGAGTTAAGCTGTTACAAAATCAACTGAATCGATTCATATCCTATAGTGCTGGTAAATGACAAGTGCCCATCTACTGCTCATACAATGTGTACCAAAAAGAGAAGGGGAAGGGGAAACTATTTTTTTCTTTGCTGGTCTTTTCGCCTTCTCCAACTTAGCCTTATGGGCTTTGGCAGCTGCAACAATCAGAATCATCTTTTTAGAATCTGGGATGTAGACATTTTTGAATCTTACAAGCCAGTAGGAATGATCTTTTTGCATGCATTTTGTTGCATCCTTTCGAATTTTCATCTTTTCTATAGTCTTGTATATACTTCTGCCAAGTTGTTAAAGATCGGGTATCTTATTGTTGGTGTAATTAAGTATTTACTAATTACACTATACTTAAGTTTACTTATGATAATGCATTTGCATAATTAGTTGTCTTTGAGACACCTAGGAGTTTGCATTTCTTTTTAGCACATGGTTAGGAGAATCTCCACTTTAGGTGGTCATAGTTGTCTTCTCATACCTCTTTGTGTGTGAGATCCACCTTTAGTGATCTTATCACATTATCATCCTCTCATTGTTGCACATGTTGCACATACTTTCATGTACAATGGAGGATGATCCACCTTTGGTGGACATGTGATTCCACCATGTTTGGTTGTGAACTTATCACTTGCATATCTTCTAGATATCATGCATTGCCTATATATTTAGGCACTCCTACATTGTATGTAATTCAATAATTCATTCAATCAATTATTCATTATTTGATCATATCATATTTGTCTCTCTTATGTTATCTCTTCAGCTTCTAGATCTTGGTTTCTATTCTTTGCCTTAAGCAAATTCTTATATGGTATCAGAGCGATATCAAAATTCTTACATGGTATCAGAGCCATAGGAGTTTCATTGCATAGCCTATTTGGAGAGATTTTTATTGCAGGTCAAAATTGGATCTTGCTGGTGCAAATCAGAGGTTGGCATCACATTGAGGAGGTCCAAAAACCCCTAAATCAAATTTTGTTTCATCCAAATCAGACATTTGAAGCCAAATCTAGAGCCATTTGAATTTTCAAGGTTCGGCAGTGGTGATTCAGAAAAAATAATTTTAGAGGCGATTTTCAAACAGCGATATCTTAGTCATCCGGACTCCTTTTTCAGAGCAATTTTTTTTGTTTTGGGGTAGAATTTCATGATATACACAATGGTGCAGGTGATTTTTGATTTCTATTTCTAATATTTTCTAAAAATCACAAATCCATATTTTTACAACTTTAGAGGCTTCATTTGGGCTCATATGGACACATTTTCAAGTGCTATTTTTTTTGAAAGTTCATGATTTTTTGTCTACTTTCCAGATCTAGTATCAGTTTGGAAAATTTTTGAGTAGACATAGTACTTTTAGAACTTGGTCTATTTTGGCCTATTTTTGGCACTTGTAATTTGTTAGATCCTTGAGAGATCTTGTGTCTTATTTGTTTGAGTCTACTATAGCTTCATATTTTCTGTTGTAATCATCAAAATCAAAAGTCCACTTTGATTTATTTTGGCAAGTGGCAATTGTACATGCACTATATATAAAGTGCCAAAATCATCTATTTTTGGGGGGGTTCTTTGGCTCATTGCATTTTGGGGGGTGCATTGATTTTTTGGTCTCATTGTTTCATGTGAGAAGTACATCATGGATGGTTTCATTAAGTTGACAAGATGGAACTATAAGCAATGGAGTGAATTGATTCTTTCTCATCTTAGTGAGTAGAACCTATTATCTTATTTGTATGAGTATAGACCTAAAAGTCCTTCTTTCAATTGTGACTCTTATTCAGAAGTTGCTAAGGTTATCTATTTGAATATGGACATGGATGTTATAGATTCCCTTAATGACTATGATGATGAGATAGAATATATTCCTGGTCTTTGGATTGTTCTTTGGGAATTGTATGGAGATCCACATATTCCTCCACTTCCAAAACGTCCAAAACCTCTAGTTGCAGCTCCTTCTCCTCCTATTGATATCACATCTCTTGCTCCTAATGATGCTTGCATTCACACAACCATGGGTTCTTCTGATTCAGTGTAGCAAGATATTCCTTGTCTTCCAGTTATAGTTCCATGGGATGCCTACTTGACAGACATTGTAGGTTTGTTTGTAGAGTCCTACATTTCAGATTTGGGAGACTTCATTGATGACATTCATCTTCTCTTTGTTGAGGATGATCCTTCTTCAGGTGTTGTGAGGGAGCATGTTGACCCTCAGCTTCATTCTCCACTTGATCCTTCTTTTGAGATTGACATGATTGTGGATCCTTTGATACAAAATTTGGAGGAGGTCTCTTTAACATCACAGAAGACATTTGAGTCTTTGGAGATTGGTTTTCATGAGTCTCAAACTTCACTTGAGATGTCACATTGCATGGTTCAATTTGATCATACTCATGTGTTGGAGATTCCTATTCAGTTTCCTGAGACATCATACATTTTAAGTTTTCTTCCTATAGATTGGGGAGGATTTATTGATCCACCTATGGACTTGTTTCTTCCTAAGGGGAGGAACATCATTCAATTTTCTTGGTGCAGATTCTACATTGATCCAGGTGCATCTATCATGGGTGTACATTCTACATTGAGGGGGGGCTTTCTTGCTTCTCTTCCTACTTCATTTGAGGAGGCATCTTTGTCTTTGGAGTTTGATCCAAATTCTTACATGGATCAATTATCATTGGTTCCTTGTATGTCACCTTCTTCTATTGAGCTTATTCCTAATTGGTTCATAGCATCTTCATCAACCAAGGACATGGTGACACTTGGGAATACTTCAGAGACATCATACTTCATTTGGATTCATCTTCCTACTTCCTATCCACAATGGGAAGCCTTCTTACATCTATACTTGGTGTATCTTCTTCCTAAGGGGAGAAATGTTGTTTGTAGGCATTGGACTATGTTTTGTCTTCAAGCACTTACCATCCTTGGAGGAGATTACTCATTATGGGGGGGATATCATGTCTCCTTGTTTCCTTCCTTTGGGGGGATTTTTTATTGTATATGCATGATGTATGTCATAATTGGGGGGTCTTGATTACTCCATCCATGCATGCATCTTGTATTCATCTCTCTTTTGGGGGAGGGCTTTTCCCATGAGGTTTTCCCTCTTTCTCCACTTTATGAGAGATTACATTATCTATTGCTCTTGCATTTTGTACATGGGTACCTAACATGGCCTAGTAGCCAAGACCCATCTTGCATTGTGAGCTTAAGTGCATTCCCCTAAGTTGCACTTAAGGGGGGGTGTTGGTGTAATTAAGTATTTACTAATTACACTTTACTTAAGTTTACTTATGATAATGCATTTGCATAATTAGTTGTCTTTGAGACACCTAGGAGTTTGCATTTATTTTTAGCACATGGTTAGGAGAATCTCCACTTTAGGTGGTCATAGTTGTCTTCTCATACCTCTTTGTGTGTGAGATCCACCTTTAGTGATCTTATCACATTATCATCCTCTCATTGTTGCACATGTTGCACATACTTTCATGTACAATGGAGGATGATCCACCTTTGGTGGACATGTGATTCCACCATGTCTAGTTGTGATCTTATCACTTGCATATCTTCTAGATATCATGCATTGCCTATATATTTAGGCACTCCTACATTGTATGTGATTCAATAATTCATTCAATCAATTATTCATTATTTGATCATTTGATCATATCATATTTGTCTCTCTTGTGTTATCTCTTGAGCTTCTAGATCTTGGTTTCTATTTTTTGCCTTAAGCAAATTCTTACATGGTATCAGAGTGATATCAAAATTCTTACATTTATCAAGATGAGACCTAGATGAATTTGTGAGATGGTCCAAGTGGTCAAAAAATGACTTTTGCATGTTGGCCACACCAATCAGGCTTTTTTCATCTCTGCTAGATTGGGATTCAGAATGAAGACTCATTAAATATGCAAAGATTTTACTCTGTTCTTTGGCAATCCTCTCATTGGTGACCTTCATTTCAGCCTCTACCTTGATTATCATTTCCATTTTGAATTCCATGCCCTAGAGCCACTTGATCAAATGCTCATCTCCTTTCTACAATATGCTAGCTTTCATGACATCTTTAGTCTTCATAGCGACTAACCAATCCAGTAACACTAGACACTCTTCACATCTCAATCTCTCTACTGTGAGTATTTTCAAATGCCTGCCAATTGAATCTTTTTCTATTTCCAACTTCAGAAGAACATTCTCGAGCTGTTCAATGGCTACTAGGCCTTCAGACTTGAGTCATTCTATCCATCTACCAATGTGCCTGAAATGTCGATCCTCTTATAATTTGGTGATTATTACTTGGTTCTCAGCCGTAGTAGGATCAAATGTTGTCAGAGAACTAGGTAGACTGGCCACCGGAGTGACTAATTGTCTAATGAAGTTAGTCATCTTTTTGATCTCTGCCTTGAGTTGAGTCTTGGTAACTTTGAGTTCCTCGAGCTCTTCTTCGATCAAGACATTATTGGACTTCCATAAATCTACCTTGGTATCATGGCGGGTGAGCCCCATGTCTAAGGAATGGAGTGTGAAATCTGAGGTAGTGAGATCTTAGATTCTTCCATCTTTTAAAGGCTTGGCTACTTCCATAGTCAAATGACCTATGTTAGGGGCTGACTGCATTGCCTATGAAAGCATCTCACCACTAGGAGTACTTAGTTCCACTCTCTTCCTCTTCTGATCTATGGTGTTATCAATCCATGACTCCACACTTGTGATATTTAACACAGAGAGTAAATCCTCTATGAACAACTTCCTAATAATAGGAGTAGAGGCTTTAGGTTTGAAAGTGAAAGGATTCACCTTCTGGGAGGAAACACTCTTTTCCTATTGAGGAGACCCCAAGTGTTCATCTATTTCTTTGGATTCGAAACTTCTACTGTCATCATGAATCATGAAAAGGAGAGGGTCCTGTTGGGGAGGAGTATCACCTGTTGGTTCCATGGTTTCTCCCTGGGCTTGCTACTCTGGTTTCGTGGTTCCAACTGGTTCTTCTGTCAGCTTGTCGGGTTCTTCAACTTCAACTTCTTTAGTTGAACCGACATCGAGACCTGAACCTATTCCACAAGTTTTCTCTAATAGAATTTCCTTTTCTGGTGGTTGATCATCTCCACCCACCGGTTGAGCTAGACCTTTTGCTTCAATTGAAGTTGGCAAAGAGGAAAATGCAGGAGCATTCACTGGCTCGACTACAGGATCTTGTTGAGGAGTGGGTTTCCCAGATCTCTTTTTTCTTCCCATCGTCCACTAGGCCCACTTGTTGGTTCTCTTGATGACCTTGGCCATCAAGGTCTCCAAATCCTTGATGGCTTGACCTTGACTTGGCTCAGAGCTCACAAGATGAGGCTTGATCTGGTCCTGATATGTATTAGTGTACATATGTTCACCATCATTGATGATGCCCTCAACATCAATATTGACTCTAAACAACTTGATTTTTTCAACGGTTAGTCTGGAGTAGAACCTCTCTTGGCTTTCTAACTCATCTTTGTAGTTAGCCCAATAATCCTCGAGCTCGGGAATATGCCTGACTACAGAGCCCATCTGTAGGTGATCTTTGGCATAGCCTACTAGATCGAACTATGGTCTCAGCACCTCATACTTCTCTAGCTTATATCTACTCTCAAAGGTCTTGATCACATTCTTAGCATTTGATCTGGATGCGCAACTATAGGCTCCAATGGTAACAAGGATCTTGTATCCTTTCTTCTTAATGCTTGCACTGATCAAGTTCACTTGCAACATCTGATGGATCACCTCCACAAGCATGACCATATCATTTGAGTACCTTGGTAGCTTCATCAGAAAATTATTGAAACCTACAAGATGAAGGTATGAGAAACTTGCAAATTGAATAAAGAAGCTCCCAAATTGAGTGATGAATTCCATAGCCTCTGGTGAAAATCTCCACTCTGGGCATCCTTGCAACTCTCTACACAATCTCATTGTGAATGAGTCATTAACTTTAATGTACTCGAAGTAGCTATTTTGCAATCCCAAATGAGGGAAGAAATCATAAATTGTTATATCATCTTCATATTCTTCTAGCCTAAGGAGACCTGGCCATACTTGCAATGTAGCTAACACATATATCAAACAGGAAGACATATAGAAACTTTTCTAATATTTGGCAAGATTTAGGGCATTGGAAAGATTTTCACTTACCACTTGAGCCTAGTCTATATAATGATGCTCGGTACAAATTACCTCGACCAAGAAGAAGTAATGTTCTATGAAGTTTAGGGTGTCACTTTCACCTTTAATCCTATGAAGAATTACTAGGACATCAATGATCTCGGCCTTCAAATCCATCCTGAAAAGCATCTTCGACACTTTTCCTTTCATGCTTCTAGCCTTCTTAAACCACGAGTCCATGATCTCTTTCCTCCATCTCATCTTCTTCTCATTGTATTCTGATGCTGCAAGTGGGAAGTTCATGTTTGAGAATTCCGCCCGCTCTGAGATATGGAGACTGTTCTACACCGACTCCCTATTAATGGAGAGGAGTATTGTGTCATCCGGCAGAAGGATTTTCTTCATATCTAGATTGAACCTAGCTATACATTCTCTAATAAGCTCAGGGGCTTGAACTGCTATGGGAAATCCAGCGGCCTCAACCAGACCACTCCTTTTGAGTTTTTATTTCATGGGATGAATGTTCTCCTCATTTAGTCTCTTGTGCAGATTATCTAGATCGTAGAACCTGAGAGACATATCGGTCAAATTTTTCCACTCTGATGTGATCCCATTCAATCCATCAAAACCCATGAATCTGGTGGCCATAGCTCCTGATTAATGCTTTCGACTTACTGTTTAAAGCTTTGAAGGATGCTATGAAATGATCTAAAAAGGCTATGGGAACCAAGAGCATAATTGAATGAAAAATAATTTTTGCTTGATTTTTTTGATCTCTTATAAATAGATTTCCTTCTTACCATTACTTTCCATATCTCACGCCACATGAGTGATAGATTTTCAAAAATACCCATTAAAGTTCTAACATTAAGATTTGAATTAAATGCATCTTATTAATAGTCTTAAGGAATCACTTTTACCATTTGTAAGAAATGTAATGGTAACTTAATCTACACAACGGATTTTTACTTTTCTGCTTCCTACACTGCCTTTGTTGGGAATCTCACTATGGAGGTGGGAACTCGATGGTGAAGAGGCTAGAGGGGCGATTCTCTGAAATCTTGTAATTGACCCATCCTTTTATCAATTCTTTCTAACTTTCAAGGTGAAGCATCTTCATCATACTAGATCATTCATTTCTAATGACTTCTCATATTTATTTCTTCGCAAGCTACTACTTTTTGAAAATTGACCCTCTTTGGTGATTCTCCGATACGAGAAGAGTTAACATCCAATTTTCCAAAAGTGAACTCTTATTTATTATCTCATACCATTGAGGACACTTTTTCCACTGCAGGGGCTCAACTTACTTTCTTGACTGTGGTGTTTGTCCTTCGAGAGTTCCTGATACACTCGCCACTATTCTTTGGAAAATAACTTCTACAGGGGGGAAACTCTGCAAATGGGAAAGCTCATCACAGTTTCTCTGCCAAGTGATCTTTCTGGACTCGACCCATTCCCAACTAGTGAACTTTGAACCATAGACCTATATATGTGTTGGATGATCTCTGTGTTCTCTTTCATAGAAAATTACCTTCATGGGTTGAAACTCATCGAGGAGAAGGTGATTGCCAGTTTCTCAATGAAGAGGGGAGATATAACTTTGAAACTTCTTTTCATACAAATGTCTTTAGTGGAGCTTAGAGGAACAAAGTCTTAATTGAATTAGGAACTATAACTTACCCATTCCCAAGATGAAGTCAAAACCATCCCGGCTTAAAACTAGAAAAAGGGAAGAAGGGGCGAATTTGATAAAGACTACCTACCCTAGGGAAAAACTAGACTTAGACTCCAATTTTAAAATACCTCAAAATTGAAGACTTGACGTAACACAAGGTATCCACTTTTCTTTCCCAGGGTGAAGAACAAAAGTGGGGCAACAGTTGGCTCTATCTGGGGACTTGGCTATGTGAATATTCAAGCAAGGAATCCAAATCTTTGGTTTCACATAGTTCAATGAAAAAGTAGCTCACAACAAAACTAAAGAAAAAGAAGGAAATACACGAAAGGAAAAATAGAACAAAAGAACCTAGACTAAGGAAAACAAAAATGGGAACTAAACATAACTATTATACAACATAGGGATTACTTGCTTTCAATTCACAACTTGATATAATTTCAGATCTTGACCGTTATAGGTCAAGGGTAGCACCTCACCATTTGGATATGCCAGCTTGAAGGAATTCCTATCAAAAGCTTGATGAATGATGAATGGTCCTTTCCACAACGTCTCAAATTTGTCGTGCATTCCTTTTGGTGCTCTCCATTTATCCCATAGCAGAACTAAATCTCCCATCATGAACTTTCTTGGTTTGGTTTTCTTATCAAAGAGATTCTTTACCCGTATTTGATGCTTTGTGATGTGATCTCTTTTCTCGTTCTTCTTCAAGTTTATTCAGATATAGAATTCACTTTTCCAGCCCATCTTTATAAACACTATCTTCTACCACCATCCTTAACTTGCTGGTAACCAATTCTAGAGGCAAAGGAAGGCTTGCTTCAACTACATACACTAGTTCAAATGGTGAAATACCAATTTCCCTTTCTGGAGTAACTTTGTCAGCCCAGAGTGCCTCCTTTGATTGTTTGATACTAGCTTTCTCACTATGTTCACCAGGTTTTTATTACTAGACTCAGCTTGCCTGTTTCCTTGTGGGAAGTAGGCAGATGAATGACTAGTGGTTATGCCATACTCAAAATAGAAATTAGTAATCTTTGCCGAAGAAAAGTAGGCTGCATTATCCATAACTAGCTTGACCGGCACACCAAATCTTACCATGATGTTCTCCTTGATGAATTCGCATACTACTTCAGAGGTAGTTCTCTTAGTGGCCTTTTCTTCCACCCACTTTGTGAAATAATTAGTCATAGTAATTATATAAGTATGACTAACACTTGATGTGGGATTAATATGTTTGATAAAATCAAGACCCCATTGCTGGAAAGGGCCTTCAATTATCACTAGTTTGAGAGGGAGGGCTACCAGTTGAGGTCGACTTGTAAACATCTTGCACTTTTCACATTTGGCCACCCAGTGATATGCATCTTTGAACATCCCTGGCCAATAATAGCATTGCCTCAAAATTTTGAATGCGCTTACAGAGGATGAGAAGTGCCCACCACAAGCTTCATCATGGAATGTTCTTAACAATCTCTCCTACTATTGTTTATCAACACACCTAAGAAAGGTCCCATCTATGGATATTTTATATAATGTACCCTCCCAGATGACATACTTAGCTTCTTTCAACCTCAAATCTCTCCTTTGTTTAGCTGTCAATCCATCTGGGCATCCACCATAAGTTAGGAAATATATGATGTCTTCAAACCATGGGTCTTGCAAACTCACTGCCAGAACTAACTGTTCTGCTTCAGGCTGGTTATCTTCTCCACTATTGGCCATAGCTTTACACAATGCATTGCCTTGCACCAGCTTGGTGGGCTTGATCTCTATGTCATATTCTTGCATTTTGGCTACCCAAGCTCCTATGTTATTGCATCCCACATCTTGCTAGGTCAATATGCTCTTTTCAACAATATCGGGAACAAACACAATTGAGTGAGAATGTAAGATATAGAATCTAAAATTCTTTAAAGCTTTCACCACTAAGAAATAACACTTTTCAATGGGAGAATACTTTAGCTCATGATCTTTCAATGACATGCTCATAAAGGCAATAGGAGCCTGAACGCCTTCTCTATTTTCTTGCATAAGAATAGCCAATAGTGTGTGTTCAGACGCATAACAATAAATCATAAAATCTTTCTTATAGTCTGGGTGGCATAAGACAGGGGCACCAACTATAGCATCTTTGATATTTTGGAAGGCTCTTTTACCAAGGTCATTCCACTTGAAATTTTGATTACCCTTCATCATGTCCAAAATACATTTGGTGATTTCTGAAAACTTAGGAACAAATCTTCTGAGAAAATTCACTTGACCAAAGAAGGATTTCACTCCAGTCTTACTTAGAGGTAAGCTCAGCCTTTGAATGGCTTTGATTCATTTTGGATCGATCCTAATACCTTCCTATGATACAATATGACCTAGGAGTTTTCCTTCAGTAACACATAAAACTGACTTCTTAGGATTTAAAGAAATCCCATGCTCTCTACACCTTTTTAGAACTCTCTCTAAGTCTTTGATATGATCATTCCTTTTCTTAGAGAATATAGTTAAGTCATCTAGGTATATGTGAGGCCTCACCCTAGACCCATCAAAGCCTTTTGCATTATCAATATGATAGACCTAGTAATTGTCCTAAGGTTTTTAATGAATTAATATGATTTAATCTTTTGACAAGAATTTGATTACAGTAGGTGATGGGACTAAATATTTGTCAGATGCTTTCCTTACACAAGATGTTGATTATCAACCTTATGATACATTATAACTGACATTAAGTTAATGATTTAGATGAATACTGAGATGTTACAATTTGGGTACAAATATGTTGATGAGTCATTTAGGAAAATGATTAATCACTATTTGAATTATTGTTGCAATGTGAAATTATGTGAAGGTTAAAGGTTAGGTGAAAATCCATTGGGCACTACAGTATATGACAATAATCTTATCCTTCATATTGGAAAAGGAAAAATCCATACCTCTTTGGAATGTCGCACTAGCATTGATAAGACCAAACGACATCCTATGGTATGCAAATGTGCCCCAGGGGGTGGTGAACGTGATCTTATGCTGATCTTTCTCTTCTACTTTGACTTGGTTGTACCTGGAAGAGCTATCATGCATGGACATCATTTCAGCTCCTGCAACTATCTGCAACAAATGATCCATGTTGGGGAGTGCATAGTTATCCTTTAAATATGCTTGATTTAAATTTCTAAAATCCACGCATATCCTTATCTCTCCAGTTTTCTTCCTCATAGGAATGATATTTTCTATCCATGTGGAATGGTGGATCGGGTAGATAATCCTAGCTTTGAGCATTTTATCAACTTCTCTGAAGATGGCGTCTGCCACTTTTGGATTGTAATTTCTTTGTTTCTATTTGAATGGGGTAGCATCAGGTTTTAGGGGAATTTGATGCTTGAATTTTCCTCCCATGAAGCTTTTTAGGTCTTCATAATTCCAGGTGAAGACATCTTGATATTCCAAAAAAAGCCTTCTACCTTTTGTCCTCTCTTCAGGTGTACAACACTTCCCAATATTAATCATTTTGGGGTTTGACTCATTCCCAATGTTCATCCCTTCATATTCTCTAGTTGTTAGGCCTTTCTCTATTCACTTTTTCTTAATATAAGTGTCATGACGATTGAACAACTTTTCTAATGATACAAAATATGGGGGAATGACATTACCTTGTAATTGAGTCACTCTTGGTTCATCCTTCTTCGGTCTCTTGGGATGATCTTGCGAAGAATCATTCATCTCTTCTTTAGGAGGGCTATCATTACCTTCGAGGAAAAGTTGCCGACTTTTATCATCGTTGAATACTTGCCAATCATCAACATTATCAAGTACCGAAGGCCTATATATTACTTCTACCTGGTATTTCTTGTCTTTAAACTCTAGATGAGGTAATACTAAAGAAGTGGAAACTGCTAGTGAATCTACTTTAGAATTTAACTCCCTGGGGACATATTCAATTGTAAAGGCATCTAATTCTTCAATCTCGTCCCATACCCTATTCCTGTATCTCTTCAAATTTTTATTTTTGACAGAATATTGGCTTTTGATTTGGCGTACAATTAGCTCAGCATCACCTCGAGCTCTTAGGACTCTTGCACCTTTTTCTTTTGTAGCAATTATTCTAAGTAACAACACCTCGTACTCAGCTGTGTTGTTAGTGTTTGCAAATTCCAATTTGAAAGCTAGAGGTTCGGGTTCACCTGAAGGTGGGATCAATACTACCTGGACCTAGACCCTAAAGAAGAACAACTACCATTGAATTCCAACATCTAGACTTCCAGAATCTTTTCTTTCTCAAAAACCTCTACTTCTTCTTGTTTACTTCCAGATTCATCATCAATGCCCTGGGTAAACATCATGTAATTTCTGAACTGTAATTCTTGATACAAAATTTGAGCTTTTGGGTCATCTGATTTCAACACTATAAACTTAGACTTCTCCTTAGGTTCTAATTTAACCTTCTTATTTCCCACAGGAATTACTACCTAGGATCAATCCAACTTAATTTCTCCACCCATGTCTCTGCAAAAACTCTTGCTGAGAAACAACCCGTAACTTGCTGGTATATCTGCAACAAGGATTGTTAGTAACATCTTCTTTTTAGGATGAGCTGCCAGGGCTACCTGAGCATCTTTGATTTGGCCGAGCAATAGGAATTTCTTAACATCCATGGAATAACACCTACCGTGGACTTTTGTCATGGTGAGGCCTAATGCTTTGGCTATAGGGGAAGGCATCACATTATCAGAGGCTCCTGAATCTATGATACAATTGCTAAGTTTACAACCATTGATATATAAGGAGACATAAAAAGGTTCGGGCTTTTGTCCTGGGAAGGTAGCTAGCACAGTGGTTTCCCTTTCTTCAAATAGTTTTGCCAATGAGGAATCATCTTCATTGGAAGAAGTGACATTATTATTCAACTTAATACTATCCCCTTTCAAGTAATCTATGAACCTTTTCAATTTAGTGGGGTTCGACCTTGAATAGTCTATGGGAGAAATCTAGATTTTGGAATTTTTACAGAACTGAATGAAATCAAAGGAGTCATTTTCCTTACCTGATTGTGAGATTTTCATTTCTCGACTGCTTTCTTTCATACCTAAAGTGGACGCTTCGTTAGTTCCAGTTGATGAGATGACAATAGGAGTTTTATCTTTTTGGCTTCAAGTTAGGACTATGCAGGTGGTGCCATCTATGGTAGAATAACACTCTCTTTGCTCTTCTTAATCAGATTTATACTCAAAAATGATTTACAGAGTCGCCATGCGAGTATGAATTCAGTTCATTGTCTGATGTCGTAGTGTCCAACTCATTGGTAGATAACAACTGCATCATGTGAGCTATCTTAGGGTAGCTCTCACCACTATGATCTATCATCAAATGAAATATGCACACATTTCCTTTCTTAGGGGGAGCCTCAATTGTGAGCCTTTGTTGTGGAGCAGGTAATTGTAACGTCCTTCGATCATTACTCCTACTATTTTGATCTTGAAATGGCCTTTGATATGAAATGTTGAATTTAGGGAGTTTCCTTTTCAGAGCGATGATTTCATTAGACATTTTCTGCATCATTTCATTTGTTGATGAAGAATCGCTCGAACTAGCACCCGTTTGTATCTATCTTTTCCACCTACCGGCGGAGATCATGTCATCTTCCAAATCAATCATTGTTCTCTAGGAAGAATCTAAATCTATAGGCTGAGCTCACCTTAAATCATAGTTTATGTCAGGTGGCATGGCACCTATAAAGAATATCTTCAAATTCATAGGGGTGGGTCTGTTAGCTATGGGAATTCTATTAGCAATCTTGTTGAATTTTGTGATGAATTCCCTCATACTTACAGAAGCTTTCTTTTTAATGGAAGTCAATTGCACCAACAAGGCATGTTCATCTTCAACCATCTTAAATCTAGCTTCAAACATTGATCTCATAGTAGCCCAACTCGTAATTGAAGCATCGTCTAGATGATAAAACCAATCTGCTATTATTTCGACTAGAGTTTCAACAAAAAGTCTGATGGAAACATCTTCATATGCAATACCCAGGATGTGAGTTTCCGCAAAGAAGGCTTTGATGTGCTCATCTGTAGTCACTTTCCCATTTCCTGAGAACTTAGGAAAGTTCTTTCTAGACCCCAAAGGGAGTGGGTGGTATGCTGTGAATTGTAATGGACCAGTTGCAGCGGTCCATGGAGTGGCCATGATTGTAAGTGCAGGATGTTGTGGAAAATTGATAATAGGAGGAGCAACTACTCCATGCAAGGTTAACACCTGAAAAGTTGTAGGCATTAAAGGTTGTGTCTTTAGGGGTGAGGGTGGTCTACTCTAGCTCCTTTTATCACCTTTCTGACAAGGTAAGTCTATTATGGGAAAGCCAAGCTCTGCAAGTCTATTGAACGTAGGATATTTTCCACCTTGCCCCTTGGTACTTCTGAGAAACCTTCTTTGATCCAGAGCTTCAAAATAGTTGCGCTGTCTAGCTCTGAGTTCTGCCCTACATTGGTTTCTTCTCTGAATTTCTCTTTCAAGTGCGTCAGCTCTCGCTTCTTCTTGTTTGAGTACCTGACTTGCATTCCTATAATGCTCTGCGCTTCTTCTATGTTTCCAGGTAAAAGTGTTTAAGGATGAGACTATGTCTTCTCGGTCATCTTGAAAACTAAGGTTCGGTTGAAGCACAGGGAACACGTTCTCATGAGGCAACACCATGATTCCTCATGGAAAAAATTCTAGTCTAGTGACTATTTCTCTCCCCAACAGAGTCGCCAAAAATCTATTGGTAAACAGATTGGCCTTTCTTAGATTTAACTCTTTATTTGCCTGAAATCTTTTAAGAGACAATGTGAATACGAACAGTTGGAAAGTTGTTACTCAATTAACTGACTTTCCTTTGAATTTTAATAGGTACAACTCCCTTATGTGAAGATTATGCAATGAATTTTGTTTGTCTCTAAATCCTAAAAGGGGGTATGTTCTTAACCAAAGAACAAGAGAGGTAACCGGACTAGCCCTCAATGAGAAACTATTCCAGGCAAGAGATTTATTCTAAACCTTAACCAACTCTATGAATTCATAATGCTTATGAATCCACACCAGCAGTAATGCATTAATGAACTCTACTTGAATGAATGAAATGTATTAAAACAATATGGATGAATCTAGTCTAAAGGGACATACATATGCCTTCCCAACCTTCAAGCAATACTCTGATTACTATCGATTAGATACATTAAAAGAAGAAACAAAACTCTATCTGTTTACCAATTTCAACCCAGTTTAAGGAAAATTAACATCAAACCTAAAAATGCATGCAACAGTAAATGAATGGTACCAAATACATTCACAATTGACTCCGCAATGAAATGTATTCCACACCAAAAATTTAGCTGACCCTTTCATTGATTTTTAGAGTATTACATATAGGCTTCAAGAGTTAAGCTGTTACAAAATTAACTGAATCAATTCATATTCTACAGTGCTGGTAAATGACAAGTGGCCATCTACCACACATACAATGTGTACCAAAAAGAGAAGGGGAAGGGGAAACTATTTTCTCTTTGCTGGTCTTTTCGCCTTCTCCAACTTAGCCTTATGGGCTTTGGCAACTGCAAGAAATGGAATCAGCTTTTCAGAATTTGGGAGGTAGACATTTTTGAATCTTACGAGCTAGCGGGAATGATCTTTTTCCATGCATTTTGCTGCATCCTTTCGAATCTGCATCTTTTCCATAGTGTTATATATACTTTCGCCAAGTTGTTGAAGATCAGGTATCTTATCAAGATGAGACCCGAATGAATCTACGAGCTGGTCCAGGTGGTCAGAAAATGACTTCTGCATGTTGGCCACACTAATCAGGATTTTTCTATCTCTATTAGATTGGGAATCAGAATGAAGACTCCTTAAATATGAAAAGATTTTACTCTGCTCTTTGGTAATCTTCTCATTGGTGACCTTCATTTAAGCATCTGCCTTGATTATCATTTACATTTTGAATTCTACGCCCTGGAGCCACTCGATCAAAGGCTCATCTCCTTTCTGCAATATGCCATCTTTCACAGTGTCTTTAGTCTTCATAGCAACTAACCAATGCAGTAACACTAGACACTCTTCACATCTCAATCTCTCTACTATGAGTATTTTCAAATGCCTGCCGATTGAATCCTTTTTTTTTTCCAACTTCAGAAGAACATTTCCAAGCTGTTCAATGGCTACTAGGCCTTCCGACTTGAGTCATTCTATCCATCTCCTACCAATGTGCCTGAAATGTTGATCCTCTTGTAATTTGGCAATTATTGCTTGGTTCTTAGCCACAGTAGGATCAAATGTTGTCACCAAATGAGGTAGACTGGCCACCGAAGTGAATAACTATCTGATGAAGTTAGTCATCTCTTTGATCTCCACCTTGAGTCGAGTCTTGGTAACTTTGAGTTCCTCGAGCTATTCTTCGATCAAGACATTACTGGACTTCCATAAATCTACCTTGGTATCATGGCGGGTGAGCCCCATGTCTAAGGACTAGAGTGCAAAATCTGAGGCAGTGAGATCTTCGATTCTACTATCTTTTAAAGGCTTGGCTACTTCCATAGTCAAATGACCTGTGTCAGGATCAAGGCCGAGGGTGGTCAATGTCCTAGATTTCTTAACCTTGTTTTCGGTCGGGGCCGACTGCATTTCCTATGAAAGCATCTCGCCACTAGGAGTACTTAGTTTCTCTCTCTTCCTCTTCTGACCTATGGTGTTATCAATCCATGAATCCACACTTGTGATCTTTGATGTAGAGTGTAAATCCTCTACGAACAACTTCTTGATAATAGGAGGAGAGGCTTTAGGTTTGAAAGTGAAAGGATTCACCTTCTGGGAGGAAACACTCTTTTACTTTTGAGGAGACCCCAAGTGTTCATCTATTTATTTGGATTCAGAACTGCTACTATCATCACAAATCTTGAAAACAAGAGGGTCCTATTGGCCAGGAGTATCACCTATTGGTTCCATGGTTTCTCCCTCAGCTTGCTGCTCTGGTTCCATGGCTTTGACTGGTTCTTCTATCAGCTTGTCGGGTTCCACAAGTTTTCTCCAATGGAATTTCCTTTTCTAGTGGTTGATCATCTCCACCCGCTAGTTGAGCTGGACCTTTTGCTGCATTTGAAGTTGGCAAAGAGGAAGATGCAAGAGTACTCACCGGCTCGACTACAGGATCTTGTTGAGGAGTGGGTTTCCCAGATCTCTTGTTTCTTCCCATCGTCCATTGGGCCCACTTGTCAATTCTCTTGATGACCTTAGATGTCAAGGTCTCCAAATCCTCAATGGCTTAACCTTGACTTGGCTCAAAGCTCAAAGGATATGGCTTGATCTAGTCCCGGTATGTATCAATGTACATATGTTCACCATCATTGATGATTCCTTCAACATCAATATTGACTCTGAACAACTTGATTTGTTCAATGGTCAGTCTGAAGTAGAACCTCTCTCGGCTTTCTAACTCATCTTTGTAGTTAGCCCAATAATCCTCAAGCTCGATAATATGCTTGACTACAAATCCCATTTGCAGATGATCTATGGCATATCCTACTGGATCAAACTATGGTCTTAGCACCTGATACTTCTCTGGCTTATATATACTCTCAAAGGTCTTGATCACATTCTTAGCATTTGATTTGGATGCGTAGCTGTAGGCTCTAATGGTAACAGGGAACTCATAGCCTTTCTTCTTAATGCTTGCACTCATCAGGTTCACTTGCAACATCTTACGGATCACCTCTATGAGTACGACCATATCATCTGGGTAGCTTGGCAGCTTCATGGGAAAATCATCAAAACCTGCAAGATGAAGGTATGAGAAACTTGCAAATTGAATAAAGAAGCTCCCAAATTGAGTGATGAATTCCATAGCCTCTGGTGAAAATCTCCACTCTGGGCATCCTTGCAACTCTCTGGACAGTCTCATTGTGAATGAGTCATTAACTTTAATGTACTCAGAGCAGCTATTTTGCAATCTCAAATGGGGGAAGAAATCATAAATTCTTATATCATCTTCATATTCTTCTAGCCTAGGGAGACCTGGCCATACTTGCAATGTAGCTAACACATATATCAAATAGGAAGACATATAGAAACTTTTTTGATATTTGGTGAGATTCAGGGCATTGGACATATTTTCACTTACCACTTGAGCCCAGTTTATATAATGATGCTCAGTACAAATTACCTGGACCAAGAAGAAGTAATGTTCTATGAAGTTCAGGGTGTCACTTTCACCTTTAATCCTATGAAGAAGTACTAGGACATTAACGATCTTGGCCTTTAAATCTATCCCAAAAAGCATCTTCGACACTTTTCCTTTCATGCTTCTAGCCTTCTTAAACCACAAGTCCATGATCTCTTTCATCCATCTCATCTTCTTCTCATTGTATCCTGATCTTGGAAGTGGGAAGTTCATGTTTGATAATTCCACCCGCTTTGAGATACAAAGACTATTCTGCACTGACTCCCTATCAATGGAGAGGAGTACTATGTCATCTAGCAGAAGGATTTTCTTCGTATCTGGATTGAACCTAGCTATACATTCTCAGATAAACTCAGGGGCTTGAACTACTATAGGAAACCCGACGGCATCAACCAGACCACTCCTTTTGAGTTTTTGTGTCATGGGTTGAATGTTCTCCTTATTCAATCTCCTATGCAGATTATCCAGATCGTAGAACCTAAGAGACGTATCGGTCAAATTTTTCCACTCTAATGTGATCCCATTCAATCCATTAAAACCCATGAATCTGGTGCCCATAGCTCCTAATTAATGCTTTTGACTTACTATTTAAAGCTTCGATGGATGCTATGAAATGATTTGAAAACGCTATGGGAACCAAGAGCATAATTGAATGAATAGTGATTTTTGCTTGATTATTTTGATCTCTTATAAATAGCTTGCCTTCCTACTGTTAATTTCCATATCTCGCGCCACACGAGTGATAGATTTTCAAAAATACCCGTTAAAGTTCTAACGTTAAGATTTGAATTAAATGCATCTTATTAACGGTCTTAAGGAATGACTTTTGTCATTCGTAAGAAATGTAACGATAACTTAATCTGGGCAGCGGATTTTTACTTTTCTGCTTCCCACACTACCTTTGTTGGGAATCTTACTATGGAGGTGGGAACCCAATGGTGAAGAGGCTGGAGGAGCGATTCTCTAAAATCTTGTAGTTGACCCTTCCTTTTATCAATTCTTTCTAACTTTCAAGGTGAAGCATCTTCATCATACTAGATCATTCATTTCTAATGACTTCTCATATTTATTTCTTCGCAAGCTACTACTTTTCAAAAATTGACCCTCTCTAGTGATTCTCCGATATAGGAAGAGTTAATAGCCAATTTTTCAAAAGTGAATTCTTATTTATTATCTTGTGCCATTCAGGACACTTTTTCCACTATAGGGGCTCAACTTACTTTCTTGACTGTGGCATTTGTCCTTTGAGAGTTCCTGATACACTTGCCATTGTTCTTTGGAAAATAACTTCTGTAGGGGTGAAACTCTGCAAATGGGAAAGCTCATCACGGTTTCTCTGCCAAGTGATTTTTCTAGACCTGACCCATTCCCATAGAGTGAACTTCAAACCATAGGCCTATATATGTGTTGGATGATCTCTGTGTTCTCTTTCATGGAAAATTACCTTCATGGGTTGAAACCCGTCAAGGAGAAGGTGATTGCTAGTTTCCCGATGAAGAGGGGAGATATAACTTTGAAACTTCTTTTCATATGAATGTCTTCAGTGGAGCTTAGAGGAACAAAGTCTTTATCAAATTAGGAACTATAACTTACCCATTCCCAAGACAAAGTCAAAACCATCCCGGCTTAAAACAAGAAAAAGGGAAGAAGGGGAGAATTCGATAAAGACTACCTACCCTAGGGAAAAACTAGACTTAGACTCCAATTTTAAAATACCTCAAAATTCAAGACTCGATCTAATACAAGGTATCCAAGTTTATTTCCTAGGGTGAAGAACAAAAGTGGGGCAACATATATGATATAATGCCTTCTGAGTGTCCTCAATCACCTCATCATATTTCCTAGCCATTATTTTTACTACTCTGGCCTTTGTCCTCAATAAGGGTTTCAATGCATTTATAATCATTTCCCTTTCTTGTCCCATGGGGTAACACCATTTCATCCTTGGTTCCAATGCCTCAAAATAAACACAATTAGTTTCAACCATAAAACAGATAGTATCCTCATACTTCTCCAGAATATTCTTAGGTATTCTATACATTTCCTTCATTTGCCTTTGTAATATTTTTGTCATGGAAAATAGTTCACCATCAACCTAATGTTTTCCTTGTCTCCTATAGCTCTCTAAAATCTGAATCCCAGTAGGTACATATCTACTTTCCATGCCCTAGGGTGCATGCTAGGAAACTTGTGGATGATGTGGATGTACATATGGACTAACAAGGACCCAAAACTAAATATTTTAGTACTATCTTTCTTTATCACTTTGACATTTTCAAGGAACTATTGTGCAAGTACTTCATAGAGGTTATATTTCTTGTTTTCCATCACCATTCTATATGCCATCATAACAAATCTAGCTATTTTAGAGTTTGGTCTACTACTATAAAACAAATTGTAACCTAACAACATTGCTACCAACCTAACATCTTGCTGAAAGATGTCATTAACTGTCATCACCCTCTTATCCCACTTGGAATGGTTTAGGGTTTCTACCTATTTCCTCTAATTATTTTCTAATACAAGTAGGGATCCTTCATTATCAAGGCCTATAATCTCATGAATCATTTGTGCACAAATCTTTACTAGTTGTTCTCCAATCCAAACAAATTGATCATGTACTCTGCTAAGGATGATTTTAAGCCATTCAAATTTCGTGAATTATGTGAGTAGGGTTATCTTAATGATGGATTGATTTTGTAGGTGTTTGAATTCTTCTTCCATGGATCCATCCGCTTCTATCATACTATCCAATTCATTGTATATATTTACATCTCCAATGATTTCATACTTGAATTGTATGTATGCCCTAATATCTTCTACCTACAATACACCTATGGGGGTTTGTGAAAACACTCCTTCCAGATCATCCTCAAAAGACTTGAATGGATGTCTCTTAAATTTATACCTAGGTCTATCCATGACATCATAAACCACTGGTGCATCCATAACTTCTCTATGAGATTAGGTCTAAATACCTTAAACACACTTGAATCTAGTACTTTGCTTCACACGATCATGAAATGTCTTTGCTAGATCATTGTAATACTTTACAACTCTTCTCTCCATAGTCATTGATAATCAAACGGTGTAGAAATTATGTCTTCCAAGCCATTTTATCTTTCACAAGTTGAGTGAGTGCATTAAACACAAGTAGCTCAACTTTGCATCTCGTCCAATCAACATAAAACTCACGAACACATAGAATGAATCTCCAAGTGCTTCACTCTCATACACAGACTCCAAAGTGTCTACACACACCATACCTAAGCTCTCATGATCTTACTCCACATATACAGGGGCTAGATATATTTTGTTCTTTGCATCCAATGCTCCCCTTAAGGCCATGTGACCTTCTAGGTCGATGCCTCAAAGAACTCATCATGCAAAGACATAGTCATCAACTGTCTCTCCTTGAACTAATGCCTTGTTTAAAAATTTCACCTTCCATATCTTGTCATCCTCCTTTCTCTTTTTTTTCTTCAGTTGATTCTCAAATTCACTCATGTATTCATTAAGACTCTTACCTCTATGTATTCATTAAGACTCTTACCTCTATCACCAACATTCTTTCTTATAACCATAGGAGGTGGTCCTATTGGTTCACTAGATCTTCTTGGTCCTTTTCTATTGTCCTCTCCATTGTATCTACAAACCTTCACAATGTATCCAAGGTTGTTGCATTTGTAACATGTAGGAGGTCTCCTTCTATCTTGATTTACTTGGAGTTTAGAATACCTTGTAGTATGTCTGAAGTTGTTGCATTTTTTACATGTGATCTTGGCTATTGATTCTTCTCTAACATAATCTTTCTTGTACCTAGACTAATTTGGTTGTCTGCAATCTTCTTTCTTGTGTCCATACTCATAATAGTTAAAATAATAGCTGGTAAAGGGTTTAGAGGTACCTTAACTTCTATAATTTCTTTTCATGTGTCCAGCTTTGTTGCATCCAAAGAATCTACCTTTGAAAGGTCTGATATGTTCTTTAGGTTCTTCATGAGTAGGTATTTCTTCATGTTAGGAATGGGAACACTGAGAGGGGGGGCGTGAATCAGTGTTCACTGTATTTTATCTTTTCACTTAATATTTAAACTAAACTTAAATGCTTAAGTACTGAAATGAACATCCACATAAACATGAAACATTAAATTAACACATAACACCAATATAGTTATGGGGAAACCCAAATAGGTAAAAACCCCGATGGGAATTGACACTCACTAATATTTTGCACTAGTGTATTATGATCCTTGTTAGAAGATCCTTAAACCTGTTAGGAGTTGCTTTACAATATGTTTAGTACAGTAGACCTTGTCAAGGGTCAGACCTTGTTAGGATTATTTTACAATAAACCCTATTAGGGGTGTGGACGCACTATCCTAGAGCTCATTGCTCAAGTGGTGAAGGCTACAACCTTCTGATCTCAGATACACACTATATCTGTTGGATGAACTGTCACTCTGACACTGCTTGTCTGATCAGTTCCTTTGATGTGCTGATGCTTTGACCTCTTGCAAAGCTCTAATACATCTTATAGTCTCTTCAAACACTTCTTCTCTTCTTATCACAACTCTATATCAACTACCGTACAAATTACAATGGGCGCATCTCATATTTGTATGCACATACAAAACAAACAACTAGGTCGGCCCTTAAACCTATTACATGCAACGCTTCCAAATGAATTGGCTCAAGCATGTTTACAATCAAACATATTTATATGTCAGAAACCTAATTAAAATAGGTGCATAGCCTTTACATCATTAGAATATAACTGCAACTCGAAATGCTAACAGTCGGTTGCTTATTCTGTTCTTCTCTAGCACACACTGGTTGTGTAACTTCAACTATTTGTATCTTTCTCATACTTGCATATCTGATTATGTGCTCATAGAATAAGCATGAATATAGTCTAACCAACTTAACTTCTAGGGTGCACACCATAACTTGGTCGTATGCACATGTGCTGATGATCTGAGCTTTAGGTACTCTGTATACTGTCTAGTCTTCAATACTTAGCCGATTTCTGATCTTCTCATCAAGTGCGCTAACTCCAAATTACTATATGGCTTTGTTTCCATAAAGAAAACACTATACCAAGTCATATACACTAGTATAGCCAACTTTCCAACAATCTCACCCTTTGTCATTGATGGCAACAAATGAATATGGCCAAGTTGCTAACTGTTCCTTAATACAAAAAGCTTTTGTCTTATATCTCCCTTATACATAATTTCTATCTTATATCTCCTTATACATATCTATAACCCATATTCTACACATACTCCCACTTTGAAATTAATGAAAAAGGTGCTTCAAAACTATATGTACAAAAAATTACTATGAGAGAACATTCGGATATGCTATCTACAGATTTTGGATCTCCTTCTTCCAAAATGTGATCAAAGAATTTACAATTTGTAGATGGGCACATAATGCATACTGTAGCTTCTCCATCTTCTCCAAATCTATGCTAGGACCTTGATCATATGTCACCATGGTGGCATCAATCTCCTTGATATTTTGATTAAGTATGTCTAATGAGGGTGCAAGAGCATTCCTTAGCTGAGTCTTCTTAGCCCTTATCTTGGTCATCTCTTTTTATGCCTTCTCAATCTTGTCTAACTGTCCTTCGTAGACATTATTACACATGTTCACATCGACTGATGGATCTTCCACTAATTTCCTTATGTTTTCTATCATAGCTTCAGCCTCTTGAATCTTCTTGTATAGATCACCAATTGGCTTGTCCTGGTTCATATAGTCAGCAATGATTTTTCTGCCTCTTGCTACAAACTCCTTCAAAGATGCTTGCCAGACTTTAGTGAGCTTAGGTCAAGTGCATAGTTGCTAACCAATTCAATTAATCTCTTGTTCAAGTACTTATCTTCTGCAACTAAGGATGAAAATTCTTCTAGGCTAGAGAAATTATTCTTGAACTGTGAAATCACTAAGCTGACATCATCAATGGAGTGTATCTTGGACACTTTCTTGTCTGCTGGTAACAAACTGTTCAGGATTTTCACTGACTCTACAAGGAGGGGATTCCTCATCACTTGTTTCTCCTTGGCCTTTTCCATTGCTAAGACACTGAACGTAATCAAGTCTTCTTCTCCCCATGAATCCAAACTAGTTGTGTCAGGTGTCAAACTTGACAACAATACTGCTGAGGGAGTGATGGGAGTGTTATCGATCACTTCTTGTTTTACCTTGATTAGTTCAACTGATGTTTCATCTTTTCTTCTTCTTTCTCATTTGTTATATCCTCAATCAATATTTCTTCTTGATGAGTAGGAGGAGTGTTACTACATAAGTTTTCTGCCTCTTGAGTGCTTACAAATGCCTCTTCAAACTTGTCCAACTCAGTGTTAGTGGCCGCCATGGCTATCTCTACATTATCAATGATAATGGTGCTATCCTTTAGTGACTCTATCATGGGCATAGACTTATCTACCTTTGTTTGTGTTTCAACTATAGGCACTGAGTCCTGAGGACCTGTCACTAATGCATTAGTGGGATCTGCCATCTTGACTTCTTTTGAGGGTACTTGAGCTATGGGTGTAGTAGGGGGATACATGTGATTGTTCATAAAGACCTTCTCAAAGGATTTCTCTATTTCCTTGGCAACTAACTCAAAGTTTTTATCCATTATATTCAATGTTCTTGTCTTAGTGCTTAGGTGAGGCTTCACCAGATCTAAAAATAACTTTTTCTCTTCTAGCTCACATATAGGAAGGGTTTCATCTAAAATCTTCTCTCTTATCCTTAGATCTTATTCAATGGCCTATCTCCTTTGGAATTCTAGGATGTTCCACACATTATCAGGAATCATGGTCTTTAGTTCCAAGACTATCTTCTTGAACTTCAACATATGTTTAACTATCATTCCATGTATCTCTGATTTGTCTATCTCACTATATTTTTCATAGAACTTTCCTACTTGATCAATTCTTCCCTCATCAATTATTCTTTCACTTAGCACATTGAGACTAGGTTTGAAACTTACCTCAGGAGGTGCTTGTGAGTTCTTTCTATTCCTTGTTACTCTTGAGGATGGATGACTAGTGCTGATCTCTTTCTTCCCCTTTGCCATTGCCTTATACTCAAGAGGAGAATTAAGGTCAATGGTTTCTTTGGGCATAGAAGGAGTAACATCAGTTTTACTCTTCTATTCATCAGATTTTTCTATCTTCACCTTCTTTAACTTAGGATCATCTAATTCGGTCTTTGCTGTTGCTGCGCTCTCTAATTCTAAAGAAATCTTTTGTTCCCTTGCTTTGTCTAGGTCTACTTAAGACATTCCATGAATTCTCAAAATCTCTTAGGTAACCTTAGAAACCTTTCTTTTTGTTGTTGTGTTGTTTAACACCGCATCAAATTCTCTTATTTTCTCCTCATAGGTTCCCCATCTTGGCTCATTAGGGTCTTTAGGTTCTACTAACAGAACTTGAGCATAAGCCTCTAGAATAGGATCTTCCACTTCATATCCTAGTGGATGAATCCACTTTTTTCTTGGTTCAACTACCTCCATGCATTTTGTGTCTATCTCAACCATGAAACAAATAGTATCTTTGTACTTTTCAACTATCTTCTTTGGTATTGTAAATCTCATCTGCATCTTAGCCTTGAATGTCTTTAACTCCAATGTCATGTAGTCTCTTAGAGTTCTCTTTGTAGATGCCTTGAAAGATATCTGAGGCATGGTAGGAATAGTCTTGTCTAGGTATGAATCTGACACCTTTCCAATAATATGGAAGTACATATAGATAATTAGGGACCCAAACCTGAATATCTTGGTTTTATCATGCTTGATTACCTTGATGTTGTCAATTAGTTGTGTGTGCAAGATCTCACATAGGTTGAACTCTCCATTCTCATTTACAATTATTATGGTTGCAAGAATTGTGGCTGCAAACACACTATTTACCCTGCTAGTGTTTTGAAACTTGTATCCAAGTATCATAGACATCAATTTGATGTCAGCTTGCTCAATAGGTTTGATAGTCATACTGTACCTATCACTTCTTGATTTGCAAGTCTGTTCAACAATCTTCCTCACATCTTTTCCCACTAGAAGGATGGTGCCTGTCCTTGAGAGGCCTGTCATCTCATGAATTAGGTCACTGGTAATTCTGACTGACACTTCACCTATCCAAAATAGGTCATCATGAATTCTTCTTAGTAGAATATTGATCCATTCTGATTATAGAACTCATATGTCATAGCATACTCCACTATAGGGTGATTATTCCACCGTGCATACTCATCCATGAAGGTTTTGTCTAGTTTTAACATAGTTTCCATGTGCACCCTTAATCTGTCCAATCCTACTAGTTCTTTCTTACAATAGATGTATGCCCTAATGTCCTTGACATGCATAACACCCATAGGCATGTAGGAGAATGCCCCTTCTAGATCATACAGTGTAGATTTAGATGGATGCCTCTTAAACACATATATTTTCTTCTCTCCAACATCAAATACTATAGGATTAGCCATCACTCACTTGTATAACACTTCTTCAAAGGTTTCCAAGAGATTCTGAATTGGTGCAATGAACTAGGGTTTCCATAACTGATCAGTTGCACAACAAGTCACTTGATGAATCAAACTACAATGCTTCTCAATAAATTGCTAAGGCTCTTCTACTCTCCAATTGCTCTCAATATGAATGCAATGAGAGATCTTTTATCTTCTATGTACTTTAAAGTAGAAATTCTACCATTAATGGTTGTCACATAAACCAGGCTGTCATTTGGAAATTTCTAACTTTCATTTTGAAAACAATCAGCTAGTGTGCTCTTGCATGAAGGTTCCTCTAGTCTCCAAAAGCTTAAGTTCAAAGGCACACACTCTGAGAGTGAGTATACCAACCACGTAGGGGTCTAGAGCTAAATTAGCTCCCCCTATGACCCTAAGGGCCATTCATCCAGATGTAGAGGGTACATCCACTGTGGATGCATCCAATACATACTCACCAACCTTGTCCTTCTTTGCTTCTGACCAAATCAAGCTTGCATCCTCTGAAGATTTCACAAAATTGACTTCTCCTTCGAGATCCAAAACTATTTTTCAGGCTTTTTAGGGCTTTCCTGACCTTGCGTTCTTGATCTAAAAAACTTTGAGATGTGTCCAACCTTGTTACAAGAGTGAAAAATGACTAGAGGCCTTATATTCCTTGATGCATTGACATGAGTCACCATCTTACATTGTTTAGTTGAGTGACCATTATAGTTACATATCTAACATGTAACATTATGAGAACTTCTTATATTTGACTGATTCTAATTTCTTTGATTATGAGTCCTATTCTTTTGACTTGTCTTGCAATTCATAGCTCTGTGACCAAATTTATTGTATGAATAACAGTAGCCATTGAATGGTCTTACCTGTGTATAGTTCCTTGTTATGTGTCCATGCTTGTTACATCCATAACAAGTGGGGTCTACTGGATTGTGCTCATTCTTAGGTGGTTCAATATGATCCTCAGTCTGACTTCTAGTCTCCTTAGTATCCGAGGTTCCTTCTGGTGCTTTCATTCTTGCTCACATGTTATCAATGTGATTTTGTTCTTCATTGTATCCAATGCAGCTAGTATCTCCTTTAGCTCTTCTTGCATACAACTGAGATTATATCAAATTAGAACTGGTGTATAATTTATGAATGTGATTCTTAGCATCTTTCAATTTAGATTCCAAGATTTCTTTGTTGTTTCTTAGCTCCAATATTTCCATGTTTTCTTTCCTTAATTCTTCATTCAGTTGAAGGTTCTCTTTGACCTGTTCATCATAGACTTCCTGATTGTTAGTCAACTTATCATCAAATTCTTCAAGCTGTTCTTTCAAGGATGTATTTTCTTCATTCAACTTCTTGACCATTATCCCTAGATCACTAGTAGAGCATTCTTTTAAATCCTTCCTTATCCTTTTGATGACTAATTGAGCATCACTGAGTTTTTTCTTTTAGTTCTTCAGTTTCTCTTTCAGATTTGTCTAGGTCTTCAAGAGAAACTTCAAGATTTCTTTTCAGATGTTTCATTTTTTCTTTGTCTATGATCTCCTCAAGTGGTTAAACTTCTTTACTAAGGACCAGAGCTCTAATACCAATTTTTAGGAATGGGAACATTGAGAGGGAGGGGGGTGAATCAGTGTTCACTATATTTTATCTTTTCACTTAATCTTTAAACTAAACTTAAATGCTTAAGTACTGAAATGAACATCCACATAAACATGAAACATTAAATTAACACATAAAACCAATATGGTTATGGGGAAACCCAAATAGGTAAAAACCCCAGTGGGAATTGACACCCACTAATATTTTACACTAGTGTATTATGATCCTTGTTAGAAGATCCTTAACCCTGTTAGGCATTGCTTTACAATATGTTTAGTATAGTAGACCTTGTCAAGGGTCAGACCTTGTTAGGAGTCTTTTACAATAAAACCTATTAGGGGTGTGGATGCACTATCCTAGAGCTCACTACTCAAGTGGTGAAGGCTACAACCTTCTGATCTTAGATACACACTATATCTGCTGTATGAACTGTCACTGTGACACTGCTTGTCTGATCAGTTCCTTTGATGTGCTGATGCTTTGACCCCTTACAAAGCTCTAATATGTATTATAGTCTCTTCACACACTTCTACTTTTCTCATCACAACTCTATATCAAATACCATACAAATTACAATGGGCGCATCTCATATTTATATGCACATACAAAACAAACAACTAGGTCGACCCTTAAACCTATTACATACAAGGCTTCCAAATGAATTGGCTCAAGCATGTTTACAATAAAAAATATTTATATGTCAAAAACCTAATTAAAATAGGTGCATAGCCTTTACATCATTAGAATATAACTGCAACTCAAAATACTAACAGTCGGCTGCTTACTCTGTTCTTCTCTGGCACACACTGGCTGTATAACTTCAACTGTCTGTATCTTTCTCATACTTGCATGTCTGATTATGTGCTCATAGACTAAGAATGAATATAGTCTTACCAACTTAACTTCTAGGGTGCACACCATAACTTAGTCATACACATGTGCACTGATGCTATGAGCTTCAGGTACTCTATATACTATCCAGTCTTCAATGCTTAGCTGATTTTTGATCTTTTCATTAAGTGCGCTGACTCCAAATTACTATATGACTTTGTTTCCATAATGAAAACACTATACCAAGTCATATACACTAGTATAGAAAACTTTCCAACACTTCATGTGTATTTGTTTCTTCATTCTTTGCTCCACTTACTTCTTCATTGGTTTTAGAACTTTCTACTTCATTGAATCCAGCTCCAGTCATGTCTCCTTTAGGTTTCTATCTTGCTCTTTGCTCGTCAATTTTGTCACTGCTCATGTGCAACTTCTCAATGTGTAATTTGGCTTGAGTGAATTCACCTTTAATGATATGATTTTAATCCTCCAATTTTTGATATTTATCTTTGTAGTGGTCAAGTTCAGTCTTCATTAGTCTTATCTGCACATTTGCTACTTTCAGTGATTCTTCAACTTTGTTCCTAGAACCCTTTTCATGTTGAATCTCTTTTATCATCAAAAGATTGATCTCCTCTTTTTCTTTCTCCAGCCTCATCACTTGATCTGATGTATCATTGTTTGAATCTTCTTGGATATTGTCCAAAAGATCTTGTTTCTGATTTCTTGAAGCTTCCAGTTTTTCCTTTAGTTTCTTGATGAAACCTTCGACTCTTCTCAATTTGAATTTTAGTATACCATTCTCAGCCTTCTCTTTGTCTAGATCTTCAAGTGTTGCTTCAAAGTTCTCTTGCAAACTTTTTGAATCCATTCTAATCTCCCTTAAGCTATTAGGATTTCTATCCAAGGGCCAATAGCTCTGATACCAATTATTAGGATTAGGTAATACTAAGAGGGGGGTGAATTAGTATTACTGAACTTTGATTTAAACTTTAACCAATTATAAATAAACCATAAAACTTCTAAAATGAAAAGAACAATAAAACATAACACATAACTCATGACACCATGATGTATTCTCAAGGAAACCCTGGCCAAGGGAAAACCTCGGTGGGGATGGTACCCACAACTATGCACTAAAATATTGTATCCTTGTTAGGAGATCTAGCCCTGTTAGGAGTTGATGATTACATAGTACATTTCCTTGTTAAAGGATTACAAAACCCTGTTAGAGGTATACAAAGCACCTGGTTAAAGGTGGTGAGAAAATAGCTCTTGCAATAAAAAAATATTACAAAGAGTTCTCCCAAATATGAACAATACAAGAACTTATCTTGCTTAGATAGTTCCAGTTATAGCTCTATCTCTTAATGATCTCGCATCTGATCTCTGATCTCAGATTCACAACTTTGCTTCATCATCATAATCACAATACATATCACTTTCATAAAAGCACTCTATACTTATAAAAAATTTGTCATCTAGTTGGCTTCACAAATATCATACAAAACATAATAATTAATTATGTAAAGGGTAAGTATGAAGTCGATGATCATATATTACCCAAGTGTCAGCAATATAATCCATTCACCTAACTTAGCACATTACCATAACCGCTAACCTTGCCTTAATCTTCACAACTACTCATATGCCCTGTTATATTGAATCTTTATCTTTGCATACCTTTAGATCACTGAATCTCACTAATCTGATCAAAAAAAATCATGTGCTCTTAATTGATGTATATACATATCCCAAAATACCTTCTACTAACTTCACAAGCCATAATACCTCATACATTTCCATTGCTAACCAAAACTGTAACATTGTACCCTATTACCCTGATTCTAGACTTAGTCATTTTCATGACTGTGAGTCCAATACTAAACCTCTCATCACACGATCACTCCAGCATAAGTGTTTCCGTGAATGACAACCCTAAGTGATCCCTAGTGCTCCACAACACCACTTTCCAACTATGTCAACTCACAATGACTTATGAGGCTCAAAATTCCTTTCCCACTTAGGTGTGCATAGGGGAAGAGGCTTAGCTATCCTCTCTATTCAAAATATTGTTTATTGAACTTTACTAATTAAAAAAATCCACTAAAAATAATTTTAGTCATCCATTGCTTACCCAATAGTTGGAAAAAATTTAGTAATTAGACCAAATATACAACTTTATTAGTACCAATAATGCATACTAATTAAGGAATTTGTGCATAAGAATTGGATCAATTATGAATTTTTTGTGGTGGTCAAACTGAATAGTTAATGGGGAAATAAGGAATGCATATGTGATGTCAACTTAAAACAATCACTTTTTGAGCCCTATATGCATAATGAATCCCACAATGTTCGTTGTAACTTTGCAGAAGTGAAAATAACTATAAGAACTTATGACACAAAAGGACAACAACAAAACAATCTTCAAAATCCAATATACTATTCAGGAGATTAGGGTGCATAAAACTAACTATAACAACTAGTAGCAACCGTCCCCTACTTTTTATCTTTTCTTTTGTAGAGGAGAAAAATATTATGAGACTTTTTCTCCTTCCTCCATATTATGTTTCTCTTTATTACATTGTTATAAAGTGTTCTTAAATTTATTTAGAGTATAGGTTTCAAATTCAATAAATTTTATCACCATTTAATTTTGCACCTCACAAAATCATACAAGATAATTTCAAAACATATATTTTTTACACTAACTTACTTGATATGGTCCTTGTTTATAAAAATGTTTCCTAGTCTACATCAAATATGAGATTGCATCAACATGATTTTTTATTGAGGTGTCCCAAAAGACCCAAAAAATAGGTAGATTAATAATTGTGTATTGAGTCATGTTTTAGTGTTATGTAGATGTAAAATCACATGATATTTTTTTAGAAACAAGGCAACACACACAATTGGGGGGGGGGTGAATTAGTTGTGTCAATTAATTCCAAAGATTCACCCACAACCTAATCATAAAACTTAAATCTGAAAGATAAACATTAAAGTACTAAACCACAAAACACATGAACACATAACACTAGAATTATTTGTGTGGAAACTTGGTTAAGGGAAACAACCATAGTGGAGATCAAACCCACAAGATAATGTACTAGCACAAAAAACATGTTAAAGTTACAATGGGGAATGAACATGAATTCATCCTCACTGCTCAAATACAATAGAAGGAAACAACCCTGAGATTGCAACTGTGATCACCAGCTAAAAATGGTCTAGACATATTAATTTCCCTAAATACTAATCAAAAGATAAAACCGTAATTAGGATAAAATCAAGATAATCCTAAGCATAATTGTGTAATTGAATTAGATCAATTTAATTACATAATTCATCAAATCATCTATCAATGATTATTTATCAAGGATCATTCATTAATTAATTCTCCTAAGCCATTTAATCAAATTCACACTCAAAAATTCCATGGCTAAGGAAACAATTTAGTTTGGTTTAATTAATTGTCCTTCTGAGTGCTATGAACCTAACCTATTGGGAGCACAATAATATAGTCAAACATTAGTCCTAATCTAGCATACAAGACATATAGTAAAAATTTCACGAACACCACCTTTGATTGAGCCAAAATGGGAACACCCGAGCCCCGTTTGATTTGCTCATTTGAGGGGGATGTCGGTGTTCTCTCAAAGCACAATGATGATATCCAAAATATAGTTATAAGATGATCAAGACCACATACAAGCCATGGAGACCCCAAAATTGGCACAAAACCTAGTATGGGGAAGTAGTTTTTCCCCTAGGGATGCAATGGATGAAAATGAGATTTTAAGTTATGGATGAGATGCAAGATTAATTTTACCTTAAGCATGGATATGATATGAATTTAAAATGAGATAAAATTCTCAAAAGAAACAAATATTTATCCATTAAGCTATACTATGATGATTTAAGAAGTTGAAAACATGAAAGAAAGCTAACAATCCTAATATGCTATGAGATCTTAGAGACAATTGAACATAATAACAATGCCTAGAAATGAAAGAGTGATTGATGTTTTCCCCATGGAAGGATGACTATTTATAGATTTTGAAGAAAGGCTTGCATTAGGAGGTATGGTTAGGGTTTAGGAAGAAGGGTTAGGGTTTAGGGTCAAAGAGATAAGGATGGGCATTTATGGTTGAAGGGATCAAGGTTGTTCACACATGTGTGAGAAACACTTGGGAAGTGTGAAGGGAAAAAGAGTGGAAGAAAGGGGATGGGTTTCCATTAAGATGGTTGTATGAGCCATTAATGAGGGTGGAATAGGTTATTAATGAGCGTGCAAGGCTCATTAATGAGGATGTTGACTTTGGGAAAGGGGAAGCCATTAAGGCTAAGAGGGTTAGGAATCACCCCTTAAATGGGTCTAGGAAATGATTAGGGTAAGGGGATAGGATTTGGAGGATTCTAGAAGGTTATTAGGATTAAGGGATTTAAATAAATATTTAATTCATTTAAAAGGGGTTTAGTTGAGCTAATTTATTAAAATAATTTAATAAATTAGGAGGGATGAATATTTAAATTGGATTTAAATATTTTTGGTAAAGGTTCTTTAATTAAATAAATTTAATTAAAAGGGGAAGGGATAAGGATAATAATAATAATTAATTAATTAATTATGATGTCATCAGGACTTTTATTAATTAAAATAAATTTAATTAATAAGATGGATTTTTAGGTGTCTACATTTTTCCCCTCTTTGGTGTGACGCCACAAGTGGCATTGCATCAATGACAAGAAAATAAGATGCCCCAAGCAAGGTTAGATGTCATGGCTAAGCAACGACGGTAAGAAGTTATGCCTCCTTGAGAAAATAACGCCAAGAAAAATCTTTGTGGAATTCTCTCAAAAAGGATGCAATCGGGAAGGAAAAGGAGGAAGGAGATGGGAAAGAGGATAAATAGAAGTTGGACCATGAGAAAAGATGCATGATGCAAGGTTAAGCTATATGAACCAAGATGCAAGATGTAAGCTAAATCTATATACAACTAATAGGACTTAGGGATTTCATTGTGTAAATGTGGAGAGCACAAATGAGTTTGATATAGAAACATCAAAGACTTTCCAAGGGTGCTTAGGAACATAATTACTTTTCACCAGTGTTGTAGAGGACTGACACAAAAAGACATGAAAGGGTTTTCCCAGCATCACACATGAATCCAGGAGGAGGCATGGTGGAAACGATGCTAGAGAGCTCACAAATAAACAACATTTCCCAAGTGCACCAAGTAACCCAAAAGATCACATGTGGAATGTGAAAGTGTCATATCCAATTGAAGCACAAACAAAAAACAAGATGATCAAAAGACCTCGCACCAAATTTCCCTCATTCACAGTGCACCATGATATAAAGGATCATGGTGACCATGAGGGGAGGAACAACAAGAAGCTGTAAAAGATAAACAAGATCCAAAGGACCAAATCCAAGATCAAAGTGATAAATCCAAAAGACATCATTTTCCAAGGAGAGAGATTGATTGTTTGATTGATGGGGGGATATTAGGTTGGACATGAGGAAGGATGCATCCTGCAAGGACCTATTGGATGAGGAGAATGCTATGATTTTTTTACCAAATGATGAATCAAGGATAATCATGTGATCAAGGATAGTCGAAAACATATTTTTTTAAAGTACAAGGCTAGGTGAGACAAGTTCAAATGATCATAATGTTTGTAGGACAAATGAGGATATGTACAATGGGATGAGAAAATAGAGTACACAAGGGGATAGTAAATATACAAAGGATATTTATAGAAAGTTCAAGGATTTAGATAGGCCAACAGGTGACAAAGATATATACAAAGTTTAGGACATAGTAAGGAGGATCTAGCTATACAAGTAATAGTCATAAGAAGCTCAGGATGTGGGATAGTAACTCATTTTATTATTGCATATGTTGGAGAAATAGAACACCTTGGGAATGTGGGATGGTGGTGGGGGTGTGGGGGGTTTGGGTGATGAGTGGATGAAGGGGATGGGAGGAGATGGGAGTTTGATAGATAATGGCCTAATCTAGTATGTATGGTGCATGTTTCTAGGTTTTCACCAACATACTTGTCCAAAGTGCTTGAATTGCCAAGTTTTCACCATTGGACGATTATTTCTCTTTACTTTTTTCATTCTTTTAAAATTTTTTTTTTTGTATTTTTCTAGATTTTTCCAATTTTTATGGATTTTTTAGGATTATCAAGGATGGTTCAAGCATAGAACCACTTCAGATGGATAATGTTGATAGGATCATTTAGGGGCTCCCCTTCTGGTGTTGAAAACTGATAGGATCCAGAGCCAAAACATGCTATGACAATATAAGGACCCAACTAAGTAGGTTCAAACTTTCCCTTATTCTCTCAATTTTCTTAAACTTTTTGATTTTATTTCAAGACCATGTCGCCCACCTAGAATTGTCTTGGGTGGACCTTTTTTTTGTAGATCCTTTTAAGTTGATTTTGATATACAACTAGGTGATCATATGTGTGTTGCCTCTTCTCATCTAATAGGTCCAACTATGTGAGGTGTGCCATGTGATAGTCTTCATGATGCAAGGGAGGATGGGGAGAGGGGCCAAAGGCACACCCTAACTAGATCCACCTTGCAGAGATCACACATGGAAGTGAAAACACAAGTGTGAGAGAGAATGTAGATAGCTTTCATATATTATCTTCAATTGATTCATACATGCTGGGCTGTAAGGCCTTCTTGGTTTAGGCCAAATATTACAATCAAGTACAAAATTCCTCCAACATGTGAGGATCTGCCAACAATCTTTAATATTCTAGCTTCTATCTTCTATCCCAGAAACTGACTCCCTAAACTCTAACCAAACAACTACATTTTACACAAGAGGCTACTGAATCAAGTCGGCCTTCAGATCTACCATCAATAGAAGGAATGACCAGATCTAGGTCCACATTGATAGATACCATCATTAAATCCATGACGAAAATTAATTACACACGTTAGCCTCAACAAGAATCCAAAACAAATAACTCGGTAAGCAAGGATAACCGAGTGCCAGACAAGCATCATCAAGCACCAGGGAATTTACTGAGTGCTTGAGAGATAACCTACCAACATTGGTAAACAAAGGAAACTGAGCAACACTGAACCAACTCGGTCAAAGAAGGAACCAGGAAACACATAAAACTTCAAACATGTCTTTGGTGACATAGGATTGCCAAGGACCCGAGATGCTCTTGCATCAGACACCTGGGGTTATTTGAAATGCTTCTCTGAATCATGAAACATGTATGATCTAAGCTGCATCCAACTCAGATTATGAAATCCATACATTGTCTTCAATCGGTCTATTCTTCCACTTTACTAGATATTCCATATATTGTTTTCCTCTTGTACTTTTGCTAATTCTTTGCTTCAAAATCTGCTCAACTTCTTCTATCTTTTTCTTAGGATAATCATTTGGTACTATCATTTCTTCATCCAGCCTCATGGTACTCATACAAATCAGAAATGTTGAAAATAGGTGATATATCCATGTCATCAGGTAACTCAATCTCATAAGCATTTCCACTGTCAAATCTCTTTAAAATCTTACAAGGTCCAAACTTATTCATTTTCAGCTTCCCATATGTTCCAACAAGAAATCTACCTCTCTTCAAATGAACCATTACTTAATCACCAACTACAAAAGTCTTATGTCTTCTTGATCTATCAGCTCTGTCTTTGTATTTATAATTACTTTTCTCCAACTTATCTTTCACATCTTCATGCAATGTCTTCATGTACTTAGTAAATTTTACTCCTTCAGCACTTCTCTTTCTTTCATCAACAATATCCCTCAAATCTGATATACCACTTGATTGTGTGCCATTTACAATCTCAAAAGGTGTCTTTCCAGTACTCCTATTCACTAAATTATTGTATGCAAACTCTACTTGTGCCAACACAGAATCCCAATTACCCAGCGTGCCTCCAACTAAACATCTCAAAACATTTCCCAAACTTCTATTCACAACTTCTATTTGTCCATTGGTTTGTGGGTGGAATGTAGAACTATATTTCAACTCAATGCCAAACATTCTCCAAAGGGTCTTCCAAAAGTATCCAAAAAATTTATTGTCTCGGTCAGAGATAATACACCTCGGTAATCCATGCAATTTGACAATTTCCTTAAAGAAGAGATTTTCTATATGTACTGCATCTGATGTCTTTCTACAAGGTATAAAATGTGCCATTTTAGAAAATCTATCCACAACAACAAATATAGAATCATTACCTCTTACTGTCTTCGGTAAGCCATGAACAAAATCTATATTGATGTCAATCCAAGGTTTCTCAAGAATAGAAATTGGTGTATACAATCCAGTATTCTGACTTACTCCTTTTACAACTTGACCAATTCCACAACTTTTCACAAATTTCTGAGCATCTTTATACAACTATGGCCAAAAGTATTTCTCCTTAAGAAAATTCAATGTCTTATCAACACCAAAATGTCCAGTCAAACCACTACTATGTTTCTCTTTTATCAAATTAGTTCTCATTAGTCCTCTCGGTATACACTACTGAATACCTTTAAACAACATACCTTCTTGAATGAAATATTCTTCCAATTTAGTACTCAATTGATCTTGAATAGGTGCTCTACACTTTCTCCATGGCTCAGAAAAATTAGGATCAAATTCATAAGAATCTCTCATGTCATCAAAACCAAGAAATTCAATTTTCATCTTAGTCATCAAAGATCTCCTTCTACTCAATGCATCAACAACTCGGTTAGTGACTCTACTTTTATGCTTTATCACAAATGTATAGCTCTATAAATACTCCACCCATTTCATATGTCTCTAATTCAACTTATTTTGACTACCCAAATATTGTAAAGCTTTATGATCGGTATACAATACAAATTCACTTGGTATCAAATAATCTGTCCATTTCTTTAGTGCTTGAACAATAGCATTGAATTCTTGATCATGCATAGAGTATTTCCTTTTTTCATCATTCAACTTTTCACTAAAGAAATCAACATGTTTAACTTCTTGACTCAACATAAGTCCAATTGCACTACCACTTGCATCACATTCCACTTGAAATACCTTATTAAAATCAGGTAATGCCAAAATAGGCAATTCAACAACCTTCTTCCTCAAGGCCTGAAAATTTTTATCAGCTCCATGTGTCCACTTGAATTCTCTTTTATCTCCCCTCATAGTCTTAGTCATAGCATTAAAAATTGAACTGAAATTCCTAATGAACTTTTGGTAAAAACTTCCCAAACCATGAAATGATCTTACCTCACTAGCATTCTCAGGTGTAGGCCAATTGAAAATAGCTTCAAATTTTTCAGGATCCATCTTCAAACCATCAGCTGAAATCACAAATCCCAAATACACAATCTCCTCTTTCATGAATGAACACTTTTTTAGGTTAATCAACAAATTTTCTTCTTTCAATCTTTGCAATACTTTCTTAACATGCAACAAATGTTCTTCTCTGGTCTTATTGAATATCAAAATATCATCAAGGTACACAATCACAAACTTACCCAAGAATTTCTTCAAAAATTCATTCATCAACCTCATAAAAGTACTCGGTGCATTAGTTAAACCAAAAGGCATAACGAACCACTCATACAAACCTTCTTTTCTCTTGAAAGTAGTCTTCCACTCATCACCTTCTCTAATTTTGATCTGATGATACCCACTTTTCAAATCAATTTTGGTAAAATACTTTTCTCTAGTCAAACTATCCATTATGTCATCCATTCTCGGTATAGGAAACTTATATTTCACTGTTATCTTGTTGATTGCTCTAGAATTGGTACACATTCTCCATTCTCCATTTGTCTTAGTTTCCAATACAAAAGGTACTACACAAGGATTTAAAATTTCTCTAATCAAACCTTTTTGCAACAAATCTTGAATCTGTTAGTTAAATTCCCAATTCTTGGTAGGTGTCAACCGATGTGGTGCCTTATTCGATAAACTAGCTCCAGGGATTAGATCCATGCAATGATCAATGATTCTCTTCAGTAACAAACCATCAAGTACATTATGAGAAATAATTTCACTATACTCGGTGAGTAACTTATCAATCTCCTCAGGGACACTATCCTCTATTTTCCTACTCGGTTTGTTAGGAATCATAGCAAGACATACATCATTATTTTTCAAATCCTTAACAAACTTTCTTCCTTCTATCAAGAAAACTTTCAAAGATGTGCAAACATTACTAACAGGTTCTTCAATCAAAGACAACAAAACTTGTCTTCTCCCATCAGCCCAAATAGTATATTTATGCAATCTCCCATCATATATAGCATGTCTATCATATTGCCAAGGTCTAGCCAACAAAATATGACAATAATCCATAGGCATGATATCACATAACACCTTATCATAGTACTTTCCAATTTTCAAATTCACATAACACTGTTCACTTACCAAGAGTGTATGCTCATCTTTGATCCATGAAATTTGATAGGGCTTCGGATGTTCTAAGCTTTTCAACTGGAACTTTGTGACCATTTCCTCAAATGCCAGATTCTCCGAGCTACCACAGTCAATGATTAGCTTCCAAAATTTGTCAGAAACTCTACATCTAGTCTTGAAATTTTTTTTCCTTACCGGATCTTCCTTTTTACCTTCACTCCAAAGTGCTATCCTTACTATGAAGTTATGTTCCTTCTCAGGTTCATTCGGTGACTCTTCTTGCACCAAGGCATTTCTACTATTACCAATCTTCTTACTTGCATGGGTACACTCAAATGGTCTATGTCATTCTTCTCCACAATTGTAACAAGTTCCTCGGATACCACCTGATGCAAGGGAGGATGAGGAGCGGGCACAAAGGCACAACTTAACCAGATCCACCTTGCAAAGATCATGTTGGTTATATTTTCAGGCTTCTAATTTTGTCCTTTCCAAGTCCTGGTTTACCTCTTGTTTGCAAATTTTCCTGTGGTCTTGATGTCTAAAATTCATTCAGTTTTTCCCTAATCAGGTTTGAAGAAAGTTGCCCTATGTTTTATCCTTGAAAATTTTGTTTCTTAGACTTGATCCTTGAGTTAGCCCTAGTTTCTTATGTTTCATCATTACTTTTGGGTCACTTAAGTGTCTTGACAATGCACGTGCTCATTTCTATCAAGTGTTCACTGAATCGTGTAATCTTTGTTTCATATTAGTATGTCATTCAGTGAACTGGTGAATGTGTTAAATCCTGGTTATATGTCATGACAGTCGCTAAGTCTCTAGATCATTCAACGGTTACCCAAAACCTTTGCACAAATCGATGAATGTGTGGTCTCCTGTTCACTCATCTCCTGGCAGTTTCCTGTTAGCATTTAGTGACTCGGCATGGCAGTTATCTCTGATTCTCCCAATCAAGCGGTTATGTTCTAAAAGACCCAGCAAACTAGCGAACACTATCGATTGTATTTTCATCCAGTGGCTATGTTTTAATCTCACGAAGACTGGGTCCTACTCAAATTCATTAAATGATTTAGCGACTAAGTCATGTTTGATATCCTCTAAATTTGGCAGACTTGGCAACGAATTCAGATGGATGGCTAAGTTTTCACTTTGTTTGCTTAATCTTGAGAAAATGGTAGTGTCTCTAAGTTATGCAGCGATTAAGTGAATGTGATATTCGCAAGACCTTGGAGGTTTTAGTAGAGCCCCAAATAATCCAGCGACTTGGTGAATGAAGCAAAGGTTGAAGAATTTTTAGTAGTCATTGATTCTCAGAGTGAAAAGGGTTATGGTCAGGGTTCTTAAATGATTCAACGCCAACCATGGATTATGATGATGATCAATGGCTAACATGTAATCTCAGGAGTTAACCTCTAGTTTAAAAGGTATTCAGTGAATTAGAGATACAATCCATTCACCCATTCTCGAGGCTTGACTATGGTTAGAATTTTCTTCATGAGAATGTGAGAAAAATTTGTTCACTGATTCTCCAGATAAGTGTTGGGTTGAAGCATGTGTCTAAGAACTGGTGAAGCCTTTTAGTCACTGAAACTTTGAAGTGGATGGGGCTTAGCATGATTATTAAAAGGGTTGTCCGTGCACCGTTGATCATCTTTGGGATCAATGGTTGTCATGAATTTTTGAGATTGAACCAAGATTTAATGAATTCTTTTGAGATTAAGCGAATAGGCTTGTCGAGTGATCTCGTAACTCAACCTTGGGTCAGATGTTCTTTCAAAGATTATGAAATCCTTTGCTTGTGTGATCGTTGAATTTTGTCTAGTTGAGTTTTTGTGTCTTTATTGTTGAAAGCCATTGTGACATGGAATAGAGTACTATGCCAAGTTGGGAAGGAGTAGAAAGCCATCCAATCAGGTTTTAAAGGAAGGCTTACATCAATTAATAAGGGTTTTAATGCAAAAAAAATCCATGATTACCGCTCGTGCCATGTTTTGATTATTTAAATCATTCTGTCAACATCCATGCCATGGCTAGCTCTAATTTGAAGGTTGGAAATATGTAGAATTGAATGCCGAGGTGACTTAGGTTGGATTTGTCATGATTTGGTGATTGTATGCACATGAATTTTCAAGTATATAGATATGATTGCATAGCCTTTTATGCTCAAAGTTACTCTGGAGATAATTGAGATTGTGCTCTTGTAGTAGTGAGCAAGTAGTGTGAAGAATTGTAGAGCTGAGAGTTCTTGCTCTATTAAAAGATGAGTCATCCTATAGCAAGTGTAGCATCATCTAGTGGAGCCAAGAAGGCACAAGGTGGAGCCCAAAAAGAACAAGGTGGAGATGACAGGGGGAAGCCAAATTATTCAGATGAGTTCGTTAGATTACTTCTTGGCTTGAATCAAAATAAGAAGGCCATAGACACTATATTCAAAGATCTCATGGACAAGTGCAGGGACCCTCATACTTCTATAGGTTTTGGCTTTTCCTTGTTCTCGTATTTTTATAATAAGAGGAGTAAGCCTATACCTGTATGTAATGCCTGGGTACTGGGAATGGAGAAATTTATTTTGCCAGATGTGTTTGTAGATGTTGACTTAATCATTGAATTGGCTAAGCTATATGATCCTATTTCTAGGTGTATTAGACATTCAGACTAGTTTGTGTTTCTTTCTCTAGATAGGGGGTCTTTTATGAGGGCTTTCAATTTTTATGCATCATCCTCTATTGAGATTGATTTAAGGAAAGAGAGGGAGAAATATGCGAGTAATGTGAGGCTAGTGAAGAAATAGATAGTTAAGCATATGCCTCAAAATGATAGGTACATAGCCCCTCTCCCATCAAATATGAATGCCCCCTATTCTTTTACAACTCTCAATCGTTATATGAAGCTTTTATATCATGGATTGTGTAGGGTTTTGGGTATAGATGGGGATGATGATAAGCTACCTGCCAACCTTCTAATGATAATCCTAGTTATTCAAAACACACAGACTAATACTGACTATGATTATATCCAGTATATAATTGACAAGATGCATGATGGATTTGTTTCTATTAAGGAGAAGAAGAGGCCCATTAAGTTCTTTCATTACTCTCTTCTTATGCATATGATTCTTTACCATCATGTCAATGATTTTGATTCGAGGGTGTTGAAAATAAAAACCCATGTCAAGGACAGTCCTAGCCTAGTGTAGTATTGGGTAAAGATTTGGAATACTACATCCAATGAATGTGATTTTTCCATTTTTGAGAATTACTTTGTCCACCCGGTGCTAGAAATGTTGGGTAAAAATGTAGTAAGATTACCAACTAGGGTTTTGATAATTTTAAGGCCAATGCAATTTGAAGACAAATGGCTAGGGAATCATAATTGGGGATATTTTTACCTGGGAAACAACTCCATGGTCATCAGAGTATATGGATTCCCTCAGCCTCCACACCTTCTCCTAAGATATGTGCCTCCTAGGGTGGCCATGATGGAATTTATTTGGCAATTGATGTGGACTGACAAGGAGCATCTAGGACCACATAGGAAGGGTACCTTCACACCCCGATAGTTCAAGTTTGATAGTTTTCTAATTGGGAAAAGGGCATTGGATCAAGTTAGTAGTTGGCTACATCATTTCAAGATGACTGTAGGGACATGTAGATATGTCAACTTTGAGGGTTTTATTAAGATGGCCAGGTTAACCTTGATTCCATACATTGGAACAATTAAGGAACATGAGGGCCTTGATGAGGAAGATGTAGTAAAAAATATAATAGATTTTGATGAAGCCAAAAGGAAATGGACCAAGTACTTTGATTTAATGGACTTGGAGACACAATTAAAGGAAGCTAAAATTCCTTTTGGTGGGTTTTTCCCTGTGCTATCATATTTGTAGACGATGGAGAAAATGGTAGAAATGCATGGCACCTTGTGCAATTAGTTGGAAGGGATGCTTGAGGAAAGATTAGAAGTACCAAGGAACTATTCTACTTCTAAGCCTGAGGAATTTACTGATGACTCACAAGAGGCTGGAAGTCCACCTCCAGTAGGTGAAGAATGAATTATTGATTTGACCTCAAATCCAATAGAGGTGGAGGTCATTCTAGAGCCACCTTTGAAGAAACAAAAAATTGAGATTGGTGAGGTCTCTAGGAAGAAGAAACCAAAGAGGATCCTAGATAGTGCATCAAGTCTTGTGCCAGGCACAAGGGCCTATCACCATTAGTTAAGAAAAGCTATCAGGGAAGGAAAGAAGGTAAAGACACAAGAGACAGAGGACTTGACTCTGTTACTAGGGCAAGATGAAAGGGAGTTGTACCAAGAAGAATTTCTTAGTGATGACCAATTTGTCAAGAGTAAGGAATTCATGGACTTCCTTATTTGGAGTAAACATGAGGAAGTGAAGAAGGCCTTGCCTGAGGATATGGAACCAAGTGAAGAAAATTTGAGGGCCTTAACTTCATATGATCCCAGCCTTGAGAAGATCTCTGTTGAGGAAGCCGAAGAGATGGTTAAAACAAGTGGCATGCTTTTGACTCCTAGGTGGGATTTGACTTCTGCCTTCATGATTGATTAGATCATAAAGCAGCCAAAAGGAGGCCTATCCTATGAAGTACACATTGATGACATGATTAGAGGAAGTTGTTATGACCCAAAGTCACAGGCTATAGCACTTTGGTCATTGGCCCCAAAAAATCAGAAACCCTCTCTGGTCAGTATTGAAGATAAAATGGAGGGTAATAAAATTGTGTGGATGGTGTAGAATACAACTGATCTTGAAGTTTCAAAGGTAGTGACTCACCTAGCTCATCTCAATGAGGTAGAGACCACCCAATTATCAGAGAGATATACCAAATTGTTTGAAAATTCAATGAAGGTTGCCAAGGATAGAGATCTCAAACTCATGATGATCAAGAAAATGGAAAATGAGTTAGAGGAGCTAAAAGAAAAGCTTGAGGAAGCAATAAAGGTAGTCCCCCCCCCCTCCTTTGTTGATTGAAGCTCCACCTCAATTGGAAACATAGGTTCATGAATGCCCAGTGGAGGACTTGGAGAAAATAAGACTAGATGTTGCCTTGAAGACCATAATAGAAATTGTGCAACATAGAAGGAATAAGATAAAAGAGAAGATGGAGTCTGTTCATCAATCAGTAATCATGTTGCATAACACTAATGATAAGATAAATGATTCATTAGCTACTCTGGAGCCACTCCATAGCATTTGGTTTGGAAGGGGTTTATTATTTGATAAACTTGACAGTTTACAAGAGCATAGGCCTGACATTCCTTAGATAGTGACTGTTGTCTTTGAAAGTAAAAGCCAAGTTGGCTATTTTTGATAGTGATTACAGTAAGTTCCTACCTTCTATTTTTGCCAGTGATGGAAGCATAGTCAATTTGGATGAGTGGAAAACTTCAATGGATTAGTTAGCAATCAAGAATGAAGTTTACCTCAAGGGTGAAAATTTTTTAGACCTGGATGGATGCAATGATGTAATTAATAGCTTGATCAAAGTTGAAGGAGATTGTATATGGTTCATTGCAGAGGTCAAGGCTATAAATGACTCCAAGTGGGACTTGCAAATCAAATCACTTTAGGAGTTGCTAAGTTTCAATTGGCCATCTAAGGATGATGTGGTAGCTTGGGAGAAATTGACAAAGAAGAAAAAGAAGAAGCTAGCTATCTAGGCAATAGAAACAGAGGAAGAAGAGTAGAATAGACATGGCACTTGATCCAAAATTCAAGGGAGAGCATGTTTCAAACATAGGATGATGTAAGTTAGCCTGTATTGATGGTCATCATTAATATTACAAATCAAAGTAACTACTCTGAAGATATTTCTAGACAAAGCTACCACCTGTGAAGTTGTTAGTAGTTGCAAACTACTCTTTGATTGTTGTAATCACTGCTTTTTGGTTGGTGCTTTTTGTCTTTTAGTGCAAGTCACTTTCCTAGCCATCCAAAGCTTGTTGCATCCTTTTGAGGATTCCAAGATGGCTAGAGGTATATATAGCAAGTTTTTCTCTTTTGTAATGGTGGTGGAAGTTTTTGTAAAGGAAACTAAATATAGATTCTGACTTTTCCTGAGTTTTTTGTTGAAAATTTTGTAAGTGATACAGTTGAAAATTTATGAAAAGAGACTGAAGTTTCATTACCAGTTCTAGTTGTCTTTGTGTATGGATGTTTTGAATTTTTATGCATCAATTAGTAAGGCTAATTTCTTTCATTATTCACAAGGTGAATATAGGGGCTGAACTTGAGTTTCTTTCAAGGAAAGAGTAAAATCTTCAAGGAGGCTTCTGGGATTTATTTTGTATATGGATTTGATGGCTGGGTTGGGAATTGAGAGAGTAGATTGCTAGGTAGTTTATTTAAATTTCAGCATCGTTTTATTGATGGGATTCTGTAGATCTTCAATTTTTGACTCTGACCTAATGAATAGGGCACTGGTTTAGTTTGATTTATATTTGTTCACCATCATTTGATCAGAAAACTATATCCATTTACTTTACTTGTACGCTTATGAATTGTATTGGCTATGTCAAGTACATAGATCACATTTGTAATGCTTTAAGGAAACATTTGGAAAAGGTTATCCTTCCTTGGGTTTAAACTCATAAAAAGAAGAGGGATGAATATCCTTATGCCATTGTGTCATGTTTTTTCATTCATGATTTTCATTGCAATATTATGCATCAGGATAATTTGGGCCATATCAAGAGTTGTGATGTCTTACTGAGTTAATTTTGAATTGGAAAACATAACAGTGAAGAAGTTAATTCATATTGTGAAGTTCAACTTAGATTGTCTGAGAGTAATTAATTGTCAAAGGTAAACCCACCTAAGTTTCATACTCAAAGTGAAGAAGGCACAAGGCCTTAATACCTTAGCATTTGAATCCTGTTAGGTGTAGCTATTGGGATTGCATGAGTCATAATTTTAGTATATTTTTGAATATTTAATCATCTACAAGTTTAAGTGCTAACAAAAATGGTGACTCCGCTGGGGATTCTTTAATGAGAATGGAAAATATATCTATGTAATACTATCTTTTGTGTCCTTTAGACTAGTATATTAGTTAGATTCCTACTTTTTTGTGGGTGGTGACTCTGCAAATCTATGTTTACCAGTTGTTGGTAGTTGTAAAATCTTTCTATATCTTATTGTGATACACCATGAGTCGACCAAGGTTCACTAGGCCTTACTTCAGGGATCACCCAGAAGATAACGTGGGTGATGAGCTCCATACACCTAGTAGAAAATAGTGGTTTAGGAGAGGTCATAGTAATGCTAGCTCCCAAGCACCTTCTAGAGAAAAAATTCATGTCCCTCTTCCTCATGAAGCTTCCTCCTCTTCTGATGACCCCGAACATGTCAAGAAAGTCATGCCAAATATTCATTTTTAGGAAGATGCGATCATAGAAGTTGGTTTCTTCCTCGTGAGAGAAAACCTAGAAACACCAGGAGAAACTTCTACTGCGGAAATTGCTTCATATGACTCAGAAAAAATAAGGGAGGAAGTGATAGCTTTAAGGAAAAGGGAGCATGAACAATTGGAAGAAATTTCTAATAGAAGGAAGGTGAGGGATCAACAAATTTATGAATTGCTTTTGGAGAGGCAAGAACTTATCAGGAAGATCGAGAGGAATGAAATTCAGGCAAGGGATGTAAGCCAAGATGTTCAGGGTTTAGACAAAGAATTGTTTGGTGACATGGAGGTTTTGAGGAATCAAGACCAAGATGGTAAACCTAAACAAAGTGAATGTGATAGAACAAGCCCTGTTCTCAGGCAGCTACATCCCTCTGAAATCCAGAGGAATGAGGGTATTAAAAATGCCACAAAAGAAATCCCTGATAAGGGAAAACAAAAGGTGGTAAGTGTAAGTATTAATGAGCCTAAGTAAATTTCCACTACATCTAATATACCTTCCTAGGCAAGCCTAGATCTAGAGAAGGCTAGAAAAGCTAAAGAAGATTTAGCTCTTCAGCTGGAGAGATTAGAATTGGAAGCTACTGCTGATGAAATGAAAAGGAAGATTGCTTTCTTGCATGCTAATATGAATACATCTACTACTATCTCTATCCCTATCATCTTAGGAATTACCACCTAATCAACCCATCACTCCCCTCCCAAATCCTCAAGCCTTTCATCTGGGACAAAATGTACTTGGATCAAATTTGAATACTAGTCAAGTTCCCCTTGTAGCTAGTGGTCTGATAGGGACTGTACCTTGTCAAAATATTGTAGCAACCCCTCCAAACCAACCAAATTTCAAAAGGAGGCCAGTCCATTTGGATAGATATCGGCCTTTATTCTTTGATGGTATTCCTGGTCAGTCCAATGCTATCCCCAATGAGATTAGAAAGAAGATCCCATTATTTACTGGGAACAATGTGATTACCTATGAAGAGCACTTGAAGTTTTTCACTGATAAAATTAATGACTATGAAATTGAGCATGAAGATGTTATAATGAAGCTTTTTGTCCAGTCATTAATTGAAGATGCCAGGGATTGGTATAGGGGTTTTCCTGAGAACAGTATTGCATCATGGGAAGAATTTTTTAGATGTTTTAAGGAACAATATGTAGAACATGTGAATTCAAGCTACATGCTCAACAAGTTTAACAATATCAAGAAGTATTACAATGAGAACATGTTAGAGTTGTTGGAAATATTCAAGACTATCTAGGTTACTGAGAGGGGAGGGGTGAATCAGTAACTTCAAAATGTTTAATAGATTTAGATCTTAATAACATTAGATTGATAATGATGCATGAGTAACAGAAAGAATAAAACATTCATAACACTTAGAACACAGAGATTTGGTGACCCAGAAACCTTCCAAGTAGAAAGTAAAAATGGGGTGGGGATGATACCCACAAAACTTCAATACTGTAGTATAAATTTTGCCGGTTAAGGCTTACAATGATCACTTTTGATGATCTACCCTATTAGGAGCAATAAGGACTGCTAGGTCCACCTTGTTAGAGGATTTACAAACATACAATGAAGTATGCACTCGGTTAAGAGATTTTTACAAAGACTGTTAAGTCTACCCGGTTAAAGGATTTCAAACTGATTCACCTGTTAGGATGACAAAATAGATCTCTTGCTTGCAACTGTACTTGCTGATTGAGATTCTATGATGTACTGATCACCTGCTGTGATGGATAGATCTTTTCTACTTCTTATACTGCTATAGCCCTTTGTAATTCGCTTATCTCTGCCTTTCTCTCTTTTTCATACATCTCTATTTTTTTTTCATTCTTGGATATAAAACATTGTTTATATATCAATCTAAGTCAATTCCAAAACAATTACAAAGTCAGCTCTTAAACAAGTAAACACAAATATTACTGAGTCGGCCCAAATGTAGTTACATGGTTACTGCAAACTAACTCGGTGACTTTCTAATACTCGGTGTCCACTGCGTTACTCGGCATCATCATGCACTCGGTAGAAGTGGAAACTCGGTCCATACTAACCACTCGGTCATAGTTTTGAACTCAGTAAATACTGGAGACTCGGTAGACAAAGTGTTACTTGGTAGAAACTAAATTTCTTGTTTAACCATGCAGCACTCGGTAAACACTGTGCAATTTTGTGAGCTCGGTATGCACTTTTCTACTCGGTAAGCTCTGCTCGGCTTGGTAAGCTCTATTCGTCTTGGTATGTACTGATCTACTTAATATGTACTGATCTACTTGGTATGTACTAATCTGCTTGGTATGTACTGATCTACTCAGTATGTACTGATAAGAATAAGTGTTGTCACTAATGACAGTCATGCTTAATGCCAACAATCTCCCCCTTTGGCATTAGTGACAAAAACACTTATAGCCAGAACTTATATACAAGAATCATGCTGAATCTTTTTTTTGATTTTTCAAAATTTATCTTTGTCAAACTGCTGTTTATACATCTTATATAGAGTACTTTCTCCCCCTTTCATATTATACACTTTCTCCTATACATTTTCTCCCCCTTTTTGATAGTAATGCCAAAGGTGTATATACTAGTATTTTACAGGGAGAATCCAAAATGTGAAAGAAAATCAGAATGTACCTTCATGATTAGTGCCAGAGTTTTGTCCCAATTATCTTGCAGAATCTTGCATGTTTGGAGTGCAATTTGGACTTTTGCAGATAGTTCAATCATGTGATCTGCAATGGAAAATTGATTGTCATGGAGTAATGCTTTTGAATGAACAATGTGCTTTTGCATTATGTCCATGATGGGAAGAATCATGTTCTGAATATCTAGCAGTGTTGACCAGATCTTTGTATCTTCTTTTAATAATTCTAACTGCCTATTTGATAGGAATGTGATTTTCATATGATGTGCAGAGCTTGAACTAGGTTCAAGTTGCAACCTCTGTAGACTTTCCTTCAGATCCTCATCAATCTTATTCAACTTTTCTTTGACTTCCTTAGTGAACTCGGCAACATTACATAGCTTAGCAACAAGTGAGGTAATATTGGAATAGGAGGATTCAATATCTGTCAAAACTGAAGATAATTCTGCCTGATTAATAGCTATATGTTGAGCAACATGCTCAAGCACTTTATTGTCAAATTTCTTCTCAGCTTTCTCAATAATTTTCTCTGATGCAAAGGAATCCTCATGGAACTTTTTTACTACCTCAACTAACTATAACAAAATATGTTGAGAGGAATCAACTTTAATACCTAATGCTTCTGACAAAATATCCTTTGCATCTTCAACAATTTTATATTCCTTGTCCCTTTCTTCTTTTAGTTTCTTTTGCTTTGCTTTCTTTTGAAGGAGTTCACCAATGTTTTGCATTTGGTCTGCTAAAAGATTTGCAAAGTCTAATTTTGGAATCTCTATCTCCTCATCTAAGTCTATATCCTCTTCTACATTCTTACTCAAAAATCTTGTACTCGGTTGAGCCTTAGGATCAACTGTTATTGCACTTAATGCCTTTGTAGAAGTTATTGTAGACATTGTAGGACTAGCTGTGAAAAATGATAAACTACCGACTGGAATACTTGAAGGGCTCAAAACTGAAGTATTCACAATTGTAGAATCAAAAACTAAAATAATTACTAAAGTATCCAAAACTGAGGTACTTACTGCTAGAAAACTTGATATGGAAGTAGGTACTGAAGTAGATACAGGAGACTACAATTTGGTAAAAGAGGTGGTAGTCATTTTTGTCGATGATTCATTGAGTTGTGGTAGTGACGATTTGACATTTGATGTATCTGTGGAAGTTGTCATAATCATACTTGAAGTTATCTCCATGCTAGGTGTAGCAACTTTTGCTGGAGAGTGAGGAAGTGAGGCAATGACTTCTGTAGCTATCTGAACAATATTATCTTCCTCATCACTTTTCTTGTCTACCTCAGTATCTTCTTCATGTTCATCACTATCATCATCAATATCCTTGATTATCACTATTTCAACACTCGGTTTGTGAAGATTATAGATGTTTTTCCATGTGGCAGTGGCACTCTTCACAACCGACTCAATATCTTTGATCAAGATCAAATAACTATTGAATTTGATTTTCATCTTAATTTCATTATCTATCAATGCCTTATTAATTTCAGCATTTTTCAAACTTGGCATTAATTACCTCAAGGTTTGAGCATAGATGTCCTTGATAGTTTGTCTTGCATTGGACCATCTTAACTTAATTTTGTTCAGTAGAGTTCCTAGGATTTGAGAAGCTATCTCTTCAGGTGAGTATTTCCATCTTCCTATTTTCTCAATAACAACATCTTCAATTTCCTGTTGCTCTTCCTCAGATCTGATTTCATATTTTAGAGATTTGAAGTTTGCAATTCCACATCCTTCTTTCATATCCTTGATCTTTTCTTTTAATGAAGGAGGAGGCCTTTTGAATACTATTTCTTCACTATCTTTGCCTGCCTCGCCTCTTGCACTCCTTCTTGTAAATACTGTAGGGGGTTGCTTGAGTGCCTTGGTGATAAATACTTTTCCTTTCTTCTTTGCTGGTGCTTGTTCTTCTTCCTCCTCATCCTTTTTCTCTTCTTCTTCTTCAAAGTCCTCTCCTTTTTCCTCGGTTGACATTAGAGGTGTGCTAGCTTGTATTTTGGCCAACCTCTTTCTTCCTTTGTTAACCACCTATGGAAGCTTTATACTAAGCTCAATTCTCTCCTTAGCTTCTTCATATGTCCCAAAATATGGTGCCTTTGGGTTAATAGGTTGATTAATTAGGGCTTCAATAATATTCTTGGTTTCATCAATATTTACCTCATAGGGAAGAGGTTTCACATGTACAATCCTTGGTTTTGCTGCCTGTATATACAAATTATCAGAATCCACCATGAAACAAATATCATCTTTGTAATCTTCCACCAATTTCTATGGAATCCAGAATCTATTGTTCATTTTCTCTTTAAATGATTCAAAATAGTTATCCATTATGCTTTCAAAATTGTCACCCATTTCTAAAATGTATTTATTCATTTGATAAAGAACCAGCACATATTTTCTCCATACTACCGTGCCTTTTGATGGGAAAAACTTCTAAGCATAGAAAAATAAACAAACCAATAGTGAGCCAAACTTACATGGATTGTTCTTTGAGGTTTTGATGCTCTTGATGTTCTTGTTGAACTGTCTCAACAAAAGATTTGCTAGGTCAAATGACAGATTGTTCTTTACAATTTTATATGCTAGGTCAACTGCTTCACATGGAACACTATTCTGCCGACTTGAACTGTATATCTTGTGAGCTACGATATGTATACCAAAATTTAATTCTGCATCAGTAATTTTGCTTATCTTCATACCTCTACCGTCACACTCGGCTAGGGTTTTCTCTTCTAGTTCCATCCGACCTAGGGTTTTTGTAGATTTTTCCTTATCGAGCATGGGAAGACCAGTGATTCGGTGAATCATCTTCTTCGTAATCTCTATTGGTTGCTCAAGCCATAGTTTACCTTCATGTACTCGACTATGGATATATCTGATCCATTTTATCTGAAAGCTCCAAGGCAAGTGTGTGATGTGAACTAAACCCTTATCTTCCAAATGTTGATGCTCCGGTTTGAGAACACCATCGACACATAGTTCCTCATGGATAGTATCTATCTCTAGGGTTCCAAGATCTTGAATTGTACACTTAAAATGACTGCGAATATCATTAATAAGAAGTACCTTAGGAGGAATCCAAGATTGAGCTTCACTCGGGTCTAGGTTTCTGGCAACTGCGGGCATGAGTTTGAAATCTGGTGCTTTCCATTCTCCATGAACCAACATTTCTGAATCTTTCTTCATTATAGCACTGGATGATGCCATGGTAGCTCGGTGAACATAGTAAATTCTTCGAGGAAAGAGAATATCTTGCTGAAATATGCTTCAAAATGCTTGACTGCACTAGGAGACTTTGTTTGCGGTGAATAGTGAACTTGATTTCACTCCTTTTGTTAAAACTTTGTCATTAATGCTTAGTACAAATTAGGGTATAGAATTAGATAGGCTATCATCCACTATGAATTAATTACTCAGTGAAGACTCCGCAATTCAGCGATCATATGAATTCATACTTCTCCGACCTTACTCAGTAACCAAATGAAGTTAGGTTACTCCCGACCTTGCTTGGTGATAACTGATACTGACCTTCTGGTGATCCTGCTATATCTTGCATACTGATTTGGATCTGTCTTCCTTTTAGTTTAGGAACTATTTTGTAATACGTCTATGAAGATACAGTTCTAGTGCTTTCTTGGAGACTAGTTAGAGCTCATAGATCCACTCCCTTCATTAGTGACTTCAGGATTGGTTTGCTCGATAGGTTTAGGAATCCACTTCTGTCTCATCTACTTCCTAATGTTATTTGCTTTTGCTTTCTTTTCATCTTCAATTTTGCCTAAATTCATGCAGTTTTTAGCTATATGACCAAGCTTAGTGCAATTATAACATCTTATGGTAGAATCCCTTTTTCTCAAGTGGTGCCTTACATAATTCATGCCAATGTGTCCATATTCTCCACAGTAATGACATCTACACCAAGTGTTGTAATCCAAACCAAACATTGCTTTAATAATTTGTTCCACTTTATTTGGTGTTTTAGTTCTGCATTCTGATGCCTTGTGACCTTGTTTGCTACATTTGTGACATATGCCTTTAAATCTTGGTTTTTCCTTGCATTCATTTTCTATATGACCAAGCTGATTGCAATTGTAGCATTTTCCATTGAATTTTTCTTTTCCATTGCTCCAACATTTGTTTGAAGTATGACTAATTTTGCCATAGTGATTATAGGTAGGTTTCTGATTCTTTTGAGTACCTTGTTTGGAGGATTCACCTTCCTCTTTGTATCCAAGTCCTACTTTTCCTTTTTGCCTATGAAGGTTTCATTCATACACCTGATTCATATCTTCTTGAGATTTCAACATTCTCTCATTGATTTGCCTTTCAGCATCTAGCTGACTCATTACTCTTAAATTGATTTGCTTTTCAGATCTTAGCTCTTCTCTCATATTTTCATTTTTTGATCTTAGAGTCAAGATTTCTTCATTTGCATTGGAGATTTGATCAATAAGATTTTCTAGCTAAAGAGTTTTATTCTGGATTTCATTGTTCTTTCCATCTATTTCATCTTTCATCTTGTTTCTTTGTTCCAAGACTTCACAGAATCTTGTTGACTGAATTTCCTGTTCTCTTTTCAATTTTCTCACTTCTTCTTGCAGAGATCCATTCTTTTCTAGAAGTTCTTTGATTGCATTGTTTGCTTCATCTGAGCTGCTTGAAGGGAAAAAATCTTCAATCTTTTCTTCAACATACTGGTGGTCATTGATCTAATTTGCAAGTTCCTTCCTTCTTTTTAGGGAAAGGGAAAGATGCTCTCTTGCTTCTTTGAGTTGAGTTATGGCCATTTCCAGATCTAGCTTTTCATTCTCAATTACTTTGTTCAGTCTGAATATCTCCATTGTCCTGAATCTTTTCTCAAGCTGTCAAACTTTATTCTGAGATCCACTAAGCTCTGATACCAATTTTTGGAAATATTCAAGACTATCTAGGTTACTGAGAGGGGAGGGGTGAATTAGTAACTTCAAAACTTTTAATAGATTCAGATCTTAATAACATTAGATTGATAATCATGCATGAGTAACAGGAAGAATAAAACATTCTTAACACTTAGAACATAGAGATTTGGTGACCCAGAAACCTTCCAAGTAGAAAGTAAAACTGGGGTGGGGATGATACCCACAAAACTTCAATACTGCAGTATAAAGTTTGCCGGTTAAGGCTTACAATGATAACTTCTGATGATCTGCCCTATTAGGAGCAATAAGGATTGCTAGGTCCACCTTGTTAGAGGATTTACAAACATAAATGAAGTATGCACTCGGTTAAGAGGTTTTTACAAAGACTGTTAAGTCTACCCGGTTAAAGGATTTCAAACTGATTCACCTGTTAGGATGAAATAGTAGATCTCTTGCTTGCAACTGTACTTGCTAATTGAGATTCTATGATGTACTGATCACCTTCTATGATGGATAGATCTTTTCTGCTTCTTATACTGCTGTAGCCCTTTGTAATTCACTTATCTCTTCCTTTCTCTCTTTTTCATACTTCTCTATTTTTTTTTTCATTCTTGGATATAAAACATTATTTATATATCAATCTAAGTCAATTCCAAAACAATTACAAAGTCGGTTCTTAAACAAGTAAACACAAATATTACTGAGTCGGCCCAAATGTAGTTACATGGTTACTGCAAACTAACTCGGTGACTTTTTGATACTCGGCATCCACTATGTTACTCGACATCATCATGCACTCAGTAGAAGTGGAAACTCGGTCCATACTAACCACTCGGTCATAGTTTTGATCTCGGTAAATACTGGAGACTTGGTAGACAAAGTGTTACTCGGTAGAAACTAAATTTCCTATTTAACCGTGTAGCACTCGGTAAACATTGTGAAATTTTGCGAGCTCGGTATGCACTATTCTACTCGGTAAGCTCTGCTCAGCTCGGTAAGCTCTGTTCTGCTCGGTATGTACTAATCTGCTTGGTATGTACTGATCAGAATAAGTGTTGTCACTAATGACAATCATGCTTAATGCCAACAAGAGTTTAATAGCAGGTTCCAAAAGGCTATGTATAAATTGTTCCAAGTATTGAGATTAGATGATGCAGTTTGCCTAACTACATATTTCAATTCTATGGATGGTAAAATGTCTTATCTACTAAGAGATAAGAATCCCCGTACCCTTAGGGATGTATTTAAATTGGCCATAAATATTGAAAGCAATCGAAAAGCATCTGGTCAAATGTACAAGAGGGATGAGGGTAGATTGTGGAAGGAAACCAGGCCACAACCTGCAAAGCCATCCAAAGATGATGATAAAATGGACAAGGGGGCTAGGATCAACAAAGACTTCCTAGCAAAGTTTGACAAGGGTGGTAGAAATTTTCAAGATATAAGACCACCTTATCAAAGGTAGGATAGAATCCCTAACTTACAAGATATGACCTACAGGACAAACTGGAAAGATGGGAGGCCTGTTCCTGACAATAATGAGCCCCAAAAGGGAACAGATACACCAAACCTCCTAAAGAAAAATATAGCACATAATGTGGAAAATTTGCCTTGGTGTGTGGCTTGTAATATGCCTCATTCACCATTCTAATGTGTTGTGGCTCAGGCCTTGGGGGAAGAGGCTAATAATGCATACGTAGGAGATTATGAAGAATCTGAAAAGCCTGCTATTAACATGTTTACTACTGAGATAATGGGGGATACCTTATCCTCAGAAGATGAAGAAATTTGTTTGGATGTTGATCATAAAAGGAGACTGTTCTCAGATTATGAACAACAAGTATTTTCTCATTCTAATCATGATGAGTCTGACCATGACAACTATTAAGATAATATGGTGGAATCAAGGTCAAAGGAAAAATAGTGGAGAAAGCCTAGTGATGAAGAAATTAGAACCCTAACTGTGGCTACCATAACTCAAGCCAAATCCTCATACAATTTGAGGAATAGAAAGGCGAGTAATGATCAAGGAGTCCCTAGGTCTGTATTTATTAAGGATAACCTTCAAAATAAGGACTCCCCTAAGCCAAATGTTATAAATGGTGAGAAGGAAGGGCTTGTGAATGAAAAGAAGAAGAAAGAGGAGGTTACTTCTGACAAGAATAAAATAAAAGTTGGTAGGCCAAAGGATCACCCTGATTTTTCTACTGATCCCCCTACCTTTGATATGAGGCATGCTTTGTCCCAAATGAAAGTTTCCATCCCTCTACTTAAAATGTTGAAAATTGAGGAGCATAAGACAACAACTCTGGCTTTCATAAGTGAACAAGGAGTGGTCCCTGATGTGATAAGAAAAGGGATTTTAGTAGAAGAGCCCATTTCAATTGATAATATCTTTGATGTATGTGTTGGAACTATTGTGACACAAGAGCCTTCTTCCATTGACCCTTTCTATGTGACACTAATTGTAAATAATTTTTTGCTAAAGAACTATATGATTGATTCTGGTGCTGCCACAACAGTAATGCCCTATCATGTAATGAAAGAGCTAGGGTTGCAAGTTGATACATCTAATGGTAGATGCTATGGATAACATGGAAGTACTTGTTGTAGGAACTCTGATTGGAATTAAAGTAAATATTGCTACATTCCCAAAGGCCACATATAAAATGGATATGGTTGTTGTTGACACAAAGCCCCATTATGGCATGTTATTGTCAAGACAATGGGTTGTAGTAGTTGGTGGATAGTTATAATTGGATCTCTCATATGCTACTATCCCAGTCAATGGGACTACGGTAAAATTTTTCAGAGAGCCCCATTCTTCAGTCATGATTGAGATGGTTGCACCTGAAGATTTGAATTGTTTTGTGGATATTGACATGAACAATTTCATGATTGAAGAAATAGTACCTCAGCTGAAAAATATAGATCCAATAGTGGATGAGTTACTATTGTAGCAGGATGGACTTTGGCAAATGTTCTTTGATGGTGGATGTTCCAAAGAGGGATCAGGAGCTAGAGTGGTGTTCATTTCCCCATCAGGTATCACATTTAATTACTCTTTCTTGTTGACTTTTGAATGCACCAATAATATTGTTGAGTATGAGGCTTTAATATTGGGATTAGACATTGCTATAAAACATGGTACTAAATGTTTAAAAGTCCATGGTGATTCCCAATTAATCATAGCTCAAGTGAGGTCTAGTTATGTTGCCAGGGATGAGAGATTAAAGTTATATAAACATGCTGTCTGGGATAGACTAGAGTTTTTTGAGGCTTTCAATCTCATTTGGGTGGAAAGGTCTAATAATATCATGGTAGATTTCCTAGCTAATGTTGGCCTCAAAGACAATGATATTACCCTCACTGGTGTGTCCATGTTGGAAATAAAAAGTAGGCCCGCAGTACTTGACAATGTATATAATTGGAAAGTTTTTGAGGATGATGGTGATATCCTTAGGTTTCTACAAGGCCTAGATTAGTATGATGGGTAGAAAATAGATTTCAATGAAACACAGCAAGATATCGAGGGGAAAGAGTGCATTATGGGAAATGAGGTTGTGTAGTTATCATCAAACCATATACCAAAGGGGTTAGTGGAATTAGAAGGAATGTTTAAAATAAATGATGGTTATTTGTCTTGAAAGTCTAACACTAAAATGGAAGACTTAGAAGAAATAAATCTAGGATCTGAGACTTCCCCTCAGATGGTGTACATTGGAAGAAAATTGAGTAGAGAAGTCAGAGGAAAATTGATAAGACTTCTAAAAAGATACAAGCATGTTTTTGCTTGGTCCTATGATGATCTTAAGGCATATAGAGCTGACTTGTTTCAACATGAGATCCCTCTAAAGGAGGATACCAAGCCATTCAGACAAAAATAGAGACCTATTAACCCTCTATTAGCAATGAAGATGCAAGCTGAATTGACAAAACTAAGGGATGCTGGTATCATCAAGCCTATTAGGCATTCATCTTGGGTCTCTAACCTGATACCAGTAAGAAAAAAGAATGGTGATATTAGACTCTGTGTTGATTTTAGGAATTTGAATGTGTTGGTGTTTGGAAATGCTTATGCCAACTAGGGCTGCCAATATGCCTTGGGACTAATATTAGGAATGGTTAGTTCCAAGTATGAGAGCTCTGCAAGACAATTGGACCAACTATAGGGACAAGACTACCCTCTACACTTTTGGCTCTACAAAACCAAGGTGGGTGTACCTAATCCAGTATCTTATGGCATTCTAGGAGTTTAAACTGGATTGAACAAAGCAGATGATAACAAGAGACTACTAAATGTTAACCAAGCATTCATTGAATCTCCATTGCTATGAAGGGTATTACTATTATCAACCAAATAATAATTAAGACTTGAAATGGTGTTGATATATGAAGATGGAAAGAAGTAAACAAGAGCCAATCAAGCATTGAACTCAACTGAATATACTAATCCCTGATCAGTGCCATTATCCATTGGGTAGATCTCAAATATAGACATTGAAACATGAACCAACTACTGTCAAAGACTCATAGCCATAAACATAAACATTCCAGCCCATCCACTACTTATAGTATCCTTCTGTAGACAAATCAAAATGAATCTATGCCCTATCTAAAGTATATTTCACTTGATCCTAGATCAAGAACTAAAGACTAGAACATATACAAAGGTAACCCTATGCAATGGATCAGAAAATCTAGAATTCACAAGATTGACACCAAGGAGAGACTTGAAAGCTTGAGAAAATCATATTAAGTATGATGAGTTGTGTACATGTTCAAAGTAGAAAGAGAGAAAATAACTTCAATAACCTACAAAAGACTACAAGGAAATTCTATTCAATCTACATACAATGTGATATAGCCTGCTACAACCCCCTGGAACCAATCAAAATTAGAACCCCCTCAACATCAAAAAACACACTACTTATACCCCTAGTCACCTTGGAATTCTCAGAGGATGCATCAAGCTTCAGGTGACTAGGGTTAGTGTTTCAACTACCCAACCAACCAAAAATTACATCAAAATTTATTGCAGGAGAAGAGACACAGGCAACTCAAAGAAAATAAATCTCAAATAGATTTGCAATCATGAAAATCTGCGAGATCAGCATAGTAAACCAAGGAATTGCCATGAAAACCAGTTAAATCAGCCACCTGCAAACACTTTTCAAGCATAAAACCACACTTCACGATACAATAAAACCCCCAAAAATTGATCATGGCACGTTGGATCACACTACAATAGTCGACAAAACCAACTCTACCAGATCTGACCACTTAAACATTTAATTTTAGTTCTATCTATCACTGGAAACCCTCTGAAAATTTGAATTTGAACTTAAATGGCTAGTTTCATATCACTTGCAGCAAATCAACGGTCAAAATTCAAACTTGAATCAAATTTAAGTCACGGCCATCAGATCTTTCCTTTTCAAAAGCTTTATGATTTATCTTTTAAAAAGACCCCAGTCACATTTGGCGAACCAGCGACTGAAGACTTTCTCCAATTCGAGGAAAACCTTATCTTATCGACAAAAAGTTTAGTGACTACACAAATGCTTGTTCATTGAATCGCCAATTGATTTGGAGCACCACCATTTAATGCATGAATGAGCGAACCCTTTGGACCTTGTCGACGCTACTAACCTCTTTGTTGGAACTGCTAAGCCTTAGATGCTTGCCTGGGCCCGCTTTATGCCACTTGTCGCTATACCATTCTGTTGGTGTTAAAAATGGATGTTTATGCTCATAGGCTACCAGTATACCCTCAAGTTGATTTTAGGATTGGTTAGTTCCAAAATGTATAAGAATCTTAGGGCAACTAGACCAACTATAGGGACAAGACTACCCTCTTCACTTCTGGCTGTGCAAAACCAAAGCGGGTGCACCTAACCCAGTGAAAACTATACTTCACACACCAAAGACTAGGTCTAAACAATAGATTGAATAGTAAGAAAGTGCTAAATGGTAACCTCATATTCATTGACTCTCCATTACTATAGGGTATTACTACTATCAACCAAAAATAATTAAAACTTGAAAATGGTTGATATATAGAGATGGAAAGAAGTAAGCAAGGGCCAATCCAGCATTGAACTCGACTGAATATACTAATCTCTGATCACTGCCATTATCCATTGGGAAAATCTCAAATACAGACATTGAAACATGAACCAACTATTGTCAAAGACTCATAGCCATAAACATAAGTATTTCAGCCCATCTACTACTTATAATATCCTTCTGTAGACAAATCAAAGTGAATCTATGTCCTATCCAAAGTATATTTCACTTGATCCTAGATCAAGAACTGAAGACTAGAACATATACAAAGGTAACCCTATGCAATAGATCAGAAAATCTAAAATTCATGAGATTGACCCCAAGGAGAGACTTGAAAGCTTGAAATAATTGTATTAAGTATAATGAATCATGTTCATGTTCAAAGCAGAGAAGAGAGAAAACCACTTCAATAACTTGCAAAAGACTACAAGGAAATTTTATTCAATCTAATACAATATGATACCGCCTGCTACAACTCCCTGGAACTAATCAAGATTAGAACCCTTTCCAAATAAAACATTTTACTTCTTATACCCCTAGTCACCTTGGAATCCTCAAAAAGGATGCATCAAGCTCTGGATGACTAGGGTTAGGGTTTCAACAACTCAACCAACCAAAAACTACATTATAATTTATTGCAGGGGAAAAAACATAAGCAACCCAAAGAAAATGAATCTCAGATGGATCTGCAATCATCAAAATCTGTGAGGACAATACAAAACAATAAGGAATTGCCATGAAAACTAGTCAAATCAACCACCTGAAAACATACCTCGAGCACAAAACCATAATTCCCTTGGTACAAAAACATCATGCCACCTACCACAGGGACCCTTGGACCAGACTGCAACAACTAGCGCCACCAAATCAATCAAAACTAGCCATTAAAACCATAAATTTTGGTACCTTCTGTCACTTGAAACCCTCTGCAAATTTGAATTTGAACTTCAATGGTCATTTTATGGCTTTAACAACTGTAGACTAGGATTTGAGAGTGCACCTAAACCTGTTTTGAAGGCCAAAGACAAACAAATGTCATAGCATATAATCAAATCAAATTTAATGGTTAACAAACTAAAATCAAAGCCACCTCAGTTTAAGCTTAAAACGGATGCGCCCATGCACCGTTTGATATGCTTAGATATAGAGGGATGTGGGTGTGCAAACTCAAGCACTTGGAGCATGCAAAATAGGATGATTTGAGGTTGATGAAGACCCAAAATGACACAAAATAGGTATGAGGAACCTATTTTGCCTCAAAGGCCTCAAGAACACACAAATATGCAAAAGCTAAATGAAAGAACTAAGATTAAAATAAGAAATGAATCTATGTTAATCCATTTAAGCTAATTTAGATGTGATTTAAGCTTGAAAATGATCTAAAATGAAGATGAGTTTATGCTTATGCTAGAATGAAAATGACATTATAACTTTGCTATTGAGTTTGAGAGTTGAAAGATGATTTGCCTTAGGAAGTGAGGGTATTTATAGGATTTCTAAGGCTTGGGGTAGGAGGAATGAATGGCCAGGATTGAAATTCTTAAGAGAGGCCAAGATTCACTCAAAAGGAAGCATATGGATTGTGCTAGTTCTCAGCCAATCAGGAGGTGACACATGTCACAAGGTGAGTGGATGAAGGGAAGAGCAAAAGGAGTCAACAAAGAGGGCTCCAATCTCATAACTCTCCAAATAAATGCTTGTAAGAGCAATGAATGGGCTTTAAGAGGCTTTGAAGACTTTGGGGAAGCAATAAATGCTTTGTGGTTGAGATATTTGGAAGGAAAGACTTTGCTTTGGTTTAGGAAAGTCTTAAGCTTGGTTAGGATTGCACAAAGGTTTAAGGGTAGGATTAGGATTAGATTAGGACAAAGAAAAGGATTAGGATGGGTGAAGAGGGTGGATTTGGGAAGATTCTAGAAGAGTCTAGATTTCTCCTTAGTTTCATGGAATAAAAGTTATTCATTCCAAAAGGCTTAAGTTTTAGGAATATTTATTAAAATACTTTCAATAAATATGAAAATTAAATATTTAACCTTAATTAAATATTTAACCTTGGGATTAGGGTTAGAAAAGATGGGATTAGCCTTTTAATCGAAATTAAGAAGGGATTAGAAGATTTTGGAAGAGGTTAGTGGTCTTAAGGAAATTGGCCAAGTTTGGGATAAAAAATAAATTAAAAATAAATTAATTTATTTTTGAGGTTTTTGGTCAATTTATTAATTAAATAATTAATAAATTAGGGATAATGTCCAAATGACATTTTTAGGCTAGATTCCTTAATTAAAGATTTTTAATTAAGAGAGAGGGATTTAATGCCATAAAAATAAATTAATTAATTAAATAATTAATTAATTAATAAATGATGATGTCATCAAAGATTTTCAAAAAATAAAAATAATTTATTTTCTGAAGGATTTTTCGGTGTCTACATTTTGCCCCTCTTTGATGCGATGCCGCAAGTGGCATGGCGTCAAAGACAAGAAAACAAGATGCCGAGGCTAGAATCAGAAGAAGAGGGTATGACGCCTGGGTGGACTAGAAGAAAGAGGATACATGCCCCGGTGGGACAAAATCACGGAAGATGCACCCAGTGGGACAAGGAGAAAGAGGGATTACGCCCTGGGACAGAGTGTTCCCGGCGGGACGAGGAAGGAAAGGCCTAGGAAGAAAGGGGAGATAAACAACCTCACTTCTAAGAACAAATATGGATGATATGCAAGATGAGATGGAAATGCAAGATGCAAGATGCAACTATATGTAAAGATGCAAGATTAATCTATATGATGAATGCAAGGGACCAGATAGCTCCAAGTGCAAACGGGAGTGCACAACCTAGATTTAATATAGCAATGCTAGAGACCTGCCAAGGATACTGGGATCACGAGGCCTTGTCACCAGTGTTGCATAGGACTGACGAGGACTGACGCTGAACAAACACACAGGGTTGCCCCAACATCACACATGAAGCGCAGAGGCGACATGGCAGAACCGATGCTGAAGGAACCACAAACACACAACTGACTCACAGGCAGAAGCAAAAGATCAAAAGACCTTGCCCCAGATTATCTGCACACGCAGCACACCATGATATAATGAATCGTGGTGACCCTGGTGGGATAATGAGAAGCCAAAAAGATTAACAAGACCCAAAGGACAAAAAAAATCCAAGATCAAAATGATAACTCCAAAAAGACATCCTTTGCCAAGGAGAGAGATTAGGTTTGATTGATGGTGGGAAGATTGGTCGGACAGGAGGAACGATATATCCTCAAGGACCAGGATGGAAGATTAGGTCAGATAGGAGGAATGATATATCCTCAAGGACCCATGGGTGGTGAGAGAATAAGTGTAGTTGTTCGCTGGCAAAAGCTGAAGTTCAAGGAATAATCAGGATGAACAAGGATAAGTCGACAATTGATGTTGCTGAAGCACAAGGCCCGAGTGGGACTACAAATTTTCTGAGGCTGGGGATGGGACAAGATATTTGATCAAATGCTGCTGCAGGATGGACAAAGGTTATGTACAACAAGGAGGAACGATATGCACAAGGGATATGTACAGAAGCTCAGGATCGGGGATAGGAAGATCACACTCAGCGGGACTCTCACTAGGACGGAGACAAGAAGGATAAATACAAGGGGGAAGATTGCGCTATACAGGAAAGGGAAAAGGATATGGTACAAGATATGGTACAAAGCTTTGGAATAGGATATGGATTGCAGATGGGTTGGAGGAAGATGGGAGCTAAATGCTTGGAAGATAGGGGAGATGGAACTGCTGGGAGATTTGTTAAGAGATTATGGATGGAGGAAGAGGACGGTAGCTGAAAGGACAACTGAATAGATAAATAGCTCAGTCTACTATGTTGGCACCTGTTTGCCAGGTTTTCACCAACATACTTGTCCAAGGCGCTTGAATTGCCAAGTTTTCACCGTTGGACGATTATTTTCTCTTTCTCTTTTCTTTTTCTTTTTTTGTTTACTTTTTTTCTTTTTTTCTTTTTTGCTTTTTTGAATGTTTTTGGATTTTCTGATATATGCAGGATCAGGTTCAGGCATAGAACCTCTTCAGATGGATGATGTTGATAGGATCATTCAAGGGCTCGCCTTCTGGTGTTGATAGCTGATAGGCTCCCGAGTCGAAGGATGCGGTGACAACATAGGGGCCCAACCAAGTAGGCTCAAACTTGCCTTTCTTTTCTCTATTTGCTAGGACCTTCTGATTTTCTTTAAGAACCATGTCACCGACCTGGAATTGTCTAGGATGGACCTTTTTGTTATAACTCCTTTTGAGTCAATTCTGGTATGCAACTAGGTGATCATAGGCTTTCTATCTCCTTTCATCTAGTAGGTCTAGCTGTGTGAGCCGGGCCACACGATAGTCTTCATCAGTTGTATAGTTCTTCATGGAGACGCGCAAGGATGGAAGCTCGACCTCGATCGGTAGAATGGCTTCAGCACCATATACAAGAGAGTATGGGGTGGTGCCTGTGGGAGTGCGATAAGAAGTGCGGTAGGCCCAAAGGGCGGGATTGATTTGGAGGTGCCAGTCACGACCAGAATCATTGACAACCTTCTTGAGGATTTTCAAGATAGTTTTGTTAGTTGCCTCAGCTTGGCCATTTCCTTGAGGGAAATATGGACTGGAGAAACGGTGATGGATGTGGAGTCTGGCACATAGATCATCCACATGCTGGTTTTCAAAAGGTGTGCCATGGTCTGTGAAAATGGTAGATGGTATGCCGAAGTGGCAGATGATATGGTAGAGGATGAACTTGGATATTTGGATGCCAGTAGTTAGGGTGAGCAGAATCGCTTCAACCCATTTGGTAAAGTACTCTGTGGCTGTTATGATATACTTGTGTCCATCCGAAGAGAGGGGGGTGATCAAGCCAACGAGGTCGAGGCCCCAACATGAAAAAGGCCACGGTGGTGCAATAGGCTGTAGATCCTGTGCTGGTGCATGTATCAAATTGGCATGCTGTTGACATGGGAGACATTTCTTGACAAATTCACATGCATCATGTTCCATTATTGGCCAATAATATCCAACTCTAAGCAGCTGCTTTGCTAGAACCATGCCACTCGTGTGGGCACCGCAAATTCTAGCGTGAACTTCTTGTAAGGCAAGGACGGCCTCGTTTGAGTCTAAACATCTAGATAGGACATTATGATACCCGCGATGATATAGGGTGTTGGCTACAAGAGTGTAGCGGGAAGCTCTGCGAATAAGGTTTTGGCGTTGGTTATTGGTGAGATGGGGAGATATGATACCATTTTTAAGATATGCATGGATTTCGTGGTACCATGGGGATTGGGGACCAACTAAGACACACACCATGTTTGCATCGGTGTTCTCATAAGCTGGTGAATGTAGCTGCTCGACTAGAAATTCATACTGTGATGCGTCTCGTGGTATTTCCAATAAGGATCCGATGGTTGCCATTGCATCTGCTGCTTTGTTCTGAAGCCTTGGGATCTGATTGAATTGTAGATGTAGGAAATGCTCTTTCAGTTTATCCACTAGTTGCTTGTAGGGTAGCAATTTGTTGTCCTTTGTCTGATATTCATCTAGGACTTGCTTGATAATGAGCTGTGAATCTCCAAAAACTTGTAGTTCTGTGATGTTCCATTGGATAGCTGTTTTGAGACCTAAGATGAGTGCCTCATATTCTGCAATGTTATTGGTACAGGGGAATCCCAACTTGAATGATTTTGGAATATAGTCACATTGAGGTGTGACAAATAGGATTCCTGCGCCAGAGCTATGGGATGTGTTGGAACCATCAAAGTATAGTTTCCACATGGACTGCTCTTCAATCATGCATAAATGTTCATCGGGGAATTCCATGATTAGTGGATAGGCATCCACTAGTGGTGCTTCTGCTAGTTGATCGGCAATGACTTGCCCTTTGATTGCTTTGCGATCTACATACTCAATGTCAAATTCACTGAGTAACATGACCCATTTTGCCATACGGCCTGTGAGGGTTGTCTTTGAGAGTAGATACTTAAGAGGGTCCACCTTTGATATGAGCTTGATTGTGTGGCTAAGCATGTAATGTCTAAGTTTTTGAGTGGCAAAGACCACTGCTAAGCATGCTTTCTCCATGGGTGAATAGTTAAGCTCATAGCCCACAAGAGTGTGACTGATGTAGTAGATAGCTCGTTCTCTGTTTTCATCATCATGCTGTGCTAGGAGTGCCCCTAGTGCTGTAGCTGTTGTTGAGATGTAAAGGATGAGTGGGCATCCTGGAACTGGTGGTACTAGGATTGGAGCGTTAGCTAGATACTCCTTGAGCTTATCAAAGCTTCTTTGACATATGGGATCTCACTTGAAGTTGGTGTCTTTGCATAAGAGATGTGAGAAGGGTTGACACTTATCTGCTAGCTGAGAGATGAACCGCCGTACTGATTGAAGCTTGCCCTGTAGGCTTCTGAGCTGTTTGAGATTTCTTGGTGGAGGCATCTCTGTTATTGCTTTTACCTTTTTAGGATTGATCTCTATGCCTCGTCTACAGATGATGAAGCCTAGAAGCTTGCCAGATGTAACACCAAAGACACATTTCTTAGGATTAAGCTTTAAGCCATAATGATTCAGATGATCGAACACACGTTCTAGGATGTCGAGGTGCTCATCTCTTGTTTTGGATTTTGCAAGGATATCATCCACATAGTCTTCAAGGATCTTGTGGATCATGTCATGGAAGATCGCTGTCATTGCTCTTTGATATGTGGCCCCTGCATTCTTTAGCCCAAATGGCATCATGTTGTAGCAGAAGGTACCCCATGGGGTTGTGAATGCTGTTTTATGTTGATCTGCTTCTGCTATATGAATCTGATTGTAGCCTGAAAATCCATCCATGAGTGATAGCATTTCGTGACCCGCTGTAAGGTCTACGATCATGTCTATGTTAGGTAGCGGGAAATCATCCTTACGGCATGCTTTGTTCAAGTCCCTAAAATCAGTACAGATTCTGATGTCGCCAGAAGGCTTTGTGACTGGCACCATGTTAGAGATCCACTCTGAATAATCTATTGCTCTAATGATCTTAGCTTGGAGGAGCTTCTCAAGCTCTACTTTGACGAGCAATGCTACCTTTGGATGCATTTTCCTTAGCTTCTGCTTCACTGGCTTGACGTTTGGATCTACTGATAGGTGATGAACAACAAGGTTTGGATCAAGCCCAGGCATATGGGCGTATGACCATGCAAAGTTGATGATGGATTCCTTGAGCAAGGCACTGAGAGCGATTTCTTCTCCTTCTGTTAGGTTGACTGCAATGTAGGTGATCCTTGGACATTCTTCTGTTCCCAAGTTGATTGGCTTGGTCTCTTCTATGATGATCGGCGACTGCTCTGGTCTATAATCTTGAATAGGGGGAAGAGGCAAGGCTTCATCTTCTAGTGCCTGAATTGCCAGGTTTTCGCTAGAAGATACGCCCTTTGTTTTTACTATTTTGGAATTAGAATGTGCCCCAAGGGGGTTTTCACATAAAGACTCATGATGTTCTTTTGCTATTTCATTTTTGCGACTAAAGCTTGCCTCTTCCCCAAAATATCCTTCTGAGTGAAGCTGATAGACAGAGGTTGATGTTGGATCCTGATTGCTTGCTGGACTTGATGCCCCCATGAATTCTAGGAGTGCTTGTGCGCTTTGGAACTCGTCGATGTGTGCGATGCTTGGTTGGTCCCAATCTATGAGGTCAGGGTTTGTGAGGGGAAGATCTATGAGGTTGATGGATAGTTGTTGGAGGACAGAAGTCCCCAGGAGGGTGTCGTCGGCAAAGATATCGTCGTAGGATCGGATGTCTTTCTCTTCGGGGATGTCTTCGATTTCCACAAGGTCATCCTGGCTATTCGAAAAGTTCACATTGGTCATGTTAGTGTTCGCAGTTATGGTATTGGGCTCTTGTTCAAGCAGGCGAGGGGTATTAAAGCCAAGTCCTTGCTGTTCTGGATTTTGGGATGGTATGATAGGAAACAAATTTCCATTTTCTTGTGGTCCTAGACCACCACCTTGATAGTTATAATGTTCTGTGACATTTTTGTAGGGGATTGGGTATTTCTCTTTGAAGTACTCAAGAAGTTGTGTGTCACGTGATGGGGGATCTTTGTATAACCATTTGTTAATATCTGGATCCATTTCTTTGCTGCTGATGGTACCATGAGACTCAAAAGTCATGTTTCTGATTTGCTTGAGCTTATAATGTTCTTCAACAAGCTTGTTTTGGCAATTTGGGTGCCCTTGAGTATGTGGATCACGTGGAAGAGCCCTTACAACAAATGCATCACTGAGGCTGTATTCGCCACAACCTTGGTTGTTGATCTTGATGGATGATAAGGTGGAAGAGAGGATGGTCTCTGGATCGCGATGGGATCGGGATGAGCTAGCAATAGAAGTACCAATATCGGTTCCAAGACAATGAGTAGAATGAGGGAAAGATGCTTCCATCGCAAGGCAGTATGTGAAGGGGTTAGGGTCAGCGTGGATGGTAACCTCAGTGCCTTGATGTGGAAACTTGATGCACTGATGGTAAGTAGATGGTACGGCATTAATGGAATGGATGCATGGACGACCGAGGAGGATATTGAATGGTAGGTCAAGATCAACAACATGGCAGAGAGTATCTTGCGTTGTTGGGCCTAGCTGGATAGGCAAAGTCATAGTACCTTCAGAGGTACGCTCCAAGTTATCATATGCTTTGATAGTGATTTGCTCATGTTGTATGTCGGCCTCCATGAACCCGATCTTCTTGATGAATTTTAATGTACACAAGTTGAGGGCTGAGCCATTATCCACTAGAACTCGTTTGATGGTGAAATCTCTGACCATGACAGCAATGCGGAGCGGAAGAATATGGTCAGGAGAGACATCTGGTATATCAGATTCTTTGAAGGACAAGGCACATGCTACTGATAGGTGTCCCACAAGAGTTTCAAACTGAGTTGTGTTAATGTCCGTGGGGACATGACCTTCTTTTAGAGCTTTGTCCAGGATCTCCTGATGGATGGGTGATGTGCGGAGCAAATCCAAGATAGATATTTGGGCTGGCATGTTCCCAAGATGCTCTATGATATTGTATTGTGCTCTTGGTGCATTATGCTGTGTTGCGCGTGCATTTGATGCTGGCCTGGTGTTAGACTGTGCTGTGGATACAGTAGATGTTGGCCTTGGAGGAGCAGCTGATCTCGGAGGAGCACCGGCAACAGTTATCCTACCACTGCGGGTAGTTGCAGCACATTGTCGATCCGACCCTCTGACGTGGATGGTATTGATGGTGGGCTCATCTTGGATGGGCTCAATTTGAGTTATGCATCCGACATACTTGTCATAGTTGATGTAGGCCGCTGTGTGATCTTCTTGCTTGCCTTTGCCACGATTTTGGGGCTGATTGGCGTTGGCTTGATTCTTCCCGGTATCGTGTTGAGGGAACACATTTTGATATATTTGCAAACCGGTGTTGGGTGAAGCTTGAGTTGGTGCATCGACCTAGATTTCCTTGCGATCGATGAGATCCTGGATGTAGTGCTTAAGCCGCATGCACTTCAATGTTGTGTGCCCCTTCACACGATGGTAATCACAGTATTCATTTTCTTTATACCAATCAGACTTTGGTGCGTTGTCATCCTTCTGTGGGACAGGCGGATATGTGATCATATTTGCCTTGGCTAGCCGATAAAAGATCTGATCCAGAGGCTCACCCAAAGGTGTGAAAGTCCTCTTTGGATTGTTTTGAATGTTGGGTTTGTTCTGCCTTGGGGCAACGTTAACTGTGTTAACAGGATTGCCTTGACGTGCTGGCTGCTGCTGTTGGTATTGCTGCTGATACTGTTGCACAGGTGGTTGATGAGCTTGAGGAGGCTGCTGATAAATAGGTGCTTGATATGCGGGAGCTGGTAGTTGCTGATAGATGGGCGCTTGTGGTGGTTGGTATGTTTGAGCTGGTGTAGGACTAGCCACAATGAATTGTACATTCTTAGTGTCAGTGGCTCCATCCGTAACAACATTCTTGTTACGATTCCAGTAACGAGATTTATCATTGTTGGGTTTGTTCTTGGAATCATCCTTGAAGTGACGAATAGTGCCTTCGTCTAGGAGAGCTTTCTCGATGCCTATGCCTTTGCTCTTGATGTCTTGGTATGTCTGGAGACAGTTCATTTGCATGTGATGGGATAGCTTTGGATGCAGGTTATCAATGAAGATCTTTGTTAGATGCTTCTCTGGTGGCTGATATGATAACCTGGTTGTAAGATTCTGCCATCTTTGCAAGTATTCTGCAAGGCTTTCTCCATCTTTCTGCTTTGAGTTGCATAGGTCTAGCAAGGACAACTCATTCTCCACATTATGGGCATAGTGTGTGATGAACTTCTCAGAGAGTTCAGCAAAGGTTTTTATTGTCCCATGTGGTATTTTGTAAAACCACTCAACAGCAGTTCCTCCCAAGCTTTTGGGAAACAGGCGCAGGAGATAGTTATCACTGTAAGCCACTTCTTGGCACGCCATGTAGAACTCTTTGATATGGTTTACTGGATCTCCTTTCCCTCGATACTTGTCGAATTTGGGCATCTCAAAATGCTTGGGGAAAGGGATAGTTGCTATGGACCGATCGAAGGGATATGAGCACACCTCTTCGAACTTGTATGTTTTATTCTCTGTTCCACTTTGTAGCTCTTTTAGAGCATTTTTCATTGCTTCCCACTCAGCATTGAGTGGCGAGGGAACTGGAACTTCTGCTTGTGATGGAAGCTGTGGAACTGGATATGATGCTTGCTGTGGATAAATGGGTTGGAACTGATTTTGGGGCAATGGTTGTTGGGGATATTGCTGGTGTGGCATAGGGGGATATTGATATGGGACCGCTTGATGTTGTTGGGCTACTTGCTATTGTTGAACTGGCGGTTGTTGTGGGACTGCTTGCTGATAGTGGTCATTTGGAACTTGTTGTTGTAACTGATAGGTGGGAACTTGTTGTTGCTGGGGGATGATAGGGATTTGTTGCTGGGGCTGATAGCAAGGGACTTGCTGTTGTGGAGGAATGATGGGTGTTTGCTGAAAGGGAACATGTGGTTGCTGTGGGGGAGGCTGTTGGAATGATGCTGCTTGTGGGTATGATGGTGGTAGTTGCTGAGGTTGGCTTTGGGTTTGATCGATATAAGCTGGGTGCATGCCTACGTTACTTAGGGGTGGAACAGATGTGGGGAAGCTAGAAGCAAAGGGTGATGGGGTAAGATAGCTGGGGAAAGTTGGCTGTTGAGGTGGTGTAACTTGCTGGAAGGTATTTGGGATTTGGGACGAATAGCTTGAAGCCGGTGGCGGTGTTTGGGGTATTTGCTGCTGTGCTACTTGGGCGAAGGCGGTTTGTTGACTTGCAACCATAGATGTAGGGGATTGAGATGGGATCCCCCATGCCTTCATTTCTTCTTGTGTAAGGCCCCACTGAGAGCTTGTGTTAGGGTACACTACAGCAGATGATGGAATGGTAGGAGCAACGGGAGCTTGGGACATGAATGATGGTTGAGAGAAAGGAGCTTGTTGAGGTTGTGGTTGAACGGATGCTTGTGAGGAGGAAAATGAAGGAAACACCCAAGAGAAAGATGAGGTTGGAATGGGGAGCGATTGCGCTAACCCCAAAGAAGAAGGTACGGGTGCTTGGGGGGTGAAGGGTGACGGTGCTCCTTTGATGGTGAAAGGCGTTGCTTGACTTGCGGATGGTGGTGGTGTAAAAGCTTGTGTGAGAGGTGGAAGCTGACTTTGGGTTAAGTGTTGGATTTGGGCTTAGGCAGCCATAGCAGATGATGAAGCAAAAGGGGTATGAGATGGAGCAGATGGCGCTGCAGCTTGTGTTGCGGGATTGGTGAGGCTTCCTTGCAAGAAAAGGGGAATGGTGGAAAGCTCTTGGGGTGTTTGCATGATAGGATCGAGAAATGTTTGGACAAACGGAGAATATGCTTGTGCTGGAACTTGGATAGTTTTGATGGGGATGCGTGGATAGAGAGATGGTGGGATGGAGGTACTTTCTGGTAGGTAGTGAACAAATGTGCTTTGCTGATGTTGTGGTACAAGGGCATTGGTTGCTGGTGGGCTTTCTGGAAGATTTACAAATGCTTGGTTTGCCAAGGGGGATGAAGGGATGTTTGGATCTTCACATGGGTTACTGGCTTGGATGTGGGGATTGTAGGTCATCATGACGTTGGTGAAAAGGTTGGGATCGGATGAGGTTGTTGGTGGATAAGGATTCATGCTTCTTCTTTTCCGAGATCTGGTCTCAACAGGCATGGAGATGCAAGTGCTAAATGTATGCAAGATGTTTGGCTGAAAGATGTTGATGGATGCAAAGTTGATGGACTTCTAAAGATGATGACTTCTAAGATGCAAATGCAAGGATGGATCAAGATGGCGATGATGGAAGCTGGATGGAACTGATATGGATCAAGATGGTGGAGGAAAGATAGGTTGCTGGTGGAAAGTTGGTGAAAGATTACTGAGTGGTCAACAAATGAGCTACTATTTTTCCCAAATGGAGGATCAGAGATATGATGGGGTCAACCTAAGATAGATTAATGATCTTCGGTCAACAAGTTTCTTATCAATACACTCCAATCTCTTGCTCGAGATGATGGCTATGCAAGGACAAGGTTTGATTTCTTTATGACAACACGTTGTGCCAAAAAGAGGATGATGGTCTCTGATCTTGGATATAGGATAGGAATAACTCAAAAGGTAGAACACTAAATGTTGGTGGATCTCTGGATTTGGAACAAAGGATGATGGATCTGCTGGAAAGATATGGAAAGCTAATGGGGGGATGCTGGTGGAAAAGGTATTGAAGGGTGAAGGGATAATGCTCTAGAAGGATGATGCAAGTGCAAATAACAAGGACTGATTCTAGAATGCTGGTAGGAAGATGAATGCAAATGCAACTTTTATGATGTTTTGAAATGCAACTAAGGTTTTGATGCTGATGCAAAGGGTGAAACTAGGATGAAACTAATATGCAAGGCATGTTGGAGACAAGATTTCAAGATCTGAAGATGGAACAAGACATGAACAAGGATTGGCTAATCTTCTGGCTCAAGGTTGACAAAGTGATGGTTAACTCGGAAACGGAAGGCAAACTGTTTGATACGGGCGTTATGGGCAATGTTCTCAAGTCTGGTTTGGGACTTCTCTTCTGCTTGGGTTGCTTGGATAATGGCTTGATAGGTCTTGGTGTTCTTCTTGATAACTTTTTGCTCTCGATAGGCTTGGGATTTGGGCAACTTTGCTTTAGGATGTTTGTTCTTGCTGGGCATCACTTGGAAAAGAAGCTTTTGATTTTGAGGCAAAGGTTTCCAATGGCAAAGATTTAAAGTCAAAGCAATCTCCGCAAGGGACAAAGCAACCCTGCGGGATACAAACAAAGGCAACTGACTCTGACAAAGCTTTGAAAGTGAATGTTTCAACAAGTGTTTTCACGGAGTCTTTGACTGTCAAGAACTTCAAACAGATCTACCTAAGGAAGGTGAGTATCAAAATCGCTTGCCCACAGCTTGGTATCCCCTAGAAGGGAATACAAATGGTGAGTAATCTTGAGGCGACCCGGTAAACCCCTTGGAATCGGTCCTTGCACAAGGATTTTGATACTTTCGGATGTAGATAGGGTAGCCTCTAGTTTATCAGGTTGCTAATGATTCCGTGGTGTCTCCATACCCGGTTATGCTGATCATCCGTGACTCACTTAAGAGCCTTGCCAATTATGCTGGGGGAGAGGAATGTTTACCATCCCCAGTCACGTGTTTGGCACGAACGCCCGGCGATTAGGAGATGTAAGTGATTCTTTTGGTATTCACTTATTTGTATACCGGTCGGGGGGGATACCGGTTTGAGGTCATTCTCCGAGGAGGAAGCACTTCTCCTTGGACAAGCCTCGCTAAAAGTAGAACAAGTGAACTTGTCCAAGTTCAAATGTTCCACGTTGCTTACTCTAACAAGGATTATGCAAAAAATTGAAAAACTCCTACATGCATACCAAGCAGATTTTGTTCATTTTCCCAAATTTGATTAAGTGATGTTTTGAACTTTGAAAAAGCTTTGTTTTGTCCCTTAGATCACTCAAGATTGAATTTGTTTGCTTTCTTTGGAATTTGAAATGAGATAGGGAATAGAGTTGTTTATTCCTTTAGTGCATTCGAGATTTGGTTTGCTTTTCAAATTGACAATGACACTCTAGGACCTAAGTTCATTTCCTTAAGTTTCATTCAAGATTGAGTTTGACCTTTGCTGTAAAAGAAACGAAAAACCAGTCCCAAGCTAAAGATAAAAGGCGACACTGTCCAGCTTATAGGCGACGCTAGAAAGTGCAGAGGCGACATTTAATTTCTACAGGCGACATTCTGTACCTCAAAAGGCGACAGATAACAAACCAGAAGCGTGATTTCTTTTCTTACAGGCGTGATTTCTTTACATGCAGGTGACAGAAGAAGAATTCTGGGACGTAACAGAAATTGTCAATCACAGGAAAATCTCAGTTATGCAGGCATGAAAACAGAACTCATAGGCGTCATTTCTTTCCTCAAAGGCATGATTTAATTTCATGAAGGCGTGACTGAATTGTTTGTAGGCGACATTTCTTTTGTTGAAGGCGACATTTCTTTGCTTGAAGGCGACATTTAATTGCTGTAGGCGTCATTTCTTTTCATGAAGGTGACATTTCTTTATTTCCTGCAAAAAAAAAAGCATATAAAGCATAATTTCGTCAAAATGATTGTGGTTTGGGTCCCACCGGGCGTGCCAGAATGTAGACTAGGATTTGAGAGTGCACCTAAACCTGTTTTGAAGGCCAAAGACAAACAAATGTCATAGCATATAATCAAATCAAATTTAATGGTTAACAAACTAAAATCAAAGCCACCTCAGTTTAAGCTTAAAACGGATGCGCCCATGCACCGTTTGATATGCTTAGATATAGAGGGATGTGGGTGTGCAAACTCAAGCACTTGGAGCATGCAAAATAGGATGATTTGAGGTTGATGAAGACCCAAAATGACACAAAATAGGTATGAGGAACCTATTTTGCCTCAAAGGCCTCAAGAACACACAAATATGCAAAAGCTAAATGAAAGAACTAAGATTAAAACAAGAAATGAATCTATGTTAATCCATTTAAGCTAATTTAGATGTGATTTAAGCTTGAAAATGATCTAAAATGAAGATGAGTTTATGCTTATGCTAGAATGAAAATGACATTATAACTTTGCTATTGAGTTTGAGAGTTGAAAGATGATTTGCCTTAGGAAGTGAGGGTATTTATAGGATTTCTAAGGCTTGGGGTAGGAGGAATGAATGGCCAGGATTGAAATCCTTAAGAGAGGCCAAGATTCACTCAAAAGGAAGCACATAGATTGTGCTAGTTCTCAGCCAATCAGGAGGTGACACATGTCACAAGGTGAGTGGATGAAGGGAAGGGCAAAAGGAGTCAACAAAGAGGGCTCCAAGCTCATAACTCTCCAAATAAATGCTTGTAAGAGCAATGAATGGGCTTTAAGAGGCTTTGAAGACTTTGGGGAAGCAATAAATGCTTTGTGGTTGAGATATTTGGAAGGAAAGACTTTGCTTTGGTTTAGGAAAGTCTTAAGCTTGGTTAGGATTGCACAAAGGTTTAAGGGTAGGATTAGGATTAGATTAGGACAAAGAAAAGGATTAGGATGGGTGAAGAGGGTGGATTTGGGAAGATTCTAGAAGAGTCTAGATTTCTCCTTAGTTTCATGGAATAAAAGTTATTCATTCCAAAAGGCTTAAGTTTTAGGAATATTTATTAAAATACTTTCAATAAATATGAAAATTAAATATTTAACCTTAATTAAATATTTAACCTTGGGATTAGGGTTAGAAAAGATGGGATTAGCCTTTTAATCGAAATTAAGAAGGGATTAGAAGATTTTGGAAGAGGTTAGTGGTCTTAAGGAAATTGGCCAAGTTTGGGATAAAAAATAAATTAAAAATAAATTAATTTATTTTTGAGGTTTTTGGTCAATTTATTAATTAAATAATTAATAAATTAGGGATAATGTCCAAATGACATTTTTAGGCTAGATTCCTTAATTAAAGATTTTTAATTAAGAGAGAGGGATTTAATGCCATAAAAATAAATTAATTAATTAAATAATTAATTAATTAATAAATGATGATGTCATCAAGGATTTTCAAAAAATAAAAATAATTTATTTTCTGAAGGATTTTTCGGTGTCTACAACAACAAATCAGTGGTCAACATTTAAATCTGAATTAACTTTAAGTTGCAACCATTAGATCTCTCCCCTTCACGGTCTTTTATGATCTTAACTCAATTGCCACCCTGGGTTTACCTCCAGCAAACATGCGACAATGCATTTCCAATTCACGAAAAGAAAAATTAACCCATCACTTAACTCCACGACTTGGCAACCCAAAGAAAATCCTAGCCTCGGTCCCACATTTAGCAAACTAGTGACCAAAGGACACCGTCAGTTCGTGAAACACTTTATAAAAGCACCAGAAAGTTTAGCGATTCCGCGAACACTTATTCACTGAACCGCTAAGACATTTAGAGAACCGTTGCTATTTCATGCGAACAAGTGAAGCCTTCAAAGATTTGTTGGCTACTAAAACACTTATCCCAACCACCAAAAGACTGAGAAACTTTGACCAGGTCTGCATCAAGAAGATCGACGACCATCTAAAGTTCGCATACCCATCCGAGATTCTATTAGATTTCACACCTACCGTCGGATGAAGAATCTTCTCCCTACCCTGACAGCCCTCTAACACAAAACAAAATCAACAGTTGTTGCAAGATCTTAAGCCTCTAACACACTCGATGAGATCATACGCTGTCCACTGATTCACTGATAGGATCAGGACCCACTGACGCATCCAGAAACTAGGTCCCACTGGCAGCACTCTAGTTCATACTCCAGTGGACCAATGAGATACTGCCAAGTCAGCACACCTGGTAGTGGACCCACTCAAAAAGAAAGGCTACATCATCAAGAAAAATTAATGATTGGCGTAAGATCTTAAGCCTCTGACAAAGTCTATGAGAACTTACGCTGACCGTCAGATGGAAATGATATCAGAAGACCAGGCCCAAAAAACATGAAAGCCAAAACATAGGAAAAATTAAAGTGTAGGAATTAGGCTTTAAGGAAAAATCAAGCATAGGGGACTATAGGAAAATATTTAATTCACTGGTCACTCAGACTTAGGAAAAATTAACAGCCGACCCCACAAGGTAATAAAATATAAAGCACATGTGAATTAGGACCATTAAGTGACCTGCGAAAAGTAACATGAAAATATAACAAGGCCAAGGTAAAGACAAATGTTTTTTTGTATGCAACGACTATATTTTCAAAAATTTGAACTAGGGCTAAAGGCAGAGACCTCAAAATAATGGCAAAGACCAGGGGAAAAGGGCTAGAGCCATGAAATTTTTTGCACGTGCTAATAGTGGCTCATACTCGGGGATGTGTTGTTAGAAATAGGAAATACTGAGAGGGGGGGGGGGGGTGAATCAGTATTTCACAAACTTTTTCTTTTGCCCACTAATTGATATAACAGATAACTTTAGTGCTTACAAAGATTATCAAGCTGATTAACAAACATAGCAGTAAATAGAAAAAACTCATAACACATCATATGTTCTTGAGGAAACCCTGGCCAAGGGAAAACCCTGGTGGGGATGGTACCCACAAAGATCACTAATCAAAAGTATCTTGTTAGGGATATTGGACCCTGTTAGGAGTCAATTTACAATATATAGTAGATCTATCCTGGTTAAAGGACTTTAGGCCTTGTTAGAACCCTTAACCCTATTAGGAGTTAGATTACAAAACCTGATCACCAGCTGAGCTCATTGCCCAAATAGGTAATACAAAATGTTTCTGACTGTAATATGGTATTGCTTACAACTTCGCATCAATAGCCTTTGCTGCTATCACAATATACAACTATCGCAAGTAATCTTTTTGTGGACTAGGATTTTGAGGATACCTATTTTGAAAGCTTCAAGCCAAAAAAACATTAGATCTTAACCTAGCATGAAATTAATTCAAAACAAAGAAAACTCTAAACTAAGCCACCTCAGATAGAGCTTAAACAGGTGCACCCAAGCACTGTTTGATTTGCTCTTGCTTAAGGGATGTGGGTGTGCTCTCTAAGCACTTAGAGCATATTATTAATTCTTATTTGGAAGGATTGAGACTCACGAGAACCCCATAAGTGGCACAAAATAGGTATAGAACACCTGATTTGCCCCTAAGGCCTCAAGGATCTAAATGATGTTGAAATGAAGATTAAGCTACATGATGTTTATGCTAAGATTGATTTTAAACCAAATAGAGATGTGATGATGATGATATGCTATGAAAAACAATGAAGTAAACTAAGTTAATCCATTATTGATAAGCTATGATGTGTTAGAAAGCTTGAAGAAAACAAAGAAATCTAACAATTAGGAATGATTATACTAGAGCTAGAAGTAAAAGAGCATGATAACAATGCATGAAGATGAAAGACTAAGCTAATGAATTGCTCTTGGAAGAGGGAGTATTTATAGGATTTCCTAAGGGCTTGGGTTAGGAAGAAAGGTTAGAGTTTGGGGTAAGGTTAGGGTCTTGAGTCAAGGGGATAAGGATGAAGAATTTCTAGAAGAGTCTAGGCTTTGGATGAGGATAAAGAATTTTTAGAAAAGTCTAGGCTTTCTAGGGATAAATATAGAATTTAGGAAATAAATAAACTTTTATTTATCTCAAAGGCTTTAATGAGTTTGAGGCTCATTAGGGGTAGGGTTTGACTAGGAGTCAAAGGGATAAGGATGAAGACTTTCTAGAAGAGTCTAGGCTTTGGATGAGGATAAAGACTTTCTAGAAAAGTCTAGGCTTTCTAAGGATAAATATGGAATTTAGGAAATAAATAAAGTTTTATTTATCTCAAAGGCTTTAATGAGTTTGAGGCTCATTAGGGGTAGGGTTTGACTAGGAGTCAAAGGAGACTTAGATTAGCTTAGGGAAAGTAGGTAATTTCCCTTAAATGGGTTTAGGGAAGGATTAGGATAGTTCTAGAAGAGTCTAGAGTTTTCCTAGGGTAAATTAGGAATTGAGGATTAATATTTAATCTTAATTAAATATTCTTGAGTTGGGATTAAGGTTAGGAAATGATGGGATTAGCCTTTAATCAAAATTAAAGAGGGATTAGAAGATTCTAGAAGAGGTTAGTGGTTGTAAGGGAATTGGCCAAGTTTTGGGCAAAAAATAAATAAATAATTTATTTTGAGATTTTTGGTCAATTTATTAATTAAATAATTAATAAATAAGGAGATAATATTTAAATAAGATTTAAACATTTTTGGGAGTGATTTCTTAATTAAATATTTTTAATTAAGATAAAGGGATTTAATGACAATAAATAAATAAATAAATAAAATAAATAAATAATTAATAAATGATGATGTCATCAGAGATTTTTGAGAAAATAAAAATACTTTATTTTCTAAAGGATTTTTAGGTGTCTACATTTTGCCCCTCTTTGATGTGATGCCACAAGTGGCATGGCGTCAAAGACAAGAAAATAAGATGCCCAAGGCTAGAATTTAGAAGAATGAGGGGTTGTGCCCCCTTGAGAAAATAACGTGAGTAAACGTTGTGGAATTTTCTCGAAAGGAAACAGAGAAAGAAGGACCTAGGAAGAAGGGGAGATAAACAACCAAGCTTCCAAGAGAAAAGATGGGTGAATGCAAGATGAGATGAAATGCAAAATGTAGGATGCAGCTACATGAGAGATGTAAAATGCAAGATTAATCTATATGATGCAAGATGCAGGGGATTTGGGGAAGCTCCAAGTGCAAATGTGGAGAGCACAACCTAGTTTAATATAGCAATGCTAGAGACCTACCAAGGATACTAGGATCATGAGGCCTTGTCACCAACGTTGCATAGGACTGACACTAAAAAGACACATAGGGTTGCCCTAGCATCACGCATGAACCCAAGAGGAAGCATGGTGGAAAGGATGCTGAAGAAACCACAAACACATGACTGACTCACAGGCAGTAGCAAAAGATCAAAAGACCTTGCCCCAGATTATCCTCATTCGCAGCGCACCATGATATAAAGGATTGTGGTGACTTTGAGTAGAGAACAACGAGAAGCCGTAAAAGATTAACAAGACCCAAAGGACAAAATCTAAGGTCAAAATGATAACTTCAAAAGACAAACTTTGCCAAGGAGAGAGATTTGATTTCATTGATGGTGGGAAGATTGGTCTGAACATGTGGAAGGATACATCGACACGGACCTAGTGTGCTTGGTGGAAGATTAGGTTGGACAGGATGGATACAACTGAGGGGTCCTGTGATTAGGCTTAGGTCAGACAAAATAGAAGCATACATCTGTGCGGACCCTATGCTGATGGGGAGAATGTTGTGTTGCTGATTGACAAATGATGCTGTTCAAAGATAGTCACGATGATCAAGGATAGTCGACAATTGATGTTGCTAAAGTACAAGGCTGGGTAGGACAAGATTTTTGATCAAATGTTGCTGCAAGAACGACAAGGATATTTACAACAAGACACAAGGATATTTACAATGGCTATGTATAGAAGTTGAGGATTAGGATAGGAAGAACCTAGGGGTGAAGCTGAAACTCCAAAGATATGCAAGACAATGCCCCAGTTGGGATGGAAGGCCAAGATGGACTGGTGATGGATGATGTGTCCTGAAATGACATGGATTTGGGAAGGACATATCCCAATGATGATGATTGGATTGTGATCAAGGCTTGCTACAAGACTAGGAAGAAGACTAAGGATTTGGATTGGATGGATTGGCTTGATCTTGGATGTTGGATAGTTAGAAGATGTGGATAGGATTTGAAGATGTTGGAAGATTTCTAGCAATAGTTGGATATGGATGGATGGCATTGGATTGCATGAAAGGTAGCCTATAGCTAGATACCAATGACAAGGGAAGATACCAGGTGATGGAAAGATGGAGGAAATGCTTAGGATGAGGATGATGGAACTGCTAGGAGATTTGGATGGAGGAAGATTTGGATTTGGATGGAGGAATTGCTTAGGAGACTTGGATGATAGATTTGCTTGAGGATTGGATAGAGGAATGCTTGGGGAGATTGGATGGTAGATTTGCTTGAGGATTGAAAGATGGATGCTAGAGGAACTGCTGAGGAATCTGGATAGAGGAATGCTCAGGGAGATTGGATGGCGGGTTTGCTTAAGGATTTGGGAGATGGAAGATTTTGGATGAAAGATAGTCTCCAAGGAATATGTCACCAAGGAATAAGATGCCCCCTACTTAGGATAGTTCATGTATTTCAGAGACATTAGGATGGGGTATGATTGGACAGTAGATATGCTGACAAGAGGATGAGGAAGGTAGATGGAAGCTAGGATGAATGGACTGGATGTAGGATATGTAACTGAAAGGTGTGATGGATGCCAAGAAGGTGCCTAAAAGCATGTATACCTAGTAGTCTTTGTTTTGTCATCAAGATCCAAAGGAGGATGAAGGAGGTGAGAGACAAATGGGATGGAGGAGATGTTGGATAAGAGGTGATAGAAGGGAATGTCCCCCAACTGCAGAAAGGAATTGGGGGGAGGCCTACACATGATGCCTATTTTCCAAGTTTTCACCATGGTACTTGTCCAAGGCAATTGAATTGCCAAGTTTTCACCATTGGACGAATGTTTTTCTCTTTTTCTTTTTTTTTTGGATACTTTTCTCTTGATTTTTTCCAATTTTTATGGATTTTTTTATTTTCTGCTGACTTTGTGCTGATCTTTCACTGATATGCTGATTGATTTCATACTTCTTGTTGATTCTCTAATTTGGTACTACCTTCTGATTTGATGCTGACTTTCTGATTTTACTGACTCGCTGATTTCTCTGATTTGTCATTGACTTTCTTCACTGATCTTTCTGATGTGCTCGAATGTTGGTACAACTTTATTGGGATGGAGGGATTATGCAAAGGCATGGATAAGATGGGGTAGATGGGAGATATGGTGGTAGAAAGTGTTTGGATGGAAAGATGGAAAGTGATCATGATAGGGGGATGTTGTCAGGATCAACATTGGCACATGTTGCAGGGGAGATGGATGAAGCGGATAGGACGTGGAAGATAGAGGTGGATGTGATGGAGGATTTATGCTAGGAAATTTTGAATCTTTGGGACCCAAAATAGATTTAGGAGATGGAGGAGAAGACTGAGTAGCTGGGGGATTAGCAACTTTGGATGCCATTGTGGATGTTTCTTTTAGATGCATTATATCTTTTTGCTTTGGGATCCACATCATTTTTGTTTTAGCTTTGGTGGGCCTTTGTGGCCATTGGTATGCATCAGATTTTGCTTTTGCTTTGTTGGGCCTTTGCGGGCATTGGGATGCTTTGGATTGCTTGATTGGATTTTGCTTTGGTTGACCATGTCATTTAGACTAGACATGGCAATCCTTGGATTTTTGTGGATATTTCCCTTTATACATATTTGATATGGCATCCAAATTGTGGGGAGCATCAGAGTGAATATGAGGAGATGTGTGGGATGGAGGAAATATGGATGGAGAGATGGAAGGAGATTGGTAGATAGGATATGTGGGCATGTGCCTTTATTGATCCTGACTAGGGATGCTTGGATTTTGGATGAAGGACTGAGTAGGATAAGATGGGGGATGATATTTGGGGACATAAGGCCCCAAAATTGATTTAGTATGTGAAAGATATGTGCTGGTAGATTTTGGGACATAGGGACCCAAAATGGATTTGGAGGATGAAGGAGGAATGTGATAGGTTGTCCTCGGTTGTAATGATGGAGGAGGAGGAATGGTGTTGTATGCTTTGGAAGATGTGATGGTGGGTTTGGAAGGGTGCTTGAATTTAGCTTTAGCTATACCAACATTTCTGGAGGAAGTGTCTTCTTCTGATGTGTGACCAATGCCACATAACTTTGGATGTTTCTTATCTTGGATAGGCTCTAGATTTCCTTGTTCATGGATGCCTAGGCCTTTGCCTTGATAATTCCATTTCTTGAGCATTTTATCCAAACAAGGATATTTCTGACTTGGGGAATATGATAAACATCTAATTTCTGGTTCCTTGATGGAAGACATGGAACTTATTGCTTCTACTTCAAGTGGGTTACCTCTGACAAATGTAAGTGATCCAAGAGGATAGAATGATGGTAGTGGGATAGTTTGGTTTGGAAGATCCTCAAGAGGATAGGATAGGATGGTGGGATTTTGACTGGGATTGGGGGATAGTAATGAATCTTCAGATGGAGAAACTAGGATGATAGGATCTTGGATTGGAGGAATTGGGATTGTAGGATTTTGGATTGGGGGTGATGGAAGCAATAGAACATGTGATGGAGGAAGTGAAGGGATTGGATCTTGATTTTCTTCTGCGAGTATTTCAACATGCTTTTGGACAAGATCTTGACATGGTAGGATTTGTGTGGATGGAATGCTAGGGAATGTATGGATGGACTCTTTAGATGGGGTGGATGGAAGGATGGGATATTCTGTGGCTGTGATGTCTGGAGGAAGGGTCAACTCATGGGGCTCACTGGATGTGCTTTGGATATGCTAGGAGGAGGTGATGTTGGTGGGGATTGGATGAAAACTTCAGATGGAAGGGACTCAATGATGCTAGGAGATGGAAGAGGATCAATGTATGAAATATAGATGATAGATGGGAGTGATGGATGGGCCTCATCAATGATGGCTTCACATGAAGTTTTGAGATGGTTTGGCTCTTCAACTTTAGGAGTGGGATTTGTTGTTGGCTTCCTTGTGAAACTCCTTGGAGACTTTCAGATTGGAGGAGGTGAGGGATTAGAATGTGTAGAAGATGGGGAGCTTGGATGGTCCTCACATGAAGGTGGGGTGGAAGATTTTGAACTTTCTTGAGGGGATGATGGTGCTAAAGAGGTAGAGGTGATGGATCGAGGTATGGGATATGAAGTGGTTTGAAGGATGCACTCTGCTTGTGGGAGGGGATTTTTAGAAATGTGGTTTGTAATAGAAGATGGTGGATTGAGATAGGATGGAGGATTGGGGAAAAGGATTGGAAGACTTGGTTTTTGGTTTTGAGAATGATTTGGAGGATGAGTGGATGGAGGATTTGGATAAAGGATGGGAAGACTAGGATTTTGCATTTGGGAATAATTTGGAGGATGGGTGAATGGAGATTTTAGATAAGGGAAGTAGCATGAAGTGTTTCAAGGGGATGGTGGTGATTGGGATATGACCATAGCAGGAGATGGAGGTATGAAGGATGCATATGGAGGATGTGTAGGTTTAAGATAGGGATAAGTTGTGGATGGATAAGATAATGGATTTGCCTTGCCAAGGACATGAAAGGGAGTGCTAGTGGATAAGCGTGAAGGCATGATAAGATATTTTGGAGGAATGATTGGATACTGGGGGATGTTTGGAGAAAACTTGCTAAGATTTCCAAAATATGCATCGTGATCTACAAGGCTTTCATCATCTTTGGGATAGGATGGATTGAGGGGAGAGATATAATAACCAAACTCATCATAATAGTTTTGAGACATGCTAACTTGTGGATGAGTTGGATAGGAATGAAGGATGAAGATGGATTGGAAGACTAAGAATCAGATTGGAATGACTGACTGGATCAGACTAGGATTGGATTTGGCTTAAGATTGGAAGAAGACTGACTCTAGAGGAAGACAGACAAGGGGATGGGGGATGACCAAGATGACTTTGCTAACCTAAGATAGGAGGAAAGGATGACAAGACTGGATTGAATATGATTTGGAAGACCATGATTTGAGATTCTGAAAGCTTTGGACATTTTCTAGATTTTGGGAGGATTTGGACTAACATGGCTGTTTTGAGTATTGTGAACGAAGTTGTAGATCAATTTGATGTTTTTTCAATGGCAAAGGATAGATTTCAACAAAGATTTTTGGAAAAGAAATGTCCACAAGGGACAAAGCAACCTTGTGGGATACAAACAAGATAATTGACTCTGATAAAGCTTTGAAAAGTGTATGTTCCAACAAGTGTTTTCACAGAGTATTTGACTATCAAGCACTTCAAACAGATCTACCTAAGGAAGGTGAGTATCAAAATCACTTGCCCATAGCTTGGTACCCCCTAGAAGGGAATACAAATGGTGAGTAATCTTGAGGCGACCTGGTAAATCCCTTGGAATTGGTCCTTGCACAAGGATTTTGATACTTTCGGATGTAGATAGGGTAGCCTCTATTTTATGAAGTTTTTAATAGTTCCATGGAGTCTCCATACCTAGTTATGCTGACCACCTGTGACTCACTTAAAAGCCTAGCCAACAACATTGGGGGAGGAATATTTACCTGTCCCCAGACATTTGCATTTGGCACAAAACACCCGTGGATTAGGAGATATAAGTGAGTAGTTTTTGCCTTCACTTTATTTATATACCGGTCGGGGGGGATACCAGCTTGAGGTCATTCTATGAGGAGGAAGTGCTTTTCTCCTTGGACAGGCCACACTAAAAGTAGAACAAGTGTACTTGTCTAAGTTCAAATATTTTACGTCACTTACTCTAACATGATTTACAGAAAAAGTAAAGCTCCTAGATGCACATCAAGCAAGTTGTTCTTTTTCCCAAATTGATTAAGTGATGTTTGAATTTGAACAATTGAAGACACAAGTGTTTAGGCTTTGATTTATTCTTTTTCTAAAAGACTTTCAAGCGTTTGCAGTTGCTTTGACTTGGGCATTCAAGATTGAATTATCGTGTTGATTTAGAACTTTGAAGTGCTTTGTTTTGTCCTTTAAGGCATTCAAGATTGAATTTGCACTTTTCTTGAATTGAAAAGGAGGGAATAGAGATGTTTGTTCTTTTAATGCATTCCAGATTGGGTTTGATTTTCAAATGGACAATGACACTTTAGGACTTAGGTTCTTTCCCTTAGTTTCATTCAAGATTTGTTGGCTCCATTTTAGACTTCAAAACAAAAGTTTCCTAGATTTAGTTTGATGCGTGAAATTTGAGAAAGAAGGAATTCAAGATTTTTCCAAAATGAATTTAGTTTTCAATAAAAACAAAGTTTTTAGGATTGATTTTAGGAACTTTTGCATGCACTTTTAGGATTGATTTTGAATGTTTTTAGAAATGAGATGCAAATTTGAGGTTCTCTTTAGGCCTCAACATGAAGTGTGTTTATCTTTGCATGAATGCATCTAAAACATTGATTTTGCAAGGATGCAATTGATTTGATTAGTTTTGCCTTTGTTTTTTAGAAGATTTTGCAAGTTTTAGTCTTTAATGCATTCAAGAGTGATTTGGGGATTCATTTTAAGCACTAAAATAAGATGTTTATGCCTTTATTTTGTTCATTTTTACCCCAAAATGAAATGATTTTTTTGTCACCCCTGATCTGAGCTTTCTTTCCTAGATATTATTATAGACCTCTGAAACAACTTTTCAATGCTTTTTGAATCACCAAAAATGGAGTTCGTACGCAAAAGTTACAAGGTTTTTCGTGGAAGTGCCTCGTTATGGATTTTAAAGAGGAGAATATGCCAAAATCTCTTAAGAAGTAGAAGGAGTAGATAGAATGGAAGAATGATAAGACTAAGAAGAGGAAGAATATTTCCACAAGCTCCCTCCACCTTCAAGCTTCAAAATTTAGCAAAAACTCCAAAATCGATGAGATGTTGTCAAAAGACCCGTGAAGTGGGTCCCACCGAGCGTCCAAAATGTGGACTAGGCTTTTGAGGATACCTATTTTGAAAGCTTCAAGCCAAAAAAACATTAGATCTTAACCTAGCATGAAATTAAATCAAAACAAAGAAAACTCTGAACTAAGCCACCTCAGATAGAGCTTAAACAGGTGCACCCAAGCACTGTTTGATTTGCTCTTGCTTAAGGGATGTGGGTGTGCTCTCTAAGCACTTAGAGAATATTCCTAATACTTATTTGGAAGGATTGAGACTCATGAGAACCCCATAAGTGGTAAAAAATAGGTATAGAACACCTAATTTGCCCCTAAGGCCTCAAGGATCCAAATGATGCTGAAATGAAGATTAAGCTACATGATGTTTATGCTAAGATTGATTTTAAACCAAATAGAGATGTGATGATGATGATATGCTATGAAAAATAATGAAGTAAACTAAGTTAATCCATTATTGATAAGCTATGATGTGTTAGAAAGCTTGAAGAAAACAAAGAAATCTAACAATTAGGAATGATTATACTAGAGCTAGAAGTAAAAGAGCATGATAACAATTCATGAAGATGAAAGACTAAGCTAATAAATTGCTCTTGGAAGAGGGAGTATTTATAGGATTTCCTAAGGGCTTGGGTTAGGAAGAAAGGTTAGAGTTTGGGGTAAGGTTAGGGTCTTGAGTCAAGGGGATAAGGATGAAGACTTTCTAGAAGAGTCTAGGCTTTGGATGAGGATAAAGAATTTCTAGAAAAGTCTAGGCTTTCTAGGGATAAATATGGAATTTAGGAAATAAATAAAGTTTTAATTATCTCAAAGGCTTTAATGAGTTTGAGGCTCATTAGGGGTAGGGTTTGACTAGGAGTCAAAGGGATAAGGATGAAGACTTTCTAGAAGAGTCTAGGCTTTGGATGAGGATAAAGAATTTCTAGAAAAGTCTAGGCTTTCTAAGGATAAATATGGAATTTAGGAAATAAATAAAGTTTTATTTATCTCAAAGGCTTTAATGAGTTTGAGGCTAATTAGGGGTAGGGTTTCACTAGGAGTCAAAGGAGACTTAGATTAGCTTAGGAAAAGTAGGTAATTTCTCGTAAATGGGTTTAGGGAAGGATTAGGAAAGTTCTAGAAGAGTCTAGAGTTTTTCTAGGGTAAATTAGGAATTGAGGATTAATATTTAATCTTAATTAAATATTCTTGAGTTGGGATTAAGGTTAGGAAATGATGGGATTAGCCTTTAATCAAAATTAAAGAGGGATTAGAAGATTCTAGAAGAGGTTAGTGGTCTTAAGGGAGTTGGCCAAGTTTTGGGCAAAAAATAAATAAATTATTTATTTTGAAATTTTTGGTCAATTTATTAATTAAATAATTAATAAATAAGGAGATAATGTTTAAATAAGATTTAAACATTTTTGGGAGGGATTTCTTAATTAAATATTTTTAATTAAGATAAAGGGATTTAATGACATAAAAATAAATAAATAAATTAAATAAATAAATAATTAATACATGATGATGTCATTAGGGATTTTTGAGAAAATAAAAATACTTTATTTTCTAAAGGATTTTTAGGTGTCTACACTTTTCTTTCTTTTTTTACATATCACTTTTATATTTCATTACATTTCAAGTATGCCTAATATATGAGTTATTAAAGCTAATAACTTTACATGGTCAGCTTCCAAAATATTTATCCAAGAGTAAACATCTAGGATGTCATCCCTTCATAATGTTAAGTCATTATTTTGACAAGCAAAAATAATCCCTTAACTCTTTCGCTAAAACTGTCTCCAAAACTGTTCTGTCTGCAAAAACTATCTTCGGTAAACTTTGAATAACTTTGTCCGTACTACTCCAAACTTTATGCGCACTGAGATGGGGTATCCTCATACTCTATAGAAGCTTTAGTTAACTACGCAAACAAAAATATTTTTCCAGTGGACGTTGCCAACTAAATATTCATCGGGTGCTCTGTCAGGATCATCATATCCATACTTAGACAATTTCTTCCTTCAACTTTCCATACTTGCATTCTAGATTCTGTGCTCTCAATAGAGATCATATGTTGCCATAATGAAAACATCTATGCATCCACATTAGCCAAATTGCCAACAATCTCCCCCTTTGTCATTGGTGGCAACATATGGGAAAATTGGCTAAGTGTGCAAACAAAACTTCAAAAACACTTATACAAAATTTTGGCCAAAAGTTATACAATATGTATACAATATCATACTCCATAGAATAGCTCCCCCTATGAGTATCCTTGCTCAATATATATACAATTTTTTGCTATCTCTCCCCCTTTGACAACAATGACAAAGATAGGGTGTACAAAAATTTCAAAAACTTTATACCTTATTATCAGTTATTGCAAAGCCGGTAGGCTTGCAACACAATCACCAAACTCTAACTTCCAAGATTCAAAATCTTTCTCCCATATCATCTTGATGGATTCAGCAACATTGAGTAGAGTACTCAATCCGTATGCTGCTGTCTGACAAGCTTGCAGGGAATTGAAGCTAAACTTTTGAAATGATGTCTTTGCTGAAAGACACTGCTCAATTTGATCTTCAACAATTGATATCTTGATTGAGACATGCTCTCTCAAGATGTTAACCCTGATCATCTTTCTGTTCTTCTCCTCTACTAACATTCTGATTTCATCTTTCAATTTCCTTATGTTTTTCTCTACAGAACTTATCTTGACATTAGGGCTTGTCAAGGTGTTTGTCTCAACTGTAATAGCATCTAACTTCTCTCTGATCTTCTTATCCTCTTCAACTATTAGGATTTCTGATTTAGTGCATTGTATGTACAAATTCTTTCTTGTCTCAAAATGTCTCCTCAAATTCTTTATGCATACATCTAAACTACCAATATCATTTTGAATATTTACACGTAAAGTTTGTTGCATTTCTGCTTCAAAGTCTTCCTGAACTTTTATCTTAGCAATATCCTTCAAGTGAGAAAATTCAGAGTCAAAAGAATGCATTACTGATTGAGCTTTCTCAAGTGGATGATTCAGATACCTTAGTGCTGATCACACTCTCAAGTTTCTCTGTCAAAACTCTAACTTTGCCTTCAAGGTCTTTCACCTTCTTATTCTTTCCAATAATTTTATTCAGAGATGTAATGAACTCAAGCTAATCATCATCTTCAACTTCTTTTCCAAGGTCTTCAAACATTGAACCAATATGCCTCTTCTTACTGTCAGGTGCACTAATGTCTTCAACTGGTATAGAAGGTGCACTAGAGGTAGTGGCCTCTGTCAAAATTTGTTTGGCTTTGACTGTTTGTTCTGTTGGAACTGATTTTGATACAGTTGGTGCTTCCTCTGCCTCTGTATTCTTCTCTAATTCTGTGACCTTTTCTTTCTCTCCCAAAGCCAAATTGTCAACAATGTTTCCTAGATCATGAAATACTGCATCATCTGATTCTAGAGTCACTTTGGTGCCTTCAATATCCATTGATTCTTTGCCAATATTGATATGTGAAGAAGATGGAACTTCTTCAATACCAACTTCCTTTGCATGCGGTTCCTCTGATTGCTTCTACTGAGGGTCTGATTCAACATGCTTTTCTACAACTATATCTACAAGAACTTGCATTACTGCTTGCTTTGTCTCTTTCTGTACTTCCTCCTTTTTGCCTCCCATTATAAGGATTGTTCTTCTCTTAGTTCTCAATAAAGTTCCAAGAGACTTCAAGAATCTCTTCAAATGATCTTCATCCTTAACTTCAAAGAACTATCTGATTACATGTTCTCTCATCTTTATGTCCTCTTCTTGTGCTCTCTATTTTCTATTCACAAGTCTGTTATACAAATCTTCTGGGATCTTACCATGAATAGTGCTAAGTTTCTTATCTGCCACAATCATGTGTAACCATTGCATTTTCAAATTTCAATTTGTCAAATGATCCATATAGATCATAGAATTTATTCAACTTAGTGAAGTCTCCATGGTTTAATATATCTTCATTAACTCTTTCAATTCTTGGTTTCCAAGTTTTCTTCTTGACTAAAACTACATCATCATCTTTAATTACCACTACATTTCTGGGTATAGGTGGTACAACCACTTTTTGTCTCTTGCCGGGTGCTGTTGCACTGACTTTTACTCTTTTGCTAGGAATAGGAGAAAAAGATTTATCTCCTTCATCTTTTTCAGGTACTTCAACTTTTACCTTTACTACAATAGGATCAACCGGATCTGCACTTGATGTCTCAGGTGGAATTACAAGATTTTCACTTTGCTTCAAGGCTTCTGCAGTCTTCTTAGCTATGTCAAACTCATGACTTGACATACCAGATTCTTTCAATATTTTCTTCATAGTAGATTCAACTCTATTACTAGATTGTTTCTTTTCTCTCAAACTTATTGCAGAGTTGAAATTCTCTTCATAGGTTCCAAACCTATTTGCATGACCATCCAACTCACACTTTAACAATCTATTCACATATCCTACTATTTCTGCTTCAAATATTTCATAGCCAAGAGGGTCTATGAATTCCATTCTAGGCTCAACTGCTTCAATGTAGGTGAAATCAGTGTCAACCATAAAACAAATTTCATGTTTATGCTTTTCAACTAAGGATTGAGGAATCCTTGATTTGTTCTTAACAATATTTTGAAAAGTCTTCAATACAAGCTTCACACTGTCATTAACTTTATCAAAAAGGTGCTTCATGTAAACTGAGTTTATTCTTTCCATTGTGTTCACATTTTCACTCCAATCAACTATGTAAGGAAATCTTCTCAAAATATGGAAAAACATATAGGTTATCAGAGATGAAAACCTAAATTGTGTGTACTTAGCCTTCTTAATCTTTTCTAAGTTCTCAAATAGCTAAATTTTCAAGATTTCACATAGGTCTACTGGTTTCTTCTCAATACACATAAGATAAGCTACATGAATCATTCCTACAGCCATGTCATCTTCCCTTGAACTACCACAGAATTTAGTTGTTAGGATCTTGCAAAGGTACCTAACATCATCTTGCTTAATCTTACTTATCACAATTCCTGTACCATTATAACTAGATCCAGTGTTATCTAAAACAATCTTTCTCATGTTCTTTTCATTCAGTGGAATCTCTCCAACTTTTGATAATCTAGTAACATCATGAATTAGGTCGGCAGTTATATCAATAACTCTATCCTCCATCCAGAATTTTCAATTGTGGATTCTACTTAAAATGATCTTGGTACATTCCTCATCATTGAATTCATACTTCATGGAATATTTGATGATTTCATTGTTCTCTAGGTGCCCATAAACTGGTTTAACTGACATGTCTTGATTGTATAATTTCCTGTAATCATCACTAAAATCTGCATCTCCCAAAGTTTCAAACTTACAACCTAAATATCCTTTAACATTCTCAATGTGCAATACCCCGTCTGGTATGGATGATAATGGTAGACTGTCATCAATTTCAGTTGGTTCTATTGGTTCTTTCTTAATCTTTGGTCTATTCATATCCTTAACATTATGAACCATAGAAATATCCATCTTATCAACTGATTAAAGATCAAGAAATACCTCGACTTTATAAATCTAGGGTTTCGGTATGATCATCGCTGCAAACTGCTTCCAAACTTCTTCAAATCATCCTCAACTCACTTTTCTTCTTTCAAATCACTTTTCAATCTCTTTGTAATCGTAATAACTTTGATTTTGACCTTATAACACTTCACATTAACTCGATCTAACATCGCATTCATTCATTTTGCCGCTAAAACCTCAAAAAGCTGATTTTGCAAACCTACAACCATAAAACTTTCTGCGACCTTGTAAAACACACTATTTTCTTTTGTGCACTTAACCATAGCATTAGTACAACATAATAAACCTACATCTAATTGCGCAAAACTTAACTCATTCAAATTCCTAATCTACACTAATCCTAAGTCCTAAACTACAGAAACTTACATAATTTAAGTACTTAAAGAAGGGTCAGGTAAAGATTCATCCTTACCATTGGTTACATTACCTTCCTAACTACTTTCAGTGCTGACTATACCTCCTTGATTTGTGCTTTTTTCAAATTCTACTTCATCTTTATTGCTATAGCAACCTTTCTCTTTATTTCCTACATTTTCATTCCTTCTTGCATTGTTCCTAGGGTTAGGGTTATGATGATAACCTCCATTGTTCATTCTACAAAATCTTGTTGAGTGTCCAAACTTGTTTCATATTTGACAAATGATTCCATTGTTTCCAAGTCTCTATCCTTGTTGGTTAATCTGCGACCTACAATTTCTAGCAATGTGTCCTACTTTGTTGCATCTAAAACATACTACCACTTTTCTTTGATTCATTTCTTCAATAGATTTCTTATCTGCATTGTTAGTATTCCCAATCATTCTATCATAATTATTCAAAATTACTTTAGGTCTTCTACATTTCTTAGCTCTATGTCCAAAACTATGACAATTATAACAATGTCCATTAAAAGGTTTAAATTGCTTACCTGTGCAATCTCTCTTCATGTGCCCAATAGTATTACAAGAAAAACATCTACCTTTGAATTCTCTTTGCATACCTTTAGATGATTCTTCCTTTTTTGATTATTCTTGCTTTGATTCTTCTTTCTCTCTAGGTGGTTCTTCTTTAGGTGGATCTTCCAATGTGTTCTCATCTAGCTTTATTTCCTCCACACTTTCAGATGTCTTCAGATCTGGCTTCTTACTGTCATGGTTTGTTCTAAACATACTATATCCAAATCTAGTCCTATCAAAGAATGGTTCTTCAAAAGAGATTTGTTTTTCAGTCTTATCACTTTTTGAATATAGCCTTTCAAGTTGTTGTTTAGATTGAGTTAATTCACCTTTCACAATTTTATTATACTTCTCAAGTTCCACATATTGCATTTTTACTTTTTCAGATTCAGATGTTTCCTTTTCAAGTCTTGACCTCAGATCTTCATTCTCAATTTTCAATTTTTCATTATCAGATCTCAAATTTCCATCTTTCATACTAAGCTTCAGATTTACTATCTTCAACTCATGCTTAATGATCTCATTTTATTTTTCTAATTCATCACAATCTTCAACAGGCATATCAGATTTCTTTTTAGATTTCAGATCTTCAATCTTACCTTTTAATTTGTCAATAGCATTCTTTGCATCTTCATATTTTCTTCTTAAGGAGTTTCTTTCATCAGTAAGCATATCAATCTATTCAAGAGCTTCTTCAAGATTCTTCTGAAGTTGATCCATATCCATAGAGATCTTACTCAAGCTACTAAGCTTTCCTTGAAGGTTCCTTCTCTGAGTAACTGTGCTCTAATACCAATTGTTAGAAATAGGAGATACTGAGAGGGGGGGGTGAATCAGTATTTCACAAACTTTTTCTTTTGCCCACTTATGGATATAACAAATAACTTTAGTGGTTACAAAGATTATCAAGCTGATTAACAAACATAGTAGTAAATAGAAAGAACTCATAACACATCATATGTTCTCGAGGAAACCCTGGCCAAGGGAAAAGCTTGGTGGGGATGGTACCCACAAAGATCACTAATGAAAAGTATCTTGTTAGGGATATTGGACCTTGTTAGGAGTCAATTTACAATATATAGTAGATCTATCCTAGTTAAAGGACTTTAGGCCTTGTTAGAAGCCTTAACCCTATTAGGAGTTAGATTACAAAACTTGATCACCAACTGAGCTCACTGCCCAAACAGGTAATACAAAATGTTTCTGACTGTAATGTGGTATTGCTTACAACTTTGCATCAATAGCTGTTGCTGCTATCACAATATACAACTATCGCAAGTTATCTTTTCTTTCTTTTTTTACATATCACACTTGTATATTTCATTACATTTCAAGTATGCCTAATATATGAGTTATTAAAGCTAATAACTTTACATGGTCAGCTTCCAAAATCTTTATCCAAGAGTAAAAATCTAGGATGTCATCCCTTCATAATGTTAAGTCATTATTTTGACAAGCAAAAATAATCCCTTAACTCTTTCGCTAAAATTGTCTCCAAAACTGTCCTGTCTGCAAAAACTATCTTCGGTAAACTTTGAATAAGTTTGTTCATACTACTCCAAAATTTATGTGCATTGATATGGGGTATCCTCATACTCTATAGAAGCTTTAGTTAACTACGCAAACAAAAATATTACTCCAGTGGACGTCGCCAACTAAATCTTCATCGAGTGCTCTGTCAGAATCACTGTATCCATACTTAGACAATTTCTTCCTTTAACTTTCCATACTTGCATTCTAGATTCTACGCTCTCAATAGAGATCATATGTTTCCATAATGACAACATCTATGCATCCACATTAGCCAAATTTCCAACATGTGTATCTCCTATAGATACAACGAGCAAGCTAGAATCTCTTGGAAGAGCCGACCAACACAATAATTTGACACACAAAGCAAAAACAAATGACTGTACAAGGGAAAACCTAAACTACTGCTCATGGAAAAGATACTTCAGGATAAGTAAAACTTTAGGAATTGTCCATGAACAGGCAATTCCAAAGTTTCACCAGTTAAATCTTTCAGAACATAAGAATCTGTCCCCCATTTTTTTTCAATAAGATAAGGGCCCAACCAAACTGGATCAAAATTTCCATGCTTCCCCTTATCTTCTAACCTTTCATTCCACATCAAGACAAGGTCATCAATTTCAAAACTTCTTTGGGTGGCCCTCTTATCAAACAAATTCTTACAATGTCTCTGCAATGCCTCATTTCTTTCATGTGCATCCCTCCTTACCTCTTCCAATTGGATCAGTTCATCCATTCTTACTCTCATTTCATCATTCAAGTCATCATCATATACTTGGATAAACTTGTACATCTACAATAGATTATTTTGAGGCAATCTAGCACCTATTCCATATACCAAATAAAATGGAGCACAACCTATGGCCTTCTTAACAGTTACCCTGTCAGCCCACAGTGCCCACCATAACTTTGAGTCCTAGGCTTTCTTATTCTTGTCCAACACTCCCTTGAGAATCTTAATCAGACTTTTATTACTGGACCCAGCCTAGCCATTTCCTTGTGGATGATATGGAGAAGAAAATGAAATGTGTATCCCATACTATTGACAAAAATCACTAAATTCCTATGATCTAAAACACATTGCATTATCAACCACAATTACCTCTAGGCAACCAAACCTGGTAAGGATGTTTTGCATCATAAAATCTGTCACCACTCTACTAGTAGCCCTTCTAGTGGGGATAGCTTCAACCCACTTAGTAAAATAGTCTATTGCCACTAGTATGTAAGAATGTCCACCACTAGACTTATTTGGAATTTCCCCAATGAAGTCAATACCTCACTTCTGGAATGGAGCTTGAACTGCAATAGGTCTGAATGGTAAATTCCCATTAAACTTCAACTTTCTAGTAAATCTCTGACATGCATCACATTTTCTTACAAACTGATGGGTATCCTTAAAAACTGTAGGCCACCAAAATCCAGACTTAAGGATCTTGTGGGCTGTGGTCTTTGCCATATAATGTCCTCCACATACACCTTGGTGCATTTCCTTTAACAGAGACTCATACCTCTCATGATCTATGCATTTTAGCAATACTCCTTCATTGCTTCTCCACCACAACTTATCATGTATAATGGCATACCTTGTAGATTGCAACTTGATAGTTCTCCTTCTATTTTCATCCATCTCGTGGGGAAGGACCAATTTTTGCAAGTAGCCAATAACATCTTTGTACCAATCACAATAATCCATATCACAAATGTATGGCCTTTGTTCTTCTTCTAACACATTCACATGATTTGCAACTAAATTGCTTTGTGCCATTAACTTTGCAAGACCTAAGCCTCTTACCAATTTTGTAATCTAGATATCAATATTAAATTCTTGGATCCTATTGATCCATCTAGATCTTTTTCTTGAAACTTCTTTTTGCACCAATATATCCTTAACTTCAGCACTAGGAACATAAGCAACCACCTTATCTCCTACAAGATAACATCTAAAAGCCTTGATTGCTTTGACTAAGGCATAAGCCTGTTTCTCAGTAATATCATATTTCAATTCTGCTGCTTGTAAGGATTTACTAAAAAATGATATGGGTTGTTCATATTCATCTGAATTCTTTTATAATAAAAATGCTGCAACTGTATCATAAGAAGCAAAAGAAAATATCTGCATGGGCTTACCATAATCAAGTGTCCTCAAAATTGGAGCATCCTTGATGGCCTTTTTGATACTTTTGAAAGATTCATCCGCTTCTTCATTCCACTCAATCTTTGCCTCCTTTTTTAACATCCTAGAGATAGGGATACTGATTTCTGCAAAATTTGTAAAAAATCTCTTTAGGAAATTTACCTGCCCAAAGAAAGACTGTATTCCTTTAACATTTCTAGGTGGTGAAAGTTTGTCTATAGCCATAACCCTTTCAGGGTCAATTCTCACTCCATCCTTGGACACAATATGTCCTAAGAGCTTTCCTTTCCACAACACCAAAAGAACACTTCTTTGGATTCAAAGAGATCCCATACTCCAAGGCCCTAATAAAAATTTTCTCAAGATGTTCACAATGTTGACTTACCTTATCTGAATATGCTATGAGATCATCCTGATACACCACTGGAAATTTGTTTATAAATTTTGCAATGGCTACATCCATAGCTCTCTGAAAAGTAGCTCCTACATTTGTCAGACCAAAAGGCATTCTAACATAAACATATGTTCCCCAAGGGGTAGTAAATGTAGTCTTAAATTGTTTTGATTCCTTGACCATGACCTGATTATATCCAGAGAAACCATCCATCATGGACATTAACTCTGATCTAGTAACCTTCTGCAACATATTCTCCATCTTAGGCAAACCATAATTGTCCTTCAAAGAATTGACATTCAAATTCCTAAAATCAACACATAACCTAATGTCACCATTCTTCTTCCTGACTGGAACCAAGTTTGACACCCAAGTAGAATGTTTGACATGCTTAATAATGCCAGCATCCATCATCCTTTTGAGTTCATCTTGCATTTTTGGTGCCAAAGTAGGGTTCACAGGCCTTAGCTTTTGCCTAAAAGGTTTGGTTCCTTCCTTCAATGGTATTTCATGCTGGAATAAATCTTCTTGATAGGCTTTCAAATCATCATAAGACCATGCAAAGACATGTCTGAATCTTTTGAGAAGATCAATCATATTATTCCTAGTTCTTTGGGACAAACATTTACCTATGTAAACATTTTTGGGTATTTGACTTGTTCCTAAATTTATTTCCTCCAAATCATTTATCTTATCAACAAATTTAGGAAAACAAGTCTTTTCTTTATCATCAAATGCCCTCTCAAGAGCAACCAGTCCCCTTGGGGTCCTATTTGATTTTAATTGCAAAACTTCCTTCCCAAGAACATTCTCTTTTCCATTTTTGATGTTAACAAAAGCACTGAAATCCATCTCCTGACCATCAAAATGAGATTCACATTGCAAAAACCTTAGTATATCCTGATCACCAAAAAATACCTGCCAATTCTCAACATTGTCTGGGATAGAAGGGTGAGACTTGCACTCAATCCTGGATATCCCTGCAAAGGTAATGTCCTCTGGGCTTAATGCTTATTTTTCTAGTAAGTCAGCCATCCTATTTTGGCTTCTATTCACCCAATCAATACCAAAGGCATTGGAACCTTCAATTTCATCCCAAACAACATTTCTATATTGTTTCAGCCTTTGATTCTTTGATGCATACTTTGATCTAATCTGAGAAACTATTAACTCAGAGTCACCAATCACCCTAAGATGTTTGATCCCATGTTTTGATGCTTGTCTCAAACCAATTAGTAGGGCCTCATATTCAGCAACATTATTTGTGTAAGGGAACAAGAGAGTGAAAGAAAACTTAAAAGTCTTACCACTTGGGGATATCAATAGCACTCCTACTCCAACACCTTCCTTTGAACTTGCTCCATCAAAATACAAGGTCCATAATACATTACCTTCTACCATGTTACTTTTATCATCAGCCAGAAAGACAGGCTTGACCTTTTCTTGCATCTCTCTCTCTTGAACTTTGAAAGAACCAATGTCAGTGTCCATAAAACAATTCATATTGTCCTCTTCATCCTCCTCAATCATATGTGGAGTTCTAGCTTCCCTTGAGACTTTCACATTTTCTCCTTCAATGCTAAAAGTGGCAAAGGACAAGTCACATTGAATACTTCCTCCCATGGAGGCACTCCACTTTCTAGATAACAACATTCTATATTGAGGGGGAATGTCAACTACAAGAACACTCATAGTTAATTGTTTTTTTAGGAAACACTGCTAATTTATAAGGCAAAGCCTTAATGGTACCAATAACTAGCACTTCTCTTGAGTCCATAGCTTGGCATCTCCCATGAGGTGTATCAACCTTTAGTCCCAGTGACTTCATGATCTTTGCAAGCATGAAAGTGTTTGATGCTCCAGAATCAATCATGCAATTCTTCAATAATTTTCCATTTACCATAAGGGACAAGAAAAAAGGATCAACTGTCCCTGATGCAGTATTTACAATGTTTGCATTCAAAAATATTTGAGGAATCTCAAAGACAATTTCTTCATTTTTACTGTTAGGTGTGTCATCTAAAGTAGCCACATGCTTGTCACCTCTATTCATTTCTTGTACCTTTATGGAAGAGGCACCATTTACCCAATCCAAGGCCTTGACCTTGTGCTCTTCTATTCTCATCATTTCTAACAATGGAACCTTGACAGTTATTTGTGAAAGCAATTTAGTCATATCAATGGGAACATAAGAATGGTTGCCCATATCTTCCTTAATCTCAGAGATATCTTTATCCTCTTTTTGGACAATCAAGTCAGAGTTACTCTTTTGCACAAGTTCATCTTCCTTTTTAGGTATGGGGACAACTACTTCTGATGTCTTTACTTTACCCTTAGGTATTGCAGTAGGCCCACTCTTCCTTTTTATTTTAACCTGACTGACAACACCAGCACCCTTTTTCTTTTCCTCATGTTGTTGTTTGTTCCTTTTAGAATTCTTGATAAACATGCTACCTAGTTTACCACTTGTGCCTCCAACTATCCTACTTCTCAAATTGTAATTACTCCTAGCTTGAGTGACCATGTCTCTAGTGATTTGTGCAATTTCATGTCTGTAGTGATTTGTGCAATTTCCTCATCAGAGGATCTCCTTAAGGAAACATGTTCCTCACACTTCACCGCACCACATCCAACATCATCAAATTCTTCCTCCTCATCATCAGTAGAGTCAACCTCATCCCATGCATGTGAAGAAGTCATTCCACAACCACTCTTATCATACTACTCATCTTGTTCTTTGTTATTAGGTAAATTCAAAGCAATAACACAGTGCTCTGGACTGAGCAGATTGATAAATAGTACACCATGGGATATCATCATTCATGTTAACTAAATTTCTTTGCAAAGGATCAAGAATCCTATCATTAGGCCTATCTCTTTTAATTGGAAAAATGGGCTTGCCATCCTTCCATTCAGTATTGTATGGGTAATTCTGCATTCTTGGTTGCCTACTAAAATTACTTGAAGTTGGCCTGTCATTTGTTGCAACCTAATTGTTGCTTTTTTCATCATGCTTTAGACTCTCTAAAGCACTTAGAATCTTCTTTAGATTTTCCTCTTTCTTAGGCTTAAAATTAGTAGACCTTCCCATTTCTTTCTTGTTTTTCTCTTGAGGCCTATAATCATCTCTTCTCCCTAATTTTCCTGATATTCTTCTATTACTTTCTATGTTGATAGCCAACTTGTAAGCCTCCCCAAGATTTCTAGGTTTATTATCCCTTAAGAGGTAACCCATCTTTGCATGAAAAGCATTTAAGTATGTCACAAGACATACCCTATCATCTAATCTAATAACTTGCAATAGCCTATGCATAGCCTTTTGGAATCTTATATTAAATTGAAGGACCTCTTCATTCTAAATTTTTTTTATGTTATTGAATTCATTCAAAATAAAACCCTCATTTGTTTTATCTCCATAATTCTCTTTGAAACAATTCTTAAATTCATTCCAAGATCCTATACTAGCATGGGACAATCCTCTAAACCAATCCCTAGCATCCTCGGTTAGTGATTGTACAAATAACTTGATTACAACATCATCAGGCTCAACATTATAGTCATCTATTACATCCATAAAATTTTTTAGATGTTCTTCACATGTAATGACATTTTTTCTAGTAAACTTAGGGAGTTTCTTTCTAATTTCATCAGGAATAACATTAGGATAACCAGGAATACCAAAAAAAATATTTCTTTGTACCTTTCATGAATAGGAACTCCATGTGGCGGATCCATTCCTTAAGATGTAGATGTCCTTATGTTTGAACCATCAGGAATTTTAGTAGCACCTAGAATGCCATTTGTTTGAGCTGCAAGGTTACCATGATTTCCACCTTGCCCCAAGAAAGAAGTAGCAACATTTGAAGGTCTTGAGGTATGCTTGAGAAAATCAATCTTCTTCCTTATTTCTACAGTAGTAGCCTCCAACTCTACCTTCTCTAGTTCTTTAGCCCACATTTCTTTCTCTTTTCTAGCCCTCTCAAGGTTTGCATCTTATCTCAAACCTTGATCTAATGGGTTTCCCACATGAATCTATTCACTAATCTGCACTCCAATAGTTTTTTGTTTTCCCTTATCTCTAGGCTTAGTTATCTCATGTGTTTTATACACAATAGGCTATTCCTCTGGTCTTTCAGGCTCTGGGACAAAATTAATTGCCTCCAAATCTAAAAACTACCTCTTTAGCTGATCAACCCTTACCATTGCTTGTCTTACTTTGTCCTCTTTCTCCTTTTCTCTTTGTTTCCTAATAGCAACTTGTTCTTGGAATCTTCTTTCCAATTCATAGACCTCCTCAAAGATCTCTTCTGATTCAGGGAGAGTAGTCTCAAACTCATCATCTCCCACTTGAAATTCATCCTCATACTGGTTCAATCCCAAATCAACAGCCTCTTCATATTCTGAAATATTTTCTTCTTGATTAGGCTTGGTTTGAGTTTCTTGTCTTGTATCCTTTTTATTTCTCCAAGTATGAGAAACATTTCCTTTCTTCTTTCCTCCCCTTGTCTGACTAGGCCTGGAAGTGCTTGGGATACCTTCTTCCATTAAGCTTTTAGGATGTTCCCTTCTCCGGGACCTAGTACCTCTATAGCTCATTTGATAAAAATCTACTGACTAGCACTGCTGCAGAGATGTTTGAGTCACCACCGAAGTATATTGGGAATCCTACAATACCACTTAATAAATATCCAAATGAGACTACAAGACAAGGGACAAGAATAACCTTGTTCTTCAATGATGACCTACTAGTTACTATAGACTTGTGTAACACTTCCCCAACAGAGTTGCCATCTTGTTGGTGTTCAAAATAGATGCTTATGCTCATAGGCTGCCAGTATACCCTTAGGTTGATTTTAGGATTGTTTAGTTCCAAAATATATAAGGATCTTAGGGAAACTGGACCAACTATAGGGACAAGACTGTCCTCTTCACTTCGGGCTCTGCAAACCCAAGGCTGGTGCACCTAACCCAGTGAAAACTATACTTCACACACCAAAGACTGGGTCTAAACAATAGATTGAATAGTAAGAAAGTGCTAAATGCTAACCTCGCATTCATTGAATCTCCATTACTATAGGGTATTACTACTATCAACCAAAAACAATTAAACTTGAAAAGTGTTGATATCTAGAGATGGAAAGATGTAAGCAAGGGCTAATCTAGCATTGAACTCAATTGAATATACTAATCTCTGATCAGTGCCATTATCCATTGGGAAAATCTCAAATACAGACATTGAAACATGAACCAACTATTGTCAAAGACTCATAGCCATAAACATAAGTATTTCAGCCCATCTACTACTTATAATATCCTTTTGTCGACAAATCAAAGTGAATCTATGTCCTATCCAAAGTATATTTCACTTGATCCTAGATCAAGAACTGAAGACTATAACATATACAAAGGTAACCCTATGCAATAGATTAGAAAATCTAGAATTCACGACATTGACACCAAGGAGAGACTTGAAAGCTTGAAATAATTGTATTAAGTATAATGAATCATGTTCATGTTCAAAGCAGAGAAGAGAGAAAACCACTTCAATAACTTGCAAAAGACTACAAGGAAATTCTATTCAATCTAATACAATATGATACCACCTGCTACAACTCCCTAGAACTAATCAAGATCAGAACCCTTTACAAATAAAACATTTTACTTCTTATACCCCTAGTCACCTTGGAATCCTCAAAAAGGATGCCTCAAGCTTTGGGTGAGTAGGGTTAGGGTTTCAACAACTCAACCAACCAAAAACTACATTAGAATTTATTGCAGGGGAAAAAACATAAGCAACCTAGAGAAAATGAATCTCAGATAGATCTGCAATCATCAAAATCCATGAGGATAGTACAAAACAACAAGGAATTACCATGAAAACTAGTCAAATTGACCACCTGAAAACATACCTCAAGCACAAAACCATACTTCCCCTAGTACAAAAACATCATGCCACCTACCACAGGGACCCTCGGACTAGTCTATAACAACCAACGCCACCAAATCAATCGAAACCAACCATTAAAACCATAAATTTTGGTACCTTCTATCACTTGAAACCCTCTACAAATTTGAATTTGAACTTCAACAGTCATTTTATGGCTTTAAAAACAAATCAGTGGTCAACATTTAAAGATGAATTAACTTTAATTTGCCACCGTTAGATCTCTCCCCTTCGCGGTCTTTTATGATCTTAACTCAATTGCCACCCTAGGTTTACCTCCAGGGAACATGTGACAATGCATTTCGAAGTCGCGAAAAGAAAACTTAACCCATCACTTAACTCCGCAACTTGGCAACCCAAAGAAAATCCTAGCCTCGGTCCCACATTTAGTGAACTAGCAACCAAAGGACACCATCTATTCGTGAAACACTTTATAAAACCACCAGAAAGTTTAGCGATTCCGTGAATGCTTGTTTGCTGAACTGGTAAGACATTTAGAGAACTACCGCTATTTCACATGAACAAGTGAAGCCTTCAAAAATTTTTCACCCACTAAAACACTTATCCCAACCACCAAAAGACTGAGAAACTTTGACCGGGCTGCATCAAGAAGATGGACGACCATCTAAAGTTCACATACCCATTTGAGATTCTATTAGATTTCATGCCTACTATTGGATGAAGAATCTTCTCCCTACCCTGACAACCCTCTGACACAAAACAAAATCAACACTCATCGCAAGATCTTAAGCCTCTTACACACTCGATGAGATCATACACCATCTTCCAATTCACTGACAGGATCAGGACCCACTGATACATCTGGAAACTAGGTCCCACTAATAGCACTCCACTTCATACTCCTGTGGACCAATGAGATACTACCGAGTCAGCACACTTGGCAGTGGACCTGCTTGAAAAGAAAGGCTACGTCATCAAGAAAAATCAATGATCGACATAAGATCTTAAGCCTTTGACAATGTCTATGAGAACTTACATTGACCGTCAGATGGAAATGCTATCAGAAGATCAGGCCCAGTAAACATTAAAGCTGAAACATAGGAAAAATTAAAGCGTAGGACTTAGGCTTAAGGAAAAATTAGGCGCAGGGGACTATAGGAAAATATTTAATTCACCGGTCACTCAGACTTAGGAAAAATTAACAGCCGACCCAGCAAGGTAATAAAATATAAAGCACATGCAAATTAGGACCTTTAAGTGACCCACAAAATGTAACATGAAAATATAACAAGGCCAAGGTAAAGACAAAGGTTTTTTTTGTATGCAACGGCTATATTTTCAAAAATTTGAACTAGGGCTAAAGGCATAGACCTAAAAATAACTGCAGAGACCAGTGGAAATGGGCTAGAGCCATGAAATTTTTTGCACATGGTAACACATTTGCAACAATTTCTCAGTCACTACTAACATAGGACCCACTCTCTATAAGCCTTCAAATCAGACATCGGGTGCAAGATCTCATGGTTCTTACACTAGCCATGAGAAATTATGTTGACCTTAGATCTTGTCCTTGTCACTAACCTCTCTGACAATGGCCCCACTAAGAACATAAATATCACCCACCTCAGACCCTTCTGAAAAATCCCTGTCATCATGCACATCAACCAATGAGAAGATGCCATCTCAGCACAGCTGGCATCACGGTCCCACTAAGAACATTATACCGCCTAGAAGATTGAATGGACAACACATGATCTGAAAGGCTTGGAAGATTCCATGAGATCATGCGCCCGCCGTTGATCTTGAATCTTTTTATTGAGATACCAGGTCCACTTGACAACATGTCCAGCTCACTAACACACCAACCGATAGGAGACCACCATTTGTGCCACGTAGTAGTGGACCCACTTGTTTGAAAAAGCTATGTCACAAAGAGAATCAATAGTTGTTGTAAGATCGCAAGCCTCTGACAAATTCCATGAGAACTTACGCCAATCATTGGATCTTTTGTAGATGTCAGGACCCTCTTACAAGTTGGAAACTAGGTCCCACTGACAACTGCCAGTGTATTACTTCATAGACCAATCAAAAATCACCAACTGTGCTCACGTGTCACTTTGGACCCACCGTTTATCACTAACCTGAACACCTGGATAATCGGATGGATGGCGCATGATCTGAAGGGCTTAAAATATTCTATGCACTTATACGCCAACCGTTGGATCAAGATGTTGTCAGAAGACTGGGCCTAGGAAATATGAAGGCTGAAACATTAGGAAAACTTAAGGCACAGGACTTAGGAAAATTAAAGGACACGACCCCATGAGGTGATAAAATAATAAGGCACATGGGTTTTAAGTCCTTTAAGTGGCCTAAAAAAGTAATGAAAGATTAGAATAAGGCTGGGGTAAAGTTAGGTTATATTTTGAATTTTTGTATCCAATGACTAGTTATTTGAAAATTTGACAAGGGTTTCTAGGCCAGAGACCAGGGAAAACACTGCAGGGACCAGGGGAAAAGACCAGGAGCCATGAAAATTTTAACAGGTGCTAACAGAATGTTGCATCACTTAAGGATAATTATGGACTGCCAAACATGGAGGCTATGTTGCATAGAGTAACTGGTTCTGAGTTGTTATCCATGATGGATGGATTTTTAGGGTACAACCAGGTCTTGGTTAAGGAGTCTGTGAAATTCAAGACAACATTTACTACTCCTTGGGGAACTTATGTCTATGTTCATATGCCTTTTGGCCTAAAAAATGCTAGAGAAACATTTCAAAGAGCAATGGATGTTGCATTTAAAGAGCTGATCAATGTTTTGATGGTTGTTTATCAAGATGACTTGACTGCTTATTCTAAGAAAGTTGAGGACCATTGTAAACATTTGGAAAAGGTCATTATCAAGGCTCTAGAGTTTGGTGTTTCACTAAATCCCAAGAAATGCTAATTTTCTATAACTGAGGGAAAACTGCTTGGTCACATAGTGTCCAAAGAAGGGGTAAGGATTGATTCAGAAAGAGTGGAAGCCATTAGCAAGGTTTCTCCCCCAAAAAGTGTCAAAGGTGTGCAATCTTTTCTTGGAAAGATTAATTTTGTTAGAAGATTTATTGCCAATTTTGCAGAATTGGTTAAACCTATTGTAAAGATTTTGAAAAAGGATGTCAAGTTTGATTAGAATGGTGAAACTCAGCAGGCCTTTGACAAAATTAAACAAGCTATCCAAGAGGCTCCTATTCTAGTATCCCCTAATTATTCAAATCCTTTCTCTTTGTTTTCCTTTGCATCCTTTCATACTATTGCAGCTATCCTGTTACAGAAAGATGAAGAAGGGTTTGAGCACCCCATTGCCTTTTTTAGTAAGTCATTACAAGCTACTAAGCTTAACTATGAGTTGATGGAAAAGAAAGCATATGCATTAGTTAAGGTGGTTAAAGTTTTCAGGCCTTATTTGGTATGTGCAAAAGTGAATGCATATGTTCTACATGCAGCAGTGAAGGATATCTTGAGTCAAAGTAAAGTTACTAGGAAAAGATGCAAATGGATCAATAGGATTTAGGAATTTGACATTGAACTCCACATAACCAAGCTTGTGAGAGGTCTAGGACTAGCAAAACTTATGATAGAAGAAAACATGGACCTAGTGTAGGTGAACAATGTAACCATTGGTGAAGGAACCATGACAAGTATAGAAATGCAACCATGGTATGCCAATATTGTTCATTTTCTTAGAAATGCTGCTTGTTCACAAGACTTGAATAATAATCAAAAGAGGAGTTTGAGATTGCAAGCTCAAAGGTATGTTTTAATACAGGGTGACTTATTTTGGAAAAATAATGATGGAATGTTGCTCTTTTGCTTAGACAAATGTCAATCTGAGAAGGTGTTGAAAGAAATGCACTCTAGAATGTGTGGAGGGCATCATTTACCCAAGTCTACAGCTCATAAAATTCTGAGAGCTGGATACTATTGGCCAGTCCTATTTAAGGATACCCACTCATATGTCAGAAAGTGTGAATCATGCCAAAGGTTTTCAAAGAAACTAAAGTTTTTAGGTGCTTTGTTGTTAAATCCTATGTTTGTAGAGGCCCCTTTTTCTATGTGGGGCATGGATTTCATTGGGGAGTTCTCAGAGAAGTCCAGTGGAGGACATAGTCACATTTTAGTAGCCACTGATTATTGAACTAAGTGGATAGAGGCTATCGCAACAAAAAAGGCAACCGGTAAGGTGGTCATTGAGTTTTTGATGAATAACATTATTACCAAGTTTGGAGTTCCCATAAAATTAGTGATGGATAATGCTATGAGCTTTAGGTCACAAGAATTTACTGATTTTTGTGATGAAATGGGAATAGTTATGTCTTATTCATCCCCATACCATCCATAGGCAAATGGGAAAGCATAATCTAGTAACAAGAGTATTCTGCAGATTATAAAAAAGACCTTGGAAAGTAATAAAGGAATGTGGCATGTCAAACTAAAATTAGCACTATGGGCTGATAGAATTGTTGAAAAAAGGGCAACGGACAAGTCTCCTTTTGAGATGGTGTATGGTTTAAGGTCTAAATTCCCTATAAACAATTTACTACCAATTCACAGATTCATGCAAGAAGAAGGCATGGAGATAAGTGATCCATTATAAGATAGAATGATTCAGTTGGTGGAACTAGATGAAATCAGAAGGGAAGGACAAATGGAGAATGTGAAGTTGCAACAAAAAATGAAATAACTTTTTGATAAAAGGGCAACTTTGAGAAAATTCCAGCCTGGTGATATGGTTCTTCAATGGAATGCCAGAGTTGAAGATAAAGGTAAACACAAGAAATTTGAGTCTTTGTGGATGGGACCTTTTGTTGTTCATTAAACTCATGGCAAGGATTCATATTTTCTACAAAATTTGGATGGTGAAGAGCAGGAATTGCCAGTGCATGGACAGTTCCTGAAATTTTTCTTCAATTAATTCTTTTTCCATGCATAGTAGATATGTACACATGTATAGGTGTGTTTGTTTTTGTTGTGTGTTGTTTCCTGATTTAGGTTAGGGTTTTGTGGTATGCCTCCCAGAGATTCATGGTTTCTTGCTATGAACTTGCATCCAGGCATCCTTAGATAGAGCCACTGTTGGTTATATTTTCAAGCTTCTAAGTTTGTCCTTTCCAAGTCCTGGTTTACCTCTTGTTTGCAAATTTTCTTGTGGTCTTGGTGTCTAAAATTCATTCAAATTTTCCCTAATCAGGTTCGAAGAAACTCGCCCTATGTTTTATCCTTGAAAATCTTGTTTCTTAGTCTTCATCCTTGAGTTAGCCCTAGTTTCTTATGTTTCATCGTTACTTTGGGATCACTTAAGTGTCTTGACAATGCACATGCTCATTTCTATCAAGTGTTCTATGAATCGTGTAATCTTTGTTTCATATTAGTAAGTCATTTAGAGAACTGGCGAATGTGTTAAATCCTAGTTATATAGCATGATAGTCGCTAAGTCTCCAGATCATTCAATGGTTACCCAAAACCTTTGTGCAAATTGGTGAATGTGTGGTCTCCTATTCACTCATCTCCTATCAGTTTCCTATTAGCATTTAGCAACTCGGCGTGGCAGTTATCTCTAATTCTCCCAATCAAGTGACTATGTTCTAAAAGACCTAGTGAATTGGCGAACACTATCGATTGTCCTCTCATCTGACGGCTATGTTTTAATCTCATGAAGACTGGGTCCTACTCAAATTCATTAAATGATTCAGTGACTAAGTCATGTTTGATATCCTCTAAATTTGGTGAACTTGGCAACGAATTCTAACGGATGGCTAAGTTTTCACTTTGTTTGCTTAATCTCAAGAAAATGGCAGTGCCTCTAAGTTATGCAATGATTAAGTGAATTTGATATTTGCAAGACCTTAGAGGTTTTAGTAGAGCCCCAAATAATCCAGCGACTCAGAAAATGAAGCAAAGGTTGAATAATTTTTAGTAGTCGCTGATTCTCAGAGTGAAAAGGGTTATGGTCAGGGTTCTTAAATGATTCAACACCAACCGTGAATTATAATAACGATCAATGACCAGCATATAATCTTAGGATTTAACCTTTGGTTTAAAAAATTATTCTATGAATTAGAGATACAAGTCATTCACCCATTCTCGAGGCTTGACTATGGTTAGAATTTTCTTTACGAGAATGCGAGAATACTTTGTTCACTGATTCTCTAGATAAGTGTTGGGTTAAAGCATGTGTCTGAGAACTGGTGAAGTCTTTCAGTCGCTGAAACTCTAAAGTGGATGGGGCTTAGCATGATTATTAAAAGGATTTCCCGTGCACCATTGATCATCTTTGGGATCAATGGTGGTCATGAAGTTTCAAGATTGAACAATGAGTTACTGAATTCTTTTGAGATTAAGTGAATAGGCTTGTCGCATGATCTCGTAACTCAACCTTGGGTCAGATGTTCTTTCAGAGATTTTGAAATCCTTTTCTCACGTGATCGCTGAATGTTGTTTGGTTGAGTTTTTGTGTCTTTATTATTGAAAGCCATTGTGACATGGAATAGAGTACTATGCCAAATTGGGAAGGAGTAGAAAGCCATCCAATCAAGTTTTAAACAAAGGCTTACATCAATTAATAAGGGTTTTAATGCAAAAAAAAGCCATGATTATAGTTCATGCCATGTTTTGATTATTTAAATCATTTTGTCAACATCCACCCCATGGATAGCTCTAATTTGAAGGTTGGCAATATGGAAAATTGAATGCCGAGGTGACTCAGGTTGGATTTGTCATGATTTGGTGATTGTATGCACATGAATTTTCAAGTATATAGACATGATTGCATAGCTTTTTGTGCTCAAAGTTACTTTGGAGATAATTGAGATTGTGCTCTTGTAGTAGTGAGCAAGTAGTGCAAACAATTGTAGAGCTAAGAGTTCTTGCTGTATTAAAAGATGAGTCATCCTGTAGCAAGTGTAGTGTCATCCAGTGGAGCCAAGAAGGCACAAGGTGGAGCCCAAAAAGAACAAGGTGGAGATGATAGGGGGAAGCCAAATTATTGAGATGAGTTCATTAGATTTCTTCCTGGCTCAAATCAAAATAAGAAGGCCATAGACACTGTATTCAAAGATCTCATGGACAAGCGCAGGGACCCTCATACTTCTACAAGTTCTGGCTTTTCCTTGTTCTTGTATTTTTATAATAATAGGAGTAAGCCTATATTTGTATGTAATGCCTAGGTACTGGGAATGGAAAAATTCATTTTTCCAAATTTGTTTGTAGATGTTGACTTAATCATTGAATTGGCTATTCTATATGATCCTATTTCTAGGTGTATTAGATGTGCAAACCAGTCTGTGTTTCTTTCTCTAGATAGGGGGTCTTTTATGAGGGCTTTAAATTTTTATGAATCATCCTCTATTGAGATTGATTTAAGGAAAGAGAGGGAGAAATATGTGATTAATGTGGGGCTAGTGAAGAACTAGATAGTTAAGAATATGCCTAAAAATGATAGGTACATAGCCCCTCTCCCGCCGAATATTAATGCCCCCTATTATTTTACAACTCTCAACCGTTATATGAAGCTTTTATGCCATGGATTGTGTAGGGTTTTGGGTGTAGATGGGGATGATGATAAGCTGCTTGCTGACCTTCTAATGATAATCCTAGATATTTAGAACACACAGACTAATACTAACTATGATTATATCTAGTATATAATTGACAAGCTGCATGATGGATTTGTTTCTATTAAGGAGAAGAAGAGGCCCATTAAGTTCTTGCATTACTCTCTTCTTATGCATCTAATTCTTTACCATCATGTGAATGATTTTGATTCTAGGGTGTTGAAAAGAAAAACCCATTTCAAGGACATTCCTAGCCTAGTGCAGTATTGGGTAAAGATTTGGAATACTACATCCAATGAATGTGATTTTTCCATTTTTGAGAATTACTTTGTCCACCCGGTGCTAGAAATGTTGGGTACAAATGTAGTAAGATTACCAACTAGGGTTTTGAGAATTTTAAGGCCAATGAAATATGAAGACAAATGGACAGGGAATCATAATTGGAGATATTTTTACTTGGGAAACATCTCCATGGTCATCAGAGTTTATGGATGCCCTCAGCCTCCACACCTAATCCCAAGATATGTGCCTCCTAGTGTGGCCATGATGGAATTTATTTGGAAATTGATGTGGACTGACAAGGAGCATCTAGGATCACATACTAAGGGTACATTCACACCTCGACAGTTCAACTTTGATAGTTTTCTAATTGGGAAAAGGGCATTGGATCATGTTAGTAGTCAGCTACATCATTTCAAGATGACCACAGGGACATGCAGATATGTCAACTCTGAGGGTTTTATTAAGATGGCCAGGTTAACCTTGATTCCAAACATTGGAACAATTAAGGAACATGAGGGCCTTGATGAGGAAGATGTAGTAAAAAATATAATAGATTTTGATGAAGCCAAAAGGAAATGGACCAAGTACTTTGATTTACTAGACTTGGAGACACAATTAAAGGAAGCTAAAATTCCTTTTGGTGGATTTTTCCCTGAGCTTTCATATTTGTAGAGGATGGAGAAAATGGTAGAAATGCATGGCACCCTGTCCAATCAGTTGGAAGGGATGCTTGAGGAAAGATTAGAAGTACCAAGTAACTATTCTACTTATGAGCCTAAGGAATTTACTGATGACTCACAAGAGGCCGGTAGTCCACCTCCAACAGGTGAAGAACAAATTGTTGATTTGACCTCATATCCAACAAAGGTGGAGGTCATTCTAGAGCCACCTTTGAAGAAATAGAAATTTGAGATTGGTGAGCCCTCTAGGAAGAATATACGAAAGATGATCCTGGATAGTGCATCAGTTCTTGTGCAAGGCATAAGGGCCTATCACCATTAGTTAAGAAAAGATATCAGGGAAGGAAAGAAGGTAAAGTCACAAGAGACAAAGGACTTGACTCTGTTACTAGAGAAACATGAAAGGGAGTTGTACCAAGAAGAATTGGCATGCTTTTGAATCCTAGGTGGGATATGACTTCTACCTTCATTATTGATCAGATCAAAAAGTAGCCAAAAGGAGGCCTGTCTTCTAGCTTCTATGTTCTATCCCAAAAATTGAATCCCTAAACTCTAACCAAACAACTACATTTATACAAAAGGATACCGAATCAAGTCGGCCTTCAGATCGACCATCAATGGAAGGAGAAACTAGATCTAGGTCCAGAAACTTCCCAATGATAGATACCATCATTAGATCCATGACAAAAATTAATTACATAAGTCAGCCTCAATAGGAAGCCAAAACAAACAACTCGATAAGATGTTGGCAATTTGGCTAATGTGGATGCATAGATGTTGTCATTATGGGAACATATGATCTCTACTGAGAGCATAGAATCTAGAATGCAAGTATGGCAAGTTGAAGGAAGAAATTGTCTAAGTATGGATACAGTCATCCTAATAGAGCACCCGATGAAGATTTAGTTGGCGACGTCCACTAGAGAAATTTTTTTGTTTGCATAGTTAACTAAAGCTTCTATAGAGTATGAGGATACCTCATCTTAGTGTGCATAAAGTTTGGAGCGGTATAGATGAAGTTATTCAAAGTTTATCGAAGACAGTTTTTGCAGACAGAATAGTTTTGGAGACAGTATTAGCGAAAGAGTTAAGGGATTATTTTTGCTTGTCAAAATAATGACTTAACATGATGAAGGGACAACATCCTAGGTTTTTACTCTTGGATAAATATTTTGGAAGCTGACCATATAAAGTTATTAGCTCTAATAACTCATATATTAGGCATACTTGAAATGTAATGATCATGATGTGATGTGTGAAAAGAAAGAAAAGGATAACTTGTGATAGTTGTATAATGTGATAGCAAAAAAGGCTATTGATGCAAAGTTGTAAGCAGTACCATACTATAGTCATAAAATTTTTTTATTACCTGTTTGGGTAGTGAGCTCAACTGGTGATTAGGTTTTTTAATCTAACTCCTAACTGGGTTAAGGCTTCTAACAAGGCCTAAAGTCCTTTAACCAGGATAGCTCTACTATATATTGTAAATTGACTCTTAACAGGGTCCAATATCCCTAACAAGATACTTTTGATTAGTGATCTTTGTGGGTAACATCCCCACTGGGGTTTTCCCTTGGCCAGGGTTTCCTCGAGAACATATCATGTGTTATGAGTTATTTCTATTTACTACTATGTTTGTTAATCAGCTTGATAATCTGTGTATGCACTAAAGTAATCTGTTATATCCATAAGTGGGAAAAAGTAAAAGTTTGTGAAATACTGATTCACCCCCCCCCCTCTCAGTATTTCCTATTTCTAACAATTGGTATCAGAGCATAGTTACTCGGAGAAGGAACATTCAAGGAAAGCTTAGCAGCTTGAGTAAGATCTCTATGGATATGGATCAACTTCAGAAGAATCTTGAAGAAGCTCTTGTACAAATTGATATGCTTACTGATGAAAGAAACTCCTTAAGAAGAAAGTATGAAGATGCAAAGAATGCTATTGACAAATTAAAAGGTAAGATTGAAGATCTAAAATCTGAAAAGAAATTTGATATTCTTGTTGAAGATTGTGATGAATTAGAAAAAGAAAATGAGATCCTTAAGCATGAGCTGAAGATAGTAAATCTGAAGCTTAGTATGAAAGATGGAAATTTGAGATCTGATAATGAAAAATTGAAAATTGACAATGAAGATCTGAGATCAAGACTTGAAAAGGAAACATCCGAATCTGAAAAAGTAAAAGTTCAATATGTGGAACTTGAGAAGTATAATAAAATTGTGAAAGGTGAATTAACTCAATCTAAACAACAACTTGAAAGGCTATATTCAAATAGTGATAGGACTGAAAAACAAATTTCTTTTGGAGAACCATTCTTTGATAGGACTGGATTTGGATTTAGTATGTTTAGAACAAATCATGAAAGTAAGAAGCCAGATCTGAAGACATCTGATAGTATGGAGGAAATGAAGCTAGCTGAGAACACATTGGAAGATCCACCTAAAGAAGAACCACCTAGAGAGAAAGAAGAATCAAAGCAAGAAGAATCAAAATAGGAAGAATCATCTAAAGGTATGCAAAGAGAATTCAAAGGTAGATGTTTTGCTTGTAATACTATTGGGCACATGAAGAGAGATTGCACAGGTAAGCAATTTAAACCTCTTAATGGACATTATTATAATTCTCATGGTTTTGGACATAGAGCTAACGAATGTAGAAGACCTAAAGTAATTTTGAATAATTATGATAATAAAATGATTGGGAATACTAACAATGTAGATAAGAGATCTATTGAAGAAATGAATAAAAGAAAAGTGGTAGTATGTTTTAGATGCAACAAAGTAGGACATATTGCTAGAAATTGCAGGTCACAGATTAACTAGCAAGGACAAAGATTTGGAAACAATGGAATCATTTGTTAGATATGCAACAAGTTTGGACACTCAGCAAGAGTTTGCAGAATGAACAATGGAGGTTATCATCATAACCCTAACCCTAGGAACAATGCAAGAAGGAATGAAAATGCAGGAAACAAAGAGAAAGGTTGATGTAGCAATAAAGATGAAGTAAAATTTGATAAAGGCATAGATCAAGGAGGTATATTCAACACTGAAAGTAGTCAGGAAGGTAATGTAACTAATGGTAAGGATGAATCTTTACTTGACCCTTCTTTAGGTACTTAAATTATGTAAGTTTCTATAATTTAGGACTTAGGATTAGTGTAGATTAGGAATTTGAATGAGTTAAGTTTTTCACAGTTAGATATAGGTTTTTTATGTTGTACTAATGCTATGGTTAAGTGCACAAAAGAAAATATTGTGTTTTACGAGGTCGCAAAAAGTTTTATGGTTGCAGGTTTGTAGAATCAGCTTTTTGAGGTTTTAGTGGCAAAATGAATGAATGTGATGTCAGATCGAGTTAATGTGAAGTGTTATAAGGTCAAAATCAAAGTTATCATGATTACAAAGTGATTGAAAAGAGATTTTGAAGAAGAAAAAGTGAGTTGAGGATGATTTGAAGAAGTTTGGAAGTAGTTTGCAACGCCGATCATACCAAAACCCTAGATTTGCAAAGTTGAGGTATTTTTTGATCTTTAATCAGTTGATAAGATGGATATTTCTATGGTTCATAATGTTAAGGATAAGAATAGACCTAAGATTAAGAAAGAACCAATAGAACCAGCTGAAATTGATGACAGACTAGCACTATCATCCATACCAGACGGAGTATTACACATTGAGAATGTTAAAGGATATTTAGGTTGCAAGTTTGAAACTTTGGGAGATGTAGATTTTAGTGATGATTACAGGAAATTGTATAATCAAGACATGTCAGTTAAACCAACTTATGAGCACCTAGAGAATAATGAAATTATCAATTATTCCATGAAGTATGAATTTAATGATGAGGAATGTACCAAGATCATTTTAAGTAGAATCCACAATGGGAAATTCTAGATGGAGGATAGAGTTATTGATATAACTGCCGACCTAATTCATGATGTTACTAGATTATCAAAAGTTGGAGAGATTCCACTAAATGAAAAGAACATGAGAAAGATTGTCTTAGACAACACTGGATCTAGTTATAATTGTAGAGGAATTGCGATAAGTAAGATTAAGCAAGATGATGTTAGGTTCCTTTGCAAGATCCTAACAACTAAATTCTGTGGTAGTTCAAGGGAAGATGACATGGCTATAGGAATGGTACATGTAGCTTATCTTATGTGTATTGAGAAGAAACTAGTAGACCTATGTGAAATTCTGAAAATTCAGTTATTTGAGAATTTAGAAAAGATTAAGAAGGCTAAGTACACACAATTTAGGTTTTCATCTCTGATAACCTATATGTTTTTCCATATTTTACGAAGATTTACTTACATAGTTGACTGGAGTGAGAATGTGAACACAATGGAAAGAATTAACTCAGTCTACATGAAGCACCTAATTGATAAAGTCAATGATAGTGCGAAGCTTGTATTGAAGACTTTTCAGAATATTGTTAAGAACAAATCAAGGATTCCTCAATCCTTAGTTGAAAAGCATAAAGATGACATTTTTTTTTATGGTAGACACTAATTTCACCTACATTGAAGCAGTTGAGCCTAGAATGGAATTCATAGACCCTCTTGGCTATGAAATATCTAAAGAAGAAATAGTAGGATATGTGACTAGACTGTTAAAGTGTGAGTTGGATTGTCATGCAAATAGGTTTGGAACCTATGAAGAGAATTTCAATTCTACAATAAGTTTGAAAGAAAAGAAGCAATCTAGTAGGAGAGTTGAATCTACTATGAAGAAAGTACTGAAAGAATCAGGTATGTCAATTCATGAATTTGACATAGCTAAGAAGACTGCAGAAGCCTTGAAGCAAATTGAAAATCTTGTAGTTCCACTTGTGGCATCTAGTGCAAACCCTATTGATCCTATTGCGGTAAAGGTAAAAGTTGAATTACTTGAAAAAGATGAAGGAGAAAAATCTTTTTCTCCTATTTCTAGCAAAAGAGTAAAAGTTAGTGCAACAGGACCCGGCAAGAGACAGAAAGTGATTGTACCACCTGTACCTAGAAAAGCAGCAGCAATTAAAGATGATGATGAAGTTTCAATCAAGAAGAAAACTTGGAAACCAAGAATTGAAAGAGTTAATGAAGATATATTGCAGCATGGAGACTTCACTAAGATAAATAAATTCTATGATCTATATGGATCATTTGACAGATTGAATTTTGAAAATGCAATGATTACACATATGATTTTGATAGATAAGAAACCTAGCACTATTCATGGTAAGATCCCATAAGATTTGTATAACAGACTTGTGAATAGAAAACAAAGAGCACAAGAAGAGGACATAAAGATGAGAGAACATGTAATCAGACAGTTCTATGAAGTTGAGGATGAAGATCATTTGAAGAGAATCTTGAAGCCTCTTGGAACTTTATTGAGAACTAAGAGAATAACAATTCTTATAATGGGAGGCAAAAAGGAGGAAGTACAGAAAGAGACTGAGCAAGTAGTAATGCAAGTTCTTGCAGATATAGTTGCAGGAAAGCATGTTGAATCAGATCCTCAGCAGAAGCAATTAGAGGAACTGCATGCAGAGGAAGTTGGTATTGAAGAAGTCCCATCTTCTTCACGTATCAATATTGGCAAAGAATCAATGGACATTGAAGGAACCAAAGTGACACTCGAGTTAGATGATGCATTATTTCATGATCTAGGAAACATGGTTGACAATTTGGCTTTAGAAGAGCAAGAGAAGATTATAGAATCAGAAAAGGATACAGAGACAGTGGAAGCACTAGCTATATCAGAATCAGTTGCAGCAGAGCAGACAGTTAAAGGTAAACAAATTTTGACAGAGGTCACTACCCCTAGTGCACCTGACAGTAAGAAGAGACAAATTGGTTCAATTTTTGAAGACCTTGGAAAATAAGTTGAAGATGATGATCAACTTGAGTTCATCACATCTCTTAATAAAATTATTGGAAAGAATAAGAAGGTGAAGGACCTTGAAGGAAAAGTTAGAGTTTTGACAGAGAAACTTGAGAGTGTGATTTAAACTAAGGTATTTGAATCAGATCCACTTGAGAAAGATAAAATGGTAATAAACCCTTTTGACTTTGAATTTTCTAACTTAAAGGATATTGCTAGAATAAAAGTTCAGGAAGCCTTTGAAGCAGAAATGCAAAAAAATTTAAGTGTAAATATTGAAAATGATATTGGTAATTTGGATGTATGCATAAAGAATTTGAGGAAACATTTTGAGACTGGAAAGAGTTTGTATATACAATGCACAAAATCAGAAATCCTAATAGCTGAAGAAGATAAGAAGATCAGAGAGAAGATAGATCCAATTACAGCTGAAACAAACACCTTGACAAGCCCAAATGTAAAGATAAGTTCTGTGGAGAAGAACATAAGGAAGTTAAATGATGAAATTAGAATGTTAGCAAAGGAGAAGAATAGAAAGATGATCAGGATTAACATCTTGAGAGAGCATATCTCAATCAAGACCTCAATTGTTGAAAACCAAATTGAGCAGTGTCTTTCAGTAAAGACATCTTTTCAGAAGTTTAGCTTTAATTCCCTGCAAGCTTGTCAGATAGTAGCATACGGATGGAGTACTCTACTCAATGTTGCTGAATCCATCAGGAAGATATGGGAGAGAGATTTTGAATCATGGAAGTCAGAGTTTGGTGATTGTGTTGCAAGCCTACTGGCTTTGCAATAGCTGATAACAAGGTATCATGTTTTTTATTGAAATTTTTGTACACCCTATCTTTGTCATTGTTGTCAAAGGGGGAGAGATAACATAAAATTGATAATATGTTGAGAAAGGATACTCATAGGGGGAGATATTATATGGAGTACAATATTGTATATGTGTTGTATAACATTTGGCCACAATTTTGTGTAAATGCTTTGAAGTTTTGTTTGCACACTTAGCCAATTTTCCCATATGTTGCCACCAATGACAAAGGGGGAGATTGTTGGAAATTTTGCTAATGTGGATACATAGATGTTGTCATTATAGAAACATATGATCTCTACTGAGAGCACAGAATCTGGAATGCAAGTATGGCAAGTTGAAGGAAGAAATTGTCTGAGTATGGATACAGTGATCCTGACAGAGCACCTGATGAAGATTTAGTTGGCGACATCCACTAGAGCAATATTTTTTTTTGTGTAGTTAACTAAAGCTTCTAAAGAGTATGAGGATACCTCATCTCAGTGTGCATAAATTTTGGAGCAGTATGGATGAAGTTATTCGAAGTTTACTGAAGATAGTTTTTGCAGACATAACAGTTTTGGAGACAGTATTAGCGAAAGAGTTAAGGGATTATTTTTGCTTGTCAAAATAATGACTTAACATTATGAAGGGATGACATCCTAGATTTTTACTCTTGGATAAATATTTTGGAAGCCGACCATATAAAGTTATTATCTTTAATAACTCATATATTAGGCATACTTGAAATGTAATGATCATGATGTGATGTGTGAAAAGAAAGAAAAGGATAACTTGCGATAGTTGTATATTGTGATAGCAGAAAAGGCTATTGATGTGAAGTTGTAAGCAGTACCATACTATAGTTAGAAACATTTTGTATTACTTGTTTGGGCAGTGAGCTCAGCTGGTGATCAAGTTTTTTAATCTAACTCCTAACAGGGTTAACGCTTCTAACAAGGCCTAAAGTCCTTTAACCAGGATAGATCTACTATATATTGTAAATTGACTCTTAACAAGGTCCAATATCCCTAACAAGATACTTTTGATTAGTGATCTTTGTGGGTACCACCCCCACCAAGGTTTTCCCTTGGCCAGGGTTTCCTCGAGAACATATCATGTGTTATGAGTTCTTTCTATTTACTACTATGTTTGTTAATTGGCTTGATAATCTGTGTATGCACTAAAGTAATCTATTATATCCATAAGTGGGAAAAAGTAAAATTTTGTGAAATACTGATTCACCCCCCCTCTCAATATTTCCTATTTCTAACATAAGAAAGGATAACCGAGCACCAGAACAACATCACTAAGTGCCATGGAATTTACCGAGTGCAAGAGAGATAACCAACCAACACCGGTAAACAAAGGAAACCAAGTAACACCGAACCAACTCAGTCAAAGCCGAAACCAGGCAAAAAGAAAATTTTAAATATGTTTTTGGTGACACAAGATTGCCAAGGACTCGAGATGCTCCTGCATCACTTTGTCAATGGTATAGTTCTTCATAGACACGCAAAATTAAGGTAGCCTGACCTAAATTGGTAAGATGAACCTGACATCATATACAAGGGAGTATGGGGTGGTGCTTCTAGGAGTGGAGAAGGAAGTGTGATAGGCCAATTGATTTGGAGATCCCAGTCATGACCATAATCATTGACAACCTTTTTGAGGATCTTGAGGATAGTTTTATTGGTTGCCTCATCTTGGCCATTGCCTTGCGGGAAGTATGGGTTGGAGAAATGGTGGTGGATGTGGCGTTTGACACATATATCATCCACATTCTAGTTTTCAAAGGGTTAGTCATGATCCATGAAGATGGTGGAAGGGATGCCAAAGCAGTAGATGATATGGTAGAGGGTGAACTTAGATATCTGAATGTCTATATTTATGATGAGAAGAATTGCTTCAACCCATTTTGTGAAATGTTCAATGGAAGTTATGATATGCTTATGTCCATCTGAGAAAAGGGGAGTGATCAAACCAATGAGGTGAAAGCCCCAACATGAAAAGGGAAATAATGGTGCAATGGGCTACAAGTCTTATGTTGGAGCATGAATCAGATTAGCATGTTGTTGAAATGGTAGGAATTTATTTACGAATTCATAGGCATCATGCTCCATTATTGGCCAATAATACTCGACTCTGAGAAACTTCTTTATGAGTACCATGCCACTCGTGTAGAAACCAAAAATTCCACCATGAACCTCTTCTAAAGGTAGGACAACCTCATTTGAATCTAAACACCAAGAGAGGATGTCGTGATATCCATGATGATATAGGGTGTTGGTTACAAGAGTGTAGTAGGAAGCTCTGTGAATAAGGTTCTGGTATTGGATTTTTGTGAGATGAGGGGACATGATACCATTTTTTAGATAAGCATGAATGTCATGGTACCATGGGGACTGAAGACTGACCAAGATGCACACCATTTCAAAATCAACACTCTTGTAAGAAGGTGTGTGTAGCTACTCAACCAATAATTTATACTATGTTGAATCTTGAGGGATCTCCAGTAAGGATCTGATGGTTTCCATTACATTGACAACCTTGTTTTTTAGCCTGGGTATCTATGTGTCTTGTAAGCTCAGAAAGTGCTCTTTCAATATGTCCACTAATTCCTTGTAGGGTAAAATTTTGTCATCCTTAGTTTAGAATTCATCCAGGACCTACTTGATGATTAGTTGTGAATCTCTAAACACTTTTAGTTCTGTGATGTTCCACTGAATAGCTATTTTGAGTCCTAAGATGAGTACTTCATATTCTACAATATTGTTAGTGTGAGGGAATCCCATTTTGAATGATTTGGAGATGTAGTCACCCTAAGGAGTGACAAAGAGGATCCCTCCTCTTGATCAATGTGATGTATAGAAGCCATCGAAGTATAGCTTCCATGTTGGTTGTCCGTTGATCATTCAAAGATGTTCGTCAAGAAAATCCATGATCAAAGGATATGCATCTACCAGTAGTGCTTTGACCAGCTGATCTGCAATGACTTTCCCCTTTATTTCCTTTCTATCTATATATTGGATGTCGAACTCACTCAGGAGCATAACCCATTTTTCCATTTGGCCTATAAGTGCGGTCTTTGATAGTAGGTATTTGAGCGGGTCCACCTTGGAGATGAGCTTGATAGTGTGGATTAACATGTAATGCCAAATATTTTGAGTGGTAAAAACCACCACGAGGCATGCCTTTTCTATAAGTGAGTAGTTGAGCTCATAGCCAACAAGTGTCTGATTGATATAATAAATGGCTCTTTCTTTTCCATTATCATCAAGTTGTGCTAAGAGTGCCCCAAATGATGTAGTAGTTGTTGAGATGTACAAGATGGGAGGGCATACTAGTACTGGAGGAACAAGAATAGGAGAGCTAGCTAGGTATTCTTTTATCTTCTCAAAACTTCTTTGATATATTGGTTCCCATTTGAATCTAGTTTTCTTATGGAGTAGATGCGCGAAGAGTTGACACTTGTTTGCCAGCTATGATATGAATCTCTAGATTGATTGAAATTTTTCTTGTAGGCTTTTAAGATTCTCAAGTGTCTAGGGAGGAGGCATTTCCAATATGGATTTCACCTTCTTGGGATCAATCTCTATGCCTCGTCGAGATACAATGAAGCCTAATAGTTTTCCAGATGTTACATCAAAGACATACTTTTTAGGGGTTAGATTTAAGCCAAAGTGATGTAGGTCATCAAACACACACTCAAGAATGTCAAGGTGTTCAAACCATGTCTTGGATTTTGCAAGGATATCATCCACATAGTCCTCAAGTATTTTATTGATCATGTCATGAAAGATTGTTGTCATTGCCCTCTGATATGTAGCCCCTACATTATTTAGCCTAAATGTCATCATATTGTAGTAGAAGGTGTCCCATAGTTTTGTGAATGCGATCTTGTGTTGGTCTTCTTCTACTAGACGGGTTTGATTATATCTTGAGAAGCTAGCCATGAGTGATAACATTTTGTGACCAACTATGAGGTAAATGATCATGTTGATGTTTGGTAAGGGGAAATCATCTTTTTAACATGCTTTGTTTAAGTCTCTGAAGTCTGTGCAGATCTTGATTTCTCCTAATGGATTAGTGATGGGAACCATGTTTGAGATCCACTTTGAATAGTCGATGGATCAAATGATCTTTTCTTGTAATAGCTTCTCAACTTCTGATTTTACTAGTAGGGCTACCTTTGGATGCATTGTGAAATTTTTTTTCTTGAATATCTTTGCATTTGGATCCATGAAAAGATGATGAACAACTAGATTTGGATCAAGCCCCAACATGTGAGCATATGACCATGCAAAATTGACTGTAGCTTCTTGGAGAAGTGTTGTGAAAGTTGCCTCCTCACCTTTAGTTAGGGATGCTACAATATATGTAATCCTTGGGCATTCTTCTATTCCCAAGTTGACTAGCCTAGTGTCTTCTATAAGGATGGATAACTGCTCTAGTTTGAAATCCTAGATGGGTAGAAGTGGCAAGTCTTCATATTATATAACCTTAGAGTGGTTTTCACCATAAGATACACCCTTTATTTTTTCTTTTTAAGAGTCATAATGTGCCCCAGAGGGGTTTTCACAAAAGGACTCATTCTTTTATCTTTTATTTTTATTTTTGTGGCTAAATATTTCCTCTTCCCTGAAGTATCCCTTAGGGTCAAGTTTTTAGACATATTATAAGTCTTTACCTTGATCTAACTGTTGGTTTGATGCTCCCATAAATCTTAGTAGTGCTTCTATGCTTTGGAACTCATCGATGTGTGTTACACTTGGTTGATCCCAGTCTATGACATTGGGATAGACGAGGGGAAGTTTGATGAGGTTTTTGGAAAGTTAGTGAAGGACATAATTACCCAGGAAGGTTTCATCATCAAAGATATCATCATAGGATTTCTTTTCACTTGATGCAGTGTGGGCAGGCATAAGTCCCAAAAGGACCAAATTTGTCCTTCAAAACCTTCTAAAGTTCTAAGGCAAGAACTAAAAGAAGGATCCCAAATAGTAAGTGCCTCTAACACTTATCACAAGTATAGAATTAACTTATCCCTAGGTTATTACAACCTAATCTAGTAGAGTAACTCAATCACTAAGTTCTACCAAGTCTTTAAACCCAACTATTTATTAGCCAACAACCAGGCACTTAGGCTATTTTGACACAAACTTTCCCTAATGATTCACCAAGGACCAGGGGCAACCCTTGTTGGAAATATTCAGGAATTAACTGAGTTACTGAGAGGGGAGTGGTGAATCAGTAACTCCAAATTTTCTTACAATTACATATGTATTAACATATAGTTTACTTTTTCCTTAAGCATATAGAAAGCATGAAACTTAAAAGCATTCACAACAATGACACATAGATTTGGTTACCCAGAAACCTTCCAAAAAGAAAGTAAAACTGGGGTGGGGATGAAACCCACAAAGCTTTAGTACTGTAGAATAAAGTTGGCTAGTTAAGGCTTACAATTTGATCACTTCTGATGATCTGCCCTATTAGGAGCAATAAGGATTGCTAAATCCACCTTGTTAAAGGATTTACAAACATACAATGAAGTATGCACTCGGTAAAGAGATTTTACAAAAGACTATTAAGTCTACCTGGTTAAAGGATTTTAGTACTGATTCACCTATTAGGATGAAACAGTAGATCTCTTGCTTTGCAACTCGATTGCTGATTGAGATTTGCTGAATGTACTGATCACCTTCTGTGATGAATTTGTCTTTGTTGTTCCCTATACTATTGTAGCCCTTTGTAATTTGCTTATCTCTGCCTTTCTTTCTTTTTCACATACATACTCATTTATTTTTTTTGACATTTTTACAATCATTTTTTATATATAAGTCTAAACAATTAATTACAATTACAAAGTTGGATTGACAAATAAACATAAGTGCCACTAAGTCGGCCCAAGTATGGTTACACGGTTCTTGCAAACTAACTCGGTGACTTTCTGATACTCGGCGTCCACTGCATTACTCGGCATCATCATGCACTCGGTAGAAGTGAAGGCACAGTTCATACTAACCACTCGGTAGGTTTTGAACTCGGTAAATACTGGTGACTCGGTAGACATAATGTTACTCGATTTACACTATCCCGCTCGGTTTGCACTGTCTTGTTCGGTTTGCACTGTCTTGCTCGGTTTGCACTGTCTTGCTCAATTTGCACTGTCCTGCTCGGTTTGCACTGTTCTGCTTGGTTTGCACTGTTCTACTCAGTTTGCACTGTTTTGCTCAGTTTGCACTGTTCTGCTCAGTTTGCACTGTTCTACTCAGTTTGCACTATTTTGCTCGGTTTGCACTGTTCTGCTCAGTTTGCACTGTTCTACTCGGTTTTCACTGTTCTGCTTGGTTTGCACTCAGAATGCAAATAAGTGTTGTCACTAGTGGCAATTATTCTTAATGCCAATAATCTCCCCCTTTGGCATTAGTGACAAAAACACTTATTGCCCAAAACTTATATACATGAATCATGCTGAGATTTATTTTTGATTTTTTTAAAAAAATTTGTCTTTGTCATAGGGCTTTATACATTATCTCCCCCTTTCAATGTGATAACTTTTTCTTCTATAAAAATCTTCTTCTATACATATCTCCTTCTATACATATCTCCACCTTTTTGACGATAATGCCAAAGGTGTATATACAAGTGATTTACAGAGAGAATCCAAAATTTGATAGAAAATTAGAATGTACCTTCATGATTAGTGCTAGGGTTCTGTCCCAATTTTCTTGCAGAATCTTGCATGTTTGGATTGCAATTTGGACTTCTGTAGAGAGTTCAATCATGTGATATGCTATAGAGAACTGATTGTCATGAATCAATGTTTTGGAATGTTCAATGTACTTATACATTGTATTCATGATGGGAAGGATCATGTTCTGGATGTCTAGCAGTGTGGACCAGATCCTTGTGTCTTCTTTCAGTAGATCTGACTGCATATTTGATAGGTATGAGATTTTCATGTGATGAGCAGAGCTTGAACTTGGTTCAAGTTGCAGCTTCTATATGCTAATCTTCATATCCTCATCCATTTTATTCATTTTATCCTTGACATCCTTTGTGAACTCGGCAATATTGCATAGTCTGGCCAAAAGAGAGGTGACATTCGAATAGGTAGATTCAATATTTGACAAATCTGAAGACAATTCCACTTGATTAATAGCTATGTGCTGAGCAATGTGCTCAAGCACTTTATTGTTGAATCTCTTCTTGGCTCTTTCAACTAACTTTTCTGTCCCAGATGAATCCTCATTGTATTTATTTACTGCTTTTGCTAATTGTAGCAAAACATGTTGAGAGGAGTCTACTTTAATACCTAATGCATCAGACAAAATGTCTTTAGCATCCTTAATGATTTGATATTCCTTGTCTCTCTCTTCTTTAAGCTTCTTTTTCTTTGCTTTCCTTTGGAGGATTTCACCTATATTTTGCATTTGGTCCGCTGATAGATTTGCAAAATCTAATGTTGGAATCTCTATTTCTTCATCTAGGTCTATATCCTCTACTATATTCTTACCCAAAAATTTTATACTCGGTAGAGCCTTAGGCTTATCTGTACTTAATGCCTTAGTAGTAGTGACAATAGACATAGTAGGACTGGCTATAGAGACTGGCACACTGTCTACTGGAGAACTCAAAATATTTACACTTGTAGAATAAAAAAATGGAATATTTACTATTGGAAAACTTGATGAAGTGGGAGACTGCAACTCGGTAGAAGAAATGGTGGTTGCTTTTGTTGTTGCTATAGGTGATTGGACAAAAGTTGAAGTTGTCACAACCATGCTTGAAGGTGTCTCTGGGCTAGATGTAGAAACTTTTACTGGAGAGGTAGAAAGTGATGCAATGACTTCTGCTGCTATCCTCACAGTATCATCTACCTCAGTGGCTTCTTCTTGTTCATCACTGTCATCTTCAATATCTTTTATTATTACTGTTTCAATACTCAGTTGGTGAAGATGGTATATGTTCTTCCATGTGGCATTTGTAGCCTTCACAACCGATTCAATATTGTTGATCAGAATCAAACAAGTATTGAACTTTAGTGTCATCTTACTTTCATTTTCCTTTAATGCCTTCTTTACTTCATCATTTTTCAAGCTCAGCATTAACTGTCTCAGGGTTTGATCAAATATGTCTATTACAGTTTGCTTTGCATTGCTCCATCTCATTTTTATTGGATTTAATAAGACTGCTAGAACCTGTGGGGCTAATTCATCAGGAGAGTATTTTCACTATCCCATCTTTTCAATAACAGCATCTTCTATTTCCTTCTATTCTGTTTCTGATCTGGTTTCATATTTAAAAGATTTTATGTTACTTACTCCAGATCCTGATCCATCTCTAAAAAGTTTGATCCTCTCTTGAAAGTTTAGAGGAGGCCTTTTGAATACTATATCTTTGTCTACCTTGTCTACCTTGTCTGCCTTACCTCTTGCACTTCTCCTTGTAAATACAGCAGTGGGAGGCTTAGGTGCCTTAGTGATGAATACCTTTCCTTTCTTCTTTGCAGGTTCAGGTTCCTCTGTTTTCTCATCCTTTTCCTCTTCTTCTTCATCATTTTCTCCTTTGTCCTCGGTTAGCATTTGCATTTTGGCTATCCTCTTCTTTCCTTTGTTTACCGCCTATGGAAGCTTTATGCTTAATTCAATTCTCACCTTTGCTTCATCATATGTTCCAAAATATGGAGCTTTGGGATTAACAGGCTAATTGAGAAGGGCTTCAATGATATTTTTGGTTTCATCAATATTTACCTCATAAGGAAGAGGTTTTACATATACAATCCTCAGTTTAGCTGCTTGAATATATACATTGTCACAGTCTACCATGAAACAAATGTCATCCTTATAATCTTCCACCAACTTCTATGGAATCCAGAATCTATCATTCATTTTCTCTTTGAAAGACTCAAAATAACTATCCATGATGCTTTAAAAATTTTCACCCATTTCTGAGATGTATTCATTTATCTCATAAAGGACTGGCACATCTTTTCTCCATACAACTTTTCCTTTGGAAGGGAAGAATTTCTGAACATAGAAGAATAAATAGACCAGTATGGATCCAAACTTACATGGATTGTTTTTGGAAGTTTGAATGCTTTCCATGTTCTTGTTAAATTGTTTTAACAATAAATCTGTAAGGTCAAATGATAAGTTGTTCTTGACCACTTTGTATGCTAGGTCAATAGCTTCATAGGAGACACTATTCTGTCGACTGGAACTATATATTTTATGGGCAATTATGTGTGTACCAAACTTCAGTTCAGCATCGGTAATGCTGCTAACTTTCATGCCTCTACTGTCCCACTCGGCTAGGGTTTTCTTCTCCAGTTCCGACCGACCTAGGGTTTTGGTAGTTTTTGCTTTGTTCAACATCAGAAGACCGGTGATTTGATGAATCATCTTCTTGGTGATCTCTATGGGTTGCTCAAGCCAAACCTTGCCATCATGTATATGGCTGAGAATGTATCTAACCCATTTCTCCTGAAAGTTTCAAGGTAAATGTGCAATGTGAACTAATCCCTTATCTTCCAGATGTTTGTGCTCGGGTTTTAGAATACCATCCACACATAGTTCTTCACGCACAATATCTAGTTCTAGGTTTCCCATTTCATGAATTGCACAGTTGAAATGATTGTGAATATTGTTAATAAGTAGTACCTTAGGAGGAATCTGAGATTGAGCTCCGTTCGGGTCTAGGGCTACTACAATTGCCGGCATGATCTTGAAATCTGGTGCTCTCCATTCCCCTTGGACTAACATTTCAGATCCTTTCTTCACTGAAGTGCTGGATGATGCCATGGTAGCTCACAAAAAATTCTTTTCGCAAAAAGTATTTGAATCGCTGGATTGCTCTTGAAATTTTCTGCTCTCAAAGTGCTTAAAGTTCGCGGTGAAGAATGAGTTTGATTTCTTGCATTTTGTTTACAACTCTGTCATTAATGCTTAGTACAAATTAGGGTATGAATTCCGACAGACTATCACCCACTAAGAATTAATTGCTCGGTAAAGACTTCGTAACTCGGTGAACTCGAGAATTCATATTGCTCTGACCTCGCTCGGTAAAGACTGGTACCGACCTTGCTCGGTGAAAACTAATACCGACCTTGCTCGGTAAAGACTGATACCGACCTTCCTATGATCTTACTACATCTTGTATGCTGATTTAGATCTTTCTTTTAATTCAGTTTTGGAACAGCTTGAAGTTTGTCAATGAGAATACAGTTCCAGTGCTTTCTTGGAAATTTAGTTTGAGTCGGTAGAGCCACCCATTCCATTACTTGGACTGGTATGCTCGGTAGATTTAGGAATCCACTTTTGTCTCACCTATTTCCTGACCTTAGTTGCTTCATTCTTCTTTCCATCTTCAACTTCACTAGCATTCATGCAATTTCTGGCTATGTGACCGAGTTTAGTGCATTTGAAGCATCTTACGGTAGTATCTCTTTTTCTTAGATGATGTGTTATGTAGTTCATGCCAATGTGTCCATATTCTCCACAGTAATGACATCTACACCAGGTGTTGTAGTCCCATCCAAACATTGCTTTCACAATTTGTTCTGCTGGATTGAATGTTTTGGATCTGCACTCGGATGCTTTGTGACCTTGTTTGTTGCATTTGTGACAATTACCTCTGAATCTTGGTTTTTCCTTGCATTCATTTGCTTTGTGACCATGTTGATTGCAGTTGTAGCATTTTCCATTGAATTCTACTTTTTCATTGCTCCAACATTTATTTGAAGTATGTCCTATTTTACCACAATGATTACAAGTAGGTTTCTGATTTCTTTGAGTACCTTGCTTAGAAGATTCACCTTCTCCTTTGTATCCAAGTCCTGCTTTTCCTTTCTGCCTATGAAGATTTCGCTCATACAACTGATTCAAGTCTTCTTGGCTTTTCAACATTCCTTCATTGATTTGTTTTTTAGCATTTAGGTCATCCACCAATCTCAGATTGATTTCCTTTACAGATCTTAGTTCTTCTTTTGTGCTTTCTATTTCTGATCTTAGATTCAAAATTTCCTCATTTGTATGGGAGATCTGATCAATTAGGTTTTCTAGCTGAAGGGTTTTATTTTGGACTTCATTGTTCCTTCCATCTAATTCATCTTTCAACTTGTTTCTTTGTTATAAGATCTCACAAAATCTTGTTGAGTGTTGCTCTTGTTCTCTTTTTAATTTTCTCACTTCTTCCTACAGAGACCCATTCTTTTCTAGGAGTTCTTTGACAACATTGTTTGCTTCATCTGAGCTATTTGAGGGAAAAAGATCTTCAATCTTTTCTTCAATGTAATTCTGACCATTCGTCTGATTTGCAAGTTCCTTCCTTCTTCTTAGGGATTGGGAAAGATGTTCTTTTGCTTCTTTAAGTTTAGCTATGGCCATTTCCAGATCTAGCTTTTCATTTTCAATCACCTTGTTCAGTTTGAATACCTCCATTGTCCTGGATCTTTGCTCAAGCTAGTTAAGCTTTATCTTGAGAACCAACAAAGCTCTGATACCAATTGTTGGAAATATTCAGGAATTAACCGAGTTACTGAGAGGGGAGGGGTGAATCAGTAACTCCAAATTTTCTTACAATTACAGATGTATTAACATATAGTTTACTTTTTCCTTAAGCATATAGAAAGCATGAAATTTAAAAGCATTCACAACAATGACACATAGATTTGGTTACCCAGAAACCTTCCAAAAAGAAAGTAAAACTGGGGTGGGGATGAAACCCACAAAGCTTTAGTACTGCAGAATAAAGTTGGCCGGTTAAGGCTTACAATTTGATCACTTCTGATGATCTGCCCTGTTAGGAGCAATAAGGATTGCTAAATCCACCTTGTTAAAGGATTTACAAACATACAATGAAGTATGTACTCGGTAAAGAGATTTTACAAAAGACTGTTAAGTCTACCTGGTTAAAGGATTTTAGTACTGATTCACCTGTTAGGATGAAACAGTAGATCTCTTGCTTTGCAACTCGATTGCTGATTGAGATTCGTTGAATGTACTGATCACCTTCTGTGATGAATTTGTCTTTGTTGTTCCCTATACTGTTGTAGCCCTTTGTAATTTACTTATCTCTACCTTTCTTTCTTTTTCACATACATACTCATTTCTTTTTTCTGACATTTTTACAATCATTGTTTATATACAAGTCTAAACAATTAATTACAATTACAAAGTCGGCTTGACAAATAAACATAAGTGCCACTAAGTCAGCCCAAGTATGGTTACATGGTTCCTGCAAACTAACTCGGTGACTTTCTGATACTTGGCATCCACTGCATTACTCGGCATCATCATGCACTCGGTAGAAGTGAAGGCACGGTTCATACTAACCACTTGGTAGGTTTTGAACTTGGTAAATACTGGTGACTCGGTATACATAATGTTACTTAGTTTACACTGTCCTGCTCGGTTTGCAATGTCTTGTTCGGTTTGCACTGTCTTGCTCGGTTTGCACTGTCTTGCTCAGTTTGTACTGTCCTGCTCGGTTTGCACTGTTCTGCTCAGTTTGCACTGTTCTGCTTGGTTTGCACTGTTCTACTCAGTTTGCACTATTCTACTCAGTTTGCACTGTTCTGCTCGGTTTGCACTTAGAATGCAAATAAGTGTTGTCACTAGTGGCAATTCTGCTTAATGCCAACAACCCTAAACTTTTATTTTGGTCTATTTAGGTCCCTAAGACAAGAAATCAATAAGTCTCTTCATCACGAACACCAATTTGGACATTGATGTAGGAGCATCCTGGGTGTAAGAGCAATCTTGCACCACCCAAAAATATTTATGTTTTTGTATTCAATAAGGGTTATCTTGTGCAGAGATGCTATTTATGGAAACTTGCTATTTTTAGTAAGTTGGTCATACAATCTCAGAATGTTCTGATTTTACATGTGGAGGTTCATCTTAGTCATATCAGCCTGCCAGTAAAGTTTCATGGCTAGATCAGGTCTAGTTTTGAAGATATTGAAGATTTTTGATATTGGTAGTAGGGTATAGAAACTTTGAACTTAGTTTTGAAGGCTTTAGAGGCCCTGGATGAGGTAAAGAATTTGGGTGACAGGTGCTTGCGCGAGTTAGGCCTATAGAGTGCTTTGTGGCCTTTTTGAAATGGGGTTATAATAGTCAATTGGGTCAATTGGTGATGACTTATGGTCTCTGAAAGTCAGGCTACCTGAAATGGCATAAAATAATTTTCCTTCAAAAACTCTGTTTGGGTTTCAAAAGTTATTTTGAGCTGACTTTGATGTAATAAATTGAAAAATAAAATAATTCTAAGTTTGGTCAGCCCTAAGGGCTAAATTTCTAGAACCTTCTTGGGTGGTGGAAAATGCTTATATAAAGAAGGACCGTAGTGTTGTCTAGGGTAGTTCTGGCTAATGATTCGAGGTTTTGTCCTACAGAATATTGTAAGGGAAATGCCCATCTGGCTTTGCATATTGTAATTCTGAAAGTTTGTAATTCCACATTTGTGGAGATAATAAGAAGCCAATTTTTTGTTCTTGCAAATTGTTGTTATTTCTCTATTTCTATTATGTGTTTGTGGTATTAAGGGGAGCACCCTTCATCAAGTGGTATTAGAGTAGGAGTTCCTAAGTGTGTAAATAGATCACCGACTGTGAGGTAGTTTGCACCAGGACCATGGGTTAGGGTTTCTGTCTAAACAGATCACGGACTATGAGGTAGTTTGCACCAGGACCATGGTTAGGGTTTCAATGAGAAGCATGAAAATGCCTCCATGAAGGGAACCTGGTAGAAGAGCTGGTGTTGTAACACCTAAGGTTAGGGAACTATAAAGACAAGTGTGAGCATTGCAAGTGGAGATTCACAGAGGAATGAATCTTAATATCAGAGATGAAAGCGAGGATGAAGCCGAGGGAGAAGGAAATTCTGAGTAGGAAGGAGAAGTCCAAGTTTTGATTCAAGAAGAAGAAAGACTTTTTTGAGCCATTTCAAAGATCGAGAAGAGACCTAAGATTGAGATCCCAACATTTTTTAGAAATCTTAACCCAGAAGAATTGATCGACTAGATCAATGAATGTGAAGAATATTTTGAGTATGAAGATATTGAGGATCCTGATTGGGTCAAGTTTGTGAAGGCCAGACTGAAGGGTCATGCAAAGACCTAGTGGCAAGAGATTCAGTTAGAGTGAAATTGAAGAGGAAAGGATAAAATCACAAGATGGGAGTGGATGGTGGATAAATTGAAGTGACCGTTCATTCTGGCAGGATTTCTATTGAATCCTCATCAGAATAGGCCATGCGGAAGCTGATAAGGAGAAAGTTGCCTATTACCTTAATGGGTTGAGGCTGAGCATTCAGGAGGAGTTGAATTTGGTTTGAATGAACAATATTGAAGAGGCATACCAGTTTGCCCTAAAAGTAGAGGAAAAGATGAACAAGAAGTTTGAGAGCAGACAAAATAGAAGAGGTCATGGTGGAAGATCTGGTGGATGGTCATATGGAGGCAGAAATGAAGATTCAAAAAAGAAGGATGAAGCCAGTAGCAGTTAGAATTAGTGAGGAATCAATTCTAATTATTTCCAAGATTAGAATAATAGAGATCAGAGAGGAAGAGGAAGAGGACAAGGATCAGGAAGAGGAGGCTTCTGTGGAACATTTTTTCACTGTGGAGAAGAAGGTCATAGAGCATTTGAATGTCCTCAATGCCAAGGAAGAACAGATAGGAGAAATAAAGGCTAGGCGAGAGTTACACATGTAGATGAAGATGCTAGGTCATCACATTCTGAAGATGCTAAAAGAGGAGAAATGCAGATTAAAAAAAGAGTCCCGTTGAGTGGTGAGAATGAACCTGAGCAAAGGAGGAGCCTATTTCACACTAGGTACAAGTGTGAGGGTAAGTGTTGTGATGTGATTATTGATAGTGGAAACATTAACAATTTGGTGTGAGAAGAGATGGTGACAAAGTTAAAGCTCAGGAGACAAAAACACCCACATCCATATTGTATTTCTTGGGTACAGGATGACCACAAGGTCATGGTCAATGAAAAATGCCTAGTGAAGTTCAAGATTGGCAGATACCATGATGAGGTACTGTGCAATATCATATCTATGGATTCATGTCATATGTTGTTAGGTAGACCATGGCAATTTGACAGATGTACTATACATGATGGTCATGCAAATACCTATTCCCTAACAAAGGATGGAGTGTGACATAAGCTAAAGCCATTGAATGACACAAAATAAAAGGTATGTGGCAGTGCAAGAATAACTTTTGTTGATGGAAGAAAATTCCTAGATGGTATGAGGCATGAGCATGCGTGTTTTGATTTAATTCCAAAAGATGGTAAAGAGGAAGTAGAAGATGTGCCTGTAGAAGTTGTAGATTTGTTGAATGAGTTTCAAGATATTGTATTTGATAATGTGCCTGATGGATTACCACTAGTCAGGAAGATTAGTCGTTAGATGGACTTGATCCTAGGAGCAAGTTTTCCAAATAAGGTAGCACATAGAATGACACCTGCAGAAAGTGAGGAGTTGAACAAACAAGTACATGAGTTGTTGCAGAAAGGATTGATCCATGAGAGTCTGAGTCCCTATGCTATACTAGCAGTATTAGCACCAAAGAAGAATGGAGAGTGGAGGATGTGTATAGATTCCAGAGCAATAAATAAGATCACAATCAAGTACAAGGTTCAATTGCCATGAATGGATGATATTATGGACTATTTGAGTGGAGTTGTGTATTTCTCAAAGATAGATTTGAAGAGTGGATAACATTAGATTTGGATTAGAGAAGGAGATGAATGGAAGACTACCTTCAAGACAAAGGAAGGACTATATAAGTGGTTAGTCATGCGTTTTGGGCTAACCAATGGACCGAGCACTTTCATGAGGCTGATGACCAAGGTTCTGAAAGAATTTCTGGGTAAGTTTGTCATTGTTTACCTAGATGATATTTTAATCTTTAGTAAGACATTGGAGGAGCATATGATGCATATTCGTATGGTATTTGAGAAGCTGAGGGAAGAGAAATTGTTGATTAATTTGAAGAAGTGCAGTTTTGTGAAGAAAGAGTTAGTGTATTTGGGATTTGTAGTTTCAGTAGAAGGTCTAAAAATGGACCTAGAGAAGGTATAGGCTATCCTTGAATGGCCTACTCCAAGGAGTTCTACTGAGGTAAGATCTTTTCATGGTCTAGCTAGTTTTTATAAAAATTTTATCAAAAAAATTAGCAGTATTTGTGGACCCTTGACTGAAACAATGAGAGGGGATAGAAAAGAGTTTAAGTGGACTAATGGGGTAGAAAAGAGTTTTCAATTGTTCAAACAAAAAGTTACAGAATAACCTATTTTAGCACTTCTAGATTTTAATAAGGTATTTCAAGTAGACTACGATGCTAGCGGTACTGCAATAGGAGCTATTATGAGCCAAGAAGGTAAACCTGTTGCTTATTTCAGTGAGAAGTTAAATGATGCCAAGAGAAAGTATTCTGTTTATGATCAAGAATTTTATGCTATAGTTTAGGCATTGAAGAAGTGGAGACACTATCTGCTTCCTAAGGAGTTTTTTTTGTATACTGATCATCAAGCTTTGCAATATTTGAATAGTCAAGGAAAGTTGAATCAAAGGCATTTGAAATGGGTTGAGTTTTTTTAGAGTTATACATTTGTTTTGAAACATAGGAGTGGAAAGTCTAATAGGGTTGCAGATGCTCTTAGCAGAAGGCAACTATTGCTGACAGAAATGTAGATTGAAGTGGTTGGGTTCAAGGAACTCAAGAATTTGTATCCAAAGGATCCTGATTTTGGTGAAGCTTGGAAAGCTTGTAAAGAACCTGTTACTCTAGACAAAATGAAGTGGCTGGATTTTATCATCCAGGATGATATGCTATTCAAAGGGTGTCAGTTGTGCATTTCACAAAGTTCTATGAGGGAGAATATCATCAAGGAGAAGCATATCAAAGGATTGGCTAGACATTTTGGTCATGATAAAACCCTTGCTTTGGTTAGTGAGAATTATTATTGGCCATAGTTGCGGCAAGATATCAAGAAGTTTGTACAGAGTTGTAGAGTATGTCAGATGGTGAAAGGAGTGAAGTAGAATATAGGGTTATATAAGGCATTACCTATACCAGAGAAGCCTTGGGAGGATATCAGTATGGACTTTGTTCTTGGATTACGGAGGACTCAGTGGGGACATGATTCAATTTTTGTGGTGGTTGATAGATTTTCAAAGATGGCACATTTCATTCCCTGCAAGAAGACTAATGATGTTATTCATATAGCAGAATTGTTTTTTAGAGAAGTAGTGAGACTACATGGTTTGCCAAAGACCATAGTTTCAGATTTAGACACCAAGTTTGTAGGCTATTTTTGGTGAACATTGTGGAAGAAGCTGAAGACAGATTTGAAATTTAGTTCATCACATCATCCACAAACTGATGGACAAACAGAGGTGGTCAATAGGAGTTTGGGAAATTTGTTGAGATTTTTGGTTGGAGATAAGACAACAAGATGGGATTTGATTTTACCACAAGAAAAATTTGCATACAATAATTCTATCAATAGGAGTACTGGTAAATCACCATTCTAGATTGTATATGGAAATAGTCCCAGAAATGCATTTGAGTTGAGAAGGATAGATAAAGGAGAAATAAGTAGTGCTAAAGTTGAGGATTTTGCAGAACATTGGAAGAACATCCACGACGAGGTGAGGAAGCACATTACCAAGATGAATGCATAGTATAAGGCTAAGACAGATGAGAAAAGGAGGCATAAGGAATTTTAGGTTGGAGATGAAGTCATGGTTCATTTGTGGAAGGAGTGATTTCTAGTTGGTACATATAAAAAATTGAAAATGAAGAAGTTTGGGCCATGTAAAATACTGAAGAAGCATGATTAAGGAAATGCATATGAAGTAGAATTGCCTACTGGGCTAAATATTTCACCAGTGTTTAACATTTTAGATCTAACAGAGTATCATGAGAGAGGTGTTGAAGATGAGATAACAGCAGAACAGTGGAGTTTTCCAGCAACTAGTTCAGATACCAAAGAGATTGATGATATAATGGACAGTCATGTTGGTAGAAGCATAAGGAATAGGACATATGAAGAATATTTGGTCAAGTGGAAAGGATGACCTGTTGAAGATTCATCATGGCTAATAAAGGAGGAGGTTAACTATCTTGGTTTTCCTCTACACACCTGAGACATGACGGGGTCACTTCTCAAATTACCCTAGGTGTCTGACGCAGGAGCATCCTGGGTGTAAGAGCAATCTTACATCACCCAAAAATATTTCTATTTTTGTATTCAATAAGGGTTATCTTGTGCAGAGTTGATATTTATGGAAACTTTATATTTTTAGTAAGTTGGTCATATGATCTCAAAATGTTCTAATTTTACATGTGGAGGTTCATCTCAGTCATATCAACCTGCCAGTAAAGTTTCATGGCTAGACCAGGTCTAGTTTTTGAAGATATTGAAGATTTTTGATATTGGCAGTAGGGTATAGAAACTTTGAACTTAGTTTTGAAGGCTTTAGAGGCCCGGCTCAGGTTAAAAATTTAGGTGATAGGCACTTGCATGAGTTAGGCCTGTAGAGTGCTTTGTGGCCTTTCTAAAATAGGGTTATAATAGTCAATCGTGTCAACTGGTGATGACTTATGGTCTCCAGAAGTCAGGCCACCTGAAATGACAGAAAATAATTTTCATTCAAAAATTTTGTTCAGGTTTCAAAAGTTATTTTGAGCTAACTTTGATGTAATAAATTGAAAAATAAAATAATTCTAAGTTTGGTCGGCCCTAAGGGCTAAATTTCTGGAACCTTCTCAGGCGGTGGAAAATTCCTATATAAAGAATGCCCATAGTGTTGTCTAGGGTAGTTCTGGGTAGATTTGGGTAATGATTTGAGGTTTTGTCCTACATAATATTGTAAGGGAAATGCCCATGTGGCTTTGCATATTGTAATTCTAAAAATTTGTAATTCCACATTTGTGGAGATAATAAGAAGCCCATTTTCTGTTCTTGAAAATTGTTGTTGTTTCTCTATTTCTATTATGTGTTTGTGGTATTAAGGGGAACACCCTTCATCAGACATATTGGTTTTGACAAGTCACTTTTAGGCTTGTAGCCTTTCTAGAATGTAAATTTTAATCTAGGACAAGAACATTCCACATAACCCTATCAAATAGTCATGGATTTGGATACCCTTTTCAGTCTAAGGGATCATACTAAAGCATCCAAGCTTGGTTGTGAGGGGAGAACATAATGATACCCTAATTTATCAAAGTAAATAGGCCTAATTAGGCTACCAATAGCACTACAAGTACCACTTCCATACCATGAAAACTCAATCAAACATTTGGCTCATGTGAAGGCATAAATGAGGGTATACCAGACCAAGAATTAGGTCTTGATGATTCTCCAATGGTGATTTATGTGGACTGTCACCCAATATTTGAAGGTGCACACATGGGCATGTACAACTAGGGCATCAATAAGAACCCATCTCCCTGCAAGTTGTGAATCCAAGCCTACAAAAACTCAAAGGAAATATCAAAATACATGAATTCCTCCAAGGGGTGTTAAATTCCCATGGTGGAATTGAGATACATACACATTTTTTATTGAAACCCTAGTTCAGGGCCTAGAATCTAGTAAGCAGGAGAAAAACCTTAATAACTTTTGACTCACAAGAGATTAGGACATGAGACCAATTTCAAATGAGAGGTGATTCAAAAGGATACTAAAAAATGTTATATTTTCATCCCCACTCTTTCATATGCATTTATACAAAATTACTGATACTCAAATTTGTAGGAATACATGTTAAATTTTATCGATTTCAATTGTAAATTACATCCTCTTTCCTTCCACTCACCTCATCGAGATTATGAAGGCCTTCCCTAATGGTTAAAAACTAAATTTAAACCAACTAGTCATTGGGGGGTTCATTTACAACTTTTAGCAAAAGTTGTCAAAAGTTGCTTGACAATTTTTTACAACTTTGCAACTTTTTTTGCAATATTGTGCAATTTTCCCACCTAGGTGACCAAACTTTGTCCAAACCTCTAGCTAATGATCCAACATGGATCCAAACATGATAAAACATTAAAACCTAAGAAAATATCTTATTTTAAGGTTTAGGACACCTGTTGACCAGTATTTGACCAAGGGCTTACGAATGCCAATCTTGGAACTAGGTCTTACAAAGAGGATCCAAAGTTTAACCTTTATTCCTAACATACCCTATAGACTACTAGGACCCTCAAGGAGTCCATCATTGCCAAAAAAACTAAGTTTTTTGAGGGTTCTCCTACACCATACTCCCTGTGAGGATTAGAACTCAAGTTCCTACTTGAGGTTAACTGATCAATAGTGGTTCCTTGTTGTTTGATTTGTTCCTCTATCATCTAGGTTGCATCAATGTTAGGGAGTCCTTTCCACTTGAACATGTATTTCATATACTTTTGTTTCCTTGCTTCCTTTAGCACCTTGGATTCAAGGATTTCCTTTAACTCCAATGGTTTTCTTTGTGGGAGGTTTGTGACGTAGTCTCCATGCTCCTCATTTTTTTGACCCTATACATTTGAGACATCTGAAATAGCTTTGTAAGGGGTGAGATCTGAAACATTAAATATAGGAGAAATTAATAAAGTAGGGGGAAGAGATATTTCATAGGTATTTTCACCCATCTTATTGAGGATGGTGATATTAGGAATGAATGTTGGATGTTGGTAGTCATTCTGTAGCAGCTGTTGTTGCATTCATGACTATGATTGTCATTGAGGTCAACATAGTGATCTTCTACAAACTAGCAGAGAAGTAGATAGTGTTTTTATTAGCGCACATGGGATATTGTAGTTGGAGATATGTGATGTTGAGGTTATACTCTTTGATATCTTATATGTCTATGGTTAAGAGCATAGATAGTAATTCATTGATTCATGAAAGTTATGAGCATTTTGGTAAAAGTAGTATTCAGGGAGTGTTCCTGAGTAGCGGTTTGTGGAAATCAGATGATATCTCCTAATCAGGATGGAATCTAGTTTTGTGTAGTTAAAGGGAAGTTTTAGAAACATTGACAGTGACATGGTTCATAGCACAAACTTTGAGGTCGCATGAGTGAAGAGATAATGCATTTGGAAGCTGACAGTTTTGTGTAATTTTGATGTAGTGTATGGAAATTTTTATTTTGTAATTGTGTGCCAACTCATTTATAATTATTTGAGTGTGGTATAAAGGAAGGAATGTTTTTCATTATTTTAATTAGTGGAAATATGAAAGAAGTGTGAGCATGGTTTGGTTGCATGTGAATGTAAGCATGAAGTGAAGAAAAGAGCCTAAGAGATTGTGAAAGAGAAATTGTGAAGGAAGACATGCGAAGTACAAAGATCTGGAATTGAGATCTGGTGTAGTAGTGAGTATGGTTTGGCACAGTAAGGAGGTAACATATTTCATATTATTCTATAGAATAATATTAAGGTTATTTGGATAGTGTGTTTAGTGATCTTACCCTGAAGCTGTTTGGGTAGTGGGTCCTTCTGTCTTCCATAACTCTTAACAGGGTTAGAATCTTTTAACAGGGATTCAAAATCTCCTAACAGGGATTTATATGTACTAAATGTATTTCATAAGACTCCTAATAGAGTCCATCCTCTCACAAGGAATATTCATATTAGTGCATCTTTTGTGGGCATCATTCCCACCAGGGTTTACTCTTTGATCAAGAGGTTCCCTAGTCAACATATCTTATGTTATTGTGTCATTGTGTATGAATATCTTTGTATGGTTAGTAATTGCATTGCTTACATGGTTAAATGTTTTTGAAGATCTTAATAGTTATAATTGTCTGATAACTGATTCAGCCCCACCCCCCCCCCCCCTCTTAGTTATCTTGGTGGAGTTTACTTTCTAACAATTGGTATCAGAGCAGCAGTTCCTTGAAAGGAAAGTTTGACAACTTAACAAGATCCATGGTGAATTTCAAGAAAGAAAGCACTAAGTTTGATGGAGTAAATTTTGACAGCTGGAAGGAAAAGATGAAGACACATCTATTGTGTTTAGGACCAGGCTATTGGTTGAATATAAAGAATGAAAGGACTATAATTGAAGAAGATAGTATTGAAACAAGTTCTAAAGATGAGGTAGATCTATTTATGTGTAACATACTTGCAAGAGAAGCACTCTTGACAACACTTCCGGAGAATGAATATAGTCAGGTAAAATGTTTTAAGAAATCTAATGAAATTTGGAAAGCTTTACACTCTACTTGTGAAGGTTATGAACATGTAAAAAGAGCTAGATTACATAATTGGATATGTGCATTTGAAGATATTAGAATGATGGAAGATGAATCCTTTAGAAGCTATATTGGTAGAATGTCAGAAATTGTTGTAGGGATAAAATCTTATGGAGGATCAAAGATAGAGAATGAAGTGATATGGAAAATTTTGAGGACATTGACTCCTGTATTTAAGCAAACAACACAGATGATTGAACAAGTTATACCTTGTACTACAAACTTTACAAGAGAGACTCTTCTTGGAAGATTGGAAGCAACAGAGATGAACCTGAGGTTATCAGGAGACTTACCTAGAATGGAGATAGCATTCAGTTATCTTAGTATTCATCCTACTTTGTCAAGAAGTACTAGTGTGAGTGGAGATTATGCCAGTAGTAGTGGATCTAGAAATGAAGAAGATAAGAAGATTGAAGAAGGTATTGCCTTGCTTGTGAAAAGAGAACTAGACGGTAAGAAAATTTTTAACTGTTGGACTTGTCAAGAATATGGTCATTTTGCATCTAAATGTCCTAAGAGAGTTAAGAATTACATAAATAATTTCAAGCCTAGAAGATCTAAGGAATGTTATTATGCTAATGATGAAGATCTTAAAGCTAGTATAGAAAGAACTTTGAGTGAAAGTGATACTAAGAATAATGATGAAATAGGATTTGTAGCAATTAAAGAAGAAAATTTTGAATCTGATGTTAAAGAAGAAAAAGCATTAGTTTCCCAAGTTGAAAAGAAAGGTGATTGGATTATAGATAGTGATTGTTCACTTCATATGATTGGAGATATGAAGAAGTTCATAAAGTTTAACAATTATGATGGAGGAGTTGTTAGAGTTGGTAACAATGCACCTTGTTTGATTAAAGGTATAGGATCTATTACTCTTGATGGAAAGACTAATACTGATGATGTTTACTTTGTTGATGGATTGAGACAATCTTTTGAGTGTTGGACAGTTAGTGGATAAGGGATATCAAGTTTGGTTTACTGAGAAAACTTATGTGATAAAGGATAAAGATGGAAATCTAATTGGAACTAGATCTAGAACCAGAGGTAATGTATTTCAGTTTAATCCTACTGAGATGACATGCTTGACTACTAAAATTGATGAAAGTTGGTTATGGCATAGAAGGTTTTGTCATATAAACTTTGATAACATTGTGAAACTGAGTACTACACTTGCAGTAAGGTATTTGCCTAAAATTATGAAGCCTACTAACATGATTTGCAAAGAATGTGTGATGGCTAAGTAGAAGAGAAGTTCATTTCCTAGTAATAAGTTCACATCGGCAGAGAAGTTAGAGATTGTTCATATAGACTTGAGCGGTCCTACCAGGACTAGAGGATTCTATGGAGAAAGTTATTTTATGATTCTTGTTGATGATTTTACAAGAATGATGTGGATTGCATTTATGAAAGAAAAATATGAAGCATTTGATAAGTTTAAGATCATTAAGAATAAAGTTGAGAATGAATCTGGAATGAAGATTAAATGTTTGAGATCTGATAGAGGTAGATAATTTACTTCTAGAGAGTTTAAAAATTTTTGTGAAGTGAATGGTATTAAGAGATAGTTTTCAGCCCCCAGAACACCTAAACAAAATGGTATGGAAAAAAGAAGAAACAGGTCAGTAACTGAAGCAACAAGAGCTAGGTTATTTGAGAATGACTTGGCAAAGACATTTTGGAGAGAAGCAGTGAATACAAGAGTATATACAATAAATAGAGTACAAATCAGAGTAGACACAGATAAGACACCTTATGAATTATGGTTTGGACATGCACCCTCAGTTAAGTATTTTAGAATTTTTGGAAGCAAATGTTATATAAAGAGAGATGATGATATTGGAAAGTTTGATCCTAGAAGTGATGAAGGTATTTTTCTTGGATATTCTTTGAAGAGAAAAGCATATAGATGTTACAATAAGAGAGCTAAAACTATTGTTGAGAGTGCAAATGTTAAAGTTGATGAGAAGTTTAAAATTCAGGAAAGAGTGCTTGATTATGAATTTGATGAAGAAGCTAATCCTTAGCCTAACATTGAAACTACTGAATTATTCTATGAGACTGACAATGAATTGTTGAATAAGAATCATACTATAGAAGAAACCAGAGAAGAAACTAGAGAAGAATTTAAAGAAGAATCTATAGTTGAAGCAAGATCTGTGACTATGACACCGAACAGGTATCTATCTAGACATCATCCTATTGAACAAGTTATTGGAAGTTTGGACAGAGGAGTTATGACTAAAAATAAGGTACATTTATGTTTGATTTCTCAAATTGAACCTAAATCTACTAATGAAGCTTGTAAAGATGAACATTGGATTAATGCTATGAAAGAAGAACTAGATCAAATTGAAAAGAACAAGACATGGGAATTGGTTCCTAGACCTAAAGAAAAGAATGTGATTGGAACTAAATGGGTATTCAGAAACAAGATGAATAAACAAGGAGAAGTAGTAAGAAACAAAGAAAGATTAGTATGTAAAGGATACTTGTAGCACAAAGGAATTGACTATGAAGAAACCTTTGCACTAGTAGCAAGACTTGAAGCAGTAAGAATGTTTTTGGCTTATGTAGATTTTAAGAAATTCATAGTGTATTAGATGGATGTGAAGTCTACTTTTTTGAATGCTGAATTGGAAGAAGTCTACATTGAGCAGCTTGAAGGTTTTCCTTTGACTCAAGAAGGAGATATGGTATGTAAACTGAAGAAAGCATTATATGGACTAAAGCAAGCACCTAGAACTTGGTATGCTAGATTGGATAAGTATTTGTTGAATTTGGGATTTACTAAAGGAACAACAGATAGTAATTTGTACACAAAAGAAATTGAAAATGGATTGTTAGTTATTGTTATTTTTGTTGATGACATTATCTTTGGAGGAGAAGATGAAGCTAGTGAAAAATTTGCTGATGAAATGAAGAATGAATTTGAAATGAGCATGATTGGTGAGATGAAATACTTTTTGGGATTACAGATAACACAGAAAAATGATGGTATCTTTGTTAGCCAGACAAAGTACTTGAATGATTTTCTAGAAAGATTTGGAATGGAGAATTGTAAACCATTTGGAACACCTATGGTTATAGGACACAAACTATCAAGCAAAGATGAAACACTAGCACTTGAGTAGAAGAAATACAGATCCATGATTGGAGGATTGCAGTACTTAACACACACTAGACTGGATATACAACATTTAGTTGGAATGGTATCAAGATTTCAAGCTGAACCTAGAGAGTCATATTATGCATTAGTAAAGAGGATATTGAGATATTTAAGAGGCACAATGGACTATGGATTGTGGTATGACAAATTTGATGATTTTACCCTATGTGCATATACAGATGCTAATTGGGGAGGTAGTGTTGATGATAAGAAAAGCACCAGTGGTGGAGCCTTTTTTCTTGGAGGAAGATTGGTTTCCTGGTTAAGCAAGAAGTAGAATTGTATTTCATAGAGTACAACAGAAGTAGAATATGTAGCAATAGTAGACAATTGTAACTAGATAATTTGGATGAAGCAGATGCTGAAGGATATTAGAATTAAATTTGTTGAGCCTATTGTCATACACTATGACAACACTAGCACAGTCAGTATGTCTAAGAATCCTATATTGCATTCTAAAACTAAGCATATAGAGATCAAGTATCATGTTGTAAGAGAGAAATTTGTTGAGAAAGAAGTTAGATTAGAGTACATAAGCACAAAGGAATATATAGTAGAGATATTTACAAAGCCTTTGCCTAAGGATAAATTTGAGTATCTGAGAGGTATGCTTGGGGTTATGCCCCAGCCTACTCTTGAGTAATGATGCAGTTGATTGCATCTATCCAGTGGTATATGAGCCCTATCTTTTTCTGGATTGGATGTTGGTACTTCCTCTATGGGGTAGTATGTCTATCTAAGCTGAGTCATGAGGACTCTTATGAATGTATTTTTTGAAACAGTGTCTTTTGACATTGAGTTGTTGTTGACATAGTGATGAAATTTCTATCATTGATGTCAATGGGGGAGAAGTGTACATGAAAAACCCTATGTACCATCTGTTGGAGAGAATTGTATAGGATAATGAAGCAAGATTTGATTGATGAAGAGGATTTGAAGAATTTTTGGAGCATTAGTGCAATAGTGTTGTAGTATTGGATTTTTGGAACATTGGATGTTTTTCATCTATGTTGCCATCAATGCCAATGGGGGAGATTGTTAGGAATGAATGTTGGATGTTGGCAGTCATTCTGTAGTATTTTTTGTGCATTCATGACTATGATTGTCATTGATGTCAACATAGTGATCTTCTGGAGACTAGCAGAGAAGCAGAAAGTGTTTTGATTAGCACACGTGGGATATTGTAGTTGGAGCTATGTGATGTTGAGGTTATAATCTTTGATATGTTATATGTCTATGATTAAGAGTGCAGATAGTAATTCATTGATTCATGAAAGTTATGAGCATTTTGGTAAAAGTAGTATTCAGGCAGTGTTCCTGAGTAGCGGTTTGTGGAAATCAAAAGATATCTCCTAATCAGAATGGAATCTAGTTTTTCATAATTAAAGGGAGGTTTGAGACACATTTATGGTGACATGGTTCATAGCACAAACTTTGAGGTCACACGAGTGATGAGATATTGCATTTGGAAGTCGACAGTTTTGTGTGATTTTGATGTAGCGTATGGAAAATTTTATTTTATAATTGTGTGCCGACTCATTTGTAATTATTTGAGTGTGGTATAAAGGAAGGAATTTTTTTCCTTATTTTAAGTAGTGGAAATATGAAAGAAGTGTAAGCATGGTTTGGTTGCATGTGAATGCAAGCATGAAGTGAAGAAAAGAGCCTAAGAGATTGTGAAAGCAAAATTGTGAAGGAAGACATGCGAAGTACAGAGATCTGAAATTGAGATCTGGTGTAGCATTGAGTATAGTTTGGCACAATAAGGAGGTAACATATTTCATATTATTCTACAAATTAATATTAAGGTTATTTGGACAGTGTGTTTAGTGATTGTACCCTGAAGCTGTTTGGGTAGTGGGTCCTTCTGTCTTCCATAACTCTTAACAGGGTTAGAATCTTTCAACAGGGATTCAAAATCTCCTAATAGGGATTTATATGTACTGAATGTATTTCATAAGACTCCTAACAGAGTCCATCCTCTCACAAGGAATATTCATATTAGTGCATCTTTTGTGGGCATCATTCCCACCCGGGTTTACTCTTTGATCAAGAGGTTCACTAGTCAACATATCTTATGTTATTGTGTCATTATGTATGAATATATTTGTATGGTTAGTAATTGCATTTCTTACATGGTTAAATGTTGTTGAAGATGTTAAAAGTTATAATTATCTGATAACTGATACACCCCCCCCCCCTCTTAGTTATCTTGGTGGAATTTACTTTCTAATAGGTGCATGGTCCAACTTTCTTCATATGTATCTTTGAGTACTTTCCCTTTGGAAATCTCTCCTTCCTAAGATATGCCCATACTTTATCTCCAATTTTAAAGTGAACTTCTCTTCTTATTTTGTCATCCTATTCTTTATATTTCATGGTAGACTATTACAATGTTTGTTTTACCTCTGCTTGTACCTTGGTGATGAGTTCTGCTAACTCTTGTCCTTGAGCACTTACTCTAATGTCAGGAGGTAAGTCTATGAAATCCAAAGGATCCTTAGGATGAAGGTCATGCACTATTTGAAAAGGGGTCTTACTAGTGGACCTGTTAAATGAATCATTAAATGAGAATTCTTCTTGGGGAAGTATCATATTCAACTTTGATTGTACTATTTTTTAAAACATATTAGGAGGTTTCCAAGTGACCTATTGACCACCTCTAACTATCCATTAGTTTGAGGTTGATATAATGAGATATAGGTTAGATTTGTACCTAGTTTCTTGTGCCATGTCCTTCAAAAATGGCCTTGAAACTTGACATCTTTGTCTAAAAATATAGTTTGGGGTAAGCCATGGATTTTGACTACTTGATGCAAGAGCATCTTAGGTCCTTGGCAATCCTGTGTCACCTGTTAGAGCTCTAAATTTTGGGCAAAATTTGGAGTCCTATATAGTGATAAAACCCTAAAAAATGGCCTCTTAAACTCCATGAAAAATAATTAATGATGGAGTACATGAAATAGGATGAAAAAAATATATTAATTTTCAATTAAAAAGTTGAGAGATTAAAGAAGAAAGCACTATGATAGGAATAATCAAAAGTCTATGATCAAAGCCTTCAGAAAATGCTGGAATGTAGACCTGCTACAAAGATGATACCAACAGAGGATGAAGATGGCTAAATTTTAAAAATATAAAAATGACACAGTTCAAGAAATCAAATTTCCTATCTCTATTAAAAATCTTAGCTTTCCATGAGGTGTTTTGATTTTTTGACCAAACCCAAATCCGAAAGTTAGGTAGTTATTTTTTGTTAGAAAGTAAAGTCCACCAAGATAACTGAGGAGGGGGGGGGGGGGGTGAATCAGTTATCTGATAATTATAACCTTTATCAATTTTAATAGATTTTAACCATAGAAGAAATGTAACCAACAACCATAGAAATATATTCATGCACACTAACACAATGACACAAGATAGGTTGACTAGGGAACCTCTTGATCAAAGAGTAAACCTCAGTGGGAATGATGCCTACAAAAGATGCACTAATATGAATATTCCTTGTGAAAGGATGGAATCTGTTAAGAGTCTTATGAAATAGATTCAATACATATGAATCCCTATTAGGAGATTTTAAATCCCTGCTAAAAGATTCTAACTCTATTAGGAGTTGTGGAAGACAGAAGGACCCACTGCCCAAACAACTTCAATGGAAAGATCACTGAACACACTCTCCAATTGATCTCTAGATTATTCAATAAAATAATATCAAAATATTAATGATCTCAACAATATGTTATCTCTCCTCTGACTATGCCAAACTACACTCACTGCTACACTAGATCTCTATTTCAGATCTTTGTACATCGCATATCCTCTTTCCACAAATTTGCTTTCACAATTTCATTCACTCTTATATTACTACACACTTCATGATATTACATGAATGAAAAAATCCCTTCATTTATATCACACTCAAGTAATTACAAATGAGTCGGCATACAAATTACAAAATAAAAGTTTCCACACGCTACAAAAAAAATTACACAAAACTATCAGCTTCCAATTAGAATAAATCTCCACTCGTGTGACCTCAAAGTTTGCATTGTCATCCACATCACTATCGACATGTCTTCAAATGTTCTCTAACTATGCATAACTAGATTCCATCCCGATTAGGAGATATCATCCGATTACCACAAACCGCTACTCAGGAACACTACCTAAATACTGCTTCCACGAAAATGCTCATAACTTCCATGAATAAATGAATTACTATTTGTGCTCTTAACTATGAACATATAACACCTCATAGAGTAAGTCCTTAACATTGCATAGCTTGATCTCTAATATCCCACGTGGGCTAACTCAAACGCTATCTACTCCTCTGCTAATCTTCAGTAGATCATTCAGTTGACATCAATGACAATCATAGTCATGAATGCAACAAAAATTGCTATAGAATGGATGCTAATACTCCCATAGGATATATTTAGCATTCATTCCTAATGATCTCCCCCATTGGCATTCATGGCAACATAGATGAAAAACATCCAATGTTCCATAAATCCAACACTGCAACACTGCTACTCTGAAAAATACTTCAAGTCCTCTTCATCAATCAAATCTTCCTTCATTTTCCTATTTAGTTCTCTCCAATAGATGGTACAAATGGATTTTCATGTACACTTCCCCCCCATTGACATCAATGACATAAATTTCATCATTATGTCAACAACAACTCTAATGTCAAAAGACACTATTCAGAAAAAAATTCACTAGAGTCCTCATGGCTCAGCTCAGATATAGATACTCCCCCATAGAGGAAGTACCAACATCAAGTCTAGAAGAAAGATAGGGATCATATACCACTAGACGAATGCAACAATCTGCATCACTTCTCAAAAGTAGGCTGGGGCATAACCCCAAGCATACCTCTCAGATACTCAAATGTATCCTTAGGCAAAGGTTTTGTAAATATGTATGCAATCTTCTCCTTTGTGCTTATGTATTCAAGTTTGACTTCTTTCTCAGCAACTTTCTCTCTTACTACATGATACTTTATCTCTATATGCTTTGTCCTAGAATGTAATACAGGGTTCTTAGACATACTATCTATACTGGTGTTGTCACAATGTATAACAATAGGGTCAACAAACTTTATTCCAATATCCTTCAGCATCTGCTTCATCCAAATTATCTGGTTACAATTATTTGATGCTACTACATACCCTACTTCTGCTGTGCTTTGTGAAATAAAATTTTGCTTCTTGCTTATCCAAGAAACCAATCTTCTTCCAAGGAAATATGCTCCACCACTGGTGCTCTTTTTATCATCAATAGTGCCTCCCCAATCAACATCTATATACACACATAGGGTAAAATCATTAGATTTTTCATACCACAATCCATACTCAATTGTGCCTCTTAAATATCTCAGTATCCTCTTCACTACTGCATAATGTGATTCTCTAGGTTTAGCTTGAAATCTTGCTACAATTCCAACTGAAAGTGCTATATCAGGTCTTGCATGTGTCAAGGACTGCAATCCTCCAATAATAGATATGTAATTCTTCTGTTCCACTGCAGGAGTCTCATCTATGCTAGATAACTTATGTCTAGTTACCATAGGTGTTTCATCTGGTTTACAATTCTCCATTCCAAATCTCTTTAGAAAATCATTCAAGTACTTTGTCTGACTTACAAAGATACCATCACTGTTCTATGTTATCTGCAATCCTAAAAAATATTTCATTTCACCAATCATACTCATTTCAAATTCAGTCTTCATTTCATCTACAAATTTATCATTGGCTTCATCTTCTCCTCAAAAAATGATATCATCAACAAAAATAACTACAACCAACAAACCATTCTCAATTTCTTTTGTGTACAGGTTGCTATCAGCTATTCCTTTTGTAAATCATATTTTTATCAAATACTTGTCCAATCTTGCATACCAAGTTCTAGGTGCTTGCTTTAGTCCATATAAAGCTTTCTTTAGTTTACATACCATGTCTCCTTCTTGAGTTAAAGGAAAACCTTCAGGCTTCTCAATGTAGACTTCTTCTTCCAACTCTGCATTGAAAAATGCTGACTTCACATCCATCTGATATAATTTGAACTTCTTAAAAGCTGCATAAGCCAAAAACATTCTTACTGCTTCAATTCTTGCTACTGGTGCAAAAGTTTCTTCATAGTCAATTCCTTCTTGCTATGAGTATCCTTTACATACCAATCTTGCTTTGTTCATTCATCTTGTTTCTGAATACCCATTTTGTTCCTATAACATTCTTATCTTTAGGTCTAGGGACCAATTCCCATGTCTTGTTCTTTTCAATCTGATCTAGTTCTTCTTTCATAGCTTTAATTGAATGTTCATCTTCACAAGATTGACTAGTAGATTTAGGTTCAATTTGAGAAATCAAACATAACTATTCTTGTACCTTATTTTGAGTCTGAACTCCTCTATCTATGCTTCCAATTATATACTCAATAGGATGATTCCTTGATAGATTCCTATTAGGTGTCACTATCTCAGATCTCACTTCAGGTGTCGGTTCTTCAATTACCTCACTGTGGCTTTCATTCAAAAAATCACTGTTAGTTTCATAGAATAATTCAGTAGTCTCAATGTTAGATCTAGGATGAGTTCCTTCATCTGATTCATAATCAGGCATTCTTTCCTGAATTTTGAATTTTTCATCAAATTTAACATTTTCACTCTAAACAATAGTCTTAGTTATCTTATTGTAACATCTATAAGCTTTTCTTTTCAAAGAATATCTAAGAAATATACCTTCATCACTTCTAGGATCGAACTTTCCAATGTCACCATCTTTCTTTATATAACATTTTCTTCCAAAAATTCTAAAATACTTAATTGAGGGTGCATGTCCAAACCATAGTTCATAGGGGTTCTTGTCTATGTCTGCTCTGATTTTTACTCTATTCATTGTATACACTACTATGTTCACTGCTTCTCTCCAAAATATCTTTGCTAAGTCACTCTCAAATAACATAGCTCTTATTGCTTTAGTCACTGATCTGTTTCTTCTTTCTGCAATACCATTTTGTTCAGCTATCCTAAGGGCTGAAAATTGTCTTGTAATACCATTCACTTCACAAAAGGTGTTAAATTCTCTAGAAGTAAATTCTCCACCTCTATCTAATCTCAAACATTTAATCTTTATTCCAGATTCATTCTCTACTTTATTCTTAATGACCTTAAACTTATCAAATGCTTCAGATTTTTATTTAAGAAATGCAATCCACATCGTTCTTGTAAAATCATCAACAAGAATCATAAAATACCTTTCTCCATAGAATCCTTTAGTCCTTGTAGGACTTCTCAAATCTGTATGAACAATCTCCAACTTCTTACTATGAAATGAGCTTCTCTTCTATTTAGCCATTAGACATTCTTTGCACATCATGTTAGTAGGCTTCATAATTCTAGGAAAATCTCTTATTGCAAGTGTAGTACTCACTTTCACAATGTTATCAAAATTTATATGACAAAATCTTCTGTGCCATAACCAACTATCATCATTCTTAGTAATAAAGCATGTCATCTTAGTAGGATTCAACTCAAATACATTACCTCTAGTTCTAGATCTAGTACCAATCAAATTTCCATCTTTGTCTTTTATCACACAAGTTTTCTCAATAAACCAAACTTGATATCCCTTATCAACTAACTATCCAACACTCAAAAGATTATGTTTCAAACCATCCACAAAGTAAACATCATCAGTATTAGTCTTTCCATCAAGAGTAATACATCCTATACCTTTAATCAAACAAGGTGCATTGTTTCCAACTCTAACAACTCCTCCATCATAATTGTTAAACTTTATGAACTTTTTCATGTCTCTAGTCATATGATGTGAATAACCATTGTCTATAATCCAATCATCTTTCTTTTCAACTTGAGAAACTAGAGATTTTTCTTCCTTATTATCTATTTTAGGATTTTCTTCTTTAATTGCTACAAATCCTATATCATCATTATTCTTAGTATCACTTTCACTTAAGGTTCTCTCTATACTAGCTTCAAGTTCTTCATCATTAGCATAATAACATTCCTTAGATGCTCTAGGCTTGAAATTATTTTTGTACTTCTTAACTCTCTACTCACATGGATGCTTCTTGACAAAGTAGGGTGAACACTAAGAGCACTGAATGCTGTCTCCATTCTAGGTAAGTCTCCTAATAATCTCAGGTTCATTTCTTTTTCTTCCAATCTTCCAAGAAGAATCTCTCTTGTAAAGTTGACAATACAAGGTATAACTTATTCAATCATCTATGTTGTTTTCTTAAATGTAGGAGTCAATGTCCTCAGAATTTTCCATATCACTTCATTCTCTATCTTTGTTCCTCCACAAGATTTTATACCTGCAACAATCTCTAACATTTTACCAATATAGCTTCTAATAGATTCATCTTCCATCATTCTTATATCTTCAATTGGACATATCCAATTATGTAATTTTACTTTCTTTGCATGTTCATCACCTTCAAAAGTAGACTATAAAGTTAACCAAATTTCATGATATGTTTTCAAATATTTTACCTAACTGTACTCATTCTCTGAAAGGGCTGACAATAGTGCTTCTTTGGCAAGTATGTTATAGATGAATAGATGTCTTTTATCATGAGTACATGTTTGAATATTATCCTCATCAATGATAGTCTTCTCATTCTTAGTAATCAACCAATAACCTGGTCCTAAACACAGTAGATGTGTCTTCATCTTTTCTTTCTAGCTGTCAAAATTCACTCCATCAAACTTAGGGCTTTCTTTCCTAAAATTCACCATGGATCTCCTTAAGCTATTAAAATTTTCTTTCAAGGACCTGCTGCTTTGCTACCAATTGTTAGAAATTAAAGTCCACCAAGATAACTAAGAGGGGGGGAGGGTGAATCAGTTATCAGATAATTATAACCTTTATCAAATTTAATGGATTTTAACCATATAAGAAATGTAACCAACAACCATAGAAAGATATTCATGCACAATAACACAATGACACAAGATATGTTGACTAGGGAACCTCTTGATCAAAGAGTAAACCTCAGTGGGAATGATGCCTACAAAAGATGCACTAATATGAATATTCCTTGTGAAATAATGGACTCTGTTAAGATTCTTATGAAATATATTTAGTACATATGAATCCCTGTTAGGAGATTTGGAATCCCTGCTAAAAGATTCTAACTCTGTTAGGAGTTATGGAAGACAGAAGGACCCACTACCCAAACAACTTCGATGGCAAGATCACTGAACACACTATCCAAATAATCTCTAGATTATTCAATATAATAATATCAAAATATTACTAATCTCAACAATATGTTACCTCTCCTCTGACAGTGCCAAACCGCACTCACTGCTACACCAGATCTCTATTTCAGATCTCTGTACCTCGCATATCCTCTTTCCACAAATTCACTTTCACAATTTCATTCACTCTTACATTACTACACACTTCATCATATTATATCAAGGAAAACATTCCTTCCTTTATACCACACTCAAGTAATTACAAATGATTCGACATACAAATTAAAATATAAAAGTTTCCACACACTACACAAAAAATTACACAAAACTGTCGGCTTCCAATTAGAATAACGCTCCATCGTGCGACCTCGAAGTTTCACTATCATCCATGTCACTATCAAAATGTCTTCAAATGATCTCTAACTATGCATAACTAGATTCCATCCCGATTAGGAGATATCATATGATTACCACAAACCACTACTCAGGAACACTGCCTGAATACTGTTTCCACTGAAATGCTCATAACTTCTATGAATAAATGAATTACTATCTATGCTCTTAACTATGAACATATAACACATCATAGAGTAAGTCCTTAAAATTGCATAGCTTGATCTCTAATATCCCACGTGCGCTAACTCAAACACTATTTTCTCCTCTACTAATCTTTAGTAGATGATTGCGTTGACATCAATGACAATCACAGTCATGAATGAAACAACAATTGCTACAAAATGGATGCTAATACTCCCATAGGATATATTCAAGATTCATTCCTAACTTTTTTTAGTTAGTTTATTATTTTTTGAAAATGATTTGTAATAAGGGTTGTGTGTTTTCACCCTAAAGAGGTGTGAAAGCCACTTAAACACACACACACACACACACACACACACACACACACACACATATATATATATACATAATGTAAAATTTAGAGACAAAAGAATACAAGATATATTTTGATAGAATAGAATTTCATAAACAACTACAACTATGAAATCTTATGTACCATTTTTTCAATAATAATAAAGATAAGTGCCATTTCTTTTTATTTGTGGTTATAAGTTATATGTTTTCAATTAGTCTTTTGGATATTCTATTAAATAGAGTGTTTCACTGTGTTAAATTCCCCAAGTATCGTAATTCAAAATTAATATATATAGTTTAAATATCAATTGAAAGATCTGTGTATCTTCTCTTATTTTTATCGGTCTCTTAATTTGAGTTAAATTAGATAAGATTAGCTATATAGATTGATTTGAATTATAAGTCAAGTAGAAGCCTGTGAAGTGATGGTCTTGTCTTATCAAAGCAATTTTTAAAAATCATCTCTGATCGTACATAGGATTGAAAGTGTTTTGACTCTATAACCCAAATACTTAGAAGACACTGATCTAATCTTTAATTGGAAATTGTCACATTAAGTTCATCTATAGTTTTTAGATCATTAAATTATTATTTCAAAAGCATTACTTTTAGTCCTTAGTATAATCCATTTTAGTCAAGTTTTATAGAGTAGAGATTATCAGAAGATTTGTTTCTTTCCTCAAAGGATCATTCACCACCTTTGGAGGAACTTTATTTTGTGTACACAGTTGAGCATCATAGTGAATTTGATAGTTCAAAGTGAAATTAGGCCTACCAACCTTGGCTTGATTAAGCCAAAATTGTAGAGGTATAAGTGGTGTATCACCATCATACCTGTCAGTTGGCCAAATCCGATCCATCATTTTTGGGCACCAAAAAATTGGTGACTCGGCTAGGGATGCTATCAGTAAAAGACATTTTCAAAATCTTTGGTTACTATTATAAAGAATCTACTGGGATAAAGGACTCAGAACAGTTATATATTCTGCACAAAAGTGTGGTGGTGACTCTGCTGGGGAGAGTTGCTCAAAATATATATTGTGAAGTTACCTAGAATTTTAGATTTCCAAGATTAGAATCATAAAGTAGTTATATTAGTTTTTTGGAAGAACACTCTACTAGAAGAAAGAACCCAAAAGAAAGACATTCCTCGAATGAGGTGGAAAATCTATTCAATAAAGCATTTCAATCAGTGACTCTACTGAGGAAGAAGACCAAGAAGGAGATAAGTAATGTTTTCATCTTTGAAAGGGGTGGCGACTCTATTGACAAGAACCTAATGTATAAAGAAACAAGTTATTACTGATTTAGATATTCAGAATGTATCAGAATAAACAACCATTTCAAAGAAAACCATTTATTCTAGATGGTATCAGGCCATTGGATCTTAGGGGATTCCATTGTATTCCTTTTAAGTTGCTCCCTAAGTTTTCGCATCTTGTACCAAAGTTCCATGGAGAATGGGATGAATCAGCAGTTGAACATTTGGATGCATTTTATGCATTTATAGAGAACTATAAGATTTGTGCAGAAGATCAGGCAATGAAACTATTTGTCAAGACATTAAAGATAATGCAAGAGAGGCATATGAATGATTACCTACACAAAGTATTTCATTATGGAAAGAATTTGAACAATGGTTTCTATATGAATTCCATGATGCAAGAGATGAAGGTAACATGGGTTATGAACAGTATGAAGGCCAAAGCTGCATCATGGAGGAGGATCTTAGCATGTCTCCACTTGATGCCTTTTTCAATTTGGAAAGGTATGAAGGGGAATCTATGATACAATTGTTCATGAGGATGTGTGGTGTTTATTAGGAGATACCTTCAGAGGTCAAACCTTCATCTCATGAAATATGCAATAAAATACATGAATTAGGGATTGCTCATGATTCTTAGGCATGTAGTTTTATAAAGTATATATATTATAAAATAAAGGCAGAAGATAATGAATACAACATGAAACATACAAGAGATGAGGCCCTAGATTCTAATGAAGAAGAAAGTCTGAATTAGATGGAAGAAGATTTCATACAAGATGAGATATGTGTGGAAATGGATATAAGATGTTATGAACAAGAAGAAATATATATGTAGGAAGAATCTTATATATCCCCTCTGGATGAATTTCTCAATTTGGAAAGACAAGAGGGTGAGTCCACAACCTTTTTGTTCATAAGGATGATGGGTTTATATCTAAAGATATCTTCAGATATCACACCTTCAAGAAGGGAATTTCTAAGAAGGCTTGATGATTTTGGGGTCTCTTTAGATGACCCTAATTTGAAGATCCTTTTTGAAAAAGTAAATGAATATAATGAATGCAATGTGAAACATAAAAATGATATTTCAAATCCAAATATAGAAGAAATTTTGGACCAATTTTGAGAAGAAACTACCCATGATGATTCTTGTATGACATCAAACATTCGTGAATATAAAAATGAGGCAAAGAATTCTTTTAGTGAAGAAGATATTTCAACCTTGTTAGACATAGAATATCATAAACATATTGAGAGGAACAACCCAAATTTTTTCTCAATCCATCATGGTAAACAAGTTGACAGATCAACACATATTCATGGGGTGCTAGATGAAGGAGATGATAATTCCTAGGGATCAAATTATGCAGATGAAATAGAACTGCATGAACATTAGGAACTTTCAGGAAATAATGTTAATGAAGATATTAGTCTTGTTGATGAAACAATTTATGATCCAAATGAAAGATCTCATGGATGTATGCCTGAATTCTCTATGACCTTGAACCCATTGTTTGAAGAGGATACAAAGGAAGATGCATCCAAGTTCTCTATGTTCATGAATCCATTATTTGAGGAAGATCTTTTATGCAATCAAATCCATCAACATCATGGTGAAGATAACATGCCTAATGATGATTTTGAGGATGATGAAGCTCAAAATATTTGTGGGGAAGTGTATTCAAGAGGTGAGACATCTTTCAGTTCATCCTATGAATAGAAGTTGTATCAAACATGTGAAAATAAGATGGTATTAGCTAGGCATAATGAGGAGAATATGTTGAGGAATAGTGCTGAAAGTTTTCCAAATATCCTATCTAATTAGATTCTTGATAAAACTATAGTAATATCTCCTAAATATGAGTTATTTGTGTTGCTCAATTCTTGCTTTGACCAAGTTAGTTCGGTGTTGCTCGGGTTCCTCTATTTACCGGTGATGGTTGATTATCTCTCTGGTACTCAGTGAATTTCCTTGGCACTCAGTTATCCTTTCCTACCTAGTTTTTTGTTTTGGATTCTTGTTGAGGCTGACTTGTGTAATTAATATTGGTCACAAATTTAATGATGGTATCTATTATTGGGAAGCATGTGGACCTAGATCTAGTCATTCCTTCTGTCAATGGTGGATTTTTAGGCTGACTTGATTTGATAGCCTCTTGTATAAATGTAGTTGTTTGGTTAGAGTTTGGGAGTCAGTTTTTGGAGGAAGTTTTGGATAGAGATAAAAACTAGAAGATTAGAGATTGTTGGAAGATCCTCACATGTTGGAGGACTTTTGTACTTGATTGTAATATTTGGCCTAAACCAAGAAGGCCTTACAGCCCAACATGTATGAATCAAATTAAAAATAATATATGAAAGTTTATGCATTCTCTCTCTCATTTGTTGTGTTGTTGCTTCCACGTGTGATCTTGACACAAGGGTAGATAGGGTGAGGGGCCAAAGGAACACCCTAATAAGGTCCACCTTTCTGAGATCACATGTGGAAGAAACAACACAACAAATGAGAGAGAGAATGCATATATCTTTCATATATTATATTCAAATTGATCCATACATGCCAGGCTATAAGGCCTTCCTAATTTAGACTAGGTAATACAATCAAGTACATAAGTCCTCAAACATGCAAGGATCTGCCACTAAAATCTAATATTCTATCTTCTATCCCAAAAATTGACTCCCTAAACTCTAACCAAACAACTATATTTACACAAGAGGCTACCAAACAAGTTGGCCTTTAGACCCACCATCAACGGAAGGAATGACCAGATCTGGGTCCACACACTTCCCAATGATAGGTACCAACATTAAATCTATAACCTAAATTAAATGCACAAGCCAGCCTCAATAGAAAACCAAAATAAACAACTCGGTAAGAAAGGAAACCGAGTCCTAGACAAGCATCATTGAGCACTAGGGAAATTTATCAAGTTATAGAGAGATAACTGACCAACACTAACAAACAAAGGAAATTGAGCAACCCGATCAAAGAAGAAACTAAACAAAGTAGAAAACTCAAAACATCTTTTTGGTGACACAGGATTGCCAAGGACCTGAGATGCTCCTACATTGGACACCTAGGGTTATTGGAAATGATTCTCTGAATCATGAAATAGGTATGATTCGATCTGCATCCAACTCAGATTGTGAAATCCATGCACTGTCTTCAATCAGTCTATTCTTCCACTTTACCAAATATTCAATATATTATTTTCCTCTTGTTCTTCCAATTCTTTGCTCCAAAATGTGTTCAACTTCTTCCATCTATTTCTTAGGATAATCCATTGCTACTATCATGTCTTCATTGGGTTCATGATACTCATACAAATCAACAAAGTTGAATATAGGTGATATATCCATGTCATTAGGTAACTCAATCTTATATGCATTTCCACTGTCAAATTTCCTCAAAATATTTCAAGGGCCAAACTTCTTCATTTTCAACTTCCCATATGTTGCAACAGGAGATCAACCTTTCATAAAATGAACCATTACTTCATCACTGACTACAAAAGTCTTATGTCTTCTTGATCTATCAGATCTGTCTTTTTATTTTTGAATACTTTTCTCCAGCTTATATTTCACATCTTCATGTACTCAACAAACTTCATTCCTTTAGTACTTCTCTTTCTTTCATTAGCAATAGCCCTCCAATCAGATATACCTCTTGGTTGTACGCCATTTAAAATCTCAAAAGGTGTCTTTATAGTACTCCTATTCACTAAATTATTGTATGCAAACTCTTCTTGTGCCAACATAGAATCCCAATTACTTGGTGTGTCTCCAGCTAAGCATCTCAAAATATTTCCCAAACTTCTATTCACAATTTCTATCTGTCCATCAGTTTTTGGGTGAAATGTAGAACTATATTTTAACTTCTTTCTGTCTAATCTAAACTCTAGATATCATCAAATCCTAACATGCTTCTTCTAGGCTATGGACCTACACCACCACTATACTAAATACAAGGGTGCATCTCAATGTTTCCTTCTTGGTGTTCCCCCCCTATGTACATACTGCCAAGGATCCTCAATAAACTAGGTAGAGTCACAAACATAAGACTGGCCAACAAGTTAAAAACATTTGTAATAGTCACCAAGAACCAATAGAAAGGTAAATCCTAATAAGATGTCTATTTATTTCAACAATAAATCCAAGAAAGAAATGAGTTCATTATAACAATAAAGGAAGTGTTTCATAATCAAAGGAAGACAGTTTGGTGACTATTTCCAGATATAAGAAATAACCAAAATATGCTAGCCCACACAACATGAGGAAAATTCCTCTACAAAAGATAGACAAAATGAAAGGAATATAAATAGATTGAGGATTCATCCACAAAACATTACTACAAAATTCAGTCATATAAGAGGGAGGAATCACCACAAGACACTGAGGACACCGCTTCAAAAAAAAACCTTTGAGATTGAATCCACCACATACGGTCCCTAATAGAAGCATCACTACAATACTGATAGCTGAAACAATATCCTAATCCTAACAAACTTATCTCTCACCCTATTGTAACAACTTCCCTAACGAGGTGAAAGGAGTTAGAAAATTGCTTTCAAACACCCCCACAAAAGTAGAGAGAACTACTCAAAAATGAAACACAAACCTTAGACTCTAGGAAGGGGTTCTCTAAGTGCTCCAGGAAAAGGTTAGAACTCCCATGAGATTCTTCCCAAATCTAGGGTAGGCACAACTTACATCACCACACTGGAATAGGTTTTTGCAATAAAGCATCATTCAAGGGTGTGGTCAAAATCTCCACACAATACAATGGTAGGAAAAATTTGTCTACATAAATGACATCGTAGAATGAGTGGAGGGGTAAAGAATTGCTCATTTGATTCATAATTTGTTCCACAAAAGGGATAAAATCAATGAGGTTTTGCACCTCAACAACAACAATACACCCTTCCACAAAAGAACAAGACATCGATGAAAAAGACAATACCAAAAACCATCTTAACCCTTTCATGAGTCATGACCCTAAGGTCCTAACCATAAAATACTCAATACAAACTCATGGTGTCATAATGATATAGACTAACAATGCACCACATGCTGCAAGGAGAAAGCTAACATGATCTTATATCAAGCATGGACACCACTCTTGTTTTGACCACACATGGTCATGCTAGAAAGAGAATCGCTAAAGACTACCAAGAGCATCAAAGAAATCTAACAACATGCACCAACCACCATGCTACGCCTAGTGGCATTACTACCACCATCTCCAAGCCCACCGCACTACCGAGCACAAAAAGGGTTGCAAGAAACTTGACTATACATAGTTCCAAACATCATAGGGAGTGCTCCTTCCTAAACAACAAGGTACTTGCATTAGTCTTCTCAAAATCCCAAGTTCCAACACAAGGGCACCCAAGCTATAGGTTGACTAGAGGCTCACAACATTTAAAACATGGGAGTTCACACCAAATAGATTGTAGTGGAAATGCATGGCCTTAGTCAAGTGCCTACCTCTGAGGTAGTTATGATATTTCATTTCTAGTTTGGGAGCCCTTCAGAAAGGGGGAAATCTCAATTTCCTTCCAGTATCCTCAAGCTCCCTGCTCCACCTCCTCACAAGTCGAGGAGTATACCCAAAGACCCTTCCATGTCTATGCACCTATCGCACTCAAAAGACAACCTTAAAATTCAAATACAAAGGGGAAACGCAATGGCTTAAGGTTCCAAGTGTTGAAATTGTGCTCTGATACCAAAATGTCATGCCCAAAATTAGGGCAAAACACACACAACAATTATTTTTTAAGAGGGTACTAACTACAAGGTTGCATAATAAGGTGCAATGAAAACTCAAGAAGCAAAACACCAACCAATAAACTTAGCTCACAAGGGGATTCATGGAACGCGCTGGCTTGCCGACATCCCCTATATGCTAGGTGCATTAGTCTAATGAAACCCTAACTAGGGTTAATCATAAGGTGAATATGAGGGAAAAATCCCTAAGTCAATTAACTCATAAATAAGACAATAATGCTTGATTAAATAAATTAATATTAAAATTCCCTTAGTTTAATTTATAATAATAATAATGTTCAGGGTTCATAAAGTAAAACAACTTAGTGACTTAAAACATTAAAGTAATGTCACAATTATTATTTCAATAATAATTATTAGGGGTTACTATCTTACCTAGGTCCCACCTAGGGATTATAAGATTAATTACCTCCCTAATAAAATTAATGTCCAAGATAAATAATAATGCGTTAATTTATAAGTGTCAATTAAATAAATAATTTATGTTATCAAAATATGGAGACACAATAATAAAAATCTATCAATACAATCTCAATTAAATAAATAGATGAAAGGGCCCAAAATCATAATAAATGATCTTGGAATAAAAGAACTAAATAATATCTTTGCCCAAAAATCAAACCAAATCCCCATTAATAGGGAATCTTGAAAATCTAAAAGGGAAAAAGTAATAGAAATACAAGATTAAAGAAATATAAGAGGAAATAGGGTCCACATAAGTAAATATTCACAGACTTATTCAGAGTTGAATAAATTTTAAAATTAAATAACAAATTTCCTTATGGCTCATTGGCCAACCCTAACCCTAATTCGAAATTAGGGTTTGGGCCACAATAAAACATGGCCCAAAACCCTAATTTCATTGTTGATGGGTTTGCAGGTTGGGCCAAGGGCTATGGGGATGAGGAAGTCAAGAATGAGTATACTCCCAAGTATACATAGGTGCATATACCCCTATGTATTCTTGAGTATATACAAAAATGGTTTAATTAAGGGAAGGATCCAGGTCTCCCATTGCATCATACATGAACAAGGTATAATAATAATGAGTTTATCTTCCATTGCATGTATCTCTGTATTTGCATTTAGGGTTTAGTTTGCACATTGTTTATAGATTTATTAATCTTCTGATAAATAGAGTTTACAAGGAAAATACCAGACGACTGATCTCTCTGTGTATGCTAGTTATACAACAGAGATTAAACTTCTGAAATGCTACTTTATTATTTAATCTCTGGTAAACTGCAGAGGCTAAATTATTTGTTATGCGATAGAGGTTGAATAATTATTTTATATTCTTACCCTCTTAGTTTATCCATCGTTGTTATACTATTTTGTTTATCCGGTTAGAAAAGCTAAGGAATTGATAAATACTACTGGCACATAGGCCAGTAATTTTCCTCTATATTAAAATACCATGTGCATTCACTTCTTTTTATTGTACTGCAATCCAAGCTGTAGATTATAATATTTATTAAATTTTTTTTTAAAAACATTGGCGAGGATGTAAATGAATCCCCTCTTTTTGTACAAGTGCAAGCAAAAATGATAATACATGTTTTAATTTTAATTTTTTTGTTTTAATGAAAAGGGATGAATCCCTTTTTTTTTAAAATTTAAAGACAATAAATTCTTATCACATATATTTTTAGAATTTACTTATATTTTTATGAAAATAGGATCTATATCTATAAATCTTAGTAAATGATAATAATCCAAAATATTTATAATAATATGAACTAAAAAAATAGATCTTTCTATATATTTTTACTGTTCCAATTAGAAATATTTTATTCTCAGTTAGAAAAGATGAATATTGGAAGAATATACAATAATATAAAAACATGTTACTTTTTAATTTAAAATTAAAGATGTTTCTAAATTAATTAGTTACTTTTCCAATCAGAATGTTAGAAAAGTAAGATATCTTTAAAAACTAAATAGAAATTGCATGATGTTTTTTAAACCACACCCTTAGAGAGTGACAGTCAAAACCACACCATTAGGATGTTCATGCAAAGGGGTAAATGAGGGAGGCACTATAGTTTCCACTTGAATTCTCTTTTATCTCCTGTCATAGTCTCAGTCATAGCATTAGAAATTGAACTAAAATTCATAATGAACTTTCAGTAAAAACTTTCCAAACCATGAAATGATCTTACCTCACTAGCACTCTCAGGTGTAGGCCAATTCAAAATACCTTCAACCTTCTCAGGATCCATTTTCAAACCATCAACTAAAATCACAAATTCTAAATACACAATCTCCTCTTTCATGAATGAACACTTTTTCAGATTTATCAAAAACTTTTCTTCTTTCAACCTCTGCAAAACTTGTCTAACATGAAACAAATTTTCTTCTCTAGTCTTACTGAATATCATAATATCATCAAGATATACAATCACAAACTTACCCAAGAATTTCTTCAAAACTTCATTCATCAATCTCATAAAAGTACTTGGTGAATTAGTTAAACCAAAAGGCATAACCAACCACTCATACAAACCTTCTTTTGTCTTGAAAGCATTCTTCCACTCATCACCTTCTCTGATTCTGATATGATGATACCCACTTTTCAAATCAATTTTGGTGAAATACTTTGCTCCAGTCAAACTGTCTATTATGTCATCCATTCTCAGTATAGGAAACCTATATTTCACTATTATCTTGTTGATTTCTTTGGAATCATTACACATTCTCTATTTTCCATTCTTCTTCGGTGCCAATACAATAGGTACTACACAAGTAATCAAACTTTCTCTAATCAAACCTTTCTGAAACAATCCTTAAATTTGTTGTTTCAATCCTAATTCTCGGTAGGTGTCAACCGATTTGGTGCCTTATTCAATAAACTAGCTCTAGGGATTAGATAGATGGAATGATCAATGCTTCTCTTTTTTGGAAAACCATTAGGTACATTATCAGAGATGATTTCATTGTACTCAGTGAGCAACTTATCAATCTCCTCAGGGACACTATCTTCTATTTTCTTACTCGATTTGTTAGGAATCACAACAAAACATACATCATTCATCTTAAAATCCTTAACAAAATTTCTCCCTTCCATCAAGAAAACTTTCACAGATGTGCAAAGATTACTAATAGGTTCTTTAATCAAAGGTAACAAGATTTTTTTCTCCCATCATCCCAAATAGTATATTTATGCAATCTCCCATCATATATAGAATGTCTATCATATTACCAAGGTCTACCCAACAAAATATGACAAAAATCCATAGGCATGATATCACCTAACACCTTATCATAATACTTTCCAATTTTCAAATTCACATAACATTGTTCACTTACCAAGAGTGTATGCTCATCTTTGATCCATGAAATATGATAGGGCTTCAGATGTTCCAACCTTTTCAACTGCAATTTTATCACCATTTCCTCAGATGCCAAATTCTCTGTGCTACCATTGTCAATGATTACCTTCCAAAATTCATCAGAAACAATACATTTGGACATGAAATTTTTTTTCCTTACCGGATCTTCCTTTTTACCTTCATTCCAAAGTTCTCTCCTTACCATCAAATTATTTTCTTTCTCAGGTTCATTTGGTGACTCTTCTTGCATCAAAGAATTTCTACTACTAGCAATCTTCTTACTTGCATGTGTACATTCAAATGATCTATGTCCTTCTTCTCCACAATTGTAATGAGCTCCTTGGAAACCACCTCTGTTATAACCACCTCAGTAGTTACTGCCTCTGACTCTAGATGAACTTTCACCTTTCCACTCGGTCTTGCCTTTATCTAGAGTTGTCTTTTCAGGTTCAGATCTACTATTTTCACCATGAGATCTACCTCTTCCTCTAAGGGATCTACAACATTTACCTCTTTGTCTTTTCTCATGTCTCTTGTTCAATTTCTCCTTAGCTTTCAATGCAAATTGATGAGCCTCTTCAATGTTCTCCAATTTGACCAAACTAATTTCTTCTTGGATGGAAACTCTCAGACCATTCAGGTATCTAAAAATTCTTTCCACATCATCTTCATCTGAGCTACTACATCATCCTTTCTGACTGTTGCTTCCATCTTTATTTCTTCTTGCTTGACTTCTAGGGTTAGGATTGGTATGAAAAAATCTATTGTTCATTCTGCAAAACCTTGTTGTATGTCCAATCTTGTTACATATCTGAAAAACTATTTCATTGTTTCCATATATTGGTCCAGGCTAATTGATCTGTGATCTGCAATTTCTAGTAATGTGTCCAACCTTGTTGCATCTATAACAGACTACTCCATTTCTTCTATTCATATCTTCAGTAGGTTTCTTATCTCCATGGTTAGTATTTCTAAACATTCTACTATTATTGTTATTCTCAACAAATTTTGTTTTTCTGCATTCAATAGCTCTATGTCCAAAACCATGACAATTATAACAATAACCATTAAGAGGTTTAAATTTCTTACTTGTGCAATCTCTCTTCATATGACCAACAATATTACAAGAAAAATATCTACCTTTGAATTCTCTTTGCATACCTTTAGGTGATTCCTCTTGCTTAGGTGGTTCTTCTTTAGGTGTATCTTGAAATTTGTTAATCTCATCAGACTTCTTTTCATCTATGCTTTCAAATATTTTCAGATTTGGTTCCTTACTTTCTTCTTTTGCTTTAAAGGTGTATCCATAGAGATCTTACTCAAGGTGCTAGGCTTTCCTTGAATGATTCTTTTCCGAGTAACTAAGCTCTGATACCAATTGTTAGAAATAGGGAATACTGAGAGGGTGGGGTGAATCAATATTCTACAATCTTTAACTTTTGCCCAGTTATGGATATACCAAATTATCTTAACACATGCATAACATAAGAAGCTAAAAAACATGCATAGCAATAAAGCTAAAGAACTCATAACACATTATTTGTTCTCAAGGAAACCCTAGCCAAGGTAAAACCCCAGTGGGTATGGTACCCACAAGGATCCACTAATCAAAAGTATCTTGTTAAGGATGTTGATCCTGTTAGGAGTCTATTACATGCATATAGTGTGTCAGTCCCGATTAAGGGACTATAGGCCTTGTTAGAAGCCTCAACCCTGTTAGAAGTGGGCAGTACAAAATGTGATTACCAAATGAGCCCACTACCCAAAAAAGTAATATAAAATATTCATTGATTACAAAAATATGTCAATGTACATAAACTTATACTGCTTGCATCAATATCTCTTCGCTGCTCTTCACTTTCACTATTACATTCACATATATGTTACTCCTTATACAATTTCATCTTACATATCTTTATAAAAGTTATTAAGATTAATAACTTTCCATTTGGATATCATATTAAAAACTATCTTTATCCAAGGGTTAAAATATAGGATGTCATCCCTTTATATTGTTAAGTCATTATTTTGATAAACAAAATAATCCCTTAACTCTTTATCTATTCTATCTTCATATTCTGTCCTGTCAGCTCATCACTGTCTTTAGTAAAAATATCATAACTTCTTCCATACATGCCATACTAACTTGCACTCTGAGGTGAGTCTTCAATAGTCACCATAGAGTCTATGTTCAAGTGTGCAAGCACTAAACTTACTCCAATCAACATCGCCAATCAAAACTATCTTCAGGTTCACTAGCAAAAACACTATCTCATACTTAGACAATTTGCATTGCGCTTTGACATACTAGCTCTTTGACCCATGTGATCTTCATGTAGATCATATGTTTCCATAATGACAACATCTATGTAACCAACTCAGCCAAATTTCCAACAATGTCCCCCATTGTCATTGGTGGCAACATATGAGAAAATTGGCTAAGTCTTACAGCTTCAAAATCTCAAAATTGTGGCCATAATACAATATATATATATAAATAATATCCTTATGACTTCAGCCATAATACAAAATATATATATACTGTACTCCCCCTAAGAGTATTTATCCTTATCAATTTTCTGGTATATATCTCTCCCCATTTGACAACAATGACAAAAAAGGTAGGGAGGGTTACAAAATTGTGTTCCCCCAAAAAAGTTATACCTGGATTCAATATTGCAAGGCTGGTAGGCTTGCAACACAATCTGCAAAATTGATCTTCATAGCCTCTAACTCTTACTCCCATGATTTATTAATTGAATCTACCACACTGAGTAGTGCGCACAATCCATAAGATGCAATCTCACATGCTCGAAGATTCTCATAACTAAACTTTTGAAAAGATGTCTTGGCTGAAAGACATTCTTCCAGTTGCCCTTCAATAGTGCTCAAGTTTATAGAAATGTGCTCTCTTAAAAGAGTGAATCTCTTCAACTTCCTGTCCTTATCATCTTGCAAAACTCTCGTTTCATCATAAATCTTATGAATTTTCTACTCAATATCAAATACCTTCACATTGGACCTCGAAAGAAGGTTTAGCTCATTCTAAATTTTTGCTTCCTTCATCTTCATCTTCTAAACTTCCTCTGCTACCAAGTTCTCTAATTTTGTACACTAGATGTACAAAGATTTTCCTCTTTCCAAATTCTTTCTGAAGTCCTTTATACAAATATCAAGGTTTTTGATATCATTCCTGATATTCTGACTGATATCCAAAAGTGTTTTGGCCTCATAAGCTGCATGAGCTTTCATCTTTGCTATATCAGATAGATTTGTAAACTCATCATCAAAAGTATTCATTACTTTCTTTGCTCTTACCAGAGGGTCATCTTCTACAATCTGTGTAGTAATAATACGTTGTAATTTCTCAGTAAGCTCCTTTAGGAATCCTTCAAGACTCTTTACTTTCTTGTTCTTACCGATGATCTTGTTCAAGGATGTGATCAATTCCATCTAATCATCATCATCTACTTCCTTTCCCAAATTCTCAATCATAGAACCAATCTAAGTTTTCTTGCCAGTCTCAGGTGTATGACTAATTTCTTCTTGGGTGGGAACATGTACTTGTTTTTTTGTCACATTAGGCTCTACAATTTTGGTTTATGTCTTCTCTTCTTCTTTGGTACTCTCCTGCTCTTCAAAAGCTGAATTGTCAACAATTTTTTCAAGATTCTTGAATAAGTTATCATCACTATCCAAGGTGATCTCAGTTCCTTCAACATTCATTACTTCATCCTCAATGTTTATGGCTGGTGGAGAGGGAATGTCCTCTTGTTCTTCTTCTTCTACTTGATCTTGGGATTCTACTGCAAATGATGGTTCTCCAACATTTTTTGACATAACCTTAATGATTGCTTGCTCTATTTATATGTTAACTTCTTCATATCTACCTCCCATAATTTTAATAGTTCTCTTCTTGGTTCTCAGATGGGTGCTTAGATCCTTCATAATCTGATTGAAGTGTAATTCATCTCTCACAACATAAAGTTTTCTTACAAGCTTTTCTCTAATATTTATGTCTTCTTATGATGCTCTCTTCTTCCCATTTACAAGTTTCTTGTACAAGTCATCAGGTATCTTATGCTGAATTGTATCAAACTTCTTATTAGATAAAATCATATGATTCACCGCTGCATTTTCTAGATTTGGTCTTTCTACATAATCATAAAGATCATAATATTTTTTCATCTTTGTGATGTCTCCATCTTGAATAATCTATTCATTAACCTTCTCAACTCTAGGTTTTCAAGTTTTCTTCTTAATAGGAGTGCTTTCATCATCTTTGATTTTTGCAACTTTCCTTTGAACTGGTGGCACCAATGTCTTTTGCCTCTTACCTAGTTTAGTAGCAATCTCTTTTACTCTTTTTCTAGGTGTGGAGGAGGTTGATCTAGTGGATATTCTTGCTTCTAGATCCTTCTCTATTTCTTCCACTTTCACGTTAATTAGTGTTTCCTCATACTATGCTGTAATTGATGATAGAGGTGGAATAGACAAAAGTTCTTTTTGTCCAATATCTCTAACTGCTGCTGCTATTTTCTTGGCTACCAAGAACTCATGTTTAGTCATCCTTGTATCTTTTAGAATTTTCTTGATAGTACTCTCAACTCTTTTCTTTGACTGCTTCTCTTCAAGGATGGTCTTTGCGGAGTTGAAGTTCTCCTCAAAGGTTCCAAAATTGTTATAGTGAGTGTCCAACTTGCACTTAAGTAATCTTCTCACATATTCTTCTATCTCAATCTTAGATATCTCATAGCCAAGAGGGTCTATGAACTCTATTCTAGGTTCTACTACTTCAATGTAAGTAAAGTCAGTATCAACCATGAAACATATCTCATTTTTATACCTCTCCACAAGAGAGTATGAGATCCTTGATCTGCTAGACATCAAATTCTAAAATGATTTAATTACCAACACTGTAGTTTCATTCACTTTATCAATAACATGCCTCCTATACACTTGGTTAATCCTTTCGATTGTGATTTGGCCATCATTCCAGTCATTTCCAATGGTGAATGGAAATCTTCTCAATAAGTGAAAGAACATATAAGTGATTAAAGATGAGAATCTAAACTGTGAACACTTAGCCTTCTTTATCTTTTCCAAATTCTCAAACAACTATATCATGAAAATCTCACACATATCAACTTGTACTTTATCAATGCACATCAAATAAGCTGCATGTATCATTCCAGCTACCATGTCATCCTCTCTTGAGTTAGCACAAAACTTATTCGTTAGGATCTTACACAAGTATCTGACATCATCTTGCTATATCTTGCTAATTATTATTCATCTGCCATTGTAGGATGAATTTGTGTTATCCATGACTGTTTTCCTCATGTTTTTCTCATTCAAAGGAATGGCTCCAATTTTAGATAGTCCAGGTTCTTCATGAATTAAGTTAGCTATAATGTCTATTACTCTGTCATCTAACCAAAACTTTCCATTGTGAATTCTGCTTAGGTTTATCTTGGTACATTCTTCATTATCAAATTGATATTACAAAGCATACTTAATGATCTCATTATCTTTCAAATGCTCAAACCCTACTTTCAATGACATGTCCTGATTATAGATTTTTTGATATTCTTCTATGAAGTCACTATCACTAATAGTCTCTAGTTTACATTCCAAATAACTTCTAAAATTCTCTAGATGTAAAACTCTATCTGGTATGAATGATAAAGCTAACCTAGGATCATCTTCCAAGGGTTCTACTATTTCCCTTTTCATCTTAGGTCTATTCTTATCTCTGACATTGTGAATCAAACAAATATCCATGATTTCCTCTAATTCCTTAACTAATTTAAAGATCTACCTGTGTGCTAAAATGTTGTCACACTTCTATGAATCCTTACATGCAAGAAAACTCAAGAATGAGCCCTCACAAATTGATCCATAGCTCCCTAGGCATGGAGTGCAAGGGTTTTTAAGAATGCTCTCAGCTAGAGCTATTAAGCCTATAACCTTGCTAGTAAACCATGCAATGGGAGATTCAAGGAAGACAAGGGCAAGAATGTCAATATCTCCAATGAAGCCAAATGTATGCAATGCAAAGCAAATCTATATGACAATGCAAGTTAATCTATTGCATAAAAGGAAATCTAAGCTAAGAATGAAGCTATGAAAATGCAAATACTATGCATGAAAATGAAATCTAACTATGAAGCAAGAAAGCCATGATGATGCAAGAATGAAGACAAGAAGATAGAGTGTTGATGAAGATCCAAGATGAATGCCAACAATGCTCCAAATATTCAAACCCTAGATGCAAGAATATCTCCAAAAGCTCCAAGATGACCTAGAAAACCTGTAGCATAACAATATCATAAAAATTTGTGTGTGCAAATGAGGAAGAGATCTCTTCTTTTATAGGAGGTGAAAAATCAATGGACCATGGAGATTAAGAGGCAAAAGATTTAATCAATGGTGGAGAAAAAAAGAAGCTTGATCCTTGTGCACAAATATCCTCCAATAGGAAAATTAGAAGCATTTACTTTATGTTGAGCATTTACTTTATGTCCATGTGAGACAAAAAGTACATTTCTTTTATTTTTCTTTATAAATAAGAATTAAATGCTTTATTTGTACAACTTAGGATAAGAGGAAAAGTGGGGCTTTTTATTTAATAAAAGGGGAGGAAATATTCCTTTTAATAAATAAAGACTTAGGATAAGATGGTTAGCCCATAGAAAATAATCAAATAAATGATAGGACTAGGATTTGATCAAGAACAAGCAATTGATGATTTTAGCAAAAGGGACTAATAGTCTAGATGACCATTTTTAGGTGTATACATTTGCCCCTCTTTGACTAATGTGTGCTTGATTTGGGAACACATTATGTCAAAGAATAGATCAGCCAAAAAGGCAAGCAGATAGCCAAGAAGGCAAGCAGATAGCCAAGAAGGCAAGAAAATAGTGATCTGACTCCAAAAAATGAAGTGCAGAGAGATAGAAAATCCTACATGGTCAGCCTGGTAGCAACAGTACTGAACACTTAGGAAAGAGATAACCAATAATATATGATGTGTCTACCCCCTCGGGATCGAAAGTGAAATCCAGGTGGAGGGAATGCAGAAGCAAGAGCAACATGATCAAATCACTAGAAATCATAATGAAAGAAAGAGAATAGAATAACCATCAAGCAGTGAGGGTATGCCCCACACATGAGACACGGGGCATGAACCTATCGGTCCCTCAACCCGTAAACACCACAGAGGGGGATTTGAACTTGGGATTTGAAAGTGAATGAAAGACTGGAAGTTGAGAGAGATGGGGATGAAGAGGTGAAGAATGCCCCAGTGAAGATCGAAGGATCAGGCCTCAAAAGGTTAACCAATTGCATGGAAGAAGGAAAAAGATGAGTTGGGTGATCAAGGTGAACTCAAATTTTAGTTTGGATCCCGAAATGAAAGGAAAATGATGTGATATGAAAGACAAGAAGTGAAAGACATGATCAGGAAGAAGCAAAAGGTGAGCACAGTTGATTAACAAGTCCACGAAAGATAAAGGAGATCTCTCTCCATATGCAAGATGCAAAACTAACTAACATGAACTTAAGAATGCAAGCTATATGAAAAGTGGTTTACTTGCAAGGTTACAAAGCTAATAGACATCTAATTATCATCATCGAGCATTATTGGTAGTGTTAGAAGATCATACAATGCACACTAGCATAACTATGTGAATATGAATATGATCTATATCAGATAGAAATGTGGGAATCCCACCTAGGCATCAAAGACATCTAGGTCAAGATGACTAGTGCAGTGAGATTACCTAAGTTTGATATAGAAAGATTATGCTCACATCGAGACACAAGAAAGTCAAGATGACTAGAAGCATGCACTTGCAAAATAGTCAAGGATAATACCTTGTAAGTCCATAGTGTCAAGTAAGACCAGCATAAATGCTCATGATAGTGAGGACCAACAAAATATACCCACAAGAAGATAAAGAAATAAAACATGTTCTCATACCCTCAGTCTTCTAGCTATGCATCATCGAAAACTTCTCAGGGAGAGACCACTTAGCAAAGAAATCATCATAGATAGAATGCAAAGAAATAAAATCAAACAAATCTTAGTGAGTCAAGTGCGTGTGTGTAGGTCATAGAGTCAAACTTTGAGTATCACATCTGCCAGTGAGAAATATTGCATCATCCAAGATGGTGGGAAGGATATCTGATAAGTGTTAAGAAACACTTGACGCTAGGGTAGTGTTGAAAAACACAGTTGAGGTGGTGTTGAAAAACACCATTTACAAGGTGCCTAAGAAACCCAGATGCACAAAGAGACCCAAGATAAGCTGAAAACAATGGATGCCCCCTAGACTAAGACAAGAGTCAATTCCAGGCTAAGAGAGGCAAAGAGAGAAGTGGAGCGAAGGATCACCATGCAAGTCTGATAGACATAGGTGCAGAGGGTCTCAAGCAGTGCCTGTTTCTAGGTTTTCACCACTTGATAGATTTTTTTGCAATTTTTTCAGGACTTTTTATAATTTTTTTGTATTTTTGCTACCAAGGAGCCTGTTTCCAGGTTTTCACCAAGGCACTTTTTCAATTTTTTTTTGATGTTTTCAATTTTTTGATTTTTTTGGTGAGACATCAAAGTGCCTATTGCTAGGTTTTCACTAGGATGCTCATTTTTTTAGTACTTTTTATGATTTTTAGGATTTTTTCAGCATCATATATGAATTTTTTTGGTATTTTTTCAAGAGTATAAAATATGTACAAAGGATGCCCTAGACAAAAATGGGCATCAAGAATCTATTTCCTCTGATGTAGAGAACTGATAGGCCCCAGGCCCAAATGCTACAACTATGACAATAGGAGGTCTCAACCAGTTTGACCAATAATAACTAGCCCTAAGCAATGTCTGAGCTAGCGAAGGATCATTAGAATATGATCCACATATGCCATCGCGGATTTCAGCTAGCACTTTTTCTGACTCCTCTATTTCTAGACACTTAAGGAGAGTTCCATCTAGACCCTTCCTATACAAGTCACCAGAGACAAAGGCAAAGTGTAAGGGATGGCGGAAGGAATGGCATGGTGGATTTGCAAGAGGAATATGAGGTGGAAGATATGAAAAGATGGTAGGATTGTAAGATTTGTAAGCATGATAGCGTAATTCATCCACCAGGAACTTGAAGCAAAATTTATGCTTTTTCATTTGTAAGATGGATGTTGAAGCAACCAAGGCATTAGCAACTTTGTTCTCAGCTTTAGGAATAGGCTGAAATATAATAGATATGAGATCATGCTTGAAGTAGTGCACCATTTTTTTGTAGAGAATCAACTTGTCATCTTTTATTTGAGAATCATTATTTTTGAGCAAATTTTTATTTTTACTTTTCTTAGGTGTGGATACCGCCACAATGTGGTTTTCACCATCTAACCATTGCTCTTTTCTTTTGACTTGATGACTGTGATGTTTGATTGCTGATTCAATCTTTTTTGTGGCTAGTTCGCTGGTGGAAGAAGTAACAGGTGTTGATGCAAGATGAAATGAATTGACCGGTTCAATAGCATTTATGCGAGGGGTGTCATCTCTGGTAAAAAGAGAGGTTGAGCCTATAGGGTAAGCTCCAAAGGTAGCTAGATCTAGACTTGTCATAGAAGAACCAACGTGGTCCACTAAGGCAATACGAGGAACAAACTCATCAGACCCCACACAAGACCCATCAACCACGTCGGGATGGTTACTACAAGAATGAACCATATCAACATCCATATAATTAGTAGATATACATTTTTCTCCCCAAAGAAGTGAATTAGAGTGAAGATCATCTCCCATGTGAGCCATAGTGTGTATTGGTGACTCATTTGTATCTGTGTCTGAATTATCGAGCATGGGAGTATTTCGGGCATCTTCTCTATAGATCCACTCGTGAACAACTTGTTCTTCTCTTTTGGCTTCAAGGATCACCGGAAGAAGTGGAAGGTTTCCCATATGACCTAGGAGAAATAGGTATAGAAGCAAAGGAATCTAGTTTATATTCACCCATACCAAGGCTCATCATCTTAAATGATTTCTCAGCAGCAACTAGAGATGTACTAGGATCATCAGTAGGTTCATTGTGAGGAACAAATTTTTCAGTAGCAGCAAGAGCATTAATAGCAATAGTGTGGTCTCCAGGAATCACAATTTCAGTGCCATTGTATGGAAATTTGACGCATTGATGATAAGTGGAAGGAATAGCCTACATGTCATGGATCCAAGGATGACCCAAAAGAATGTTATATGCAAGTGGAACGTCCAATACTTGGAAGTTAATATCTTTTGTGATAGGGCCCACTCGGACAGGCAACATGACAAGACCTTTGGAAGATCTTTCCACTTCATCATAAGCTTTTATAGTAATCTTCTTCTTAGAATCCACAACAAATTTTGACAAACCCAACTGTTGTATGACATTGAAAGAAACAATATTTAACCCTACACCATTGTCTATCAGGACTCGGCGGACTCGGGTATTGTAGACTAGAACGTCAATGTGTAAAGCTAGATTATGCAGGTGAGCAATAGATATGTCATCTTCTGCAAAAAAGGAGAGAGATAGTGGAGATGAAATGTGGTTGACCATAGCCTGAAATTGATCTGGATCAATGTCATTAGGAACACATGTTGTACGTAGAGCCTTATCAAGAATCTCTCTATGCAAAGGGGATAACCGAAGCAACACAAGGATTGATATCTGAGCCGGTGTCTTGTGCAAATGTTGGACAAGATCATAGCTAGGGGTGGCTGAAGGAGCTGCTTGTTTGGAAGGTAAAGCTTGTTTGGGATTTTGTGTAGTTTTAAGGACAATCTTGGCTTGCCCCCTAGTAACAGCATTTAGTGTCTCACTTTGGGAAGATGAACTATCACGTGTTTGCAAGATCAACTTTGGCTTACCATGATTGGCTTTATTATCATCTTGAGACCTCATCATTAGAAAGCTCTCAATGGGCTCTACCACGTTGATCATAGGTGTATTAGAAGGATACATGTAATTGATCTTAGCATCATGATTCTTCTTATGTGCTTGAGAGGTTTCCCCCTTATCATGCTTAGGTAGAGGATCTTTGAAAGCTATGTGATCAAAATTTTTAGTTAAGCCATTAGTGGAGATTGTGTCGTTCTCAATAAGATCCTGAATATCATCCTTAAGCCTAAAACAATTGTCTGTTGGATGTCCCTTGTTTATGTGATAATGGCAGTAATGATCCTCTCTCCACCAATTAGGCTTATTTATCGGATCCCAGTTACCAGGTTTATCAGGAAGCGTAAGATATCCATTGTCAACCAAAGTCTTGAGGATTACATCATAAGGTTCTACCAACTTGGTATAGACTCGCTTTCAAAATGACTTCTTAGGCTTATCTGCATATTGAGGTTTAGGAGCACTGTGAGCGTTGGTAGCTTCTTGTTTTTTTGCTGCATAGATAGCATTGGAAAGATTGGAAGCAGGCTCTTTAACTTTAGGAGTGTCAACAACCCCATCATTAACAACATACTTGTTCTTATTCCAAGGTTTGTTCTTGTCTTTACCATTGCCTTTAGCATCTTTATTAATAACAGTATCCCCTTTTCTTATAGCTACATCCTCAATCCGATATGCACTTTCAACCATGTCATGGAAGGAGGAGAATAGTTGCTTCCTTAGATCATAAAATATCTCAGGCACAAGTGTGTTGATGAAAATGTCAATCTTTTCTCTTTCGGGTAGCTGATGAGGATATTGAGAATACAATGACCTCCAACATTATAAGTAAGTTGCAAATGGCTCACCTTGATGTTGTCTTAGATTACTGAGATCTATCATAGTGACAGGTTGTTGGATGTTGTAAGAGTACTGTTGGGTAAATCACTGAGCCAACTCATCAAAAGTCTTAAGAGGTGGTGTCAATTTCGCAAACCATTCTAAAGCTTGGCCTCTTAAGCTTCAAGGGAATAAGCATAGAAGATATGTGTCTTCATGAAGAAAGTCCATACTAAGAGCATAAAAATGACACACATGGTCATGAGGGTCACCATTTCCATCATACCTATCATATTTAGGAACCTCAATATCCTTAGGAAACAGGACCATGTATAGATCTTTATCAAAAGGAAGAGCACAAATTGATTCTACAAAAGAGACCTTTGGAGGCTCTCTTTCTAATGCCATTTGGGTAAGGTGTTGATTTGTCCAACATAATTCTTCCTGAAGGACTTCCAATTCAGTTGGTACTCTTTGTTGGACAATTTGTCTGACATCATAGCTGGGAGGAAGGTTGTATCCTCTAGAAGTCATATATTGAAAGTAATGATCATCGTTACGCTCTAAAATCTTATGCATCATTCGTTGAGAGACCACATCTTGTTCAAATCTCATAAAATCCTCACTAGAAATCTCATCATCATCCTCTGCCTCATGTTGAGAGGGAGGAGGTCTAGGAGGTGAAGAAGGCATACCAAAAGTGGGTCTTGGAGGAGATCTTGGTGGCATGTTGTTGCTATTGTTGCCATTGAAAAGAGATCTATGCTCATGATTACTAGTCTCAGTTTGCTCATGAAATGTCCCTTTATAAGCCATGCACCTAGCAGCATCCATCCTTTGTTGATTGTGTTCTTTTTCTAAGTGTGCTTGGTTATCCTTACGCTCAAAGTGTTCTTGCAAGAGTTGAAATTTTTCTTGTTCAGTCAAAGTGAGTGAGACACTGTCTGTGTTTTTGGGGGTCTTGAATGCAGAAAAGAGGAAACCTCCTTTGTACCATGGGGTAGTCTTAGAATCCTTAGATTGGTCAGAATTAGAACTTTCATTGCTAGCAGGCACTCGTGAGCGTCTAGTTGGAGAGGGTAACTATGTATAATTGAACAGAGGATGACTCTCCTACTCAAATTGAGATCGAGTTGTAACCGGCATGAAAGGAGATGTTGGTTGACTAATAGAATGAGACAAAGTTTCTCAGATTTGAGATAAGCAAAGCTAATAAAGATCACTTGTCAAAGTAGAACAATAGAGAGATGGCTTGTCAAAAGTGCTCAAGCACTTACAACAATCAATTGACTAAAGCTAAGCAGTGAGCAAGAAGCTCAATAAGCAAGTAGCTAGAGAGGTAACCGTGATGTGACAAGTGATCAAGAGTAGCATTTGTTAAGCTCAAATCCAATAGTTTTAGCTCATTTGTTTCAGTCTAGAACAAATCTAAGCATGTAGATAATAGACTAGCTTCAGGTAAGAATAGAAAAAGACACTCTATGACTGGTTAAAATGCAAGTTTAGCAGCTCCAGATTGCAACAGCAACAAGACAACTAAAAGGTTTTGGGTGATACTGTTGCAGAGTCATATGACTCTATGACCAATGAACGTAAAAATCTTAGTTTTGAAGCATTTTAAAAGATCAAGTAAGTATATCAATAGATTTTTATCATGGATCAAGCACATAAGACATCAATCAAGGAGTTCAAGCAAGCAGTTGTCTTCAAACAATGAGCAAGGGGCAAAACAACCTTGCACATGAACAAGAATAGTGACTTAGTATATCTACTCCTTAAAGATTCTACTTGTGTATGTTCTTGAAAATGTTTTAGTAGGCACTTAGAACACAACAACACCTTATCAAGCTGTCTACAAGGATATACATAGCTTTTCTAAAGGGAGTCCTTGATATACGTAAGGTACATGAGGCCCAAATCCATAGATGAGAAGAATCCAAAATCACACAGCCGGGGGGAGACGGTAACCCAAATATCCTCCTTCACTTCTCAAAGGTATAAAGTTCTTTGAGGCTTAGCCAAGAGTGATATCAAACTCAATTCCCAAGAGAGGTGTCTTTCGATTCACCACCCACTATTTATACTCCGCCGGAACACAGGAGTTAAGGTCATCCCTTGAGGTGGTGTGTCCCCAAGTAGGCCTTCTAAAATAAAAACTAAGTAATTCACTATCAAAAGTATTTAGAGCACTAAAGGTGGAACACTTAACTCTTCAAGTAAATGCAAAGTGAGTCCAAAAGTGGGACACTTAACCCTTCAAGTGAATGTGAAGCAAGTCCAAAAGTGGAACATTTAACCCTTCAAGAGAATGTGAAGCGAGTCCAAAAGTGGAACATTTAACTCTTCACACCAACTCAAAGTGAGTCCAAAAGTGGAAAATTTAACTCCTCACATCAACTCAAAGTGAGCCCAAAAGTGAAACATTTAACTACTCACATCAACTCAAAGTGAGTCCACACCTTAGAAAATAAGTGAGTTCCAAAAAGCACAAAAGGGTTGCCTAGTGGAGCAATTAACGCTTCTTTCCTATAGACCCCTCCCCTTTAATGTAGCACTGATCTTGCAACTACAAGGTAGAAATGAGGGGCCGATGGATTAGAAAGTCCAATAACCCAAGATAACAATCTAGATCAATCACAAGTAATCTAAAGTTTCTTATCAATACTACTCACAAATGACAAAGGGTTGAATCAAAGAAATATTTAACTTTCCATGCAAACATAGAGTGAGTCCACAAAGTGGTGCATTTAACTCCTTATGTAAACAAAGAATGAATCCATACCCTCAATCACTCAATGAGATATTTGATATTGAAACCAAGAATTACTTAAGGTTTAAACACAAACATTCACTTACACAAACTTGTATGAAAGCAAATCTATGTTCATTCATTTCCCATTAAGAGCATCAATTGAAATGTGTTCTATGAAAGTATGTAAAAACTCAAGCCAAACACATGAGAGGTTCAATTTTAATACCAAAATCCAAATGTTGTAGAGATGGAACAAAGTACCTCAAGTCCAATGCTTTGTTTTAAGCATGTTCCATGAAAGCAAGAGCACCTTCAAATGAACAAGACAAGAAAACAAGCAAACAAGATATGCAATGTATATCCAACCTATGCAAACCCTAGGGTTAGATCTGAAAATCAATTTTTAGGAGCAATGATAACCAGAAAATAATCCAAATGATAACTTATATCATGCATTGAACAATGAAAAATAAGTGCATACCCATCACAAAATTTTATTTTTTTTGCATTTGACCTAGTCAACAAGATCTAATTTTTACCACATAAATTCGGACCCTAAACTAAAAATGTAAAAAAGAGACCTCTATCAAAAAATAGAGAGCTTTCCAAAAATATAAAAATTTCAGAAAAATCTCTTCATTTGTGCCCTAGAGACCCATTTTACTAAAATAGACTAGTTTTAATAAATTGACCAAATGAGCTATGATATGATTTCTAAATTAAAAATATAGTGAATGGGCCCCCTATAGAATTCCAAGAAATTTCCAGAAATATAAAAATTTCCAAAAAATATGCTGATTTGCGCCAAAAATCAATTTTTTATGAAAAATTAAGAAAAAATCATAAAAAATACAAATCACCTCCAAAAATTCTAAACTTTTTTTTGGAGCTTTTCTGATATGTCACCAACTTGAAAAAAAATTTTCAAACTAAAATAACAAGCGGTTTGAGAGATATGATCAAATATTTCAAATCTAGGGTTTTTCCATCTCCAAACAAATCTGCACAAGGGTTAGCTTCAAAAATAATAAAAAACCAGCATGTAAAAGTGGGTTACCCCACGGTGGGCACCAAAAATGTGTGTTAAAATATTTTCACACTTCTATGAATCCTTACATGCAAGAAAAGTCAAGAATGAGCCCTCACAAATCGATCCATAGCTCCTTAGACATAGAGTGCAAGGGTTTTAAGAATGCTCTCAGCTAGAGCTATTAAGCCTATAACCTTGCTAGTAAACCATGTAATGGGAGATTCAAAGAAGACAAGGGAAAGAATGCCAATATCTCCAATGAAGCCAAATGTATGCAATGCAAAGAAAATCTATATGACAATGCAAGTTAATCTATTGCATAAAAGGAAATCTAAGCTAAGAATGAAGCTATGAAAATGCAAATACTATGCATGAAAATGAAATCTAACTATGAAGAAAGAAAGCCATGATGATGCAAGAATGAAGATAAGAAGATAGAGTGTTGATGAAGATCCAAGATGAATGCCAACAATGCTCCAAATCTTCAAACCCTAGATGCAAGAATATCTCCAAAAGCTCCAAGATGACCTAGAAAATCTGTAGCATAACAATAGCATAAAAATTTGTGTGTGCAAATGAGGAAGAGAGCTCTTCTTTTATAGGAGGTGAAAAATCAATGGACCATGGAGATTAAGAGGAAAAAGATTTAATCAACGGTGGAGAAAAAAATAAACTTGATCCTTGTGCACAAATATCCTCCATTAGGAAAATTAGAAGCATTTACTTTATGTTGAGCATTTACTTTATATCCATGTGAGACAAAAAGTGCTTTTATTTTATTTTTTATTTTATTTTTCTTTATAAATAAGAATTAAATGCTTTATTTTTGCAACTTAGGATAAGAAGAAAGGTGGGGCTTTTTATTTAATAAAAGGGGAGGAAATATTCCTTTTAATAAATAAAGACTTAGGATAAGATGGTTAGCCCATAGAAAATAATCAAATAAATGATAGGACTAGGATTTGATCAAGAATAAGCAATTGATGATTTTAGCAAAAGGGACTAATAGTCTAGATGACCATTTTTAGGTGTATACACTACCAAGTAAAATACCACGATTTCACGATTTAGGGCTTGCGTAGATTCGGCACAAAATTCTTCACCAAATTCTTGCAAAACTCTTCCAATCACTGGTCTTTGATCTCCTTAACACTTGTATTCACTTTGATTGTCAAATGACACTGTTCGTGACCTTTTATCAATTCAATCTTACTTAGATTTCACATCGCATTCAATTCTTTTGCCGCTTCTTTCCAAAAAGTTGATTCTATTAACCTGCAAAACTTAAAACTTCTTATGATCTCACAAAACATAATATTTTTCTGTGTTTTTAACCATAGCATTAAAACATCATATACTACCTTTCATTAACTACACAAGACTCAATTCATCATATATCAAATTCTAGACTAATCTAAGTTTGTATTCTACTATAATTTTCATGAATTAAGTACTTTGAGATTGGTCAGGTAAAGATTCATTCTTACCATTTAATACTTTACCTTTCTGACTGCCTTTAGTGCTGCATATTTCTCCTTATCTGTGCTTTTAGAAAACTTCACTTCGTCTAAGTTACTACAAAATCCTTTCTAACTATTTCTTCCATCTTTATTTCTTCTTGCCTGACTTCTAGGGTTAGGATTGGTATGAAAAACTCTATTGTTCATTCTGCAAAACCTTGCTGTATCTCCAATCTTGTTACATATCTGACAAACTATTTCATTGTTTCCATATCTTGGTCCAGGCTGATTGATTTGTGATCTACAATTTCTAGCAATGTGTCTAACCTTGTTGCATCTATAACATACTACTCCATTTCTTCTATTTATATCTTCAGTAGGTTTCTTATCTGCATGGTTAGTATTTCTAAATATTCTACTATTATTGTTATTCTCAACAAATTTAGGTTTTCTACATTCAATAGCTCTATGTCCAAAACATTGACAATTATAACAATAACCATTAAGAGGTTTAAATTTCTTACCTGTGCAATCTCTCTTCATATGACCAACAGTATTACACACAAAACATCTATCTTTGAATTCTCTTTGCATACCTTTAGGTGATTCCTCTTGCTTAGGTGGTTCTTCTTCTTTAGGTGTATCTTGAAATTTGTTAATCTCATTAGACTTCTTCTCATCTGTGCTTTTAGATATTTTTAGATCTGGTTCCTTACTTTCTTCATTTTCTTTAAAGGTGTTAAAGCCAAGACCAGTCTTATCATAGAATGGTTTTTGATAAGATATTTGTTCATCAATCTTCTCACTAGTTGAATATAGTCTTTCAAGTTGCTCCTTAGATTGAGTCAGTTCTACTTTCACAATTGTATTGTATTTCTCAAGTTTAGCATACTGTAAATGGAATTTCTCAAGTTCAGATGTTACTTCACCAAGTTTAGATTTTAGTCCTTCATTTTCAAGCTTAAGATTTTCATTCTCAAATTTCAGATTAGCTTCATTCTTGCTATTTCCATCTTTTAGACTTAGCTTCAAATTTTCTATCTTCAATTGATGTTTAAGGATCTCATTTTCTTTCTCTAAGTTGTCATCACAGTCTTCAATATGAATTTCAGATTTCAAATCTTCCAACTTGTTTTTTAGTTTCTCAATGAGGTTCTTTACATCATCATATTTTCCTTTTAGAGTATCTCTTTCTTCAGTAAGCATATCAATCTGTTGAAGAGATTCTTCAAGATTCTTTTGTAGTCAATCCATATCCATAGAGATCTTACTCAAGCTGCTAGGCTTTCCTTGAATGATTCTTTTCCAAGTAACTAAGCTCTGATACCAATTGTTAGAAATAGGGAATACTAAGAGGGGGGTGTGAATCAGTATTCTATAATCTTTAACTTTTGCCCAATTATGGATATGAAAGATTATCTTAACACATGCATAACATAAGAAGCTAAACAACATGCATAGAAATAAAACTAAAGAACTCATAACACATTATTTGTTTTCGAGAAAACCTTGGCCAAGGGAAAACCCCAGTGGGGATGGTACCTACAAAGATCCACTAATCAAAAGTATCCTATTAAGGATGTTGACCTTGTTAGGAGTCTATTACATGCATATAGTGTCTGAGTCCTGAATAAGGGACTATAGGCCTTGTTAGAAGCCTCAACCCTGTTAGGAGTTGGCAGTACAAAATATGATTACCAGATGAGCCCACTGCCCAAATAAGTAATATAAAATATTCACTGACTACAAAAATAGGTCAAGGTACATAATGGTATACTGCTTGCATCAATATCTCTTCACTGCTCTTCACTTTCACTATTACATTCGCATATATGTTACTCCTTCTTTTACAATTTCATGTTACATATCTTTATACAAGTTATTAAGATTAATAAATTTCCATTGGGCTATCATATTACAAAATATCTTTATCCAAGGGTTAACATATAGGATGTCATCCCTTTATATTGTTAAGTTATTATTTTTATAAACAAAATAATCCCTTAACTCTTTATCTATTCTGTCTTCATATTCTATCCTATCAGCTCAACACTGTCTTTAGTAAAACTGTCATAACTTCTTCCATACATTCTATACTAACTTTCACTCTAAAGTGAGTCTTCAATAGTCACCATAGAGTCTATGTTCAAGTGCGCAGGAACTAAAATTACTCCAATCAACATCACCAATCAAAAATATCTTTAGGTTCACTAGCAAAAACACTGTCTCATACTTAGACAATTTGCATTGTGCTCTGACATACTAGCTCTCTGACCTATGCGATCTTCATGTAGATTATATGTTTCCATAATGACAACATCTATGTAACGAACTCAGCCAAATTTCCAATAGTGTCAACATGTCTGCCAATCCTAGATCCTCATCTCACCTCCCATGAACCATCTTGAAAACCCTCCATAATTGCAGTTCAGATCGTAATCTGCTACCCCACAATCAATTCAACTAGGGCTTCACAAGAAGGAACCCTCAAACCTAGATTCACAAACCTAGATCTAGATCTCACCTCACTCTAATACCATCTAACACAAGGGTAGATGGGGTGAGGTGCCAAAGGAACACCCTAACAAAGTCCACCTTGCTGAGATCACAAGCGGAAGCAACAACAAAACAAGTGAGAGAGAGAATGTAGATATCTTTCATATTTTTAGGAATGGGGACACAGAGGGGGGGGGGTGAATAAATGTTCACTATATTTTAACTTTTCACTTTAATCTTTATACTGAACTTAAATGCTTAAGTACTGAATTAAACATTCACATAAATATGAAACATGAAATCAACACAAGACACCAATATGGTTATGGGGAAACCCAAATAGGTAAAAACCCCAGTGGGAATTAACACCCACTAATATTTTGTACTAGTGTTTTGTGATCCTTTTTAGAAGATCCTTAACCTTGTTAGGAGTTTCTTTTTAATGCTTTAAGTATAGTAGACCTTGTTAAGGGTCAGACCCTGTTAGGAGTCTTTTACAATAGTCCCTATTAGGGGAGAGGACACACTGTCCAAGAGCTCACTACTCAAGTGGTGAAGGCTACAACCTTCTGATCTTAGATACACACTATATCTACAAGATGAACTATCACTGTGACACTACTTGTCAGATCAGTTCCTTTGATGCACTGTATTGGAGCTTTCCTAGTAGGCCAGTACTGACTCTATGTTTGTCATTGATGACAACATTTGGAAAGTAGCATGCATGGAAGTCTTATGTAGTAAGCTTTTAGTATATGTAGAATGGACATGATATCATCATGATATCATGGGTGTAGAGGTTAACTATTAGTACAGATAGTTATATAGCAGTTGGTGTCAGCAGTGTTCCTGATAGAGTAACAGACAGTGTTCTATGTATGGTTTTCTGTATAGTTATCATGGAGCCTTGTGCGGTTGGATATATTTGGAAGACATGTTAGTGATGTTTTAGTTATGGACGCATAGTATGATGATGAATGCAAGTGAAGTTATACAGTCACTATTCACCAGTAGCAGTTTCCTGTGTTTGTTCAGAAGAGCCGATAGAGATCTTATTGGTTCTTGAGTTGTGTCTATCTTGAGGGTATGCACCCTTGGAGTTAAGCTTGGAGAAGTGTTATTGATGTCTAGTTAAGAGTGCATGAGTTATTTCAGCTTACAAAGAAAGTTCTAGTTGTTTTGGTAGAGCTGACAGTGTGTAGCATGCATAATAGAGCTGACAAAATGTTTGTTGGAGTTTATTATGGTTTCTCTAATATGATTTCAAGGTGGTTCTAATAGGCCAACTTGATTATATCATTTGGAGGAAAGATATTTATAGGCAGTCATTTGTGATTTCTGTAATGTGGTTCATGGTTGATTAAGAAGAGCAGAGCAGAGTGTGTGATGTGTTGAGCCATCAGAAGAAGAACTATGTGACCAAGTAAAGTACTTGTGCTATTCATTGGAACTGATCCAGATAGTAGGTCAAAGTGCAATTCAACAAGCTTGAGATATAGTGTGTATCTATTATTCAGAAGGTTGTAGCCTTCACCCATTTGAGTAGTGAGCTCTCAGATAGTGCGTCCTCTCCCCTAACATGGACAATTATAAAAGACTCCTAATAGGGTCTGACCCTTGACTAGGTCTACTTTACTTAATATATTGTAAAGCTACTCCTAATAGGGTAAATGATCTTCTAACAAGGATCATTATACACTAGTACAAAATATTAGTGGGTATCAAGTCCCACTAGGGTTTTTACATATTTGGGTTTCCCCGTAATAAAAATATTGGTGTTGTGCTCAAGTGTTCTTTCATTGTGTTTATGCTTTATATTTAAGTATACTTAATTGGATAAAGAATTGAATCTTGTAGATAACTAATTCACCCCCCCCCTCCTCTCAGTTATCTCTTGGGACTATTCCTAACAATTGGTATCAGAGCCTTGAGTGCCTCGAAGAGAAAGTTTAATAGCTTGAGGTTGATCATATGGTGTACTTCAGGAAAGAAAGTCCTAAGTTTGATGGAGAGAATTATCTTGATTGGAAGAACAAGATGGTAACCCATTTAAAGTGCATTGCTTTTGAAGTTTTCAATGTAACCATCAAAGTAGCCAAGATTCCTACCTTAGAAGACCTTGGAAAAGATGATGCTACTGACAGACAAAAGGAATTATTTCTTTATAATGCTATTGCTAAAGAAGCCCTTATTAGCATCCTATCTAATGGTGAATTTTAAGAAGTAAAAAAGGTAGATATAGCCCACAAAATATGGAAGCACCTAAAAGACACATTTGAAGGAGATAAACAAGCAAAGGATGCACGCAGAAAGACATGGAAGAAATGATACAATGCATTAGAGATGCTACCTGAAGAAAACATCAGAGCTTACTATTAGAACCTAGAAAAAATTTCATGGCTTCATCATCTTTCCTCTGGCCTCTGTGATATTTTTTGATGTGTCTCATTTAAACCCTAGGTCAAAAAATTTGAAAAATCTAGTTGTTGCATGTAAAAACCCTAGTCCGTCTTAGCCCTGTTCTAATTTTGCATTACCTTTTTGGGCCACTTAAAAGACTACAACCCATGTGCTAAAAGGTTAGATTCACTTTACATGTTTCACAATTAGGTTTGATGTCAGGGTCTCCTTTTAATAATTTCTCTAGGCCTAAGTCTCCCATAGTAATTTTTCCTAAGTTGTACCCATTAAGAATTTTGTGGTTGTCGTTGTTTCGCAAGACTACTGGTTGATTGGAAGAAGACATAAAAGGTACAAAATTGTTCTCTTCAAGGAGGTGGCAACTCTACATAGCAAAGAACCTGATGGAGCTGCATGGTGAGCTCTAGATCTTCCCTACCTTCCAGTCAATGTGTTAAGTTTCTCCTGTAGAACTTCTAAGTATTTTGGTTTTCATATGTTCTCTTTTTATGAAAATCAGTTGTAAGGAAAATGTTTCTCTATCAAGTGTTAAGCACTAGTGTAAAGGGATAAGTAGTAGTGGGCAGTTCCTTATGGCAGAATATAGGCCCTTTTATTTTGGTGGCATTGAAGGTGCCCCTAATGAGTTCTCTACCAAGGATGGGAGGTGCTTGCCTAGATTCATGGCTGATGGATCAGTTTCAGCAAGCTAGCATAAATATGACCTCATGGGTCTTTTTGATGAACTAGATATTGAACATGAAGATGTTGCTATGAGGCTGCTTGTGCAAACTTTTTTTGATGGTGGAAGGAAGTGGTTCTTGTCCTTGCCTTCATGTTCAATCCCTTCTTGGGATGTATTAAGAGCAAAGTTTATTGAACATTTTGATACAGTTGCTGCTATCAAGAAGAATCTTGTAAAGATAAAAGTTGAGAACTAGCAGTTAGAGGAGGACATAAGGGTGCTAAGACTGGGGGTTCCTTATGTTGATCATGATGAAGCTAGTGTTTCTGATGTTGAGTCTCATTATGTAGAAAGTATTGACTATGAAGCTGACTTTGAGGTCAATGCAGATGAGAGTGTTGAAGATGAATATGAGGTTGACAATATTTCCAGTTTATTTGTAGATTTTTCTTCTTGTCAACATGAGAAGGCAACCTTCTTGTCCCGGTTTGATGATGTTTTGTGTGAAGGGCAAGAAATAGAATATGATGCAGATGATGATTCCTATATAGTTTTCTTTAAACAAAATGATTTGAAGGAAAAGATGTTAGTCCTTGTTTCAGGAAAGGAAGATGTTTGCAGCAATAGGGGTGAAGCTGAGGAAGATGAAAATGAGCCCCAAAGTCCATTAAGCAGTGAAAAGATTTCAGCACTCTTTGCTAATGAATTCCAAAGGTATGCACCTGGTGTGGAATTTGATTTGTAGCTCCCCTTTGATATATCCTTTGACACTGATATTGAGGCCAATGTTCAAAGTGATAGTGATGATCCATTTTCACCAGAGATCCCCTCATGTAGTGACTCTATAAAAGAAGAGGTTGAAGGCCATGACAGTGTGTTTTCCTATCATAAAGATTCTATTGATGAACAAGTTTCTTGTTCAAATACTTTTCCTTCTTTTTCTAAATATGATAGTGATGGTGACAGTATTGAGGACCTTGTCTTCAATGATTGGGACATAAATTCTTTTGGTAAAAACACTGGTGTAGATCAGATGTCCCACTGTCACAATGTTTATGAAAAAGGCCTTCACTTGGTTCACAATTCAGTTGATGAAGACACTAGGGAGGAACCAATTTTCTCAGTGGCTGAGGCAATTCATGAAGGTAAATTAGATGACCCAAGTCCTTCTCAGCTAGGTATTTTTGTAGTAATGCATGGTGATCAGTATGTCTTATTTTTTGATGCATTACTATATCAGTTTTTTGTTTCCAGTCATCAGGAAGAAATAAATGATGACCCATACTTCTTGGAGTATGAATGTAATGGTCATGATTGCAAGAACATGGGCAATGATTAGTATAGTTTTATTCTTCAACCCATGAAGATTTACATATGTTGGCAGCAAGATGGTTAAGACAATTTCAAAAGTTTGGTCACATATGTGGATGAAAATCAAATTTTTGATTCTGGAGGGTCTTTGATTTTCTTATGGTGGCCCAGGGCCATCAAGTAAAGTTGTAATTTTTGTAAATATTTTTCTCCTTTTTGTTGTGTGTTTCCCTTCCTTCTTTCCTGGTTTGGTTGCCAATTTTTGAGGTCCCTATCTTTGTCCTATGGGTGGTCTGCTCTTCCAGTGATTCTAGATCCTTGCTATGCCTGCAGGAGGCATACATCCCCAGAAAGAGCCATTGTTAGCACCTGGAAAAATTTTCATGGCTTCATCATCTTTCCTCTGGCCTCTACGATATTTTTCCATGTCTCTGGTTTAAACCCTAGGTCAAAAAATTTGAAAAATCTAGCTGTTGCATGTAAAAACCCTAGTCCGTCTTAGCCCTATTCTAATTTTGTGTTACCTTTTCAGGCCACTTAAAAGACTAAAACCCATGTGCTAAAAGGTTAGATTCACTTTACATGTTTCACAGTTAGGTTTCATGTCAAGGTCCCCTTTTAATAATTTCTTTAGGCCTAAGTCTCCCATACTAATTTTTCTGAAGTTCCACCCATTAAGAATTGTGTGGCTGTTGTTGTTTTGCAAGACTGTAGGTTGTTAGAATTTCTGACAGGTGGTATAGTGACAAAGTGCCATCTATCTTGGCGGGCCTAGTATTTGAGTCTACGATTCATGATCTATGATGGGTGTATGATCTCATGGAATCTTCTTCCCCCATGAGATCATGTGCTAGCTATCAGATCCTCCATCATGTTCATGCTGACTAGAGTGGGTCCACTGCCAAGTGTGTATGGGTGGTAGTTGATTATTGGTTGCAGAGTGGTGAGGTGGAAATTTTTTAGTGGGACCTGGTTGCTAGCTTGTCCTTAGGGTCGTGACATCTATAGAGGATCTACGGTTGGTGTAAGTTCTCATGGAATCTATCAAAGCCATTAGATCTTAAGACAACCATCCGATTTAATGGCTTATACTCAGTGGGTCCAATGCCAGGTGTTGTGGAGTTGGAAGTTTTTCATTGGTTAGTAGGTTTGTGACCTGGCAGATGTCAGTGGGGCCAGTTTCTCCAAAGGGGTTAATACAATACAGGATCTTGTGGTTGTCATTATACCACTGGGGTAAGATGCACAATGGTTAAGTGCATGGTATAATAAGAGCCATTGATCTCATCTAGGGGGAGATACTTTATGGTGGGTCCGATATGCTTCATGGTGCTAATGTGCTCAATTTTGATTGGCCGATTGGTGGTGATGTCGAAAAGACTTTTCAAAGGTTTGTGACTATTTTTAAGAGTGATGTGAACCACCCAATTTTCTAGGAAAGTACTTGGATCGACGGTCACATTTTAAACTCTATTTGGATAACTATTGTAATTCAAAATTCAAATTTTTAGTGGGTTTTCTATGATAGGAAGGACTGAAATTCAATGCTAGAATGGTTGGATCTGGATTTTGATTTTTTCGACTGCTGTAGGGTGGTCCAGAGTTTGATGATGATTGCAGGGTGTCTGTACCGTGGGGAAAATTTACAAAATTTTGTTGCTTGAGGTGTGTTGTAGGTGGTCAATCAGATTAATTTGCATGGTGAATTTATGATCTTCGGTACAAACTCAAAGATTTCTTATTCTTGAAGATCATCCTTGGATTTGATTGACCTGTTGCTTGGTTTTCTTCCAAGTGTATTATTTTTTTGACTGTTTCTAGTTGGTGTGGCAGTTGAAACCCTAACCCTAGTCATCTGAAGCTTGTTGCATCCTAATTTTTTAGGATTCCAAGGTGACTAGTGGTAGAAATAGTGAGATGTTTTATTTTGTAAGGGTTCCTTCTTCTGCAATTTTCAGGAGAACTAGTTCCATGAAGGGTCCTTTTCCTATAGATATTTCCTTCTCTCTGCATATAGGGTGTTCCCTCTTTCTTCTCTAGTTTTGGAAAATATAATACATGTTGTATCAGCTTATCTTATGTATGAAAATCCAATGTACTTGTACTGCTATGAGGTTATCTCCATTTGAATCTTGAGCTTATTGATTGTAACATCAAGGGTGTTTGATTTTTCTATTTGCACTTCCTATGTGTTTGCAAGTGGAGTTGTCTTTGGAGAGATAACTAGGTTTAGGATTAGTTTTTAGATGTGTATGGGCTAGGGTATCAAAGATATTTTATGCTTGTCTTCTAGTAGCAGCTAGTTAATGTATTATCTGTTTATAGGTCTCTTCTAAGGGGAGGGTTAAAATCCTTTGAACAAGGTGATAGCATGTCTGGATACACAAGTGGATAGTTGAAGTGAGGTCTAGATAGTGGTGTATGATTGATGTGAGGCATCAACATATTGGGTATATTGTTTTCTTGTTTCATAGCTCTTTGTTGCAATGGTGTATTTGACTCTGCTGCCCATTGGATAAGGCACTAGTCTGTGAGAGAATTAGGGTATCTTAGGGGTCCTTTCAACCCATCATCAAATCATTCAAATGAAATACCTTTCCCTTTCATGTTGTTAGAGTAGGTCTCTAGTCTTCAGATTCATTCTATGCAAATAGGGCTATTGCATAAGATTTGTGATTTCATTAGGGTAGGATACCCATAGGGGTCTAAAGGCTATTCCACAATAATATATCTGTAGGCCTATTGTTTGTCATGAGGTGTCTTGAGTGTGTAGATAAGGCAATACCCACCTGAGTGATGTGGAGCTCAAAGAAGAAGGAGGATTCCTTTCAATCCTCATCAATTGAACTATTTTCTTGTCAAACTTGAGTGCATAATATGAAGATCAAGCCCACATTTTTATTCAAGTTTGGTCCTACAAGGAAAATCTCCAACACTTACAATTAGAGGATTAATGAAGCAGTTGCTGGAATCAGGAACAATGGTGGAGAGATATCAGAAGAGGACATTATGGATAAAGTGATGAGTACTCTTACTCCAAAATATGAAAGCAAGATCAACATCCTTGATGAGACCATGCAACTTACATCAAATTTCAAGAGAGACCTTGATCAATAAGATCTCAGCTTTTGAGATTTCAATATTGAAGATAGAACCAAAGAGTGAGACAACTTTCAAAGCAACAGTTCATGGTAAGAAATATGCAAACACTTCAAGTAATTTTGATGATGATGATGAAGATAAAACACTAGATGATTTTATTGCTATGGTTGCCAAAAGAGAAAAGAAAGGAAAAGGAAAATATGAAGGTCAATTACCATTTAAGTGCTTTTCATGTAATAAGATTGGTCACTTTGCATCTAAGTGTCCCACTAGAGCTAAAAAGTTCAAAAAGGATTACAAGCCTAAGTATTCTAAGGAATGCTACTATGCTAGAGATGGAGTTTCAAATGAAGAATCAGGTGAAGAAGAAATAGGATTCATTGCTATTGTAGACAAAATGAAGAGTAAGTCAGTTCCTAAAGATGAGAAAGTAAATAAAGAGCTAGCATTGATTTAACAAGATGACATAAGGATAGACTAGATTATAGATAGTGGTTGTTCACATCACATGATAGGTGATAAAGGAAGGTTTGTTCATTTGGACAAATACAATGGAGGTATGGTCAGATTTGGAGACAACACTCATAAACCTATAGTTGGTAGAGGAGCCATCACTTTGGATGGAAAGAACAATACTGATGATGTTCTTTATGTTGATGGTTTAAAACATAACCTTCTCAGTGTTGGATAGTTACTTGGAAAAGGCTATCAGTTGGAGTTCAAAGATGACAAATGCATCATTAACAACAAAGATGGTGTTATGATTGCATCAGGCACAAAGACAAGAGGTAATGTTTTTCAGCTCAATTCAGAAGAAAGTTTTTTTGTTGCTAAAGTTGACGATAGTTGGTTGTGGCATAAAATACTATGTCATATCAATTTTGATAACATAGTAAAGATAAGAAATGTAAAGGCAGTAAGAGATCTACCTAGCATAGTAAACCTAGTTGATACTATATGCAGGGAATGTGTGATGGGGAAGCATGTGAGAAATTCATTTAGGAGCAAGCGGAATTTAGTAGAGAACAAGTTGGATCTGATTCATACAGACCTATGTGGTCCAACTCAAACAAGATCATACTATGGTGAAAGGTATTTCATTTTGTATATTGATGATTATACTAGGATGATGTGCGTTGCATTCTTAAAAGATAAGTCAAAAGCTTTTGAGAAGTTCAAAATATTCAAAGCTAAGGTTGAAAATGAATTTGGACTAAAGATAAAATGTTTGAGATCGGATAGAGGAGGAGAATTCACCTCTGATAGATTTTATGAGTACTGCAAAGAACATGGCATAAAGAGATAGTTAAGTGTACCTAGAACCCCTCAACAGAATGAAATTGCAAAAAGAAGGAATAGGATCATTCTTGATATAGCATGCACCATTATGATAGAAGGAAAAGTTGCACACACCTATTGGAGAGATGCAGTCAATACAATAGTCTTTAACATCAATAGAATTCAATTAAGGCGTGGTGCTAACAAAAAACCTTATGAGATATGGTTTGGTAATGTACCCACAGTAAAATACATTAGAATATTTGGAAGCAAGTGCTACATCAAGAGGAATGAAGAAGTAGGAAAGTTTGATGCAAGAAGTGATGAAGGTATTTTTCTTGGTTACTCCACTAAAATTAAATCTTATAGATGTTTCAATTTAAGATTGAAAAAGATCATTGAAAGTGCTCATGTAAAGATTGATGAAAATTTTATGATTCAAGAAAGATATCATGATTACTCACCCATGATTGAAAAAGAACCTAGACCCTCTTCTAGTGAGACAGTTATTGAAGAAATGTTTGACAGTATTGATGTGTTATTCAATGACCCTAAGACAAGTGAAGAAAATACTCCTAAGGGTGATGAGTTAGCATCAACTAAAGTTCCAAATTTTACATCAAGAAATCATTCCAAGGAAGACATCATTGGAGATCAGAGCGACAAAGTCTTAACAAGATCAAAAGCAAAGAACTCAACTAGCAATGAAGTGGTATGTTTACTATCTCAAATTGAACCTTTAAGTGTTTGAAGATGCATGTAATAACTTAGATTGGCATGATGCTATGAAAGAAGAACTTGATCAGATTGTTAAGAATGACACTTGGGAACTGGTCCCTAGACCTAGTGATAAAAATGTGATTGGAACAAAGTGGATATTTAGAAACAAGATGAATGAAGATGGTATAGGAGTAAGAAACAAAGAAAGATTAGTATGTAAAGGATATGCACAAAGAGAAGGCATTGATTTTTAAGACATATTTGCACCTATGAGTAGATTAGAAGCTATTAAGTTGTTTCTAGCCTATGCTACAGTTAAAAACTTCAAAGTTTATCAGATGGATGTCAAATCAACATTCTTGAATGGAGACTTGAAAGAAGAAGTATACATTGAGTAGCTTGAAGGATTTACCTTATCAGATAGACCTGATATGGTATGCATATTGAAGAAGGCCCTCTATGGACTTAAGAAAGCCCCTAGAGCATGGTATGAGAGACTAGATAGATACTTAACAAAGATTGGATTCAAGAAAGGAGTAGCAGATTGTAATCTTCATTAGAGAGAATCTGAAGGTTTACTACTTGTAGCTATATTTTCTGATGACATTATCTTTGGAGGTAATGGCAAAGTCAATGCTGAATTTTCCAACGAAATGTGGAATGAGTTTGAGATGAGTATGATTGGTCCTATCCAATACTTTTTGGGACTAAATGTGTAGCAGACAGAAAAAGGAATTTTCATTAATCAATCAAAGTATGTGAAAGAGATACTAAAGAAATTCAAGATGGATGATTGCAAGCCAATAGGAACTCCTATGATCACTAGATGCAAGCTTACAAAATAAGATGACTCACTAGCAGTAGATATAACATTGTATAAGTCTATGATTGGTAAAATCATATATCTTACTCAGACTAAACATGATATTTCCAATGCAATTGGCATAGTTGGAAGATTTGTAGCAGAGCCTAAACAAAGTCACCTCATGGAAGTAAAGAGAATATTCAAATACTTGTAGGGCACTATAGATTATTGTTTATGGTATCCTAATTTAGAAAATGTTGAGCTTCATGTGTACACTGATGCAGATTGGGTTGGATGTGTTGATGAAAGAAAGAGTACTTCAAGTGGAGTAGTGTTTCTTGGTGATAGACTTGTCACCTGGACAAGGAAGAAACAAAATTGTATTTCTTAGTCTACAGTAGAAGCAAAGTATGTTGCAACAGCCTTGAATTGTTCTACAATAGTTTGGATCAAACAAATGATAAAGGATTTTGGAATTCAGATTGATTATCCTATTGTCATTCACTCTAATAACACTAGCACTATCAATATGTCAAAGAACCCTATGATGCATGCAAAAACAAAGCACATTGAGATCAAGTATCACTTCCTAAAAGAGAAAGTGGCAGAGAAAGAAGTCAAGTTGAACTATGTGAGTACTAAAGAATAGTTGGTAGATATATTCACAAAACCCTTGCCTAAGGATACTTTTGAGTATCTCAGGGAGATGTTGGGAGTCATTCCCTTCGTTGTCTCTACTCAGAAGAAAGAAGGAAAGGCATCAATCCTTTGGGACTGGTGGAAGGTTGACTACTCTACCTCAGGAGTAGTACCAGTGCTTAAAATGAATGGCACCCTTTGCCATTGATGTCAAAGGGGGAGTATATGTATTAAGCCATGAAAAATAGAAGTAAAAAGAGGAGTAATATACTAAAGGGGAGCAGTGTTCAGTTTTGATAGCAGTACAGTTGAGGAAATGGATAATATTAGAAAATATTGTAGTAGATGAAGGATTCATATTTGGGGGAGTTTTGTTGAGGAAATGGAGAATGTGATAAAAGAAATGTTCATTTGGGTTGGTGGTGGTTTTTCATTCCACATGTTGCCATTAATGCCAAAGGGGGAGATTCTTGGAGATTTTCCAGCACGCTAGTACTAACTGTATATGTAGCATGGCCATGATATCAGCATGATATCATGGGTGCATAGGTTAACTATTAGTACAGGCAATTATATAGCAGTTGGTGTCAGCAGTGTTCCTGACAGAGTAATAGACAGTGTTCTATGTATGGTTGTCCGTATAGTTATCATGGAGCCTTGCACACTTGGATATATGTGGAAGACATGTTAGTGATGTTTCAATTATGGATGCATATTCTGATGATGAATGCACATGAAGTTATGTAGTCATTATTCACTAGTAGCAGTTTCCTATGTTTGTTTAGAAGTGCCAACATAGATCTTATTGGTTCTTGAGTTGTGCCTATCTTGAGGGTATGCACCCTTGGAGTTAAGCTTGGAGAAGTGTCATTGATGTTTAGTTAAGAGTGCAAGAGTTAACTTAGCTTACAGAGAAAGTTCCAGTTGTTTTGGTAGAGCTGACAGTGTGTAGCGTGCATCTACATTTATTTTATTAGACAGGTCCTAGAAAGAGTTGTGTGCATAATAGAGATGATAGAATGTTTGTTGGAGTTTATTATGGTTTCTCTAATATGATTTCAAGGTGGTTCTAATAGGCCAACTTGATTATATCATTTGGAGGAAAGATATTTATAGGTAGTCATTTGTGATTGTTGTATTGTGGTTCATGGTTGATTAAGAAGAGCAGAGTAGAGTGTGTGATGTTTTGAGCCATCAAAAGAAGGTCTATGTGACTAAGTAAAGTACTTGTGATATTCATTGGAACTAATCTAGATAGTAGGTCAAAGTGTAGTTCACCAAGATCCAGATATAGTGTGTATTTGTTATTCAGAAGGTTACACTCTACCCTTTATAATAGTAGGGAAAATAGAGACAGAGACACAAACTATTATCCGAAAAGAAGGTTAATCCGACCCATCCTGAACCTGCAGGGACCCCCCTATAACTCTATGGGGTTGGCCGATGCCAATTGTGGGAGGAGATAGGGTAGTTCAGCTTAGCCACAAAAGCTCTGATTAGAGGCTATTTGATCTTAGCCATGGCCCCCTTCTATATTATTATCCATCGGCTACCACCCATTAGAGTAGTAGGGGCATCCTAGACCGAGGGCTTCAGGAATACTTGTTACGACACATCCAACCGTGGTTGCCATCCTTCACCCCCAGGAAAGCTTTGTTTATTTCCATCGATCCCGGGCTAACCCATCTCACTAGCTGTAATGAGTTCCCCTCCTAACAACTATAATAAGGTAACCTGACTCTACACCCATTAGTTTGTATACCTTCAAACCCTCCCCTTTATAATAGTAGGGCCCAATGAAAATCTCTTTCCTCTACCTACCTTCACCCATTTCTAGAGTAGCAGGCCCTTGTTCGAAGCTTCAGCTACCAAGAACACAACTATTATAACCCAGGGGCACCCCAACTATCATCCACCCACCCCGTTGTGGGAGCACAGGTGTGCATGAGAGCCCCTACCAGCCTTTGCCCATTTGAGAAGTGAGCTCTCAAAAAGTGCATCTTCTCCCCTAACAGGGACAATTGTAAAAGACTCCTAATAGGGTTTGACACTTGACCAGGTCTACTATACTTAATATATTCTAAAGATACTCCTAATAGGGTAAAGGATCTTCTAACAAGGATCATTATACACTAGTATAGAATATTAGTGGGTATCAAGTCCCACTGGGGTTTTTACCTATTTGGGTTTCCTCATAACCAAAATATTGGTATTGTGTTCAAGTGTTCTTTCATTGTGTTTATGCTTTATGTTTAAGTATACTTAATTGGATAAAGAATTGAATCTCGTAGATAACTGATTCACCCCCCCTCTCAGTTATCTCTTGGGACTATTCCTAACAACGTTGATTCTTTGACCTCTAGAAAAGCTCTAATACATCTTCTAGTGTCTTCGTACACTCCTTCTCTACTTATTACAACTCTCTATCAACTTCCATCCTGAATACAATGGGCACACCTTATATTTATACGCTCATACAAAATAAACAACTAGGTCGGCCCTTAGACCTATTACATACAACTCTTCCAAATGAATTGGCTTAAGTGTTCTTACAAACAAAAAAGTATATATGTCGGCAACCTAAATACAATAGGTGCATAGCCTTTACAACATTACATTATATCTACAAACCAAAATACTAACTGTCGGCTTCATACTCTGTCCTTCACTGGCACATACTGGCTGTGCAAATTGAACTGATTGTATCTTCCTCATCCTTGCACATCTGATCATGCACTCATAGACTAAGCATGAATATAGCCTAACCAGCTTAAATTCTAGGGTGCATACCATAATTCATCCGTACACACATGCACTGATGCTCTGAGCTATAGGAACTCTGTACACTATCCAGTCTTCAACACTTAACAAAATTTTGATCTTTACATCAAGTGTGCTGACTCCAAAATGCTATATGAATTTTTTGCCATAATGAGAACACTATATCAAGTCATATACATCAGTATAGACAACTTTCCAACAATCTAGCCCTTTGTCATTGATGGCAACAAAGCAATATGGCCAAGTTTCTAACTGTCCTTAATACAAAAAACTTTTGTCATCTAAAAATATACTTATATCTCCCTATACATATTATGATCCATATTCTATACACACCTCCCCCTTTGACATTAATGACAAAGGTGTTACAAAAAACTATATCTATACATACTCACTGAGGGAAAACATCCGGATATTCTATCTTAAGGTTCTAGATCTCCTTCTTCCAAAAAGTTATCAAAGAGTTAACTATCTAGAGATGGGCACATAATGCATATTGAAGCTTCTCCATCTTCTTCAAATCTATGGTAGGACCTTGATCATATGTTACCATTGTGGTATCAATCTCCTTGATGTTCTGATTGAGGATGTCTAATAAGAGCATTCCTCAACTAATTTTGTCTAGTGCTTAACTTTGTCATCTCCTTTTCTACCTTCTCAATTTTGTCTATCTAAATTTGGTAGACATTATTGCACATGTTCACATCTATGGATGTGTTTTTCACTGAACTCTTCACTTGCTCAATCATAGCTTCTACCTCTTTTATTTTCTTGATCCATGCATTCTACAATGATTCTTCTTCCTTGATCTCCAAATTATTTCAAGGATGCTTGACCAGTCTTGAGGGAACTGAGGTCAAGTGCAAAGTTGTTCACCAATTCATTCAATCTATTCTTTAGATAATTTTATTCTAAAAATAGGGATGCAGATTCTTCAAGGCTTGAGAAATTGCTTTTGAAGTGTGAGATGATTGTACTCACATCATCAACTGAGTGTATCTTTGACACTTTCTTATCTTCTGGCAACATATTTTTCAAAATGTTTACTAATTCTACTAGGAGGGGATTCCCCATCACTTTCTTTTCTTTGGCTTTCTCCATAGCTAAGATGATGAACTTAATCAGGTCTTCTTCTCTCCATGAGTCCAAACTGGATGTGTCAGGTGTCAAACTTGACAACAATGCTACTGAAGGAGTGATGGGAGTGTTGTCCAACACTTTTGCTTTAATGAAATTTCATCCTCTTTCTTAGTTTCTTTTATCTTTTCTTCTTCTTTCTCATCACTAGTCAATACTTCTTCTTGATGGGTGGGTGGTGTGTTGCTGCATAACTTTCATCCTCTTGTATACTCACAAAAGCTTCTTCAAACTTATCCAAGTTAGTGTTAGTGGCTGCCATGGCTATCTCAACATTATCAATGAATATTGTATCATCTTTTTGTGTATCTGTTATGGGCACAGACTTATCTATCTTTGTTTGTACTTCCATTGCAGGTGCTGAATCCTGAGGACCTATGGATTATATCTTGATGGTCTTTGTTGCTTTGAATTTATCACTAGGTGCTTGAGTGATGGGCGCAGACTTAATTTTTATGTGCTTCTCTAAGAATACCTTCTCAAAGGAATTCTTCATTTCCTTAGATATCAGCTCATAATATTTGTTCATGAGGTGTAGTGTTCTCATCTTTGTCCTTAAGTGCGGCTTCACCAAATTCAACAATAGTGACTTTTCTTCAACATAACATATTGGAAGAGTGGAATCAAGTGTTTTTTCCCTTATTCTAAAGTGTTCTCTAGTGGCTTGTCTCTTCAAGGTATCCATAATCTCACATACCTTATCTAGGATTGCTATCTTCAATTCAAGAACTATCTTCTTAAACTTTATCATGTGTTTGATCAGCATCTCATGAATCTTTGACTTATTAATTTCATGATATTTTTCATAGAACTTGGCTATCTGATATAGCCTTCCTTCATCTACAACTCTAGTCCTTAATACTTGAAGACTAGGTATGAATGCTACTTCCAGAGGTGACTGCACATTTTTAATTTGCTTCTTAAGGCTACACTTATAGCTGAAGGGTGATTTGTGGCAATTTTTTTTCTCCTCTTGGGCATCTTAAGAGATGGATCTATGGACTCAATATCAAATTTAACAGTGGGCACAGGACTGATATCATCAATTTTACCCTGTTTATCATCTGGATCATTAGTCTTCTCAATCTTTTCCTTTTTCAACTTAGGATCATCAGACTTAGCATCTTTTTTGGATGTGCTCTCAATTTCCAAAGAAATATTTTCTTCCCTTGCCTTTTCAAGGTTTGCTCATGTTATTGCATGAATTCTGAGTATCTCAAATGTAATCTTAGAGGCTTTCCACTTAGTTGTTGCACTGTTTAGTTTAGCATCAACTTCCCTTATCTTCTCCTCATAAGTTCCCCACCTAGGTTCAAGGACCTATTCCTCTACCTCATAACCAAGTGGATGAATCCACTTAGTTCTTGGCTCAAAAACTTCCATAAATGTTGTATCTATTTTTACCATAAAGAAAATAGTATCCTTATACTTTTCCACAATGCTTTCTGGAATTCTATACCTCATTTGCATCTTGACCCTAGAGGTCTTCAATTCCAATGTCACATAATCTCTCAATGTGCTCTTTATGGATGCTTTGTTAGATATATGTGGCATGGTTCAAATAGTCTTTTCCAAATACAAATTTGATACTCTCCCAACTATATGAAGGTACATGTAAATGATCAATGACCCAAACTGAATATCATTGTCTTGTCATGCTTGATTGCCTTGTTGTTATCAATCAATTGTGTGTGAAAGATCTCATACAAGTTGAACTTTGCATCTTCCTTCACAAGTCTAATTTCTGCTAGAATAGTGCCCTCAGACACACTATTCACCCTACTGGTGTGATGAAACCTATATCCAAGTATCATAGACATCAATTTGATGTCTGCTTGTTCAATAGGCTCACTTGTCATCCCGCACCTATCACTCCTTGACTTACATGTTTTCTCAACAATTTTTCTTACATCCTTTCCCATAGGGAGGATGGCACCTATCCTAGAAAGGCCTTTCATCTCATGTATCAAGTCACTGGTGATTCTGACTGGTACATCACCTATCCAAAATAGGTCATCATGAATTCTGCTTAATAGTATCTTAATCCATTCGGTCTCATAGAGTTCATATGCCATAGAATACTCAACTATAGGGTGATCATTCCACTTAACATATTCATCCATGAATGTTTTTTTTGGTTTCAACATGCTATCCATGTGCGCCCTTAACCTATCCAACCCTACTAGTTCTTTGTTGTAGTAGATGTAATCCCTAATGTCTTCCACATGCATAACACCCATAGGCATGCAGGAGAATGCTCCCTCTAAATCATCTAGGGTTGACATAAAAGGATGCTTCTTAAATAAATATCTCTTCTTCTCAGCAACATCAAAAACTATGGGAGTGGCCATGAAATAATTTTTTAATCACTTTCCAATTATACTCTAAGATGATCTGAAGACTTTTGAATTGGCGCATCAAACTAGGGTTTTTTAAACTGACTAAATGCACTAAAAATCAATGATAGATCAATCTCCAAGTCTTCAAAACAACTTCCAAGGATCTTTCTGCTCTTCAATCTCTCTGAGTTTGAATGCAATGAGTAATTAAACAACTTTCTATGTACTTAAATAGAGAATTCTACCATTAATGCAAGTCACGTAAACCAGGCTGTCACTTCAAAATTTTCAACTCAAGTTCTATTCACAATCAGCATGTGCGCTCTTACACAAAGGTACCTTTATACTCCAAAAGCTTAAGTCCAAAGGTGCATACTCTGATGATGGGTATACTAGCCACATAGGGGTCTAGAGCTAAATTAGCTCCCCCTATGACCCTGAGGGCCATTCATCTACATGTAGAGGGTGCATCCACTACAGATGCATCTAATACATTCTCATCAGTCTTGTCCTTCTTTTTCTTTGACCAAATCAAGCTTGCATCATCTGAGGCTTTGACAAAATTAACTTCTCCATCGGGATCCAAAACTGATTCTTTTTCCTTTTTAGGGCTTTCCTGACCTTGCATCCTTGATCTATAGAACTTTGAGATATGTCCAACCTTGTTACAAGAGTGACAAATAACTGGAGGTCTTATATTCCTCAGTGCATTGACATGAGTCACCAATCTGCATTGTCTCACTGAGTGACCATTATAGTTACATATCTGACATGTAACATTATGAGAACTTCTTGTGTTTGTTTGATTTTGATTTCTCTGATCATGCTGAATCTTGTTCTTCTTTCTAGTCTTGCAATTCATAGTTTTATGACCAAATTTATTATATGAATAATAGTAACCATTAAAAGGTCTTACCTTTGTATAGTTCCTTGAAATGTTTCCATGCTTGTTACATGCAAAACAAGTGCATTCTACTTTCTTGCACTCATTCTTGGGTGGTTCACTATTATCTTTGGTTTGATCTTCAGTCTTCTTAGCATTAGTAGAGTCCTTTTGTGATTCCTTTCTTGCTCGCATGTTGTCAATCTGATTTTGTGCTTCATTGTATCCAATATAGCTAGTGTCTCCTTTGGCTCTCCTTGCATACAACTGAGATTCTACCAAATTAGAACTGGTGTGTAATTTTTCAATATGACTCTTTTCTTCGTTCAATTCATACTCCAAGCTTTCTTTTCTATTCCTTAGCTCCAAGATTTTCATGTTTTCTTTCCTTAGTTCTTCATTGAGTTGAAGGTTCTCCTTAACTTGTTCATTGTAGACTTCCTGATTGTTGATTAGCTTATCATAAAATTCTTCAAGTAGTTCTTTCATAGATGCATTTTCTTTATTCAGCTTCTTGACCTTTGCTCCTAGATCACTATTAGAGCATTATTTCAAATCCTTTCTTAGCCTTTTAATAACCAACTGTGCATCACTGAATTTTTCTTTTAGTTCTTCAATTTCTCTTTTTGATTTGTCTAGGTCTTCAAGAGAAACTTCAAGATTTCTTTTTAGATGTTTCATTTCTGCTTTGTCCATGATCTCCTCAAGTGGTTAAACTTCTATGCTGAGAACTAGAGCTCTGATACCAATTGTTAGGAATGGGAACACTAAGAGGGGGGGTGAATCAGTGTTCACTGTATTTTAAATTTTCACTTTAATCTTTATATTGAACTTAAATACTTAAGTATTGAATTAAACATTCACATAAACATGAAACATGAAATCAACACAAGAAAACAATATGGTTATGGGGAGACCCAAATAGGTAAAAGCCCCAGTGGGAATTGACACCCACTAATATTTTGTACTAGTGTTTTGTGATCCTTGTTAGAAGATCTTTAACCCTGTTAGGAGTTGCTTTAGAATGCTTTAAGTATAGTAGACCTTGTTAAGGGTCAAACCTTGTTAGGAGTCTTTTACAATAGTCCCTATTAGGGGAGAGGACACATTTTCCAAGAGCTCACTACTCAAGTGGTGAAGACTACAACATTTTGATCTTAGATACACACTATATCTACAGTTTGAACTATCATTGTGACACTACTTGTCAGATCAGTTCCTTTGATATGTTGATGCTTTGACCTATAGAAAAGCTCTAATACATATTCTAGTGTCTTCTCAAACTTCTTCTCTATTTATTACAACTCTCTATCAATCTCCATCCTGAATACAATGGGCACACCTTATATTTATATGCTCATACAAAATAAACAACTAGGTCAGCCCTTAGACCTATTACATACAACACTTCCAAATGAATTGGCTTAAGCGTGCTTACAAAAAAAAAAGTATATATGTCAGAAACCTAAATACAATAGGTGCATAGCCTTTACAACATTACATTATATCCTTAAACCAAAATACTAACTATCGCCTTCATACTCTGTCCTTCATTGGCACATACTGGCTGTGCAACTTCAATTGACTATAACTTCCTCATCCTTGTACATCTGATCATGCACTCATAGAATAAGCATGAATATAGTCTAACCAGCTTAAATTCTAGGGTGCATACCATAATTCTTCCATACACATGTGTGTTGATGCTCTGAGCTGTAGGAACTTTGTACACTATCCAGTCTTCAACACTTAACCAAATTCTAATCTTTACATCAAGTGCATTGACTCCAGACTGCTATATGACTTTGTTGCCATAATGAAAACACTATATCAAGTCATATACATCAATATAGGCAACATGCCAACACATATATTATCTTAAAATGGATCCATATATGCCAAGTTGTAAGGCCTTCCCATTTTAGGTTAGATATTACAATCAAGTACAGAAGTCCTGAAACATGAGAGAATCTACCAAACTCTAATGTTCTATCTTCTATCTTCTATCCAAAAAAATGACTCCCTAAACTCTAACCAAACAACCATATTTATACAAGAGGCTATCAAAAAAGTTGGCCTTCAGACCCACCATCAATAGAAGGAATGACCAGATCTAGGTCCACATGGTTCCCAATGATATGTACCAACATTAAATCCATGACCCAAATTAAATGCACAAGTTAGCCTCAATAGAAAACCAAAATAAACAACTTGATAAGAAAGGAAACTGAGCACCATACAAGCATCACTGAGCACTAGGGAAATTCACCAAGCATTAGAGAGATAATCAACCAACACTAGCGGCCAAAGGGAATAGAGAAACATTGAACCAACTCGGTCAAAGAAGGAACCAAACAAAGCAGAAAACTATAAACATCTTTTTGGTGACAAATGATTTCCAAGGACTTGAGATGCTCCTACATCAGATCTCTACATGGTGAATCTAGTTAGGGTGTGCCTTTGGCCCCTCTCTCCATCCTCCCTTGCGTCAGGTGGTATCAGAGCAAGGTGAGATCTAGATCTAGGTTTACGAATCTAGGTTTGAGTGTTTCTTCTTGTCAAACCCTAGTTGATTTGTTGTGGGGTAGCAGATTGTGATTTGAATTGCAATTGAAGAGGGTTTCAAGATGGTTCGTGGGAGGTGAGATGCGGATCTAGGATTGGCAGACATGTTGAGACAACTTGCTACTACATTATAAGCCGTTGAAATAGCCCAGAGAAGAGGAAGACATCTTGAAGATGTTAGTGATGATGAAATTGGGGAAGAACAAGTTGATGTAGAACCTACACTGATGAAGGATCAAGATGAGTAAATATTGTTCAAGAATTTGACAAATCTGAAGTCTACACCACACTTTAATCCTCTTGAGTATAGTGGAAAATTGGATTCTGATGAATTTGTGGACTCGATCACCAAGATGGAAAATTATTTTGAGTATGAAAATGAACCTGAGGAAAAGAAGGTGAAAATTACATGAAGAAAGTTGAAAAGTCATCCATCCTTATGGTGGGTACATCTGCAGTTGGACAGAAAGACGAAAGGCAAAGACAAAATCAAGGTATGGAATAAAATGGTGAATAAGTTGAAAGGAAAGTTCTTTCCTTGCAATTATAAGATTAACCTAGTTAGGTGAATGCAAATTTTGAGGTAGAAAGATAGCTTAGTAAAAAAATATACTAAGGAATTCTATAGATTAGATATTAGATTTGGACATGATGAAGATTATGTGGAAATAATTTCTACATACCTGAATAATTTGAGAGTTTCCATCCAAGAAGAAATTAGTTTGGTTAAATTGGAGAATATTGAAGAGGCTTATCAATTTGGATTGAAAGGTTAGGAGAAATTGAACAAGAAACATGAGAAAAGACAAAGAGGTAGAGGTGGTAGATTCCCTAGAGGAAGAGGTAGATCTTATGATGAAAATAGTAGATTTGAATCTGAAAAGACAAATCTGGATAAAGGAAAGACTGAGTGGAAAGGTGAAAGTTCATCTAGAGGAAGAGGTAGTAACTACCGAGGTGGTTATAATAGAGGTGGTTTCTGAGGAACTTGTTACAATTATGGAGAAGAAGGACATAGATCATTTGAGTGTACACATGCAAGTAAGAAGGTCAGTAATAGTAGAAATGCCTTGGTGCAAAAAGAGTCACCGAATGAACCTGACAAGGAAAGTAACTTGATGGTAAGGAGAGAACTTTGGGGTGAAGGTAAAAAAGAAGAGCTAGTAAGGAAACATTTGCTTAAGACTATATGTATATTTTATGAAAAAGTTTGGAAGGTAATCATTGACAGTGGTAGCTTAGAGAATCTGTCATATGAGGAAATTGTCACAAAGTTGAAGTTGAAAATGTTAGAACATCTGAAGCCCTATCATATTTCATGGATCAAAGATGAGCATACACTCTTGGTAAGTGAACAATGTTATGCGAATTTGAAGATTGGAAAGTAATATGATAAGGTGTTATGTGATATCATTCCTATGGATTTTTGTCATATTTTGTTGGGTAGACCTTGGGAATATGATAGACATGCTATATATGATGGGAGATTACATAAATATACTATTTGGGCTGATGGGAGAAGAAAAGTTTTTTTTCCTTTGATTGAAGAACCTATTAGTAATGTTTACACATCTGTAAAAGTTTTCTTGATGGAAGGAAGAAAGTTTGTTAAGTATTTGAAGAAGAATGATGTATGTTTTGCTGTGATTCCTAACAAACCGAGTAAGAAAATAGAGGATAGTGTCCTTGAGGAGATTGATAAGTTACTCACTGAGTACAGTGAAATTATTTTTGATAATGTACCTGATGGTTTTCCACTGAAGAGAAGCATTGATCATTGCATGGATCTAATCTCTAGAGCTAGTTTACTGAATAAAGCACCACATCGATTGACACCTATAGAGAATCAAGAATTGAACCAACAGATTCAAGAGTTGTTGCAGAAAGGTTTGATCAAAGAAAGTTTAAGTCCTTGTGTAGTACCTGTTGTATTGGTAGCTAAGAAGAATGGTGAATGTGTACTAATTCTAGAGCAATCAACAAGATAATAATGAAATATAGGTTTCCTATACCGAGAATGGATGATATAATGGATAGTTTGACTGGAGAAAAGTATTTTACCAAAATTGATTTGAAAAGTGGGTATCATTAGATCAGAATTGGAGAAGGTGATGAGTGGAAGACTACTTTCAAGACAAAAGAAAATTTGTATGAATGGTTTGCTATGCCTTTTGGTTTAACTCATGCACCGAGTACTTTTATGAGGTTGATGAATGAAGTTTTAAATAAATTCTTGGGTAAGTTTGTGATTGTGTACCTAGATGATATTCTGATATTCAGTAAGACTAGAGAAGAACATTTTTTGCATGTTAAGAAAGTATTTCAGAGATTGAAAGAAGAAAAGTTGTTGATTAAGTTGAAAACGTGTTCATTCATGAAAGAGGAGATTGTGTATTTGGGATTTGTGATTTCAACTGATGGTTTGAAGATGGATCCTGAAAAGGTTGAAGCTATTTTAAATTGGCCTACACCTGAGAATTCTAGTGAGGTAAGATCATTTCATGGTTTGGAAATTTTTTACCAAAATTTCATTAGGAATTTTAGTTCAATTTGTAATGCTATGACTGAGACTATGAGAGGAGATAAAAGATAATTCAAGTGGACACATGGAGCTGATGAAAGTTTTGAGAATCTGAAGTAGAAGGTTATTGAATTGCCTATTTTGGCATTACCTAATTTTAATAAAGTATTTCAAGTGGAATGTGATGCAAGTGGTAGTGCAATTGGAGCTATGTTGTGTCAAGAAGGTAAACCTGTTACTTTCTTTAGTGAAAAGTTGAATGATGCAAAAAGGAAATACTCTACATATGATCAAGAATTCTATGCTATTGTTAAGAAACTAAAGAAATGGAGACATTATTTGATACTAAGTGAATTTGTATTGTATACCGATCATAAAGCTTTATAATATTTGGGTAGTCAAAATAAGTTGAATCAGATACATATGAAATGGGTTGAGTATTTGCAGAGTTATACATTTATGATAGAGTATAAGAGTGGAGTCACTAACCGAGTTGTTGATGCATTAAGTAGAAGGAGATCTTTGATGACTGAGGTGAAGATTGAAGTTCTTGGATTTGATGACATGAGAGATTCTTATGAATTTGATCTTGATTTTTTGAGCCATGGAGAAAGTGTAGAGCACCTATTCAAGATCAACCGAGTACAAAATGGGAAGAATATTTAATTCAACAAGGTATGTTGTTTAAAGGCATTTAGTTGTGTATATCAAGAGGACCAATGGGAACTAATTTGATAATAGAAAAACATAGCAGTGGTTTGGTTGGATATTTTGGTGTTGATAAGACATTTAATTTTCTTAAGGATAAATAATTATGGCCACAGTTGTATAAAGATGTTCAGAAATTTGTGAAAAGTTGTGGAATTCATCAAGTTGTGAAAGGAGTAAGTCAAAATACTAGATTGTATACACCAATTTATATTCATGATAAACCTTGGATTGACATGAATATGAATTTTTTTTTTGGCTTACCGAAGACAATAAGAGGTAATGATTCTATATTTATTGTTGTGGATAGATTTTCTAAAATGGCGCATTTTATACCTTGTAGAAAGACATCAGATGCAATACATATAGTAGATCATTTCTTTAAGGGAATTTTCAGATTGCATGGATACTTTTGGAAGACCCTTTGGAGAAATTCTGGCACCAGGTTGAAATATAGTTCTACATTTCACCCATAGACTGATGGACAAAGAAAAATTGTGAATAGAAGTTTGAGAATTATTTTGAGATGTTTAGTTAGAGACATACCGAGTAATTGGGATTCTATGTTGGCACAAGCAGAGTTTACATATAATAATTTAGTGAATAGGAGTACTGGAAAGACACCTTTTGAAATTGTAAATTGCATACAACTGAGAGGTATATCTGATTTGAGAGACATTGTTGATGAAAGAAAGAGAAGTGTTGAAGGAGTAAAATTTGCTGAGTACATGAAGACATTGCATGAAGATGTGAAATATAAGTTGGAGAAAAGTAATTAGAGATACAAAGACCGAGCTGACAGATAAAGAAGACATAATGCTTTTGGAGTTGGTGATGAAGTAATGGTTCATTTGAGGAAAGGTAGATTTCTTGTTGGAACATATGGGAAGCTGAAAATGAAGAAGTTTGGACCTTGTAAGATTTTGAAGAAATTTGATAGTGGAAATTCTGATGAGATTGAGCTACCTAATGACATGGATAAATCACCTATTTTCAACATTACTAATTTGTATGAGTATCATGAGTCAGATGAAGAAATGATAGTACCAAATGATTATCCTAAGAAATAGACAAAAGAAGTTGAGCATATTTTGGAGCAAAGAATTGGTAGAAGTACAAGAGGAAAACAATATATGGAATATCTGGTGAAGTGGAAGAATAGACCAATTGAAGATAGTTCATGGATTTCACAATCTGAGTTGGATGTAGATTGAATCATACCTTTTTAATGATTCAGAGAATCATTTAGAATAACCCCAGGTGTCTGATGTAGGAGCATCTCAGGTCCTTGGCAATCTTGTGTCACCAAAACAATGTTTGAAGTTTTCTATGTTGCTTAGTTCCTGCTTTGACCGAGTTGGTTCAGGGTTTCCTTTGTTTACCAATGTTGGTCGGTTATCTCTCTGGTGCTCAGTGAATTTCCCTGGCACTTGGTGATGCTTGTTTGGTGCTCAGTTATCCTTGCCTACTGAGTTGTTTATTTTGGATTCCTATTGAGGCTGACTTGTGTAATTAATTTTGGTCATGGATTTAATGATGGTATCTATCATTGGAAAGCATGTGGACCTAGATCTGGTCATTCCTTCTATTGATGGTGGATCTAAAGGTTGACTTGATTCAGTAGCCTCTTGTATAAATGTAGTTGTTTGGTTATATTTTGGGAGTTAGTTTGGGAGTCAATTTGGGAGTCAATTTTTGGAGGAGGTTTTGGATAGAGATAGAAACTAGAAGATTAGAGATTGTTGCAAGATCCTCACATGTTGGAGGACTTTTTTACTTGATTGTAATAGCTGGCCTAAACTAGGAAGGCCTTATAGCCTGACATGTATGAATCAAATTGACGAGAATATATGAAATTTTTTGCATTCTCTCTCTCACTTGTTGTGTTGTTTCTTTTGCGTGTGATCTTTGGAAGGTGGATCTGGTTAGTGTTAGGAATGGGAACATTGAGAGGGGGGGGGATGATTCAGTGTTCTACAATATTAATTTTTGATCTCTTAAAAATTAACTCAATTTCTTATATACTAAATTGAATAATAATGCAAGTAAGATAATCAATCATAACACATAACACCACATATGATTATAGGGAAACCTTGTGTTAGCTTGTGGTGACTAATCAGGAAAGTACTATCAAGGAAAGTACTGTACTGTAAATTTTTTTTGAGGCCGACTACTTTTTGGTTATTTGGGCTGACTACTTATAACTCATTCTAACCCTAAAGTGGGAAAATATTGCATAATATGGCTTAGGGTTAGGGATTTTCATCATGTATGATTTTAGTACTTGCAGCAGAATTGGGCTGTAAGGGATTACGGATTGTAATCAGGTTGTAATAACTGGATAATAATAATATTGGACTCACTATTGGTGGACGTAGCCCAGGGATTGGGTGAACCACATTAAATCTGTGTGTCTTGTGTTCTATTCTATGTGGTTTATTATTTTTAGATATTAGTTATATTTGCACATAATTGTTATTTCTACCTTGTTAATCCTAACACCTTGGCCAAAGGAAAAACATTGGTGGGAATTAATACCCACTAATAATTGTACTTGTGCATCATGAACCTGTTAATGTTCCTTAGTCCTGTTAGGAGCTGTCATTACAATGCTTAAGTACAATGACCTTGTCAAGGGTTAGACCCTATTAGGAGCCTTTTACAATTAACCCTATTAGGGTTGAGGACACACTATCCTAGAGCTCACTTCTCAAATGTGGGTGAAGGCTGCAACCTTCTAAATATCAGATACACACTATATCTACAAGGTGAACTACTGCTATGGCACTGATTGTTTGATCAATTTTTTTTGTGCGCTGATCCTTTAACCTCTTGTAAAGATCCATATCATACTAACTACTCTTCACATACTTCTGCTCTTCTTTTGTCAACTCTATACCTCATTCCATACTCAAATACAAAGATGTATGTATTATTTATATGCACAAACAAGACTATTCACTAAGTCAGCCTATAACTAATTACATACAACACTTCCAAATGAATTGGCTCAAGCGTGTTTACATAAAATGATATTAACATATCTATAACATAAATATAATAGGCGCATATTCTTTACAAATTTTTTTTATAACTGCTAACCAAAATACTAACAGTCAGCTCCATACTCTATTTTGTTTTGCCACTTACTATCTATGTCACTTCAACTCATTGTATCTTCATCATACTAACTCATCTGATCATACACTCTTAACCATATCTTAATAAAATATTCAAACTCTTATCTTCAAGGGCACATACCAAAAATTAGTCATACACACGTGTGTTGATGCTTTGTTCATCTGGTGCTTCACTGACTATCCAATCTTCCATACTTAGCCAAATTCTGATCTTATGAGTAAGTGCACTGACTCCAAAACTCCATATGACTTTTTTGCCATAATGAAAACACTAAACTTAGTCATATACACTAGTATAGTCAATCTTCCAACAATCTCCCCCTTTGTCATTAATGGCAACAAAGGAATATGGGGAAGTTACTAAACTATATCTTACACAAAAACTTTCTAACATATACTCTATCTTATATCTCCCTTCTACTATATACTCTACTCCCCTTTACATCATATACACTGGTCCATATTTCTTTGTTCCTCTATTACTCCATATCATTCTTCTCTCCCTTTTAAATTAATGAAAAATCTGCTAAAAAATGAATCTATAAGTACTTACATAGTGAGTACATCCAGTTATGCAATCTGAAGGTTTGCAATTTCTTACTGCCAAAATGCCTTCAGTGCATCTACTATTTGGAGATGGGTACATAGTGCATACGTTAACTTCTTAATCTTCTCTAAATCAGAACTCAGACCTTGATCATATGTCACCATCATGGCATCAATCTCCTTGATAGTATACAGAGTATTTGCAACTCAGAGCATCAACGCATGTGTGTATGGATTAATTATGCTATGTGCCCTAGAAGTTAAGTTTTTTAGACTACACTTATGCTTAGTCTATGAGTGCATAAGTAGATATGCCAAGATGTGAAAGTTATAGTCAGTTGAAGTTGCACAACCAGTGTGTGCCAGCAGAGGATAGAGCATGGAGCTGACAGTTAGAATTTTGGTTTGCGATTGTAATGTAATATTGTAAAGGCAATATACCCATTGTATTTAGGTTTTTGACATGTTTATATGTATAATTATCAGCACACTTAAGCCAATTCAATTGGAAGCATTGTTTGTAATTAGTTATAGGGCCAACCTAATTATGTATTTTGTATGAGCGCATAAATATAAGGTGCACCCATTGTATTCGGTATGGAAGTTGAAATAAAATTGTGATAAGAAGAGAAGAGGTATGCAAAGACAACATAAGATGTATTAGAGATTTTATAGAGGTCAAAGCATTAGTGCATCAAAGGAACTAATTTGACAAGCAGTGTCACAGTGATAGTTCATCCTATAGATATAGTGTGTATCTAAAATCAGAAGGTTGTAGCCTTCACCACTTGAGTAGTGAGCTCTTGGATAGTGCATTCTCTCCCCTAACAGGGACAATTGTAAAAGAATCCTAACAAGGTCTAACCCTTAACAAGGTCTACTATACTTAAAGCATTGTAAAGGTACTCCTAATAGGGTAAAGGATCTTCTAACAATGATCACAAAACACTAGTGCATAATATTAGTGGGTATCAATTCCCACCGGGGTTTTACCTATTTGGGTTTCTCCGTAATCATATTGGTGTCATGTGTTGATTTCATGTTTCATGTTTATGTGAATGATTATTTTAGTACTTAAGCATTTAAGTTCAGAATAAAGATTAATAGAAAAGTTAAATACAGTGAACATTGATTCACCCCCCCTCTCAGTGTTCCCATTCCTAACAATTGGTATCAGAGCTCTGGTCATTAGCATAGAAGTTTAACCACTTGAGGAGATCATGGACAAAGCAAAAATGAAACATTTGAAAAGAAATCTTGAAGCCGCTCTTGAAGTCCTGGAAAAGTCAAAAAGAGAATCTAAAGAACTAAAGGATAAACTCAGTGATGCTCAATGAGTCATAAAAAAGATAAGGAAATATTTGAAAGAATGCTCTATTAGTGATCTAGGGACAATAGTCAAGAAGATGAATGAATAAAATAAATCCTCGAAAGAACAACTTGAAGAGTTTGATGATCAGCTGACTAATAATCAGAAAGTCTGTGATGAATATATCAAAGAGAACCTTGAGCTGAATGAAGAGCTAAGGAAAGAAAACATGGAAATCTTGGAGCAAAGAAACAACAAAGAAAGCTTGGAGTCTGAATTAAAAGAAGCCATGAATCATATTGACAAGTTACACACTAGTGCTGATTTGGTAGAATCTTAGTTGTATGCAGGAAGAGCCAAAGGAGACACTAGTTGTATTGGATACAATGAAGCACAAAATTACATTGACAATATGTGAGCAAGAAATGATTCACAAAAGGATTCTACTGATGCTAAAAAGACTGAAGATCAAACCAAAGATAATGGTGGACCACCTAAGAATGAGTTCAAGAAAGTAGAACACACTTGTTTTGCATGTAACAATCATGGAGACATTGCAAGGAACTATACAGAGGTAAGACCTTTTAATGGTTACTATTATTCATGCAACAAGTTTAGTCATAGAGCTATGAATTGCAAGACTAGCAAGAAGAATAGGATTCAACAGGATCAAAGAAATCAGAATCAGACAAATGTAAGAAGTTCTCAGAATGTTATATGCTAGATATGTAACTATAATGGTCACACAACAAAACAATGTAGAATGGTGACTCCTGTCAATGCACCGAGGAATATAAGACCTCCAGTCATTTGTCACTCTTGTAACAAGGTTGGACATATCTCAAGGTTATTTAGATCAAGGACGCAAGGTCAGGGAAGCCTTAAAAAGGTCGAAGAACCAGTTTTGGATCCCGTAGGAGAAGTTAATTTTGTCAAAGCCTCAGATGATGCAAGCATGATATTGTTAGAGATAAAGAAGGACATGAATGGTGAGAATGTATTGGATACATCAGCAATGGACACACCCTCAACATCTGATGAATGGCCCTCAGGGTCATAGGGGGAGCTAATTTAGCTCTAGACCCCTGCATGGCTAGTATACTCATCCTCAGAGTATGTGCCTTTGGAATTAAGCTTTTGGAGTGTAGAGGAACCTTCATGCAAGAGCGCACATGCTGAATGTTAGCAGAACTCAAGTTGCAAATTTTGAAGTGACAACCTGGTTTATGTGACTTGCATCTATGGAGGATTTTTCACATTTAAGTACATAAAAAGTTATTTGATTTCACATTTCATTCAAATTCAGAGTGATAGAGAGCATAAAGAGCCTTGGAAGTTGTTGTGAATATTTGGAGATTGATCTATCAGTGGTTGCAGTGCATTTGGTTGGTTGTAGAAACCTTAGCTCATTGTGCTGATTCAGAAGTCATCAAATTATCTCAGAGATTAGTTGGAAAGTGTTTATCAATTAGAATCACCAATGACTTGATACATGAGATGAAAGGCCTTTCTAGGATAGGCACCATCCTTCCTGTGGGCAAGGATGTTAGGAAAATAGTTGAGAAAACATGTAAGTCAAGGAGTGATAGGTGCGGTATGACAATCGAGCTTATTGAGCAAGCTAACATCAAATTGATGTCAATGATACTAGGGTATAGATTTCATCACACTAGTAGGGTGAATAGTGTGTCTGCAGGCACTATTCTAGCAACCATCAGACTAGTAAAGGAAGATGGTGAGTTCAACTTGTGTGAGATGTTGCATGCATAGTTGATTGATAACATCAAGGCTATCAAACATGACAAGAAAAAGATATTTAGGTTTGGGTCCCTAATCATCTATATGTACCTTCATATAGTTGGAAAAGTTTCAGATATGTCTTTAGACAAGTCTATTCCAACCATGCCACAGATATCCCTCAAAGCATCCACTGAAAGTACATTGATAGACTATGTAACATTGTAATTGAAGACCTTTAGGGTTCAGATGCAGATGAGATATAGAATTCTAGAGAACATTGTGGAAAAGTATAAGGATATAATGTGTTTTATGGTTGAAACTGATACTACTTGTATGGAAGCTGTTGAACCTAGAACTAAGTGGATTCATCAGCCCCCAAAGACCCCAATGAACCTAGATGGGGAACTTATGAGGAAAAGAAAAGGGAAGTTGATGCTAAACTAAATAGCACAACAACTAAGAGGAAAGCCTCTAAAATCACATCAAAAATCTTGAGAATACATGGTGTGTCTCAAGAAGACCTTGACAAGGAAAGGGAAGATAAGATTGCTTTGGAATTGAAGAGTGCAATAGTAGAAAAAGAACAAGAAGATCCTAAGATGAAGAAAATAAAAATTGAAAAAGATGACATTCAGAAGGATATGACTGATGACACTCCTTCTATGCCCAAAGAAACAAGTGATTCCAATGCTCCTCCAGAGTATAATCCTATAATAAAAAGAAAGAAAGTAACCAACACTAGTCATCCATCCTCACAAGCATTAAGGAGAAAGAAAACCAGTCAAGCACCTCCTAAGATAGGATTCAGACCTAGCCTTAAAGTATTGAGCACTAGAATTGTTGATGAGGGTAGAATTGATAAGGTGGGAAAGTTTTATGAAACATATAGTGAGATTCACAAATCATAAATATGTGGTATGATTCTCAAACATGTTATTGGTAAATAGATTGTCCTTTCCTAGATTTAACTCTTTGTTTGCCCAAAATCTTTTAAGAGACAATGTGAATACAAACAGTCAAAAAGTTGTTACTTAATTAACTGACTTCCCTCTGAATTTTAATAGGTATAGCTCCCTTATGTGAATATTATGCAATAAATTTTGTTTGTCTCTAAATCCTAAAGGGGGTATGTTCTTAACCAGAGAACAAGAGATGTAACCGGACTAGCCCTCAATGAGAAACTATTCCAGGCAAGAGATTTATTCTAAACCTTAACCAACTCTGTGACTTCACAATGCTTATGAATCCACACCATTGGTAATGCATTAATGAACTCTACTTGAATGAATGAAATGCAGTAAAACAATAAAAATGAATCTAGTCTAAAGGGACATATATATGCTTTCCCAACCCTCAAGCAATACTCTGATTACTATCGATTAGTTGCATTAAAAGATGAAAAAAAACTCCATCTATTTACTAATTTCAACCCAGTTTAAGGAAAGTTAACATCAAACCTACAAATGCATCAAATGGAAAATGAATGGTACCAAATACATTCACAATTGACTCCGCAACAAAATGTATTCCACACCAAAAATTTAGCTGACCCTTTCATTGATTTTTAGAGTATTACATATAGGCTTCAAGAATTAAGCCGTTACTAAATCAATTGAATTGATTCATATTCTATAGCACTGGTAAATGACATGTGGCCATCTACCTCTCATAGAATGTGTACCAAAAAGAGAGGGGAAGGGGAAATTATTTTCTCTTTGTCAGCCTTTTTGCCTTCTCCAACTTAGCCTTATGGCTTTGGCAGCTACAAGAATCAGAATCATCTTTTTAGAATTTGGGATGTAAACATTTTTGAATCTTATGAGCTAGCAGGAATGATCTTTTTCCATGTGTTTTACTGCATCCTTTTGAATCTGCATATTTTCCATGGTCTTGTATATACTTCCACCAAGTTGTTAAAGACCAGGTATCTTATAGAGATGAGACCCAGATGAATCTATGAGCTGGTCCAAGTTGTCGAAAAAAAACTTCTACATGTTGGCCACACCAATCAGGATATTTTAGTCTCCACTAGATTGGGATTCAGAATGAAGGCTTGTCAAATATGCAAAGATCTTACTCTGTTCTTTGGCAATCTTCTTGTCAGTGACCTTCATTTCAGCTTCTCCATTGATTATCATTTCCATTTTGAATTCCACACAATGGAGCCGCTTGATCAAAGGCTCATCTCATTTCTGTAATATGCCAGCTTTCATGGTGTCTTTAGTCTTCATAGCGACTAACCAATGTAGTAACACTAGACACTCTTCACATCTCAGTCTCTCTGCCATGAGTATTTTCAAATTCCCACCAATTGAATCCTTTTCTATTTCCAACTTTAGAAGAACATTTCTGAGTTGTTCGATGGCTACTAGGGCTTCAAAATTGAGTGGCTCTATCCATCTCCTACCAATGTGTCCAAAGTGTCGATCTTCTTGTAATTTGGTGATTATTGCTTGGTTCTCAGCCATAGTAGGATCAAATGTTGTCAAAGAACTAGGTAGACTAGCCACTAGGGTGACTAACTGTCTGATGAATTTAGTCATCTCTTTGATCTTTGCATTGAGTCAAGTCTTGGTGAGTTTGAGTTCCTCGAGCTCCCCCTCAATCAAGACATTACTAGACTTCCATAAATCTACCTTGGTATCATGAGGGGTGAGCCCCACGTCTAAGGACTAGTGTGTAAAATCTGAGGTATTGACATCTTTGATTCTACCATCTTTCAAAGTCTTGGGTACTTCAATAGTCAAATGACCTATATCAGGATCATGACCAAGGGTGGTCAGTGTCCTAGATTTCTTAACCTTATTTTTGGCTGGGGCTAACTGCATTGCCTGTGAAAGCATTTCACCACTAGGAGTACTTAGCTCCGCTCTCTTCCTCTTTCGATCTATGGTGTTATCGATCCATGACTCCAAACTTGTGATCTTTGATGCAGAGAGTAAATCCTCTACAAACAACTTCCTAATAATAGGGGGAGAGGCTTTAGGTTTGAAGGTGAAAGGATTCACCTTTTGGGAGGAAACACTCTTCTCCTTTTGAGGAGACCACAAGTGTTCATCTGCTTCCTTAGATTCAAAACTGCTACTATCATCATGAATCTCAAAAATGAGAGAGATTAGTTGGCTAGGACTGTCACCTTCTGGTTCCATGGCTTCAACTGGTTCTTCTGTCAACTTGTCAGGTTCTTCAACTTTGGCCTCTTTAGTTGAACTGACATCGGGAGCTAACCCTGTTCCACAAGTTTTCTCCAATGGAATTTCCTTTTCTAGTGGTTGATCATCTCCACCCACTGGTTGAGCTGGACCTTTTGCTGCAATTGAAGTTGGCAGAGAGGAAGATGCAGGAGCACTCACCAGCTCGACTGCAGGATCATGCTAAGGAGTGGGTTTCCTAGATCTCTTTTTTCTTCCCATCATCCACTGGGCCCACTTGTCTACTCTCTTGATGACCTTGGCTATCAAAGTCTCCAAATATTTGATGGCTTGAACTTGAATTGGCTCAAAGCTCACAAGATATGGCTTAATCTAGTCCCAATATGAATCAGTGTACATATGTTCACCATCATCAATGATGCCCTCAACATCAATATTGACTCTGAACAACTTGATTTTTTCAATAGTCAGTCTATTGTAGAACCTCTCTTAGCTTTCTAACTCATCCTTGTGGTTAGCGCAATAATCCTCACGCTTAGGAATATGCCTGACTACAGAGCCCATTTGTAGGTGATCTTTGGCATAGCCTACTAGATAAAACTATGGTCTCAAGACCTCATACTTCTCTAGTTTATATCTACTCTCAAAGGTCTTGATCACATTCTTAGCATTCGATCTAGATGCATAGCTGTAGGCTCCAATGGTAATAGGGAACTCGTACCCTTTCTTCTTAATGCCTACGCTAATCAGGTTCACTTGCAATATCTCACAGATCACCTCCATGAGCACGACCATATCATTTGGGTGCCTTGGAAGCTTCATGGGAAAATCATCGAAACCTACAAGACAAAGGTATGAGAAACTTGCAAATTGGATAAAGAAGCTCCCAAATTGAGTGATGAATTCCATAGCCTCTAGCAAAAATATCCACTCTAAGCATCCTTACAATTCTCTGTATAGTCTCATTGTGAATGAGTCATTAACTTTAATGTACTCGGAGTAGCTATTTTGCAATCTCAAATGGGGGAAGAAATCATAATTTCTTACATCATTTTCATATTCTTATAGCCTAGGGAGACCTGGCCATACTTGCAATGTAGCTAACACATATATCAAATAGGAAGACATATAGAAACTTTTTTGATATTTGGTGAGATTCAGGGCATTGGACAGATTCTCACTTACCACTTGAGCCTAGTCTATATAATGATGCTCGGTACAAATTACTTGGACCAAGAAGAAGTAATGTTCTATAAAGTTCAAGGCATCACTTTCACCTTTAATCCTGTGAAGAAGTATGAGGACATCAATGATCTCAGCCTTCAAATCCATCCTGAGAAGCATCTTCAGCACTTTTCCTTTCATGCTTCTAGCCTTCTTAAACCATGAGTCCATGATCTCTTTCCTCCATCTCATCTTCTTCTAAATGTATTCTGATGCTACAAGTGGAAAGTTCATGTCTGAGAATTTTGCCCACTCTGGGATACGGAGACTGTTCTACACTGATTCCCTATCAATGGAGAGGACTATTGTGTCATCCAATAGAAGGATTTGCTTTGTATACATAATGAACCTAGCTATACATTCTTGGATAAGCTCACGGGCTTGAACTGCTACGGGAAACCCGATGGCCTCAACCAGACCACTCCTTTTGAGTTTTTGTGTCATGGGATGAATGTTCTCCTCATTCAATCTCTTGTGTAGATTATCTAGATCATAGAACCTGAGAGACATATCAGTCAAATTTTGCCACTCTGATGTGATCCCATTCAATCCATCAAAACCCATGAATCTAGTGCCCATAGCTTTTGATTAATGCTTTCAACTTACTATTTAAAACTTTGATGGATACTATGAGATGATCTGAAAAGGCTGTGGGAACCAAGAGTGTAATTGAATGAACAATAATTTTTCTTTTGCTTGATCATTTTGGTCTCTTATAAACAACTTGTCTTCTTATTGTTACTTCCCATATCTCACACCACACGAGTGATAGATTTTCAAAAATACACATTGAATTTCTAACATTAAGATTTGAATTAAATACACCATATTAATGATCTTAAGGAATCACTTTTACCCATTCATAAGAATTGCAATGGTAACTTAATCTGCATAGCAAATTTTTACTTTTTTGCTTCCCACACCGCCTTTGTTAGGAATCTCACTACGTAGGTGGAAAACTGATGATGAAGAGGTTGGAGGAGTGATTTTTTGAAATCTTGTAATTGGCCCATCATTTTATCAATTTTTTCTAACTTTCAAGGTGAAGCATCTTCATCATACTAAAACATTCATTTCTAATGTCTTCTCATATTCATTTCTTTGCAAGCTACTGCTTTTCAAAAACTGACCCTCTCTGGTGATTCTCTGATACGGTAAGAGTTAACAGCCAACTTTCCAAAAGTGGACTCTTATTTATTATCTCATGCCATTGAGGACACTTTGTCCACTGTGTGGGCTCAACTTACTTTCTTGGCTATGGCATTTTCTCTTCGAGGGTTACTGATACACTTGCTACTCTTCTTTGGAAAATAACTTCTGCAAGGGGGAGCTTTGCAAATGGGAAAGCTCATCATGGTTTCTTCACTAAGTGATCTTTTTGGACCCGACCCATTCCCAAATAGTGAACTTTGAACCATAGGCTTGTATATGTGTTGGATGATCTCCAGGTTCTATTTCGCAGAAAATTACCTTCATGGGTTGAAACCCACCGAGGAGAAGGTGATTGCCAGTTTCCTAACAAAGAGGGGAGATATAACTTTGAAACTTCTTTTCATACGAATGTCTTCAGTGGAGCTTAGAGGAAGAAAGTATTTATTTAATTAGGAACTATAACTTACCCATTCCCAAGAAAAAGTCAAAACCATCCCAACTTAAAACTAGAAAAAGGGAAGAAGGGGGGAATTTGATAAAGACTACCTACCTTAGGTAAAAAAACTAGACTTAGACTCCAATTTTACAATACCTCAAAATTCAAGAATTGATATACAACAAGGTATCCACTTTTCTTTACCAGGGTGAGGAAAAAGAGTGGGGCAATAGCTAGCTCTATCTAGGGACTTGGATATGTCAATATTTAGGCAAGGAATCTAAATCTGTGGTTTCACATAGTTTAATGAAAAAGTGGCTCACAACAAAACTAAAGCAAAGGAAGGAAAGACACAGAAGGAAAAATAAAATGAAAGAACCTCGACTAAGGAAAACAAAAATGGGAACTAATTGTAACTATTATACAACACAGGGATTACCTGCTTTCAATTCACAACTTGATATAATTTCAGATCCTGACCATTATAGGTCAAGGGCAGCACTTCACCATTGGGATATGCCAGCTTGAAGGAATTCTTGTCAAAAGCTTGATGAATGATGAATGTTCCTTTCCAAAGCATCTCAAATTTGTTGTGCATACCCTTTGGTGCTCTCCATTTATCCCATAGCAGAACTGAATCTCCAATCATGAACTTTCTTTGTCTAGTTTTCTTATCAAAGAGATTCTTTACCTGCATTTGATGCTCTGTGATGTGATCAACAATATTTTCTTGTTCTTCTTCAAGTTTATTCAGCTATAAAATTGTCTTTTCCAGCCCATCTTTATAAATTTCATCTTCTACCACCATCCTTAACTTGCTGGTAGCCAATTCCAAAGGCAAATGAAGGCTAGCTTCAAGTCCATACACCAATTCAAATGGTGAAATACCAATTTCCCTTTTTGGAGTAACTCTGTCAAACCAGGGTGCCTCGTGAATTTTCTTATGCCAGGTCCTTTGATTCTCTGATACTAGCTTTCTCACTATGTTCACTAGGTTTTTATTATTCAACTTAGCTTACCCATTTCCTTATGGGAAGTAGTCAGAAAAATGACTACCAGTTATGCCATACTCAAAACAAAAATTAATAATCTCCGCCGAAGAAAAGTAGGTTGCGTTATCCATAACTAGCTTGATCGGCACACCAAATATTTGTTGGAAATTTGGCTGAGTTGGTTACATAGATGTTTTCATTATGGAAACATATGATCTACATGAAGATCACACAGGTCAGAGAGCTAGTATGTCAGAGCGCAATGCGAAATTGTCTGAGACAATGTTTTTACCAGTGAACCTGGAGACAATTTTTGTCTGCGATGTTGATTGGAGTAAGTTCAGTGCTTGCACACTTGAACATAGACTCTATGATGACTATTGAAGACTCATCTCAGAGTGCAAGTCAGTACAACATGTACGAAAGAAATTATGACAGTTTTACTAAAGACAGTGTCAAGCCGACAAGACAGAATATGAAGACATAATTGATAAAGAGTTAAGGGATTATTTTGTTTATCAAAATAATGACTTAACAATATAAAGGGATGACATCCTAGATGTTAACCCTTGGATAAAGTTATTTTTAATATGATAGCTGGCTCGAAAGTTATTAATCTTAATAACTTGTATAAATGTAATTGTAAATTGTAAAAAGAATAAAAGAAGTGATATGATACAAGATATATGATGCATATGTAATAGCGATAGTGAAAGAGCAGTGAAGTGATATTAATGCAAGTAGTATAAGGTTATGTACCTTAACCTAATTTTTTAATCAGTGTATATTGTACATTACTTGTTTGGGCATTGGGCTCATCTAGTAATCAGATTCTGTACTGCCAACTCCTAACAGGGTTGAGGCTTCTAACAAGGCCTATAGTACCTTAATCAGGACTGAGACACTATATGCATGTAATAGACTTCTAACAGGGTCAACATCCTTAACATGATACTTTTTATTAGTGGATTTTTGTGGGTACCATCCCCACCGGGGTTTTTCCTTGGCCAGGGTTTCCTCGAGAACAAATAATGTGTTATGAGTTCTTTAGTTTTATCGCTATGCATGTTGTTTAGCTTCTTATGTTATGCATGTGTTAAGATAATCTATTATATTCATAATTGGGCAAAAGTAAAATTTTTTAGAATACAGATTCGCCCCCCTCTCAGTATTCCCTATTCCTAACAATTGGTATCATAGCTTAGTTACTCAAAAAAGAATCATTCAAGGAAAGCCTAGCAGCTTGAGTAAGATCTCTATGGATATGGATCAACTACAGAAGAATATTGAAGAAGCTCTTGAACAAATTGATTTTATTACTGTTGAAAGAGACACTTTGAAAAGAAAATATGATGATGCAAAGAACCTCATTAAGAAACTGAAAAACAAGTTGGAAGATCTGAGATCTGAAAAGGAATCCAAAGTTTTTATTGAAGATTGTGATGACAATTTAGAGAAAGAAAATGAGATCCTTAAGCATGAACTGAAGATAGAAAATTTGAAGCTTAGTCTAAAAGATGGAAATGGTAAGAATGAAGCAAATCTGAAATCTGAGAATGAAAGTCTAAAGATTGAAAATGAAGGACTAAAATCTAAACTTGGTAAAGTAACATCTGAAGTTGAGAAAGTCAATTTGTAGTATGCTGAACTTAAGAAATACAATACGATTGTGAAAGGTGAACTGACTCAATCCAAACAATAACTTGAAAGGCTATATTCAACTAGTGATAAGATTGATGAACAAATATCTTATCAAAAACCATTCTATGATAAGACTGGTCTTGGATTCAACAGTTTTAAAGCAAATGAAGAAAGCAATGAACCAGATCTAAAAATATCTAAAAGCATAGATGAGAAGAAGTCTGATGAGATTAACAAATCTGAAGATACACCTAAAGAAGAACCACCTAAGCAAGAGGAATCACCCAAAGGTATGCAAAGAGAATTCAAAGGTAGATGTTTTTCTTGTAATACTATTGGTCATATGAAGAGAGATTGCATAGGTAAGCAATTCAAACCTCTTAATGGTTATTGTTATAATTGTCATGGTTTTGGACATAGAGCTATTGAATGTAGGAAACCTAAATTTATTGAGAATAATAATGGTAGTAGAATGTTTAGGAATATTAACAATGCAGATAAGAAACCTACTGAAGATATGAATAGAAGAAATGGAGTAATATGTTATAGATGCAACAAGGTTTGACACATTGCTAGAAATTGTAGATCATAGATAAATTAGCCTAGACCAAGATATGGAAAAAATGGAATTGTTTGTCAGATATGCAACAAGATTGGACATACAACAAGGTTTTGTAGAATGAACAATAGAGTTTTTCATCCTAATCCTAACCCTAGAAATCATGCAAGAAGAAATGAAGATGCAAATAACAGTCAAAAAGGATGCTATAGTAATTCACATGAAGTGAAGTTTATCAAAAGCATAGATCAAGGAGACATATTCAACATTGAAGGTAATCAGGAAGGTGAAGTATTAAAAGGTAAGAATGAATCTTTACCTGACCCATCTCAAAGTACTTAATTTATGAAAATTACAGTAGAATAGGAACTTAGATTAGTGTATAAGTAGATATATGATGAACTGAGTCTTGTATAGTTAATGCAAGGTAGTATATGATGTTCTAATGCTATGGTTAAGAGTGCAAAGAAAAATATTATTTTTTGTGAGATCGCAAGAATTTTTAAGTTTTGCAGGTTAGTAGAATTAGCTTTTTGGAAAGAAGCGGCAAAAGAATTGAATGTGATGTCAGATCTAAGTAAGATTGAATTAATAAAAGGTCATGATTGGTATTATTTGATCATCAAAGTGAATTCAAGTGTTAAGGATATCAAAGGGCAGTGATTGGAAGCATTTTGCAAGGGTTTGGAAAAGAATTTTGTGCCAAATCTATGCAAGCCCTAAAATCAGGAAATCGAGGTATTTTACTTGATAGATGTTTAAATCTTTGAAGGAATTAGAGGAAATCATGGATGTTTCTTTAATTCACAATGTCAGAGATAAAAATAGACCTAAGATGAAAAGGGAACCAGTAGAACCCTTGGAAGATGATCCTAGGTTAGCTTTATCATCCGTACCAAACAGAGTTTTACATCTAGAGAATGTTAGAAGTTATCTTGGATGTAAACTAGAGACTATCAGTGATAGTGATTTCACCAAGGAATATCAGAAGATCTACAATCAAGACATGACATTGAAAGAAGGATTTGAACATTTGAAAGATAATGAGATATTAAGTATGCATTATAGTATGAATTTGACAATGAAGAATGTACTAAGATAATCTTAAGCAGAATTCATAATGGGAAGTTTTGGTTAGAAGATAGAGTGATAGATATCACATCTGATTTGATTCATGAAGTTACTGGACTATCTAAAATTGGAGCCATTCCTTTAAATGAGAAGAACATGAGGAAAATAGTCATAGACAACACAAATTCATCCTATAATGGTAGAGGAATTGTGATTAGTAAGATTCAACAAGATGATTTCAGATACTTATGTAAGATCCTAACCACTGAGTTTTGTGCAAATTCAAGAGGAGATGACATGGAAACTGGAATGATACATGCAGCTTTTATGATGTGTGTTGACAAAGTACAAGTTGATATGTGTGAGATTCTAAGAATTCAACTGTTTGAGAATTTGGAAAAGATTAAGAAAACTAAGTATACACAGTTCAGATTCTCATCCTTAATCACCTATATGTTTTTTCATCTATTGAGAAGATTTCCTTACACCATTGGAAATGACTGGAATTATCACCAAACTACAATGGAAAGGATTAACCTAGTGTATAGGAGGCATGTTATTGATAAAGTGAATGAGAGTACAATATTGGTAATCAAGACATTTCAGGCTATAGTGTCTAGCAGATTAAGGATCCCATAGTCTCTTGTGGAGAAGTATAAAAATGAGATATGTTTCATGGGTGATACTGACTTTACCTACATTGAAGCAATAGAACTTAGAATAGTGTTCATAGACCCTCTTGGCTATGAGATATCTGAGGTAGAGACAGAAGCATATGTGAGTAGGTTACTTAAGTGCAAGTTGGACACTCACTGTAACAAGTTTGGAACCTTTGAGGAGAAATTCAACTCTACAAAGACCTTACTTAAAGAGAAGAAGTCAAAGAAAAGAGTTGAGAGTACTATCAAGAAAATTCTAAAAGATACATGGATGATTGTGTATGAATTCTTGGTAGCAAAGCAAATAGCAACATCAATTAGAGATATTGGACAAAAAGAAGTTTTGTCTGTTCCACCTTTATCATCAATTGCAGCACAACAAGAAGAAACATAAGTTAAGGTGAAAGTGGAAGAAATTTAGAAGGATCAAGAAGCAAGGATATCCACTAGATCCACTTCCTCCACACCTAGCAAAAGAGTTAAAGAGAGTGCTACTAGACCGGGTAAGAGACATAAAACATTAGTGCAACCAGTTCCAAGGAAAATTGTAGAAATCAAAGATGATGGTACTTCTATTAAGAAGAAAACTTGGAAACCTAGAGTTGAGAAGCTTAATGAGAAGATCATTCAGGATGGAAACTTTACAAGAATGAATAAGTATTATGAACTCTATGATTATGTAGAGAGATTAAATCTAGAAAATGCAGTGGTAAAGCATATGATTTTGTCTAATAAGAAGTTTGATACAATTTAGGGTAAGATACCTGATGATTTGTACAATAAACTTGTGAATAGAAAGAAGAGAGCATGAGAGGAAGACACATCTATTAGAGAAAATTTTGTAAGAAAGCTTTGTGTTGCAAAAGATGAAGCACACTTTAGTCAGATTATGAAAGCTTTAAGCACCCATTTGAGAACCAAGAAGAGAACCATTCAGATTATGGGAGGCAAATATGAAGAAGTTAATATAGAAATAGAGCAAGCAATCATCAAGGTTATGTCAGAAAATGCTAGAGAACCATCAGTTGCAACAGAGCAAGTAGGTGAAATAGAACAAGAGGACATTCCCTCTCCACCAGCCATAAACATTGAAGATGAAGTCATGAATGTAGAAGGAATGAAGATCACCTTGGATACTGATGATAATGTATTCAAGAATTTGGAAAACATTGTTGACAATTTGGCTTTTGAAGAGTAGGAGACTACCAAAGGAGAAGAGACCACAGTCGTAGAATCCTCAATGACAAAAAAACAAGTACCTATTTGCACTAAAGAAGATTTCAATCTTACTCCTAAGACTGGAAAGAAGAATCAGATTGGATCCATGATTGAGCATTTGGGAAAGGAAGTAGATGATGATGATCAAATGGAATTGATCACATCCTTGAGCAAGATCATTGGAAAGAACAAGAAAGTAAAAAGTCTTGAAGGATGCCTGAAGGAGCTTACTGAGAAGTTATAAGGCATTGTAACTACACAAATTGTAGAAGCTGACCCTCCGGAGAAAGCAAAGAAAGTGATGAACACTTTTGAGAGTGAATTCACAAATTTAATTGATATAGAAAAAGTGAAAGCTCAAGTAGCCTATGAGGCCAAAATACTTTTGAACATTAGCCAGAATATCAAGAATGATATCAACAATCTTGATATCTGTATAAAGGACTTGAGGAATAATTTGGAAAGATGAAAATATTTTTACATCTAGTGTACAAAATCAGAGACCTTGACAATAGAAGAAGATCAAAAGATGAAGATGAAGGAAGCATAAATTCAGAATGAAACAAAATTTCTTTCAAGACCCAATGTGAAGGTATTTGATGTTGAGAAGAAAATTCATAAGATATATGATGAAATCAGAATTTTGCAAGATGAAAAAGATAGGAAAATGAAAAGATTCACTCTTTTAAGAGAGCACACTTCTATGAAGTTAAGTATTATTGAAGGGCAAGTGGAAGATTCTATTAAGAAATCATGGGAGAAGGAGTTAGAGGCTATAAAGATTGATTTTGCAGATTGTGTTGCAAGCCTACCGGCTTTGCAATATTGAATTAAGGTATAATCTTTTTGTGAATATAGTTTTTTAACCCTCCTTACCTTTATTTTGTCATTGTTGTCAAAGGGCGAGAGATATATAGTAGAAAATTGATAATAAAATGATAAGGATTGATACTCTTAGGGGGAGTACTGTATTAGAGATAAGTTTTTTTTTGGATTTATAAGGATAGTATATATTTTATACTATGGCCACAATTTTGAGATTTTGAAGTTGTAGACTTAGCCAATTTTCTCATATGTTTCCACCAATGACAAAGGGGGAGATTGTTGGAAATTTGGCTGAGTTGGTTACATTGATGTTGTCATTATGGAAACATATGATCTACATGAAGATTGCATAGGTCAAAGAGCTAGTATGTCAGAGCGCAATGCGAAATTGTCTAAGTATGAGACAATGTTTTTACCAGTGAACCTGGAGACAATTTTTGTTTATGATGTTGATTGGAGTAAGTTCAATTCTTGCATACTTGAACATAGAATCTATGATGACTATTGAAGACTCATCTTAGAGTGTAAGTTAGTATGACATGTACGAAATAAGTTATGATAGTTTTACTAAAGACAATGTGAAGCCGACAAGATAGAATATGAAGACAAAATTGATAAAGAGTTAAGGGATTATTTTGTTTATCAAAATAATGACTTAACAATATAAAGGGATTACATCCTAGATGTTAACCCTTGGATAAAGTTATTTTTAATATGATAGCTGACTGGAAGGTTATTAATCTTAATAACTTGTATAAATGTAATTGTAAATTGTAAAAAGAATAAAAGAAGTGATATGATGTGAGATATATGATGCATATGTAATACTGATAGTGAAAGAGTAGCAAAGAGATATTGATGCAAGTAGTATAAGGTTATGTACCTTAACCTACTTTTGTAATCATTGTACATTGTACATTACTTGTTTGGGCATGGGCTCATCTAGTAATCACATTCTGTACTACCAACTCCTAATAGGGTTGAGGCTTCTAACAAGGCCTATAGTACCTTAATTAGGACTGAGACACTATATGCATGTAATAGTGTCCTAAAAGGGTCAACATACTTAACATGATACTTTTATTTAGTGGATCTTTGTGGGTACCATCCCCACCGGGGTTTTGCCTTGGCCAGGGTTTCCTTGAGAACAAATAATGTCTTATGAGTTCTTTAGTTTTATTGCTATGCATGTTGTTTAGCTTCTTATGTTATGCATGTGTCAAGATAATATGTTATATCCATAATTGGGCAAAAGTAAAAGTTTGTAGAATATTGATTCACCCCCCCCCCCTCTCAGTATTCCCTATTTCTAACAATCTTACCACCATGTTCTCCTTGATGAACTCACATACTACTTTGGAGATAGTTCTCTTAGTGGCCTTTGCTTCCACCCACTTCATGAGATAATCAGTCACAATAATTATATAAGTATGACCATCACTTGACGTGGGATTAATAGGTTCGATGAAATCAAGACCCCATTGCTGGAAAGGGCCTTCAATTATCATTGGTTTGAGAGGGATGGCTGCCAGTTGAGGTTGACCTATAAACATCTTATACTTTTCACATTTGGCCACCTAGTGATATGCATCTTTGAACATCCATGGCCAATAATAGCATTGCCTCAAAATTTTGAATGCGGTTATAGAGGATGAGAAGTGCCCACCACAAGCTTTATCTTGGAAGGTTCTTAACAATATCTCCTGCTGTTGTTTATCAACACACCTAAGAAAGGTTCCATCTACAGAATTTTTATAAAATGTGCCCTCCTAGATGACATACTTAGCTACTTTCAACCTTAGATCCCTCCTTTGTTTAGCCATCAATCCATCCAAGCATTCACCATAAGTTAGGAAATATATGATGTCTTTGAACCATGGGTCTTGCAGACTTACTACCAGAACTAATTGTTCTACTTTAGGCTGGTTATCTTGTCCACTATTAGCCATAGCTTTACAAAGCACATTTCCTCCCACTAGCTTGGTAGGCTTGATCTCTATATCATATTCTTGTGTTTTGGCTACTCAAGCTCCTTTGTTGTTGCATCCCATGTCTTGCTAGGTCAATATGCTCTTTACAACAATATCAGGAACAAACACAATTGAGTGAGAATGTAAGATATAAAATCTAAAATTCTTTAAATATTTCACCATTGAGAAAGCATGCTTTTCAATGGGAGAATACCACAGCTCATGATCTTTCAATGGCATACTCATAAAGGGAATGGGAGCCTGAACTCCTTCTCCATTTTCTTGCATAAGAATAGTCGATAGTGTATGTTTAGATGTGTAACAATAAATCATAAAATCTTTCTTATAGTCTCAGTGGCATAGGATAGGGGCACCAACTATAGCATCTTTGATATTTTAGAATGCTCTTTTACTAGGATCATTCAACTCTAAACTTTGATTACCTTTCATCATGTCCACAATACATCTGCTGATCTCAGAAAAGTCATAGAAAAACCTTCTAAGGAATTTCACTTGATAAAAGAATGATTTCACTACACTCTTACTTACAGGAAAGATCAACCTTTGAATGGCTTTGAATCATTCTAGATTGATCCTAATAACTTCCTGTGATACAATATGACCTAGGATTTTTCCTTCAGTAACACAAAAAATTGACTTCTTAGGATTTAAAGTAATCTCGTGCCCTCTACACCTTTCCAGGACTCTATAAGTCTTTGATATGATCATTCCTTTTCTTAGAGAATATCATTAAGTCATCTAGGTATATGATGATAATCTTATCCTTCATATCAGAAAAGGACAAATCCATACCTCTTTGGAATGTCACACTAGCATTGATAAGACCAAACAGCATCCTATGATATGCAAATGTGCCCCAGGGGGTGGTGAATGTGGTCTTATGCTGGTCCTTCTCTTCTACTTCAACCTGGTTGTACCTGGAAAATCCATCAAGCACGTACATCATTTTAGCTCCTACAACTATCTAGAATAGATGATCCATGTTGGAGAGTGCATAGTTATCCTTCAAAGATGCTTGATTTAAATTTCTAAAATCCACACATATCCTTATCTCTCCACTTTTCTTCTTCACATGAATGATATTTTCTATCCATGTGGAATGATGGATCGGGTAGATAATCTTGGATTTGAGCATTTTATCAACTTCTTTGAAGATGGCGTCTGCCACTTTTGGGTTATAATTTCTCTATTTCTATCTGAATGGGGAAGCATCAGGTTTTAGGGGAATTTGATGCTTGAATTTCCCTCCCATAAATAAATTTAGGTCTTCATAACTCTAGGCGAAGACATCTTGGTATTCTAGAAAGAGCCTTCTAGCTTCTATCCTCTCATCAGGTGTACAACACTTCCATATATTAATCATTCCAGGATTTGACTCATTCCCAATGTTCATCCCCTCATATTCTCCGGTCATTAGGCCTTTCTCTATTTGCTTTTTCTTAATATAAGTTTCATGATGATTGAACAATTTTTCTAACAATACAAAATATAGGGGAATGACATTACCTTGTAATTGAGTCACCCATGGTTCATCCTTCTTCCATTTCTTGGGATGATCTTGTGAAGGATTATTCATCTTTTTTTCAGGAGAACTATTGTTACCTTTGAGGAAAAGTTGAAAACCCTTATCATCATCAAATACTTGCCAATCATCAACATTATCAGGTACTGAAGGCCTATATATTACTTCTACCTGGTATTTCTTGTCTTTAAACTCTAGATGAGGTAATAGTAAAGAAGCAGACACTGCTAGTGAATCTTCTTTAGAATTTAACTCCGTAGGGACATATTCAATTGCAAAGGCATCTAATTCTTCAATCTCGTCCCATACCATATTCCTGTAGCTCTTCAATTTTCTATTTTTCATGGAATATTGGCTTTTGATTTAGTGCACAGTCAACTCGGCATCACCTTGAGCTCTTAGGACTCTCGCACCTTTTTCTTTCATAGAAATTATTTCAAGTAATAACACCTCGTACTCAGCCGTGTTGTTAGTGTTTGCAAATTCTAGTTTGAAAGCCAGAGGTTCAGGTTCACCTGAGGGTGGGATCAATACTACTCCAGCCCCAGACCTAGAAGAAGAACAACTACCATCAAATTCCAACATCCAGACTTCTAGAGTCTCTTCTTTCTTAAAAACCTCCACATCTTCTTGTTTACTTCCAGGTCCATTTTCAATGCCTTGGGTAAACATCATGTAATTTCTAAACTCTAATTCTTGATACAAAATTTGAGCTTTTGGGTCATCTGATTTCAACACTGTAAACTTAGACTTCTCTTCAGGTTCTAATTTAACCTTCTTATTTCCCATGGGAATTACTGCTTGGGACCAATCTAGCTTAATTTCTCCACCCATGTCTCTACAAAAACTCCTACTAAGCAACAACTCATAACTTGCTGGTATATCTGGAACAAGGATTGTTAGTAACATCTTCTTTTTAAGATGAGTGCCAAGGCTACCTGAGCATCTTTGATTTGGCCGAGTAATGGGACTTTCTTAGCATCCATAGAATAACACCTACCATGGACCTTTGTCATGGTAAGGCCTAACACTTTGGCTACAGGGGAAGGCATCACATTATCAGAGGCTCCTGAATCTATGATACAATTGCTAAGTTTACAAACATTGATATATAAGGAGACATAGAAAGGTTCGGGCTTTTGTCCTAGGAAGGTAGCTAGCATAGTGGTTTCCCTTTCTTCAAATAGTTTTGCCAATGAGGAATCATCTTCGTTGGAAGAATTGACATTATTATTCAACTTAATACTATCCCCTTTCAAGTAATCTATGAACCTTTTCAATTCAGTGGGGTTCGACCTTAAATAGTCTATGGGAGAAATTTGGATTTTAGAATTTTTATAGAACTAAATGAAATCAAAGGAGTCATTTTCCTTACCTGACTGTGAGATTTTCATTTCCCAATTTCTTTCTTTCATACCGGAAGTGGACACTTCGTTAGTTCCAGTTGATGAGATGACAATAGGAGTTTTATCTTTTTGGCTTTGAGTTAGGATAGTGCAAGTGGTGCCATCTATGGTAGCATAGCACTCTCTTTGCTCTTCTAAATCAGATTTATACTAAAAAAAAAGATTTATAGTTGCCATATGAGCATGAATCTGGTTCATTGTCTAATGTCGTAGTGTCCAACTTGTTGGTAGATAACAACTACATCATGTGAGCTATCTCAGGGCTGCTCTCACCATTATGGTTTGTTGTTAAATGAAATACTCACATATTTCCTTTCTTAGGGGGAGCCTCAATTGCAAGCCTTTGTTGTGGAGTAGGTACTTGTAATGTCCTTCCATCATTACTCGTACTATTCTAATCTTGAAATGGCCTTTGATATGAATTGTTGAATTTAGGGAGTTGCCTTTTCAGAGCGATGACTTCATTAGACATTTTCTACATCATCTCATTAGTTGATGAAGAACCACACGAACCAGCACCTATTTGTATCTCTCTTTTCCACCTATTGATGGAGATCATGTCATCTTCCAAATCAATCAATGTCCTCTAGGTAGCATCTAAATATGAAGGCCGAGATTACCTTAAATCATAGTTTATGTTGGGTGGCATGACACCCATAAAGAATATCTTCAAATTTGCAGGGGTGGGTCTGTGAGCTGTGGGAATTCTATTAGCAATGTTGTTGAATCTTGTGATGAATTCCCTCATACTTACAGAATCTTTCTTTTTAATGGAAGTCAATTATGCCAACAAGGCATGTTCATCTTCATCCATCTTAAATTTGGCTTCAAACACTGATCTCATAGTAGCCCAACTTGCAATTGATGTTAGGAATAGTCCCAAGAGATAAATGAGAGGGGGGGGGGGGGGGGTGAACCAGTTATCTAAAAGATTTAATTCTTTATCCAATTAAGTATACTTAAACATAAAGTATAAACACAATGAAAGAACACTTGAACACAACACCAATATTTTGGTTACGGGGAAACCCAAATAAGTAAAAACCCCAATGGGACTTGATACCCACTAATATTATGTACTAGTGTATAATGATCCTTGTTAGAAGATCCTTTACCCTATTAGGAGTAGTATTAAGTATAGAAGACTTGGTCAAGGGTCAAACCCTATTAGGAGTCTTTTAAAATTGTCCCTGATAGGGGAGAGGATGCACTGTCCGAGAGCTCATTGCTCAAAAGGGTGAAGGCTACAACCTTCTGAATAATAGATACACACTATATCTAGATCTTGGTGAACTACACTTAGACTTGTTGTCTAGATCAGTTCTAATGAATAGCACAAGTACTTTACTTGGTCACATAGACCCTCTTCTGATGGCTCAACACTTCGCACACTCTACTCTACTCTACTTCATCTACCATGAACCACACTTCAGTAATCACAAATGACTACCTATAAATATCTTTCCTCCAAATGATATAATCAAGTTAGCCTATTAGAACCAGCTTGAAATCATATTAAACTCCAACAAACATTCTATCAGCTCTATTATGCATGCAACTCACTCTAGAACCTGTCTAATAAAATAAATGTAGATGCACACTACACACTGTCAGCTCTACCAAAACAACTGGAACTTTCTCTGTAAGCTAAATTAACTCATGCACTCTTAACTAAACATCAATAACACTACTTCAAGATTGACTCCAAGGGCGCATACGCTCAAGATAGGTGCAACTCAAGAACCAATAAAATCTCTGTGGGCTCTTCTGAACAAACACAAGAAACTAATACTGGCAAATAGCAACTGCATAACTTCAATTTCATTCATCATCAGACTATGTGTCCATAAATAAAACATCACTAACATGTCTTCAACATATATCCAAGTGCACAAGGCTCCATGATGACTGTACAGACAACCATATACAGAACACTATCTGTTACTTTGTCAAGAACACTTCTAACACTAACTGCTATATAACTATCTGTACTAATAGTTAACCTCTGTGCCCATGATATCATGCTAATATCATGTCCATGCTACATAAACTAAAAGCTTATTACATAAGACTTCCACACATGCTACTTTCCATATGTTCTCATCAATGACAAACATACAATTAGTACTAGCCTGTTGGAAAATCTACAACAATTAAAGCATCGTCCAAATGATAAAACCAATTTGTTGTTTTTCCAACTAGAGTTTCAACAAAGAGTTTGACAGTAATATCCTCATGTGTAATACCCAGGATGTGAGTTTCCACAAAGAAAGCTTTGATGTGCTCATCCATAGTCACTTTCCCATCTCTTGAAAACTTAGGGAAGTTCTTTCTAAACCTCGAATGGAGTGGGTGGTATGCTACAAATTGTAACAGACCAGTTGTAGTGGCCCATGGAATGGCCATGATTGTATGCGTAGGATGTTGTGGAAAATTAATAATAGGAGGAGAAAATACTCCGTGCAAGGTTAACACCTGACAAGCTGTAGGTAATGAAGATTGTGTCTTCAAGGGTGAGGGTGGTCTACTCCAATGCCTTTTATCACCTTTTAGATGAGGTAAATCTATTATGGGAAAGCCGAGATCAATGAGTCTATTGAATGTAGGAACTTTTCCACCTTTCCCCTTGGTACTTCTGAGAAACCTTCTTTGATCTAGAGCTTCGAACTAGTTGTGCTGTCTAGCTTTGTGTTCCACCCTGCATTGGTTTCTTCTCTAAATTTCTCTTTCAAGTGCTTTAGCTCTCGCTTCTTCTTGTTTGAGCACCTAAATTATGTTCCTATAATGCTATGTGATTCTTCCGTGTCTCTAGGAAAAATTGTTCAAGGATGAAACTATGTCTTCTTGATCGTCTTGAAAGCTGAGGTCGGGTTGAAGCACCGGGAACATGTTCTCATGAGGCAACACCATTTTTCCTCATTGCAAAAATTCTAGTCTAGTGACTATTTCTCTCCCCAGTAGAGTCACCAAAAATCTATTGGTAAACAGATTGTCCTTTCCTAGATTTAACTCTTTGTTTACCTAAAATCTTTTAAGAGACAATGTGAATACAAACAGTTGGAAATTTGTTACTCAATTAACTAACTTCCCTCTAAATTTTAATAGGTATAGCTACCTTATGTGAAGATTATGCAACGAATTTTGTTTATCTCTAAATCCTAAAGGGGTATTTTCTTAACTAGAGAATAGGAGAGGTAACCAGACTAGCCCTCAATGAGAAACTATTCCAGGCAAGAGATTTATTTTAAACCTTAACCAACTTTGTGACTTCACAGTGCTTATGAATCTACACTAGCGATAATGCATTAATGAAATCTACTTGAATGAATGAAATGTAGTAAAACACTATAGATGAATCTAATCTAAAGGGACATATATATGTTTTCCTAACCCTCAAGCAATACTCCGATTACTATCGATTAGCTGCATTAAAAGAAGAAACAGAACTCCTTCTATTTACTAATTTCAACCCAGTTTAAGGAAAGTTAATATCAAACCTACAAATGCATGGAATGGAAAATGAATGATACCAAATACATTCACAATTGACTCCGCAACAAAATGTATTCCACACCAAAAATTTAGCCGACCCTTTCATTGATTTTCAGAGTATTACATATAGGCTTCAAGAATTAAGCCATTACAAAATCAATTGAATCGATTCATATTCTACAATGCTGGTAAATGACAAGTGGCCATCTACTGCTCATACAATGTGTACCAAAATGAGAAGGAGAATTGGAAATTATTTTCTCTTTGCTGGCCTTTTCACCTTCTCCAACTTAGCCTTATGGGTTTTGGTAGCTGCAAGAATCGGAATCATCTTTTCAAAATCTGGGATGTAGACATTTTTGAATCTTATGAGCCAGCAGGAATGATCTTTTTCCATGTGTTTCACTACATCCTTTTGAATCTACATCTTTTCCATAGTCTTGTATATACTTTTGCCAAGTTGTTGAAGATCGGGTATCTTATTAAGATGAGACTCGGATGAATCTGTGAGCTGGTCCAGGTAGTCTGAAAATGACTTCTGCATGTTGGCCACACCAATCAAGATTTTTTCATCTCCACTAGATTGGGATTCAAAATGAAGGCTTGCCAAATATGCAAAGATCTCACTCTATTCTTTGGTAATCTTCTCGTTGGTGACCTTCATTTTAGCTTCTGCCTTGATTATCATTTCCATTTTGAATTCCACACCTTAGAGCTACTCGATCAAAGGATCATCTCCTTTATATAATATGATAGCTTTCACAATGTCTTTAGTCTTCATAGAGACTAATCAATGCAGTAACACTAGACACTCTTCACATCTCAGTCTCTTTGCTGTTAGTATTTTCAAATGCCCACCAATTGAATCCTTTTCTATTTCCAACTTCAAAAGAACATTTCTGAGCTATTTGATGGCTACTAGGCCTTTGGACTTGAGTCACTCTATCCATATCCTACCAATGTGCCAGAAGTATTGATCTTCTTGTAATTTGGTGGTTCTTTCTTGGTTCTTAGCTACAGTAGGATCAAATGTTCTCAGAGAACTAAGTAGATTGGCCACTGGGGTGACTAACTATCTGATGGATTTAGTCATGTCTTTGATCTTCACCTTGAGTCAAGTCTTGGTGAGTTTGAGTTCCTCAATCTCCTCCTCGATCAAGATCATGATAGGTGAGCCCCATGTCTAAGGACATGAGTGCGAAATCTAATGTAGTGAGATCTTTGATTCTGCCATCTTTCAAAGGCTTGGCTACTTCCATAGTCAAAAGACCTATATCAGGATCACAACCAAGGGTGGTCATTGTCCTAGATTTCTTAACCTTGTTTTCAGCTGGGGCCAACAACATTTCCTATGAAAACATTTCACCACTAGGAGTACTTAGCTCCGCTCTCTTCCTCTTTCGATCTATGGTGTTTTTGATTCATGAATCCACACTTGTGATCTTCGACGCAAAGAGTAAATCCTCTACAAACAAATTCTTGATAACAAGGGGAGAGGCTTTAGGTTTGAAGGTGAAAGGATTCACCTTCTAGGAGGAAACACTCTTCTCCTTTTGAGGAGACCCCAAGTGTTCATTTGGTTTCTCAGATTCAGAACTACTACTATCTTCATGAATCTCAAAAATGAGAGGGATTTGTTGGCTAGGAGTGTCACCTACTAGTTCCATGGTTTCTCCCTGGGCCTTTTGTTTTGGTTTCATTGCTCCAACTGGTTCTTCTATTGGCTTGTTAGGTTCTTCAACTTCGACCTCTTTAGTTGAACTAACATCAGGAGCTAACCCTGTTCCACAAGTTTTCTCCAATGGAATTTCCTTTTTTGGTGGTTGATCATGTCCACCCACTGGTTGAGCTAGACCTTTTGCTGCAGTTGAAGCTGGTAGAGAGGAAGATGCACAAGCACTCACGAACTCGACTATAGGATCTTTCTGAGGAGTGGGTTTCCTACATCTCTTTTTTCTTCCCATCATCCACTCGGCCCACTTGTTGGTTCTCTTGATGACCTTGGTTATCAAGGTCTCCAAATATTTGATGGCTTGAACTTGAATTAGCTTAGAGCTCATAGGATATGGCTTAATCTAGTCCTGATATGTATCAGTGTACATATGTTCACCATCATCGATGATGCCCTCAATGTTAATATTGACTCTGAACAACTTGATTTGTTCAACGGTCAGTCTGGAGTAGAACCTCTCTCAGCTTTCTAACTCATCCTCGAGCTTGGGAATATGCCTAACTATAGATCCCATCTGCAAGTGATAATTGGCATAGCCTACTATATCAAATTGTGGTCTTAGCACCTCATACTTATCTGATTTATATCTACTCTTAAAGGTCTTGATCACATTATTAGTTTTTTATCTGAACGCACAGTTGTAGGCTGCAAAGGTAATAGGGAACTCATATCCATTCTTCTTAATGCCTATGCTATTCAGGTTCACTTGCAACATCTGATGGATCACCTCAATGAGCACGACAATATCATCTGGGTACCTTGGTAGCTTGATGGGAAAATCATCAAAACCTACAAGACAAAGGTATGAGAAACTTCCAAATTGGATAAAGAAGCTCCCAAATTGAGTGACGAATTCCTTAGCCCCCAGTGAAAATCTCTACTCTAGGCATCCTTGTAATTCTTTGCATAGTCTCATTGTGAATGAGTCATTAACTTTAATATACATGGAGTAGTTATTTTACAATCTCAAATGGGGGAAGAAATCATAAATTCTTACATCATCTTCATATTCTTCTAGCCTAGGGAGACCTGGCCATACTTGCAATGTAGCTAACACATATATCAAATAGGAAGACATATAGAAAATTTTCTGATACTTGGTGAGATTTAGGGCATTGGATAGATTTTCACTTACCACTTGAGCCCAGTCTATATAATGATGCTCAGTAAAAATTACTTGCACCAAAAAGAAGTAATGTTCTATGAAGTTCAGGGCATCACTTTCACCTTTAATCATGTGAAGAAGTACTAGGACATCAATGATCTCGGCCTTCAAATCCATCCTAAAAAGAATCTTTGACACTTTTCCTTTCATGCTTCTAGCCTTCTTAAACCATGAGTCCATGATCTCTTTCCTCCATCTCATCTTCTTCTCATTTTATTCTGATTCTCCAAGTGGGAAGTTCATGCACTGATTCCCTATGAATGGAGAGGAGTACTGTGTCATTTGGTAGAAGGATTTTCTTTGTATTCGGATTGAACCTAGCTATACATTCTTAGATAAGCTTAGGGGCTTGAACTGCTATGGGAAACCCAACAACCTCAACAAGACCTCTTCTTTTGAGTTTTTGTTGCATGGGATGAATGTTCTCCTCTTTCAGTCTCCTATGCAGATTATCCAAATCGTAGAACCTAAGAGACATATCAGTCAAATTTTTCCACTTTGATGTGATCCCATTTAATCCATCAAACCCAAAAATATAGTGGCCATATCTTCTGATTAATGCTTTTGACTTACTGTTTAAAGCTTTGATGGATACTATGAAATGATCTGAAAAGGCTGTGGGAACCAAGAGCGTAATTGAATGAATAGTGATTTTTTTTTTGCTTTATCATTTTGATCTCTTATAAATAGCTTTCCTTCTTACCATTATTTTCCATATCTCATGCCACATGAGTGATAGATTTTGAAAAATACCCATTAAAGTTCTAACATTAAGATTTGAATTAAAGGCACCTTGTTAACGGTATTAAGGAATCACTTTTACCCATTCATAAGAATTGCAACGGTAACTTAATCTGGGTAGCGGATTTTTACTTTTTCACTTCCCACACTTCCTTTTTTGAGAATCTCACTACAGAGGTGGAAACCCGATGATGAAGAGGCTGGAGGAGTGATTTTTTGAAATCTTGTAATTGGCCCATCTTTTTATCAATTATTTCTAACTTTCAAGGTGAAGAATCTTCATCATACTAGATCATTCATTTCTAATGTCTTCTCATATTCATTTCTTTGCAAGCTACTACTTTTCAGAAACTGACCCTCTTTGGTGATTCTTCAATACGAGAAGAGTTAACAGCTAACTTTCCAAAAGTGGACTCTTATTTATTATTTCATGCCATTGAGGACACTTTTTCCACTGCACAGGCTCAACTTACTTTCTTAGCTGTGGTGTTTTCTCTTCAAGGGTTCCTGATACACTTGCCACTGTTCTTCAAAAAATAACTTCTACAAGGGGGAGCTTTGCAAATGGGAAAGCTCATCACATTTTCTTCACCAAGTGATCTTTTTGGACCTGACCCATTCCCAAATAGTGAACTTTGAACCATAGGCCTGTATATGTGTTGGATGATCTCCAGGTTCTCTTTCACAGAAAATTACCTTCATGGGTTGAAACTGGCCGAGGAGAAGGTGATTGCCAGTTTCCCGACAAAGAGGGGAGATATAACTTTGAAACTTCTTTTCATACAAATTTATTTAGTGGAGCTTAGAGGAAGAAAGTCTTTATTGAATTAGGAACTATAACTTACCCATTCCCAAGACAAAGTCAAAACCATCCCGGCTTAAAACCAAAAAAAGGGAAGAAGGGGGGAATTTGATAAAGAATACCTACCTTAGGGAAAAAAACTAGACTTAGACTCCAATTTTACAATACCTCAAAATTCAAGACTCGATCTACAACAAGGTATCCACTTTTCTTTCCTAGGGTGAAGAACAAAAGTGGGGCAACACATATGATAAAGTTCAAGAACACAGTTCTTGAATTGAAAACATAAATTCCAGATAAGGTTTAGGAAATAATGGACACCTTAAAAAGACAAGGCACTGAAGAAGATCTCAGAATAAGGGAACAAATTCTTGATTCCACTCTTCCAATATGTTCTATTGAAGAAAGGTCATTGTTACTAAATCTGGTGAAGCTTCACTTAAGAACAAAGATGAAGACACTTCACCTCATGAACAAAGACTATGAGTTGATTACTTAGGAAATAGAGAAGGCTTTTGAGAAGGTATTCTTAGAGTAGCACATGAAAACTAAGTCTGCGCCCATCTCTCAAGCACCTAGCAAGAAAGACAAAGTAGAAGAGACCATCAATGTACAATCTATAGGTCCTCAAGATTCAACACCTATAGTGGAAGCACCATCAAAGGTAGATAAATATGCACCCTTGTCAAAGTCACTTAAGGACAATAGCTTTATCATTGATAATGTGGAGATAGCCATGGCAGTCACTGACACAAAATTAGACAAGTTTGAGGAAGCCTTTGTGAGCACACAAGAAGCTGAGATATTATGTAGCAGCACTCCTCCCACTCATCAAGAAGAAGTGTTTATTGAAGATATATCAAATGAGAAAGAAGTAGAAATGAAAGAAGGAGAAGAGGGAAAAGAAAGTAAACATAAAAATGAATCTTCTATTGAATTGGTCTCAGTGAAACAAGAAGTGATAAATAGCACTCCCAACACTCCTTCCTCAACATTGTTATCAAGTTTGAGACCTGACACAAGCAGTTTGGACTCATGGAAAGAAGAAGACCTAATTAAGTTTAGTGTCCTAGCTATGGAGAAGGCAAATGAGAAACAAGTAATGAGAAATCCTCTCCTTGTGGAATCTGTGAACATATTGAACAATTTGTTGCTAGAAGATAAGAAAGTGTCCAAGGTACATTCAGTTGATGATGTAAGTACAATCATATCACAATTCAAAATAAATTTTTCTAGCCTAGAAGAATCTAGGTCCATAGTGGCAGAAGAGAAGTACTTAAAGAAGAGACTTGATGAACTGATGAGCAACTTTTCTCTAGATCTGAAGTCACTCAAGACAGGACAAGCATCTCTAAAAGAATTCACTGATCAAGGAAGGAAATTCATTATAGACTCCATGGATCAGGATAAGCTCATTGATGCCCATCTTAAAGAAATAAAAGAGGCTGAAGCTATGATTGACTAGGTGAAGATTTTAGTGCTAGACACATCCACTAATGTAAACATGTGCAACAATATCTACCAAGGTCAAATGGAAAAAATTGAGAAGGCGGAGAAAGAGATGGCAAAAATAAGGTCTAGACAGACTTAGTTGAGGAATGCTCTTGCACCCTCGCTAGACATTCTCAATCAGAACATAAAGGAGATTGATGCCACCATGATAACTCTTTAATAACTTTTTGGAAGAAGGAGTTCCAAAATCTCAAGATAGCATATCTAGATGTTTTCCCTAAGTAAGTATGTGTAGATATAGTTTTTGTTACACCTTTGTCATTGATTTCAAAGGGGGAGTTGTTTATAGAATATGGAGTATATACATGGATAGGGAGATATAAGATTATGTATAAAAATGTATAAAAGACAAAAAGTTTTTTGTGTTAAGGGAAAGTTAGCAACTTGGCCATATTCCTTCGTTGCCATCAATGACAAAGGGGGAGATTGTTGGAAAGTTGACTATACCAAGGTATATGACTATTTATAGTGTTGTCATTATGGCAAAAAAGTCATATAGAAGTTTGGAGTCAGTGCACTTGATGTAAAGATCAGAATTTGGTTAAGTGTTGAAGACTAGAGAATGTACAGAGTTCCTGTAGCTCAGAGCATCAGTGCACATGTGTACAGATGAATTATGGTATGTGCCCTAGTGTTGGCATTAAGCAGAATTGCCACTAGTGACAACACTTATTTGCATTCTGGGTGCAAACCGAGCAAACAGTGCAAACTAAGTAGACAGTGCAAACCGAGAAGACAGTGCAAACCGAGCAGACAGTGCAAACTGAGCAGACAGTGCAAACCGAGCAGACAGTGAAAACTGAGCAGATAGTGCAAATCAAGCAGGACAGTGTAAACCGAGTAACATCATGTCTACCGAGTCACCAGTATTTATTGAGTTCAAAACCTACCGAGTGGTCAGTATGAACCGTGCCTTCACTTCTACCGAGTGCATGATGATGCCGAGTAATGCAGTGGACGCCGAGTATCAGAAAGTCATTGAGTTAGTTTGCAGGAACCGTGTAACCATACTTGGGCCGACTTAGTAGCACTTATGTTTATTTGTCAAGCCGACTTTGTAATTGTAATTGTAATTAATTGTTTAAGACTTGTATATAAACAATGTTGTAAAAATGTCAAGAAGAATGTAGTAAGCATGTATGTGAAAAAGAAAGAAAGGCAGAGATAAGCGAATTACAAAGAGCTTTAGCAGTATAAGGAATAGCAAAGACAAATTCATCACAGAAGGTGATCAGTACATCAGTGAATCTCAATCAGAAATCTAGTTGCAAAGCAAGAGATCTACTATTTCATCCTAACAGGTGAATCAGTACTAAATCCTTTAACCGGGTAGACTTAACAGTCTTTTGTAAAATCTCTTTACAGAGTGCATACTTCATTGTATGTTTGTAAATCCTTTAACAGGGTGGATTTAGCAATCCTTATTGCTCCTAACAGGGCAGATCATCAGAAGTGATCAAATTGTAAGCCTTAACCAGCCAACTTTATTCTACAGTATTAAAGCTTTGTGGGTTTGATCCCCACCCCAGTTTTACTTTCTTTTTGGAAGGTTTCTGGGTAACCAAATCTATGTGTCATTATTGTGAATGCTTTTAAGTTTCATGCTTTCTGTATGCAAAGGTTAAAGTAAATTACATGTTAATACATCTGTAATTGGAAGAAAATTTGGAGTTACTGATTCACCCCTCCCCTCTCAGTAACTCGGTTAATTCCTGAATATTTCCAACACCTAGATGTTAAGTTTGTTAGACTATACTTATGCTTATTCTATGAGTGCATAATTAGATATGCCAAGATGTGAAAGTTATAGCCAATGTGTGCCAGCAAAGGATAGAGCATGGAGCCGACAGTTAACATTTTGGTTTGCAATTGTAATGTAATATTGTAAAGGCTATGCGCCCATTGTATTTAGGTTGGTGACATGTTTATATGTATAATTGTAAGTATGCTTAAGCCAATTCATTAGGAAGCATTGTTTGTAATTAGTTATAGGGCTGACCTAATTATGTATTTTGTATGAGTGCATAAATATAAGGTGCACCCATTGTATTCAGTATGGAAGTTGAAATAGAATTGTGATAAGAAAAGAAGAGGTATGGGAAGACAACATTAGATTTATTAGAGCTTTTCTAGAGGTTAAAGCATCAATGCATCAAAGGAACTAATCTGACAAGTAGTGTCACAGTGACAGTTCATTTTGCAAATATAGTGTGTATCTGAAATTAGAAGGTTGTAGCCTTCACCACTTGAGCAGTGAGCTCTTGGATAGTGCATCCTCTCCCCTAACAGGGATGATTGTAAAAAACTCCTAACAGGATCTGACCCTTAACAAGGTATATTTTACTTAAAGCATTATAAAGCTACTCCTAACAGGGTAAAGGATCTTCTAACAAGGATCACAAAACACTAGTGCAGAATATTAGTGGGTATCAATTCCCACCGAGGTTTTACCTATTTGGGTTTCTCCATAATCATATTGGTTTCATGTGTTGATTTCATGTTTCATGTTTATGTGAATGATTATTTTAGTACTTAAGCATTTAAGTTCAGAATAAAGATTAAAGAAAAATTTAAATACAGTGAACACTGATTCACCCCCCCCTCTTAGTGTTCCCATTCCTAACAATTACATCTATGGAGGGATCTTCCACTGATTTCCTTACTACTTCCATCACTGATTTAGCTTCCTAAATCTTCTTTGTGAGGTCTATAGTTAGTTTGTCCTTATCCATACAATCAGCTATTATCTTTCTTCCTTTAGCTGCTAAGTCTTTCAGCAAAGCTTGACCAACCTTTAAAGAACTAAAGTCAAGTGTAAAGTTACCTATCAATTCATTCAGCCTCTTCATAAGATATTTTTCTTCTTATATCTTGGATGTTGATTCCTCAAGACTTGAGAAATTTATTTTTAAAAATATCATGATGGTGCTGACATCATCCATTGAATGTACACTAGACACTTTCTTGTCTTTAGGTAGTAAGCTATTTAGAATGTTGACTGATTCAACAAACAATGGATTCCTCATTACTTGTTTCTCCTTCACTTTCTCCATTTCTAACACACTGATCTTTATCAGGTCTTCTTCTCCCCATGAATCTAGACTTGTTGTGTCTAAGGTCAAACTTGACAATAATGACAATGATGTCTTGGGACTGATGAGTGTGCTATCCATGGTTTTAGTCTTAACCTTCATTGGAATTCCAATAGAGGGTTCTTCCCCAGGTTCATCTTCCTTCTCTTCTTATTCTTTCTCCTTTTCTTTTTCTTTCTCCTCTTCTTCTTCTTATCTAGTTATATCTTCAATCTAATCTTCTTCTTGCTACTTGAGAAAATTGCCAGCGTATAGAATTTCTACTTCTTCAGTGCTCACAAATTCTTCCTCAAACTTATCCAAGTCCTTATCTATCACCACTATGGATATCTCTACATTATCTATCATAATTGTGTCCTCCTTGGCTTCAGGCATAGGCATAGAATCCTGTGGACCTATCATAGGTACATTTGGGATCTCAAGTGCTTTTACTTGCTCAAAGGGAACTTGAGTTCTAGGTGTAGATGATGGATGCATGCATTGTACAAAAATACCTTCTCAAATGCTTTTTCAGTTTCCTTTACAATCAGCTCATAGTCCTTATTCATGATTTTCAAAGTTCTTAGCTTGGTTCTTAGGTGAGGCTTCACCAAATTCAACAATAAGGTTTTCTCTTATACTAAACACATTGGGAGGTTATCATATAAGGTATTTTCCCTTATTCTGAAGTCTTCTTCTATATCCTATCTTTTTAGAGAATCACATAAATTCCATACTTGATCAAGAATCATCATCTTAAGTTCCAAGACTATCTTCTTGAACTTGATCATCTATTTGATAATCATGGAATGGATCTCATATTTATTAATCTCATGATACTTATCATATAACTTAGCTATTTGATCAATTATGCCTTCATCTACTACTCTTGTTCTCAACACTTCTAGATTCAGTAGAAATCCTACCTCAGGAGGTGCTTGAATATTTCTACCTTGGCTTCTTGTGGAGCTTGCTAATGGATGGCCTGTGCCAGACTAGTTCATCCTTTTAGGCATCCTCCTAGGCTTAGGAGGTGCTTGGGTGGACTCCAGATCAATAGTATCTATGGGCGTAGGAGTGTTTTCTTCTATATTTTTCTTCTTCTCCTTAGAGTCATTAGTATTCTTTATTTTTACTTCATAAGAGGGTGCACTATCAAGTTGCATTGCAATCTTGGCTTCCCTTGCCTTATCTAGATATGCTTCAGTGACACCATGGATTTTTGGTATCTCAAATGTGATCCTTGATGCTTTTCTCTTGGTCACAGCATTGTTCAAGATTGAAACTACCTGTGTTGTCTTCTCCTCATAGGCACCCCATCTTGGCTCATTGGGATCCTTTAGCACTGATAGGAGAACTTGTGCATATTCTTCTAGAATATGTTCCTCCACTTCATAACCAAGTAGATGAATCCACTTAGTTCTAGGCTCTACATCTTCCATGCAAGTGATATCAGTTTCCACCATGAAACATATATTGTCCTTATACTTCTCCGTTATAGTTTTAGGTATCCTATACCTTCTTTGCATCTTTATTCTAAATGTCTTTATTTCTAATTCCATGTAATCATTCAAGGTCATTTCAGATGATGCCTTGAATGAAATTTGTGGCATTGTAGGAAAACTCTTATCAAGGTAAAGATCTGATACTTTACCAATAATATGGAAGTACATGTAGATGATAATTGACCCAAACTTGAATATCTCACTCTTATCATGCTTAATTTCCCGTAGGTTATCCATGAACTATGTGTGCAAGATCTCACACTAGTTGAATTCACTATTTTCCTTTACAATCCTTATGGTTGCTAAAATAGTGGCCACAGACACACTATTTACCCTATTTGCATGTTGGAACTTATAACCAAGTATCATAGACATTAGTTTTATGTGCTTCTCCTCAATTGGCTCTATGGTCATCCTGTGCTTATCACTTTGGGATTTACAAGCTTGTTCCACCAATTTCTTGACATCCTTTCTAGTGGGAAGGATGGCACCAGTCTTAGGTAGTCCTATCATCTCATGAATGAGATCAGTATTTATCCAATAGGGACTTCTCTAATCCATAATAAGTCATCATGAATTATCATCAATAGAATCTTAATCCATTTAGATTCATAAAACTCATATGTATTTGCATACTTAATAATAGGGTTATTTTCTAAGTGTGTGAACTAATCCAGGAATGTCATGTTTGGTTTCATCATAGATTCTAAGTGTGACATAATCTTGTCCAATCCAATAGGTTCCTTCTTGTAATAAATGTATGCGCGTATGTCCTCTACGTGCATAACTCCCATCGAAGTCCTAGAGAATGATCCTTCTAGGTCATCTAGGACTGACTTGAAAGGATGCTTCTTAAAGATATATCTCTTCCTTTCAGCAACATCAAAAACAACTAGAGTGGCCATTACTTACTTTATTAATCACTAAAATAAAGTTCCAAAGGGTTTCTAAATCATCACGACTGAATTAGGGTTCAGCAACAAACTTTCAAATGTCTTCGTTGATAAACCAAATAAATCACACAACAAAAACTAATTTGATCTCTTGTGCTTTCAAAGGCTCGATATCAAATTTATATGTGTAGATAAAAGATCTTAGGTAACTTTAAAAACAACTTTCCACCATTAATGCTTTCCGCATAAACACAAAATCCTATAGAGAATTTTGTTCTTCATCTCTGCTATCAATCAGATAGTGCGCTCTTGCATACTGCATCTCTTAGTATCTAAACTACCATAACCAAAGGCACATACTCTAAGGGTGAGTATACCAGCCACCCAGGGGTCTAGAGATAATCTAGCTCCCCCTATGACCATGAGGGTCATTCATCCAGAAGTAGAGGGTGCATCCATTATGGATGCATCCAATACATATTCATCAACATTATCCTTCTTTTCTTCTATTCAAATCAAGCTCACATCTTTTGTAGCTTGTACAAACTTGAAATCTCTGGTTTCATCTAAAAGTGATCTTTGAGACTTATTAGGGCTTTCTTGTCTTTGCGCTTTTGATCTACAAAACTTTGAGATGTGTCCAACTTTATTAAAAGTGTGACAAATAACTGGAGGCCTTATATTCCTCGACGTATTGATGTGAGTTACCAATTTGTATTGTCTAGAGGTATGACAATTATAATTACATATCTAACATGTAATGTTCTGAGTACTTCTAACATTCTGCTATGGATGATTTCTCTAATTTGTTGAGTTTGATTTCTTTGATTTGATCTACAATTCATAGCTCTATGACCAAACTTATTACATGAATAATAGTAACCATTGAAATGTCTTACCTCTTTACAATCTCTTTCTATGTGACCATGCTTGTTACAGGCATAACAAGTTTTTTTATTGGCTTGCACTCATCTTTAGATGGTTCTACTTTAGTTTCATTATAATCTTCAATCTTCTTGGCTTCTATAGATTCTTCTTCTACTTTCATTCTTCCTTGCATATCATTGATTTGATTATGTGCTTCATTGAATCCAATACCAATGGTATCTCCTTTAATATTTTGTGCATACAACTATGATTCTATTAGATCCTTGCTTATGTGCAATTTGTCAATATGATTCTTTTCTTCAGTCAATTCAGATTCCACCTACTTCTTAATGTTCTCTAACTCCAAGATTTTCATGTTTGCTTGCCTCAGTTCTTCATCCAACTGTTTGTTTTCTTTGACCTATTCTTCATAGGCTTCCTAATTGTTAAATAGCTTTTCATCCAACTCTTCAATCTGATTCTTCAAAGATGTGTTTCCCTCATTCATCTTTTTGAGCATTTTCCCTAAATCACTTGTAGAACAATCTTTAAAATATTTTGTCAGTTTCTTGATGAATACTTGAGAACCACTAACCTTTAATTTCAATTCTTGAATTACTTTCTTAGATATTTCAAGGTCTTCAAGATCTGCTTCAAGATTATTTTTTAGATGTTTCACTAATTCCAAACCCATGATCTCCTCAAGTGGTTAAACTTTTCTTTAGAGGACCAAAGCTTTGATACCAATTGTTAGGAATAGGAACACTAAGAAGGGGCAGGGGGGTGGGGGGGTGAATCAATGTTCTACAATATTAATTTATGATCTCTTGAAACTTAATTCAATTTCTTATATACTAAAGTGAATAAAAATGTAAGTAAGATAATCAATCATAAGACATAACACCACATATGATTATGGAGAAACCTTGGCCAAATGCAAAACCTTGGTGGGAATTAATACCCACTAATAATTAATACCCACTAACAATTAACCCTATTAGGGGTGAGGACACACTGTCCTAGACCTAACTGCTCAAATGGGTGAAGGATACAACCTTTTGAATATTAGATACATACTATATCTACAAGGTGAACTACTTCTATGACACTGCTTGTTTCATCAGTTCCTTTTGTGTGCTAATACTTTAACCTCTTGTAAAGCTTTATATCATACTGACTGATCTTCACATACTTCTTCTCTTCTTTTGTCAACTCTATATCTCATTCCATACTCAAATACAAAGGTGCATGTCTTATTTATATGCACAAAAAAGACTATTCACTAAGTCGTCCTATAAATAATTGCATACATTGCTTCCAAATGAATCGGCTCAAGCGTGTATACATACAATGATATTAACATATCTATAACATAAATAAAATAGGCACATAGTCTTAACAAAAAAATATTATAACCACTAACCAAAATACTAACAGTCAGCTCCATACTCTGTTCTATTCTTCCGCTCACTGTCTATGTCACTTCAAGTCACTGTATCTTCATCATACTAACTCATCTGATCATGCAATCTTAACCATATCTTAATAACATATTCAAAATATTATCTTCAAGGGAACATATTGAAACTCATTTATATGCATGTGCGTTAATGCTTTGTTCATCTGGTGTGCTTCACTAGCTGTCCAGTCTTCCATACTTAGCCAAATTCTGATCTTATGAGTAAGTGCGCTGACTCCAAAACTCCATATGACTTTGTTGCCATAATGAAAACACTAAACTTAGTCATATACACTAGTATAGTCAAATTTACAATAGTTATGGTGTGCCTTTGGCCCTCTTTGAATCCTCCATTGCATCACTACTTCCTTGAAAAATAGGTGTGCTATGTGTGAGGCATCATTTGTGCTCTTGCAAGGTACAAAATGTACCATCTTATGAAACCTGTCCACAATGAAAAAAAATGTTGTCATAGCCCTATTTTGTTCTTGGAAAGCCCATTACAAAATCCATGGAGATAGATTTCCATGGTCTAGTGGGTATGGTAAAAGGTTGGTACAATCCTTGGTTAGTGGATACAGCTTTATCTTGCTGACAAATGGTACATGTCTAAAAAATTTTTTTTTGACATCCTTGCCCAATTGTGGAAAAAAATAACTCCTCTTCACTAGGTCTATTTTATTATCTATGCCAAAGTAGCCACTCATGCCACCATAATGTTTTTCCCTAATTATATTTGTTCTCATGGAACACTTATGTTGGACTACAACTGATTTGGAATCTAATTGAAGAATCTGTGATTACAAGATCACTAAGGAGTTTCTGATTATATATGTAATATGATTAAATCAGTATTCTGTTGTCATTGATGTCAACTAGCTTGACAGTACTTATCTTGTAAGTTACTATACCGAGACATCTAAAGAAAGGTGAAAGAGATGAAGAATAGAGAAATCTACATGGAGAAAGATGTACATGTTAGATGAGGATAAGGAACACATTGAGTGACTTTTTGATGAGTCTATGACTTGATGATATTGACTTTATTATGTTGCATTAATCTATGATGAAGTATAGAGCTAAAAGAAACAAAGCAGTGTTGTCGGTAAATGAAGCGATTCTAGTATACACCGACGGAGTGTAGTGTATACCAATCACAGTATTAACCAAGTAGTGTTCACCGATGCATTTCTTTGTTAACTGAGCAAAATAGAATGAATTAAATGATTAGTTTAGTCGATAAGATTGATGAGCTAGAAGGACTATAACATCGAGGTAACAGATAACGTTTGTTACATAGATCAAAGACTGAGGAAATTAAAGGAAGATCTAACAGAGCAGATTGAAACATGTTATTGACACAAGTGCCAAGAAAGTTTGAAGCGGAAAAATCTATGAATGTGGTTAAGCGGAAAAATCTGATGGTGGAGAAGAAAATGATTTACTCATCTATATAAGAGAACATAATTTCTTTATGAAGAAATTGTCAGAAGAAGAAGAAGCTACAGGAATATCACGTGAACAAGGTTTTCATTCATTCTGATCATATTGGATAGTAAGAACTGAGATGCAGAACAATTACCGAGCTACAAAGAGTAATTACCAATGGATAGTAAGTTGATATAGTATTGAATCTGAAGTGAAATATTGATCAGAAGGATTTGTATGGACTAAATATTGATCTATAATCTACAATTGAAGTTGTATTAAGGTAGATCATTTACTGTTACATATTTAACCATTATATATAGTCAAAATCTCTTAACCGAGTGGACTTTGAAAGTCTTATGATGTATCATTCATAGAATGAACATTGTTATCCTATCAACCCCATAGTCAATGCTGGTTGGATGATAACTTCTAGTCTAAAATCCTCTAACAAGGTCACACCTGACAGTGTGTTTGTAACCTTTAATAAGGTTGGGTCTTAACCAACCTCACTTTAGAAGAGTGAACAATTTTGGGTTGCCGGTCTTAGGTGTTGGAAATATTCAAGACTATCTAGGTTACTGAGAGGGGAGGGGTGAATTAGTAACTTCAAAACTTTTAACAAATTCAGATCTTAACCATATTTCAAAAAACATTAGATTGATAATCTGACTGCATGTATGAGTAACAGAAAGAATAAAACATTCATAACACTTTGAACATAGAGATTTGGTGACCCAGAAACCTTCCAAATAGAAAGTAAAACTGGGGTGGGGATGATACCCACAAAACTTCAATACTGTAGTATAAAGTTTGTCGGTTAAGGCTTACAATGATCACTTCTGATGATCTACCCTGTTAGGAGCAATAAGGACTGATAGGTCCACCTTGTTAGAGGATTTACAAACATACAATAAAGTATGCACTCGGTTAAGAGATTTTACAAAGACTATTAAGTCTACTCGGTTAAAGGATTTTAAGCTAATTCACCTATTAGGATGAAATAGTAGATCTCTTACTTGCAACTGTACTTGCTGATTGAGATTCTCTGATGTACTGATCACCTTCTGTGATGGATAGATCTTTTCTACTTCTTATACTATTGTAGCCCTTTTTAATTCACTTATCTCTACCTTTCTCTCTTTTTCATGCTTCATTACTTCACACCTTGGAGATGATACAAAACATTGTTTATATATCAATCCAAAACAATTACAAAGTCAGCTCTTAACACAAATATTACTGAGTCGGCCCAAATATAGTTATTCAGTTACTGCAAACTAACTCGGTGACTTTCTAATACTTGGCATCCACTATGTTACTCAGCATCATCATGCTCTTGGTAGAAGTGGAGGCTCAGTCCATACTAACCACTCGGTCGTAGTTTCAAACTTGGTATATACTGGAGACTCGGTAGATATAGTGTCATTGGGTAGAAACTGAATTCCCTATTTACCATGCTGGCACTTGGTAAACACTGCTCATTTCATCACTCAGTAAACACTGTTCTATCTACTTGGTAAACACTGCCTTGTCTACTTGGTAAACACCATCCTGTCTGCTTGGTAAACACTATCCTGTCTACTCGATAAACACTGTCCTATCTGCTTGGTAAACACTATCCTGTCTGCTCGGTAAACACTATCCTCTCTGCTTGGTAAACACATAGAGTCTGAATAAGTGTTGTCACTAATGAAAAACATACTTAATACCAACACCAGGTGGTTTTTCCCTTTACAGGGTTTCCACGTTAAATCTCTTGTGTTATGTGTTGATTGTGATATTTGTTTATTATCATTCTTTACATGTTACATGTTAGATTTGATTAGTAACTATTATAGTATTAGACTGGTAATCGGTAAAAGCACAGATAGGGAAAGTTATTATTGTTTACTAACAAGCAGAAATTGAAGGAATAGTTTTGAATTGTACATTTTGTTTTGGGACACTGGATAACTGATTCACCCCTCCTCTTAGTTATTCTAACAATTGGTATTAGAGCGTTGGTTGCTTGGAATGAGGTTTTAAGGATTTAAGCATAAAGGTCTCAAGATGTATAAGAGGGAAGTACCAAAACTAAACAAAGAGAACTTTACAGTATGGAAAAGTAGAATGAAGCTGCACATATCTAGAATTGGGAACTCTACACTAGAACTAATGGAGAATGGCTACATACAACTGACCACTGGTCCCTTAACTCTTGATCAACTAAAATACAAGAATGAACACAATGTTACTATGATGGAACTTGCTGCTGCCTATACCAACACTAAATTTGAAGATATCAAGACATGCATGACTACCAAAGCAATGTGGGATAAGTTAACACAAATATACAGTAGAGATCTAAATGTCAAAAGAGCCCGAGCTGAAAGTCTGAGAGGTAGATTTGGTGATATGAGAATGAAAGAAGGTGAGAACATTATCCAATATTCAAATAGAATCAAAGAGGTGGTACATGCTATTAGAGCATCTGATGGAGTGATTGATGATGAAACAATGATAAGCAAGATTCTCATAACTTTTCTACTAGTTTATGCAATCAGGATTTCTGTAATTCATGAAACAAGAGCTACATCCAACCTTACTCTTGACACTATGATTGGTAAACTTACAAATTTTAAATTAAATAGCTTTGATAATAGTGTTGTTCCTTCTGTTGAATCTACTTTCATGTCTTCTTTGAAGATTGGAAAGTCTAGCAGGAATAGTAAGAATTGTGATAGTGATGACAATATCGATGATGAACTTGATGAGCTTGAAGCACTTATGGCTAGAAGATTTCCCAAGGGAAGAGGAAGGTATAAAGGTAAGCTACCTTTGGCATGCTTTAATTATAAAGAAGTTAGTCACATCACTACTAGATGTCCTCAGAAGAAAGATGATGATAGATCCAAAGACTGATCTGAAGGAAGCTACAGGAGAAGAGTCAACAAAGGCTACTGACACTACAATAGAGACAACCAAGATGATAAAGGAAAAAAGGTATGTTACATAGCTGAAGATATTGAAACTAAATCTGATTCTGAAGATGATATAGAAGTTGTATTTATTGCTATGAAAGATGACTTAAAAGAGGAAGAGAAACATTATGAGACAACATTGATCTCTAAAGTAAGCAAAAATGATACATGGATCATAGACAGTGGCTGTACACATCATATGATGGGTTATGTAGAGAAGTTTGATCATCTTGTTGAATATAATGGAAGATCTGTGAGAATGGGAAATGATGCACCTTGCATGGTAAGAGGGAAAGGCTCACTGATGATCAATGATAGATTACAATGTGAAAATGCATACTGGGTAGATGGATTGAACTATAATTTGTTAAGTCTGGCTCGGCTGAACAATTCAAGCCACCAACTGGATTTTGAGAGCAAAAAGGTGAAGATCTATGATGATGGAGGAAGACTTGTCAAAACTGGTACAAAATCCAGAGGTAATCTATTCTATCTTGATATGGATCAATCTTCTTTTTTGTTAATAAAGGATGAAGATGCTTGGTTGTGGCACAGAAGGTTATTCCATGTGAACTTTGACAACATGATCAAGATTAGTAGAAAGAAAAGAGTTAGAGGATTGCCTAACTTGACAAAACCTTATCATGCCATGTGCCATGAATGTTAGAGATGTAAGATGACTAAGTCTAGTTTTAAAAGAAAAGACTATTCAACAAAGAAGATACTTGAGTTGGTTCACACCGACCTATGTAGTCCTATGAGAACTCAAAGCTATTCTGGTGATAGATATTTTATTCTTTTTGTTGATGACTATACTAGACTAATGACTGTTATGTTTCTGAAAGAGAAATTTGAAGCTTTCAAAATGTTTAAGTGGTATAAAGATAAGGTAGAGAAAGAAACTGGAAAGGAAATAAAAATTTTAAGATCTGATAGAGGAGGTGAATTTATCTCTGATGAATTTACTAATTTTTGTAATGAGCATGGAATCAAAAGACAAGTATCTACACCGAGGACACCTCAAAAAAATGACATTTCTGAAAGGAGGAATAGGTCTATAATTGACTGTGCTAGAACATTAATGATACAGAAGAATGTTGCTCAGACATATTGGAGGGAAGCTGTCAATACAGTTGTGTATGTTCTTAACCGAGTTCAACTGAAGAAGGACTCCAACTGAACACCTTATGAACTATGGTTTGGACACAAACCTACTATAAGTTATTTCAGAATTTTTGGAAGTAAATGCTTTATTTTGAAAGATGAGAGAAATGGGAAATTTGATTCTAAAGGAGATGAAGGGATATTTCTGGGATATTCTACTACAAGTAAAGCATACAAATGTTTGAATAAAGTTACAAATAAGATAGTTGAAAGTACTAATGTTCTTGTTGATGAGTTTGATGACAAGTACATAGAGGAAAGTACAAAGGAACTAGAAGACTACAGTAGATATACTTACATTGAACATCTAGAGTATCTACCGATGCCGCAAGCTATAACAACCGGTCAGCAGGGAAACAATGCAAGACAACAGGCAACACAAACCGAGGAACAAGATGGAGCTACCAAGCAAGGAAATGACCTTGAACAGGATGAGCAAGAAAGGAGAAATCAAGTTCTAGCTAGTTTTGTCAGAAGACATCATCCTGAGACTCAAATCATTGGAGACAGACATGCTGGAATGCATACTAGAATCAAAACAAGACAAGGTACATGTTTAATTTGTGAATTTGAACCTAAAACTGTGAAAGTTGCATTAGAGAATGAAGAATGGGTTAATGCAATGAAGGAGGAAATAGAAAAAATAGAAAAGAACAAAACCTAGTCCTTAGTACCTTGACAAAAAGATAAGAATGTTATCGATACTAAGTGGATATACAAGAATAAATTGAATGAAAATGGTGAAGTCATAAGAAATAAAGCTAGATTGGTATGCAAGGGATATGCATAGGAAGAAGGCATTGACTATGGTGAAACATTTGCACCTATTGCTAGATTAGAAGGAGTTAGAATGCTACTTGCATATGCTGCACACAAGAAATTCAAAGTCTATCAAATGGATGTGAAGTCAACATTTTTAAATGGTATACTTGAATAAGAGGTCTACATTGAACAACCTGAAGGATTTGTTGATCCTGACAATAAAGACATGGTATGTAGATTACATAAAGCTTTATATGGATTGAAGCAAGCACCGAGAGCATGGTATGAAAGACTGCATACTTACTTGTTAATTATTGGATTTGTTAGAACAAGTGCAAACAACAATTTGTATGTGAAAGGTGATACTAATGATACTATTATCATTGCTAAAATATTTGTTGATGACATTATTTTTGGAGGCTTAGATCTTGTCTGCAAGGCATTTGCTGATGAAATGCAAAAGGAATTTGAAATGTCTATGTTCAGAGAAATTAAGTTCTTTCTTGGACTACAAGTGATTCAACAGAGTGATGGAATATTCATCATAGAATCTAAATACATAAAGGAAGTACTGAAGACATTTGGCATGGAAGATGCTAAACTTGTGGGAACACCGATGGCTACTAGATACAAATTGACAAAGGAGGATGAAACTATAGAGGTAAACTAGACACTTTACCAATCTATGATTGGTAAGTTAATGTACATAGTTCACAATAGACCAGATATAACACATGTTGTGTGTATTGTTGCAAGATTTTTTGCTAATCCTAGAGAATCACACATGATAGCTACAAAAAGGATCTTAAGATACCTAAAGAAAATAGAGAATTATGGATTATGGTATCCTAAGGAAGGGAAGTTTGAACTGAAAGTTTACACCGATACTGATTGGGCTGGAAATGTGGATGATAGAAAAAGCACCACCAGAGGAGCATTTTTCTTTGGTGAAAGACTTGTAACCTAGACAAGTAAAAAGCAGGCTTGTATTTCTCAGTCTACAGCTGAAGCAGAGTATGTTGCTACTACTACTAACTGTTCAAACATTTCATATATCAAACAAGTGTTGGAAGGAATGAATGAGGTAATGACTGACCCGGTGATTATATATTGTGACAACACTAGTGCTATTAGTATTTCAAAGAATCCTATGATGCACTCTAAGATAAAGCATATATCTATTAAGTATCATTACTTAAGAGAACAAGTGCAAGAGAAGGAAGTGAAGTTAGAATTTGTCACATCTAAAGAACAACTTGCAGATATTTTTACAAAGCGTCTAGCAAAGGACACATTTGAATACTTGAGGCCTAGACTTGGGGTCCGTCCCCTGTCTATTGGTCACTAAGGTGATCTAGTTGTTGCATCAACCTAATTTTATCAGAAGATCATTCATGTTGATGCAGCATAGTTCACACTTTGAATCATGTTCAAGGTTGTGATTAAGTTTGAAGAACTTGAACCGATTGTGATATCAATATTCAGAGATATAGAGGAAGATAGAATTATTTGTTTTTGTGTTTCTTTGGCATTATTGTCAAAGGGAGAGATAAATAATATGAAAAGGAACAAGCTATGAAAATGAACAAGCACCAACAAGAACTATCTAAGGGAGAGACAATCTGAATGAGATAGAGTATTGAAGATCAGTTACAGAGAACAGAAGCAGGAACAGGAGAACTGAAAAGAACACAACTACAGAATGGTAAAGATGTATTATTTAATGTTGGTTTAGTAATGTAGTGATTAAACATATTAAGTCCATTCTACTTACATCATTTTGTTCACAAAGTTGTAGAATGTATGTTTGGTATGTGTATCATACATTTCATATTACTTGAGTTGCCATCAATGCCAAAGGGAGAGATTGTTGGACTACAACTGATTTGGAATTTGATTGAAGAATCTGTGATTACAAGATCATTGAGGATTTGTTGATTAGATATGTAATATGATTAAATCAGTATTATGTTGTCATTGATGTAAACTAGCTTGACAGTACTTATCTTGTAAGTTACTATACCTATTAGGAATAAGGTGTCTCAACCTTGGATAATTCCTATTCTTATTATTTGTTTTGTAAAATGTATTTCCTGTAAATAATGTAATTAAGTGTGAGTGTACATGTCTATTTGGCATGTTGATGTGTCACTCCACTTGATGTGTCAGCATCTTGAATTGTGTGTAAGGAGATCATGGCTGAAACGGCTATGATGGATTCCTATGATGCATAAGAGCTATTTAAGGAATGAGCTATGATAGGTGTTAGAGCATCTTATGACTTGGGCCTATTTGGGCACCAAAGAAGGAGTGGTTAGTGTGTGTAAGAGAATATGCCAAAAATAGGTTGGTATGATAGATTCTCTTACACTTCTCTTGTGACTGTTATTTTTGGCAGATTCTATGACAAGCTGTCATAGTCTATTCTAGGGATGGATGCCTATTCTTGGGATTGCATGTAACAACTGTGTACATGTGGCTTGGTCTTGGTGGTTGAGCCCATGTTGAATGCCCAACTCCTTTGTGGGTATTTTTTGGGTCCTGAGAAGTCTATATATGATGTTTCTTCTATGGGAGAGATATAAGTTTGATAAGTGTACTGTTATGTAGATAGACTAGTCTCTCATCTCCTAAAAGAACTTGCATTACAAGTGTGTTGTAGTCTTTGTGTTGAAGATAATACATTGTGTAGGTTTTGGAGGGGTGGGGTTGTTTTACTGAAAGGTTTTTCCCCACCGGCATATCTTTGTGTTTATGTGTTTCAATCTTCTCTATCTATTTTCTGAATGCATGGTATATGGCTGCAATATCTTTGTTAAAGTAGTTAATGAATCTGAAATTGTAAGGATTTAAAAAGAATTTGCACAATACTTTCCTTTAGAGATTAGTGTAGGAAGCTATTTCTGCACCTGAGTTCCCTTACAAGTGGTATCAGAGCCTAATCAACTTTTCATCCTAGTTGTCGGGTATAGTTTTTTAAGCTAATCTCAAGTTGAGTGGGAGTTTTGTGCAGAGCATTCTAAATCTTATTTGCAGATTGAGATGGTGAGTTCCTCATATAGTAGAATGGAGGTGGAAAAATTTAATGGCACTAATTTTGAGTTGTGGAAACTCAAGATGGAAGACATGCTTGAAGACCATGATTTATGGGAGGCTATTTCACTTGATGTGAAACCTGCAACAATATCTCAAGTGGATTGGGAGGTCAAGGATTAGAAGGCTAAGGGTCTCATCAAACTTTGTCTAGTAGATGTCATTCTTCTAAATGTTCTTGATGAGACTACTACAAATTCTTTGTGGCAATGAATTGGGTCTATGTATCAGGCCAAATCTCTGGTGAATAAGTTGTTCCTAAGAAAGAAGTTGTATTCTTTAAGAATGGAGGAAGGTGGATCTGTAACTGATCATCTCAACACATTCAATTTATTGATTGCACAGTTGGCATCATCTGGTGCCAAGATCAAGGAGGAGGATCATTGTATGACCCTACTTTGTTCCTTGCTAGATTCATGGGACCATCTTGTGATGGCTCTTGGAAGTACTATAGTCACATTCCATATGGATGATGTGGTGTCTTCACTGCTATATGAGGAGATGTGAAGAAAGACTTCAGATTTGTCTAAGGAAGCCCTTGCTATTCGCGGGAGATCCAATGACAGAGGAAAGAAGAATGACAACAAGTCAAAGAAGGGAAAATCTAAATCCTGTGGGAGTTCTAAGACTCTTGGAAAGTCCAAGGTGAAATGTTGGAACTATGATAAATCTGGGCACTTTCGAAAGGACTGCAAAGAACCAAAGAAGAAGAAGAAAGGCTTAGATTCAGCTTCTAAAAAATCTCAAGAAGATGGAGATGCTTTTATTGCAGCTTTGGTAGCCCATGCATCTAATGATGTGTGGTTAGTTGACTCGGGTGCTTCTTTTCACATGACCTCTCATCGGAACTGGTTCTCAAAATATGAAGAGTTCGATGGTGGAAAGGTGTACTTGGGTGATGATTCTCACCTAAAGATAGTTGGACGCAGAAGGGTCACTATCAAATTTCCTGATGGATGAGTAAAGAGAATTAATGGAGTTATGCATATTCCAGGTTTGGCATGAAACCTATTATCTGTAAGTATGTTGAATGATGTAGGTGTGCAAATTGTCTTTTCAAAAGATGGATGCAAGATGATGAGAGGTTCTATGGTGCTCGCTAGAGGTACTAGGAGAGGTACTTGGTTTTAGCTTGAAGCATGGATTTCTCAGTGCAATAGTTCTTTTGTTTTAAAGAAGAGAGTGGCTATCACTTCATCCCCACCATCTAAACAAGTAGTAAATAATACTATGGCAATGGGTTCTGATGGCAGTGCAGTAAGTGTACCTAAGGGTGTAAACACTTTGGAAGGAAAGCTTCCTGCAGAAAAGATGATGTTGTGGCATATGAGATTTAGCCACAATCATGAGAAGGGTCTTAGGACCCTAAAAAATAAAAACCTCATTGAGGAGTTAAATGATTGCAATCTTGAGTTTGACTTCTGTGAACACTATGTCTATGGTAAACAAAATCATGTTCATTTTTACTCTAGTTCTCACAAATCTTCTGATGTTTTGGATCTTATTCATTCTAATGTATTTGGTCCTGTAAAAGTTCCTTCAATCTCCAAGTCTGTATTTTTTGTATCTTTCATAGATGATTATAGTAGAAGGACATGGATTTATTTCCTTAAAAGTAAGACACAAGTCTTTAGTCGGTTCAAGGAATTTAAAGCCCTTGTAGAGAATCAGACTAGTAAGAAGATTAATTGTGTGAGAACTGACAATGGTGGTGAGTTTTCTCAGTAGACTTTGAAAATTTTTGTAAAGAAAGAGGTATCAAGAGGCATAAGACAACTCCTTATACCCCATAGAAAAATTGAGTTGCAGAGAGAATGAATAGGACACTGATGGAGAAGGCTAGCAGTATGCTTAGTGGAGTTGGTTTAAAACAAAGGTTTTGGGCCGAAGCTGTGGCTACTGCTTGCTATATAGTTAATAGATCTCCTACATCAGCTCTTGTTGGTAAGACACCCATGGAGGTGTGGTCTGGTAAGAAGCCTTCAATTAGACATCTTCATGTTTTTGGTTGTGAAGCTCATGCACATGTTCCAAAGGAGAAAAGATCTAAGTTGGAAAACAAAGCTGTCAAATGTATTTTCATCAGTTATAGTGTTGGTGTGAAAGGATACAAGCTTTGGGATCCTGTGACTAGTAAGGTGTTGTATAGTAGAAATGTTATTTTTAGAGAGCTAACATCTTCTCCTATTGTGCTACAATTAGATGAAAAAGAAAAGGAAAAAGATGTTGTTCAGTTGCCTCCTACCCCTGAGAAGACTGAACAGAGAGACCATGTTGGGCCTAATGATGAGGAGAGCTCTGGGAGCTTTGATAGTTCAAAAGAAGAGGAAGAACAACCTCAACCTCAACCCTTGAGGAGCTCCATGAGAAAAAGAAATTAACTAGAAAGGTTTGGTTATTCTATTATAGATTCCAGTTGTGCCTTTGCTTTGATTACTAACACTAATGAGCCTAGATTTGTGAAAGAGGCTTTGGGCATGGAAGATGTAGGTTCTTGGATTGAGGCTATGGGTGATGAGATGACTTCATTGGAGAAAAACAAAACTTGGGACCTTGTACCTTTTCCTAAAGGGAGAAAATCTATTGGATGTAAATGGGTGTTCAAGAAGAAATTTTGTGCAGATGGCAGTGTTGAAAGGCACAAAGCTAGATTGGTTACAAAGGGGTATTTACAGGTAGAGGGAATAGATTATGGTGAAATATTCTCTCCTATTGAAAAGTTGACATCCATTAGATTTATGTTATCTCTTGCTGCATCATATGATTTAGAGATAGAATAGATGGATGTGAAGACAACTTTCCTTCATGGTGATTTGGAGGAAGAGATTTATATGTCATAGCCTAAGCACTACATTGTTAAAGGTAAAGAATCCTTAGTTTGCAAATTAAAGAAATCTCTATATGGTTTGAAGCAATCTCCTAGGATGTGGTACCTTAAGTTTGATGCCTTTGCATTGTCAATTGGAATTGTAAGATTGAAATCAGATCATTGTGTTTATTTCAGAGTTGAAAATGATCACCTTCTTATTGTTGCATTATATGTTGATGATATGTTGCTGTTAGGGAAGGGTAAGGGTATGATTTCTGATTTTAAATCTCAGTTGTCAACATAGTTTGAGATGAAAGATCTTGGGGCAAAAAGGTACATCTTAGGTATGGAAATCAGTAGAGATAGGTCTAACAGAAAACTTTGGTTGAGTCAGAGTAAGTATGTGAAGTCTATGTTGGATAGGTTTAGCATGACAGATTGTAGACCACTATGTGTTCCTATTTCTATGGGAACAAAGTTATCTATAGATGATTGTCCAAAATATACTAGTGAGGTGGAGGACATGAGTAGAGTACCTTATGCTAGTGTAGTTGGCAGCCTTATGTATGCTATGGTCTGTACTAGACCAAACATTGCCCAAGCAATGGGAGTCCTGAGTCAATTTATGGCTAACCCTGGATGAGTACATTGGGATGCAGTTAAGTGAGTATTCAGATATTTGAGGGGTACATCAGATTACTCCATATGTTACCATGGTAACTCTTTTGGATCTCCACATTCAGTTTGTATTCGTGCGTTTGTGGATTCAGATTGGGCAGGTGATATTCACAGCAAGAGATCCACTAGTGCTTATGTGTTCACTATGTTTGGTGGTGCCATTAGTTGGATGAGTAAGCAACAACCTATGGTTGCTTTTTCCACTACAGAAGCTGAGTATGTGGCTGCTACTCATGCTTGTAAGGAAGCCATTTGGCTTAGGAGATTCTGTTCTGATGTTGGTGTTGATGTAGAATAGATTACTATTTGGTGTGACAGTCAAAGTGCTATTTGCCTTGCGAAGAATCCGACTTTCCATGCCAGAACAAAGCACATTGATGTGCAATTTCACTTTGTGATAGATATGGTGGAAGATGGAAAGGTAAATTTGGAGAAGGTAGATACTGTGAAGAATGTTGTAGATGCATTAACAAAACTAGTGGGCACTGAGAAGTTCAGATGGTGTTCAAAGTCTATGGGCCTTTTGGCCTATAGTAGTTAGTTCCTTTTATGTTCCTATTGCTCTTACAAGGTGTTTGACAAGTGGGAGAATGTTAGGAATAAGGTGTCTCGACCTTGGATAATTCCTATTCTTATTATTTCTTTTGTAAAATGTATTTCTTGTAAATAATGTAATTAAGTGTGAGTGTACATGTCTATTTGGCATCTTGATATGTCACTCCATTTGATGTGTCAGCATCTTGAATTGTGTGTAAGGAGATCATGGCTAAAATGGTTATGACGGATTCCTATGATGCATAAGAGATATTTAAGGAATGTGCTATGACAGGTGTAAGAGCATCTTATGACTTGGGCCTATTTGGGCACCCAAGAAGGAGTGGTTAGTGTGTCTAAGAGAATATGCCAAAAATAGGTTGGTATGATAGATTCTCTTACACTTCTCTTGTGACCATTATTTTTGGTGGATTCTATGACAAGCTGTCATAGTCTATTCTAGGGATGGATGCCTATTCTTGGGATTGCATGTAACAACTATGTACACGTGGCTTGGTCTTGGTGGTTGAGCCCATGTTGAATGCCCAAATACTCTGTGGGTATTTTTTGGGTCTTGAGAAGTCTATATATGATGTTGCTTCTATGGGAGAGATATAAGTTTGATAGGTGTACTGTTATGTAGCTAGACTAGTCTCTCATCTTCTGAAAGAACTTGCATTGTAAGTGTGTTGTAGTCTTTGTGTTCAAGATAATACATTGTGTAGGTTTTGGAGGGGTGGGGTTGTTTTACCAAAAGGTTTTTCCCCACTAGCATATCTTTGTGTTTATGTGTTTCAATCTTCTCTATCTATTTTCTATATGCATGGTATATGGCTGCAATATCTTTGTTAAAGTAGTTAATGAATCTCAAATTGTAAGGATTTAACAAGAATTTGCACTATACTTTCCTTTAGAGATTAGTGTAGGAAGCTATTTCTGCACCTGAGTTTCCTTACAATACCGAGACATCTGAAGAAAGGTGAAAGAGATGAATAACAAAGAAATCTACATGGAGAAAGATGTACATGTCAGATGAGGATAAGGAAGACATTGAGTAACTTGTTGATGAGTCTATGACTTGATGATATTGACTTTATTATGTTTCATTCATCTATGATGAAGTATAGAGCTAAAAGACACAAAGTAGTGTTGTGGTTAAATGAAGTGATTCTAGTATACACTGATGGAGTGTAGTGTATACCAATCTCAATATTAATCAAGCAGTGTTCACCGACACATTTTTTGTTACCTGAGTGAAATAGAATGAATTAAATGATTAGTTTAGTCGATAAGATTGATGAGCTGGAAAGAGTATAACATTGAGGTAACAGATAATGCTTGTTACATAGATCAATGGCTGATACAATTAAAGGAAGATCTAACGGAGTAGATTGAAACTTTTTATTGACAGAAGTGCTAAGAAAGTTTGAAGTAGAAAAATCTATGAATTTGGTTAAGCGAAAAAATCTGATGGTGGAGAAGAAAATGATTTACTCATCTATATAAGAGAACATAATTTCTTTATGAAGATGTTGGAAGAAGAAGAAGCTATAGGAATATCACGTGAACAAGGTTTTCATGCATTCTAATCACACTAGTTAGTAAGAACCGAGCTGCAGAATAATTACTGAGCTACAGAGAGCAATTACCGACAGACAATAAGTTGATACAGTATTGAATCTGAAGTGAAATATTGATTAGAAGGATTTGTATGGACTAAATATTGATCTGTAATTTGCAATTGAAGTTGTATTAAGGTAGATCATTTACTGTTACATATTTAACCATTGTATACAGTCAAAATCTCTTAACTAAGTGGACTCTGAAAGTCTTATGATGTATCATTCATAGAATGAACATTGTTATCCTATCAACCCCATAGTGAATTTTGGTTGGATGATAAATTCTAGTCTAGAATCCTTTAACAAGGTCACACCTGACAGTGTGTTTGTAACCTTTAACAGGGTTGGGTCTTAACCGACCTCACTTTAAAAGAGTGAACAAGTTTGGGTTGTCGATCCCAGGTGGGTTTTCCCTTTACAGGGTTTCCACGTTAAATCTTGTGTTATGTGTTAATTGTGATATTTTTTTGTTATCATTCTTTATATGTTACATGTTAGATTTGATTGGTAATTGTTATAGTATTAGACTGGTAATCAGTAAAAGCACAGATAGTGAAAGTTATTATTGTTTATCGAAGAGCAGAAATGGAAGGAATAGTTTTGAATTGTACATTTTGTTTTGGGACACTGGATAATTGATTCACCCCCCCTCTCATTTATTATAACAACTTAGGGATGTATAACTAAGCCCCTTTAAACAAGAGACCATTTTGGCTCAGCAAATTACAAAAGATAGTATGATATCTTCCTGTTAGATTGGTGCATACCTCAAATGCTTCTCCAAAATATGGGTCCCCTGCATATAGGTGTTTTAGTGAGTCAATTCCCACACTTTGAAGATGAACTTATTCAATCAATCCAACTCTTCTTCTAATTGCATCAGCCACCTTGTTGGCCACTCCCTTTTTATGCTTTATGTTGATGGTGTAGGCTTGTAATTGCTCTATCCACTTTATGTGTTTAACCCCTATCTTGTCCCGAGTATTGAGAAAAATCAATCCATGGTTGTCAGTAAAGACTATAAACTCCTTTGGGAGAAAATAATACCTCTATTTATTAATTTCTTATACTATGGAATATAATTCTAAATCATAAGTAGAGTACTTTTTCTTAGCATCATTTAAATTTTCAGAGAAGGATGCCAAAGACTTACCTTTTTGGCTTAAGACAACACCTATTGACAAATTGCTTGCATCTATCTCCACAAAAAATACTTCATTGAAGTCAGGAAGGGTTAGGATTGGATATTTAGATACCCTATTCTTAAGGTATTGGAAGGCATCATTAGCCTCTTTAGTCCATACAAACTTAGTCTTTTTACCACCCTTAATACTGTCCAACATGGGAGCACAAACTTGACTGAAGTTTTTTGTATAAATTTCCTATAAAAGGTAGCAAGACCATGAAATCTTCTAACATCACTTTGGTTCTTCTGTGTAGACCAGTTTACAATGGCTTCAACTTTGAGAGATGACAAAACCTAGAAAGACAAGTTCTTTCTTCATAAACATGCACTTTTCCAAGTTGATCACCAAATTATGTTGATGGAGCCTCCTCAAAACTTATTCCACATGTTCAAGATGTCCTTATTTGTTGTGACTATAAATTAGTATGTCATCAAGATAGATTACCACAAAATTTCCAATAAAATCAATGAAAATCTCATTCATGAGTGTCATGAATGTGCTTGGGGAATTGTTTAAACCAAATGGCATAACAAGCCATTCAAAAAGACCTTCAATTGTTTTAAATACAGTCTTCCATTCATTCCCTAGCTTTATTCTTATTTGGTGATATCTTGATTTTAGATCTACCTTGGTGTAGTAATACGCATTACCTAATTCATCAAGAAAATCTTCCATTCTTGGAAAGGGGAATCTTTATCTTATTGTAATATTTTTTATGGTCCTTCTATCTATACATAACCTCCACTTTCCATCCTTTTTGGGTGCTAGGACTGATGGGACAACACATAGACTAAGACTCTTTTGGATCAGTCCCTTCTCAAGAAACTCACTGACCTATCTTGTAATCTCTTCATTTTGAGTAGGGGTCATTTTGTAGGGTGCCTTATTAGGTAGGGAGGATCCAAGTATTAGGTCTATTTGATGGCTAATGTCTCTTAAGGGAGGGAGGCTTGAGGTTTGATCACTGGCAATGACATCACTTTATTTATCCAATAGTATCATGATTTCCTTTGGCATAGGATCCTTCCCATAAATTTTCTCAATGTCCTTAGGCTTGGAAATAAGTATAAAACTCTATGATTTAGACTCCTTCAAGTTTTTTATCAACTGCTTCTCTCCTATGGTGATGATAGTGGGTTTTTTTTTCGCCTTTGTATTAGGTAGTGGCTTCATGGTAAGTGTTATCCCATTTTTGATGATGGAGTAGGTGCTCTTCCTATCATGATGTGTGGCCTCCACATCATATTTCCAAGGTCTACCTAGTAAGATGTGGGAAGCATCCATTTCCACTACATCACACAGTACCTTATCCTTAAAGTTTGCTATAGAAAATTCTAGCCAAGCTTTCTCAGTCACTAGATTTTGTTGACCTTTGGTTAGCCATGATACATGGTAGGGGAAGGGGTGTGGCTTCTTAATTAGGTTTAATTTTTGGACCATTTCAAGGGACACCAAGTTTTCAATTGAACCAGAATCTATAAGAAGATTACATACCTTGCCTTGACACTTGATCTTTGTCCTGAAGAGGTTCTTCCTTTGAGGGGGTTCTTGTGTTCAAGGTATTTCATGTAGGAGGGCTTGCCTCATCATCAAACATGTTCCTTCTTCTAGTTCTAGATCCCTGATGTTCTCCTCTTGTTTATCTTCATGAATGAGTTGTGTCCTCCTTTCCTCTTGATTGTTATTGTTCCTCTTCTCCAGGTATCTCCCTACATGGTGACCCAATTGGTTATCGTAGTAGTATTTCAAATGTCCATTACTCCTTCCTCTACCTCTATTGAAGGGTCTTATCCCCCTAGAGTTCCCTTTGAAACTTGATTGACCTTGTTCCTTGTCTCCTTGGCTTTGATTAGGGGTCTTGTTGCTACCAATATATTTTCCTCTATTCCAAGGGGTGATCTTTCCTCTAAAGCTCTTTCCACAATCACTTCTCTTTTCCTTGTTTAATTCTTTCTTTCTTTTCCACTTTTCTTCTACCTTGAGTACCATATGATAGCACTTGCTTAATGATGTATGGGTGTGTAGGCTCAAATCTTCTTGAATTGATACTTTGAGACCATTCATGTACCTTGCCAATTTCTCTTCCTCATTCTATACTATTGGCAATTTGGCTAATGTGGATACATAGATGTTGTCATTATGGCAACATATGATCTCTATTGAGAGCGCAGAATTTGGAATGCAAGGATGGCAAGTTGAAGGAAGAAATTGTCTAAGTATGGATACAGTGATCCTGGCAGAGCACCCGATGAAGATTTAGTTGGCAACGTCCATTGGAGCAATATTTTTGTTTGTGCAATTAACTAAAGCTTCTAAAAAGTATGAGGATACCCCATCTTAGTGTGCGTAAAGTTTGGAGCAGTACAGACAAAGTTATTCAAAGTTTACCGAAGATAGTTTTTGCAGATAGAACAATTTTGGAGATAGTATTAGCGAAAGAGTTAAGGGATTATTTTTTCTTGTCAAAATAATGACTTAACATTATGAAGGGATGAAATCATAGATGTTTACTCTTGGATAAACATTTTTGAAGCCGACCATGTAAAGTTATTAGCTCTAATAACTCATATATTAGGCATACTTGAAATGTAATGAATGTATGTATGTGATGTGTAAAAAGAAAGAAAAGATAACTTGCGATAGTTGTATATTGTGATAGTAGAAAAGGCTATTGATGTGAAGTTGTAAGCAGTACCATACTACAGTCAAAAACATTTTGTATTACCTGTTTGGGCAGTGAGCTCAACTGGTGATCAAGTTTTATAATCTAACTCCTAACAGGGTTAAGGTTTCTAACAAGGCCTAAAGTCCTTTAACCAGGATAGATCTACTATATATTGTAAATTGACTCCTAAAAAGGTCCAATATCCCTAACAGGATACTTTTGATTAGTGATATTTGTGGGTACCATCCCCACAGGGGTTTTCCCTTGGCCAGGGTTTCCTCAAGAACATAACATGTGTTATGAGTTCTTTCTATTTACTACTATGTTTGTTAATTGGCTTGATAATCTTTGTATGCACTAAAGTAATTTGTTATATCCATAAGTGGGCAAAAGAAAAAGTTTGTGAAATACTGATTCACACCCCCCTCTTAGTATTTCCTATTTCTAACAATTGGTATCAGAGCATAGTTACTCAGAGAAGGATCATTCAAGGAAAGCTTAGTAGCTTGAGTAAGATCTCTATGGATATGGATCAACTTCAGAAGAATCTTGAAGAAGCTCTTGAACATATTCATATGCTTACTGACGAAAGAAACTCCTTAAGAAGAAAATATGAAGATGCAAAGAATGCTATTGACAAATTAAAAGGTAAGATTGAAGATCTGAAATCTGAAAAGAAATCTGATATGCTTGTTGAAGATTATGATGAATTAGAAAAGGAAAATGAGATCCTTAAGCATGAACTAAAGATAGTAAATCTGAAACTTAGTATGAAAGATGGGAATTTGAGATCTGATAATGAAAAATTGAAAATTGAGAATGAAAATCTGAGATCAAGACTTGAAAAGGAAACATCCGAATCTGAAAAATTAAAAGTGCAGTATGTGGAACTTGAGAAGTATAATAAAATTATGAAAGGTGAATTAACTCAACCTAAACAACAACTTGAAAGGCTATATTCAAATAGTGATAAGACTGGAAAACAAATTTCTTTTGAAGAACCATTCTTTGATAGGACTGGATTTGGATTTAGTATGTTTAGAACAATCCATGAAAGTAAGAAGCTAGATCTGAAGACATCTGAAAGTGTGGAGGAAATAAAGCTAGATGAGAACACATTGGAAGATCCACCTAAAGAAGAACCACCTAGAGAGAAAGAAGAATCAAAGCAAGAAGAATCAAAATAGGAAGAATCATCTAAAGGTATGCAAAGAGAATTCAAAGGTAGATGTTTTGCTTGTAATACTATTGGGCACATGAAGAGAGATTGCATAGTAAGCAATTTAAAACTGTTAATGGACATTGTTATAATTGTTATAGTTTTGGACACAGAGCTAATGAATGTAGAAGACCTAAAGTAATTTTGAATAATTATGATAGAATGATTGGGAATACTAACAATGCAGATAAGAAATCTATTGAAGAAATGAATCAAAGAAAAGTGGTAGTATGTTTTAGATGTAACAAAGTAGGACATATTGCTAGAAATTGCAAGTCACAGATTAACCAGCAAGGATAGAGGTTTGGAAACAATGGAATCATTTGTCAGATATGCAAAAAATTTGGACACTCAGCAAGATTTTGCAGAATGAACAATGGAGGTTATCATCATAACCCTAACCCTAGGAACAATGCAAGAAGGAATGAAAATGCAGGAAACAAAGAGAAAGGTTGTTGTAGCAATAAAGATGAAGTAAAATTTGATAAAGGCATAGATCAAGGAGGTATATTCAGCACTGAAAGTAGTTAGGAAGGTAATGTAACTAATGGTAAGGATGAATCTTTACCTAACCCTTCTTTAAGTACTTAAATTATGTAAGTTTCTATAGTTTAGAACTTAGGATTAGTGTAGATTAGGAATTTGAATGAGCTAAGTTTTGTACAATTAGATATATATTTATTATGTTGTACTAATGCTATGGTTATGTGTACAAAATAAAATATTGTGTTTTGCAAGGTTGCAAAAAGTTTTATGGTTGCAGGTTTGCAGAATCAACTTTTTGAGGTTTTAGCGGCAAAATGAATGAATGCGATGTCAGATCGAGTTAATGTGAAGTGTTATAAGGTCAAAATCAAATTTATCATGATTAAAAAGTGATTGAAAAGAGATTTGAAAGAAGAAAAAGTGAGTTGAGGATGATTTGAAGAAGTTTGGAAGCAGTTTGCAGCGACGATCATACCGAAACCCTAGATTTGCAAAGTTGAGGTATTTTTTGATCTTTAGTCAGTTGATAAGATGGATATTTCTATGGTTCATAATGTTAAGGATAAGAATAGACCTAAGATTAAGAAAGAACTAGTAGAACTAGTTGAAATTGATAACAGTCTAGCACTATCATCCGTACCAGACGGAGTATTGCACATTGAGAATGTTAAAGGATATTTAGGTTGCAAGTTTGAAACTTTGGGAGATGCAGATTTTAGTGATGATTACAAGAAATTCTATAATCAAGACATGTCAGTTAAACTAGCTTATGGGCACCTAGAGAATAATGAAATTATCAAATATTCCATGAAGTATGAATTTAATGATGAGGAATGTACCAAGATCATTTTAAGTAGAATCCACAATGGGAAATTCTGGATGGAGGATAGAGTTATTGATATAACTACCGACCTAATTCATGATGTTACTAGATTATCAAAAGTTGGAGAGATTTCACTGAATTAAAAGAACATGAGAAAGATTTTTTTAGACAACACTGGATCTAGTTATAATGGTAGAGGAATTGCGATAAGTAATATTAAGCAAGATGATGTTAGGTACCTTTGCAAGATCCTAACAACTAAATTTTGTGGTAGTTCAAGGGAAGATGACATGGTTGCAGGAATGGTTCATTTAGCTTATCTTATGTGTATTGAGAAGAAACAAGTAGACCTATGTGAAATTTTGAAAATTTAGTTATTTGAGAACTTAGAAAAGATTAAGAAGGCTAAGTACACATAGTTTAGGTTTTCATCTCTGATAACCTATATGTTTTTCATATTTTGAGAAGATTTCCTTACATAGTTGATTGGAGTGACAATGTGAACACAATGGAAAGAATAAACTCAGTCTACATGAAGCACCTTTTTGATAAAGTCAATGACAGTGTGAAGCTTGTATTGAAGACTTTTTAGAATATTGTTAAGAACAAATCATGGATTCCTCAATCCTTAGTTGAAAAGCATAAAGATGACATTTGTTTTATGGTAGACACTGATTTCACCTACATTGAAGCAGTTGAGCCTAGAATGGAATTCATAGACCCTCTTGGCTATGAAATATCCGAAGTAGAAATAGTAGGATATGTGAATAGACTATTAAAGTGTGAGTTGGATGGTCATGCAAATAGGTTTGGAACCTATGAAGAGAATTTCAACTCTGCAATGATTTTGAGAGAAAAGAAGCAATCTAATAAGAGAGTTAAATTTACTATGAAGAAAATATTGAAAGAATCAGGTATGTCAAGTCATGAGTTTGACATAGCTAAGAAGACTGCAGAAGCCTTGAAGCAAAGTGAAAATCTTGTAAATTCCACCTGAGGCATCTAGTGCAGACCCTGTTGATCCTATTGCAGTAAAGGTAAAAGTTGAAGTACCTAAAAAAGATGAAGGAGATAAATCTTTTTCTCCTATTCCTAGCAAAAGAGTAAAAGTGAGTGCAACAGGACTCGGCAAGAGACAGAAAGTGATTGTACCATCTGTACCTAGAAATGTAGTAGTAATTAAAGATGATGATGTAGTTTCAATCAAGAAGAAAACTTGGAAACCAAGAATTTAAAGAGTTAATGAAGATATATTGAAGCATGGAGACTTCACTAAGTTGAATAAATTCTATGATCTATATGGATCATTTGACAGATTGAATTTTTAAAATGAAATGATTACACATATTATTGTGACAGATAAGAAACTTAGCACTATTCATGGTAAGATCCCAGAAGATTTGTATAACAGACTTGTGAATAGAAAACAAAGATGACAAGAAGAGGACATAAAGATGAGAGAACATGTAATCAGACAGTTCTGTGAAGTTGAGGATGAAGATCATTTGAAGAGATTCTTGAAGTCTCTTGGAACTTTATTGAGGACTAAGAGAAGAACAATCCTTATAATGGGAGGCAAAAAGGAGGAAGTATAGAAAGAGATAGAGCAAGTAGTAATGCAAGTTCTTACAGATATAGTTGCAAGAAAGCATGTTGAATCAGATCCTCAGCAGAAGCAATCAGAGGAATTGCATGCAGAGGAAGTTGGTATTGAAGAAGTCCCATCTTCTTCACATATCAATATTGGCAAAGAATCAATGGACATTGAAGGAACCAAAGTGACACTAGAGTCAGATGATGCAGTATTTCATGATCTAGGAAACATTGTTGACAATTTGACTTTAGAAGAGCAAGAGAAGATTACAGAATCAGAAAAGGATACAGAGGCAGTGGAAGCACCAGCAATATCAGAATTAGTTCCAGCAGAACAAACATTTAAAGGTAAACAAATTTTGATAGAGGTCACTACCCCTAGTGCACCTGATAGTAAGAAGAGACAAATTGGTTCAATTTTTGAAGACCTTGGAAAAGAAGTTGAAGATGATGATTAGCTTGAGTTCATCACATTTCTTAATAAAATTATTGGAAAGAATAAGAAGGTGAAGGACCTTGAAGGCAAAGTTAGAGTTTTGATGGAGAAACTTGAGAGTGTGATCAACACTAAGGTATCTGAATTGGATCCACTTGAGAAAGCTAAAATAGTAATAAACTCTTTTGACTCTGAATTTTCTAACTTAAAGGATATTGCTAGAATAAAAGTTCAAGAAGACTTTGAAGCAGAAATGCAATAGAATTTAAGTGTAAATATTCGAAATGATATTGGTAATTTGGATGTATGCATAAAGAATTTGAGGAAACATTTTGAGACTGGAAAGAGTTTGTATATTCAATGCACAAAATCAAAAATCCTAATAGCCGAAGAAGATCAGAGAGAAGATAGATGTAATTATAGCTAAAACAAACACCTTGTCAAGCCCAAATGTAAAGATAAGTTCTGTAGAGAAGAACACAAGGAAGTTAAATGATGAAATCAAAATGTTAGAAGAGGAGAAGAACATAAAGATGCTCAGGATTAACATCTTGAGAGAGCATATCTCAATCAAGACCTCAGTTGTTGAAGACCAAATTGAGCAGTGTCTTTCAGCAAAGACATCTTTTCAGAAGTTTAGCTTCAATTCCCTGCAAGCTTGTCAGACATTAGCATACGGATTGAGTACTCTACTCAATGTTGCTGAATCCATCAGGAAGATATGGGAGAAAGATTTTGAATCATGGAAGTTAGAGTTTGGTAACTATGTTGCAAGCCTACCGGCTTTGCAATAGCTGATAACAAAGTATTAAGTTTTTTTTTGAAATTTTTGTACACCCTATCTTTGTCATTGTTGTCAAAGGGGGAGAGATAACAAAAAATTGAATATATGTTGAGGAAGGATACTCATAGGGGGAGATATTCTATGGAGTACAATATTGTATATGTGTTGTATAAATTTTGGCCACAATTTTGTGTAAATACTTTGAAGTTTTGTTTGCACACTTAGCCAATTTTCCCATATGTTGCCACCAATGACAAAGGGGGAGATTGTTGGCAATTTGGCTAATGTGGATGCATAGATGTTGTCATTATGACAACATATGATCTCTATTGAGAGTGTAGAATATAGAATGCAAGTATGGCAAGTTGAAGGAAGAAATTGTCTAAGTATGGATACAGTGATCCTGACAGAGCACCCGATGAAGATTTAGTTGGCGACGTCCACTGGAGAAATATTTTTTTTTACGCAATTAACTGAAGCTTCTATAGAGTATGAGGATACCCCATCTTAGTGCACATAAAGTTTGGAGTAGTACGGACAAATTTATTCAAATTTTACCGAAGACATTTTTTGCAGACAGAACAGTTTTGGAGACAGTATTAGCGAAAGAGTTAAGGGATTATTTTTGCTTGTCAAAATAATGACTTAACATAATGAAGGGATGGTATCCTAGATGTTTACTCTTGGATAAAGATTTTGGAAGCTGACCATGTAAATTTATTAGCTCTAATAACTCATATATTAGGCATACTTGAAATGTAATGAATGTATGTATGTGATGTGTAAAAAGAAAGAAAAGATAACTTGTGATAGTTGTGTATTGTGATAGCAGAAAAGGCTATTGATGTGAAGTTGTAAGCAGTACCATACTATAGTCAAAAACATTTTGTATTACCTATTTGGGCAGTGAGCTTAGCTGGTGATCAAGTTTTGTAATCTAACTCCTAACAGGGTTAAGGCTTCTAAAAAGGCCTAAAGTCCTTTAACTAGGACAGATCTACTATATATTGTAAATTGACTCCTAACAGGGTCCAATATCCCTAACAGGATACTTTTGATTAGTGATCTTTGTGGGTACCATCCCCACCAGGGTTTTCCCTTGGCCAGGGTTTCCTCGAGAACATATCATGTGTTATGAGTTCTTTCTTTTTACTGCTATGTTTGTTAATCAGCTTGATAATCTTTGTATGCACTAAAGTAATCTATTATATCCATAAGTGGGCAAAAGAAAAAGTTTGTGAAATACTAATTCACCCCCCCTCTCAGTATTTCCTATTTCTAACATATACTGCATTAGTCTTCATGCATAATTTTAGGAATTACTCAGTGTAGGAGCCCACATCCATGTCCTTTTGTTTTGGGTTTTTCTTCCTCCTATGGAGTTGCACCCCATAGTCCTCTAGTACATATGTTTCTTTTACCAAAGCTATCATCTTGTTCCAAGATGTGATCATGCTTTTTCTATTCTTCACCCTCTTATTTTGGATGAAATTCCACCAAGTTAGGGCTGCTCCCTTCAACTTGGACTTTTCCACTTTCACTCTTTGCCTCTCAGGAATGTCTTCACATTCAAAAAAATATTTCAAGGCCTCAATCCAATCTAAGGCCATGTCTGCATTCTTTTTCCCATTGAAAGCTGGTAATTCCAACTTCTCCTCTATGGTTCTTCTTCCCATAGATTTTAGAGAATCTAGGAGGGGTCTCTAATCTATAGGTACATTTGATTCCTTCCCAAGGATGTCATCTTCCTCTTCACTCCCTTCATCACCATCAGATGTGTCTTCTTTTTCCCTCTCTATCCTGTCCTCAAGTTCTTAAAGTCTCTTGGTCAAGGCTGCATTTTCTACCTTTTGTTCTCTCACTATTCTTGCAAGTTCCATATTTGTAACCCTTGTAGGGATATATTCATCCTCAGAAAAAGATATGGCTCTAATACCACTTGATGTAGAGTGGGCAGCCAAAAGCCCCAAAAAGACCAAATTTGTCCTTCAAAGATTTCTAAAGTTCTAAGGAAAGAACTAAAAGAAGGATCCCAAATAGTAAGTGCCTCTCACACTTATCACAAGTGTAGAATTGACTTGTCCCTAGGTTGTCACAACCTAATCTAGTGGAGTAACTCAATCACTAAGTTCTACCAAGTCTTCAAACCCAACTATTCACTAGCCGACAACTAGGCACTTAGGCTATTTTGACACAAACTTTCCCCAATGATTCATCAAGGACCAGGGATGACCCTACACTTTTATTTTGGTCTATTTAGGTCCCTAAGAAAAGAAATCAATAAGTCTCTTCATCATGAACACCAATTTGGACATATTAGCTTTGACAAGTCACTTTTTGGCTTGTAGTCTTTCTAGAATGTAAATTTTGATCTAGGACAAGAACATTCCACATAGCCCTATCAAATGGTCATGAATTTGGATACCTATTTTGGTTTAAGGGATCATACAAAAGCATCCAGGCTTGATTGTGAGGGGAGGAAACAATGATACCCTTATTTATAAAAGTAAATAGGCCTAATTAGGCTCCCAATAACACTACAAGTACCACTTCCCTACCATAAAAACTCAATCCAACATTTGGATCATGTTAAGACATATATGAGGGTATACTAGACCAAGAATAAGGTCTTGATGATTCTCTAATGGTGAGTTATGTGGACTGTCACTCAATATTTGAAGGTGCACACATGGGCATGTACACCTAGGGCATCAATAAGAACCCATCTCCTTGTAAGTTGTGAACCCAAGCCTGCAAAAACTCAAAGGACATATAAAATACATGAATTCCACCAAGGGGTGTTAAATTCTCATGGTGGAATAGAGAGATATAAATAATTTTGATTGAAACCCTAGTTTAGGGCCTAGAATCCAGTAAGTAGGAGAAAAACCTTAATGAATCTTGACTCACAAGAGATTAGGACATGAGACCAATTGCAAATGAGATGCGATTCACAGGGATACTAAAAAATGTTAGAGTTTCAACCCTACTCTTCTGTACGCATCCATATAAAATTACTGATACTCAGATTTGTATGAAAATAGGTTAAATTTTATTGATTTCAATTATAAATTACATCCTCTTGCCTTCCACCCGCCTGATAGGGCTTATGAAGGCCTTCCCCAATGGTTACAAACCAAATTTAAACCAACTACTTGTTGGGGGGTCATTTACAACTTTTAGAAAAAATTGTCAAAAGTTGCTTGACAACTTTTTACAACTTTACAAATTTTTTTGCAATATTGTGCAATTTTCCCACCTAGGTGACCAAACTTGGTCCAAACCTCTAGCTAATGATCTAGACATGCTAAAACATTAAAACTGAAGAAAATATCTTATTTTAAGGTTTAGGACACTTGTTGACCAGTAGTTGACCAATGACTTATGAATGCCAATGTTGGAACTAGGTCTTACAAAGAGGGTCCAAAGTTAAACCTTTATTCCTAACATACCCTATAGACTACTAGGACCCTCAAGGATTCCATCAGTGCCAAAAACACTTAGTTTTTTGAGGGTTTTCCTACACTAGTTGAGTTTGTAGAAATATGCTAAGTCTTCTCATTGATATAACTATTGGTCTAATGCTCCCATAATTCTTAGTAGTGATTCTATGCTTTGGAGCTCATCGATGTGTGTTACGCTTGGTTGATTCTAGTCTGAGTTTGGGATGGATGAGGGGAAGTTTGATGAGGTTTATGGCAAGTTGGTGAAGGACATAATTGTCTAGGAAGGTTTCATCATTGAAGATATCATCATAGGATTTCTTTTCTTCCCCTTTAGGGATGTCTTTGATATCAACAAGCTCATCCTGGATGTTCAAAAGGGTGATGTTGGGAAGATTAGTGTCCATAGTTGTGGTATTGGGTCCTTTTATATGAAGGTGAGGGGTATTAAAGCAAAGGCCTCAATATTTTGGATTTTGTGAGGCTTCTAGTGGATCTTTGTCACCACCTTCTTTTGGTCCTAGACCGCCACCTTGATAGTTCCATTATTTTGTGGCCCATTTGGGTGATGCAAGATATTTATCCTTGAAGTATATGAGGAGCTTAGTGTTAGGAGGTGGGGGTCCTTGTATAACCACATGTTGATATTGGGCTTCATCTCTTGATTATTTAGGATTTCGTGAGGGATGAATGTTGATGGCCCGATTTGTTTGACTTTAGGATCTTCTTGAGGGGGTTTTCTTTGGTGGTATGGGTTTCCTTGAGTGTGTGGATCAAGTGGAAGGGACCCTAATAAAAATGCATCATTTAGGCTGTAGTCACCACAACCTGTGTTGTTGATCTTGACGGAGGAGAGGGTGACAGCTAGGATTGTCTTTTGATCGTAGTGGAATCAGGATGAGCTAGAAATATAAGTGCTAATGTCTATTCCAAGCTAGTGGGTGTAGTTGGAAAATGATGCTTCTAATGCATGAAAATATGCGAAGGGATGGAGATCTGCATGAATGGTGATTTTAGTGCCTTGATGTAGAAATTTTAGGCATTGGTGATAAGTGGATGGAATGGCTTTGATGAAATGAATCCATGGTCGACTGAGGAGGATGTTATATGGAAGGTCCAGATCAACAACATGGTAGACTGTCTCTTGAATTTCTAGGCCTAGCTTGATTGGAAACAAAATAGTACCTTCTGAGGTACACTCCAAGTTATCATAGGCCTTGATAATGATGACATTATGTGATATGTTGGTCTTTGTATATCACACTCACTGGATGAACTTCAAGGTGCACATATTTAGGGCTAAGACATTATCTATCATGACCCTTTTGATAGAAAAGTCTTTGACCATGACTATGATATAGAGAGGGAGATTGTGGTCTAGTTCAATGGATGGTAATCAGAAGGCTTGAAGGAAAGTACATAGGATGTAGATAAGTGCCCGACGAGGTTCTCAAACTAGATGGTATTTATGTCTATGGGGACATGTCCTTCTTGGAGGGATTTGTAAGGATATCTTGATGGATAGGTGAAGTATGGAGGATATCAAGGATGGATATTTGGGCAGGTGTATTCCCAAGGTGTTCCAGATAGTTATATTGTGTAGTATGAGCGGGCATTGGATTAGTGCCAGTGACAGATATCCAACCTCTATGTGTGGTGACTGCACATGGACTATCTTCTCCTTTAACATGGATGACATTTATAGTGGGTTCAACTTGGGATATGCATCCAAAAAAATTGTCATAATTGATATGGGCAATAGTATAGTCTTTTCTGTTAGCATAGTCTTCCTATTTACCTTTGCCTAGGTTCTAGGGTGGCAGATTGGTATTGGTAGTGTTCTTCCCATAGTTGTGTTGAGGAAACACATTTTGGTAGATTTGCATATTGGCATTAGGTGAAGGTTGGGCAGGTGCATCCACCTAGATCTCTTTCTTATCAATAAGATCTTGGATAGAGTAATTGAGTTTCATGCACTTGATGGTGGTGTTTCCTTTGATACAGTGATAGTCACAATATTTATTCTCTTTGTACCATGGTAGCTTGGGAGTTGTATCATCAAATGGATAAGTTTGAGGGTAGATAATTAGGTTTTCTCTAGCCATTCGATGGAAGATCACATCTAGTGTTTCACCGAGAGGAGTGAAGGTGCGTCTTTGATTATTCTGGACTCGAGGCTTATTCTGATCTTGGGTGACTGATATGGCATTTTCTTAGTTTGCTGGTTTTGATAATGTTACATAGGTTGTTGGTTGATTGGTGTTTGTTGCTAATATGCAAGAATAGGTGGTGCAGGACAAGCCATAACAATTTGGACATGTTTGGTATCAGTGGCTCCATCAGTGACAACATTTTTGTTCTTATTCTAGTAATTAGGCTTGTCATTACTGGGTTTGTCATGTGAGTTGTCTTTGTAATTCCTAATGGTGCCTTCTTCCAAGAGGCCTCTCTTGATGTCTATCCCTCTTTGTTTGGTAGCGGACCATTTCCAGCATTTGCCTGGAATTGGCATTTGTTATTGCCCATTTCGTCGAATCCTCAGTTTGGCAGTGCAATATGAAAATGGAATAGGAATATGTAAATGCTCATTTTGCCAAAAATGAGCATTTACATCTTCCATGTAAAAAGGTGGAATTGGAATTTGAATGGAGGGAAAGCAAATTTTTAAATTTCTCATGTCTACACTTAATTTTTTCATTTTTTATTTGTGTGGGGAGGGATTAAATTTTTATTTTTTTTATTGGGTGGTTTGTAACTTTTTTTTATTCAATTTTTTGGAAAAAAATTCAAATTTTTTCCAAAAAAATTTTCAAAGTTTTTTTCCAATTTTTTTTTCAAATTTTTTGACAAATTTTTTTGTTGATTTTTTTTTAAATTTTTTTTTTAAAAAAATTGATTTTTTATTTTTTTGAATTTTTTCTTGAAATTTTTTTTCAAATTTTTTGTCAAATTTTGGTTGTAGTGACTATAACTTGGTTGCCTGCCACCAACTTTGGCTGCCTAAAACAGTCTGCGATTCCATTTTAAATTTAATTCAATTAATAAAAATGAATTATTAAATTCAAAAATATTAAAACAATTCAAAAAAAAAAAAAATCATACTAAAATTCCAATTCCAGTTTCAAAAAGTGGAACCAAATGGTCTAAACATAATCCCAAAATGAAAAACCAGATTATGAAATCCATGATTTGACCATTTCCAGCATTTGATCAAATCCATCATTTCCTAATTCCCGCTACCAAACGGGCCCTTAATGTTCAGATAAGTTTGTATACAATTCATTCTCATGAAAAGGGATAAATTTGGATGTAGGTTATTGATGAAGATTTTGGTGAGATGTTTCTTTGGCAGTTAATATGACAAATTTATGGTGAGGTTTTGTCATCATTCTAAGTAATCAGCCAGGCTCTCACCTCCCTTATGTTTTGAATTGCATAGGTCTAAGAGGGATATCTCATTTTCAACATTATGGGCATATTGTGCGATTAACTTCTCAGAAAATTCCACAAATTTTGTGATTAACCTATAGGGTATTTTATAGAACCACTCAATGGTGGTTCCTCCCAAAATTTTGGGAACGGGTGTCACATGAGGAAGTTGTCATTGTAAGCCACCTCCTGACACGTCATGTAAAATTATATGACATGGTTGATTAGATCTCCCTTCCCCTGGTATTTGTTAAATTTAGGAGTCTTGAAATGCTTGGGAAAGGAGATTTTTGTGATAGATCTATCGATAGGATAGGGACAAACCTCTTCGAATTTGAAAGTCTTTCTTTCTATTTTGGCTCTGAGCTCCTTGAGCACGTTCCTCATTTCTCATCATTCTACATTGATAGGGGTTAGAGTGGGTACTCTGATTGGGAAAGGGTGTGATGGCGTAAGTGAGAATGGATGGTTTTGTGGGGGATATTGTTGGATTGGATAGGGGGATTTCCCAGCTAGGTAGGTAGACTAGAAGGGATTCTGGGGTGATGGTTGTTGCAGAAGATATTGCTACCCGAGTGTGGATGTGTATTGTTGTGTGGGATATGGTGTCACTTGTTACTACTCAAGGATGAGGGGATATTTTTTTGTGTAGGGAAGTACTGGTGTTGTGGAGGAGGTTGGTGAAATGGTGTAGCTTGCTGGTAGGATTGGCCTCATGTTTGACCAATGTAAGTGGGATGCATTCCTATACTGCTAAGTGGTGGAGTGGCTATTTAGAATCTAGTGGTAGGAGGTGGTTGTATGAGATAGTTTCTCATATGAGAGGAAATTTTTGGTGGGAGTGCTGGTACAGTTTGAGAAATGATGGGTGGCATGGATAGATAGTTAGTGAATATGGGAAAAGATGCAGCTAGAGGAGGTGGTGGGTGTTCCACTACATAAGGGAAGGCTTCTTGTGGGTTTGTGGGATTGGATATATGTGATTGTATTATATCCCTAGGGAATGCATTTTTTCTTGGTTGAGGCTCAAAGAAAATCTTCTTCTTGACATGGGTTGTGATGTGGAGGTAGTTGGGAATGAAAATGTGATAGTGGGATTTTGGGATGTAGATGGTGGGTTTTGGGATCCCATAAAAGGCATTCCTATTGTGAAAGAAGCTTGTTGGGCTTGTGTGTTGGTGATGAAATGTGGAAGAGGAACTTGTGTAGAAGCTAGTTGAGTGATGGGTGGAATGAATGCTTGGGTGAAAGCTTGCTAAGTAGGCTGATGAGGAGCTTGTGTTGCCCCCTAGAAGCATGGTGTTGATGAAGAGGCTTGGCTTATGAAAGGTAGAGGCACTATTTGTGTGGTAGTTTGTGTTGGAGGTGGAGGTTGTGTTTGTGTGGAGCTCTATGCTTGAGTGGTGGCTTGAGATGTCGTAGATGGCTGGGGTGGTGTTCCCATGATGGAAAAGGGAGTGATTGTACCATATTTTGCACTCTAGGGTTTGTGGAACTAGATAGAAAGAGATAGGGGATCGGTGAGGCTACTTGGGATATTTGTAGACCGGGATTATCAATTTGTTAGAAAATGGGGGAATGGGTGTCAGTGGGGATGTGTATGGGTTTTGATGGGCTGAAGGGTTTGAGGTGTGGTGGAATGGGAGTACCATCTTGATGCAGTTCAGGGATGTGTTGGAACTTTGAAAAAATAAAAATAGTTTTGATCCCATAATCAGAGAATTTTCCTAAGGAAAGGTTCAATGCTTCCAAAGAGCAGTTTAAAGGGACCTAGTTTCAAGTGCACATAAAGATGGACCTATTGAATTTCATGGCATGGGGCTTATGACATGTGTTCCTCACCTTTAATTTGGTATACACTTGGTCACAACTTCCAGAATTCAAATCCGATAAGTTTCACTGATACCCATTTGAGGGGCTTTCTGCAAATCTGCACTTTACATTCTGTTCAGTTTTAACTAAATGGCCTACTTCGAAGGTTTTCATCTGACACGTAGTTGATCATCATGATGAATGAAATGTTGTATCATGTTTTATACATGAGAAAGAAGTACCACACTGATTTACAGCCCCCCATGTGCCCGTTTAACATGTTTACTGAAGCCATTCTATTTGCAATTTCTTAGTTTCTCCAGGAGTGCACAGTTCAATTTTCTGAGTGGCTTACTTTGAGGCCTTTCCATTTGCACGATGTTTGAGATAAGACATAATTAAAGGATGTTCCATATTGTAGACATGGAAATTTAATTTCCTGGGAATTTTCAAGTCTCTGCCAATCTGATTGATCACTTTCCAGGGTTATTTCCAAATGCAATTTCTATAAATTTGATTGTTCTCAGTTTAGAATATTCTAGGTAGCCGACTTCAAAGAGTAATAATTCATAATAAGTTGATCATTTGATGAATCTAATCATAGAATTGTTTTCTATGTGTGAGAGAGAACCTTTGTCCATGTTTTTAGGCCATGAGGTTTCGATTTGATCGGTTTCCAGGATCAGACAAGAGGTGTTCAAAAGGTGATGAAAAATGCGGATGGAATAATTCTGTAAAGTAACCATTTTCAAAAATTCATAGCTTTTTGCCAAATGCTCATCTCTAGTTGAGGATTGGTTTGTTGTGATCTTTGTTGATGATTCTTCTACCAAATCCAGTGGCTCATCTTCAGTTCACCATTTGATATTTTTAGATCATCTCCTTCCAAGGAAATCGACAGTGTTTTCAATTAGTGCTTGTTGACAATTCTGAATAGGCATTTTCAAGTTTTAAAATATCTTGCCTCGTTCATTTTTAGGCAAATCCATTTTACAAGATGTTTCTCTATGGTACAAAATTTGTACTAGCCAACTTTCAGCTTCCAGTGTTTAGTTTTGCTCAGTGTTTTTAAAAGGTGACTGGAGGTGTTTTATTCAAACTTGCCAACTGGCAAAGTGATAGAAATTGAAGTTTTTAAATATCCGGTTGTCCGAATTAGAGCCGGTTTCATTTGCCAGTCGTATTGGTGATGGATTCAGGGCCAGTTGTTTGAGTTCAAATTTTTTTTAGGCCGGACCCACTTGGGGCCTGACCTGCCTCATTATTTTGAATCAACCTGGCAAATTTTACCTATGAAAATTGATAATGGAAATGATGAATACATTGTTGAAGGTTTATTCTATAGTAGGCACATGGAGAGTGTCTTTCAAACACTCAAGAAATGGACAAGTTAAAAATTTCTCCTCATTCGATAACATTTAGTACCCTTATTTCCTATTTTTATAGGGAGACGTTATATGATCTTGCATTACAAACTCTTGAAGACATGCAAATTAAAGGGCATTAACCAACAACGGACTACAAAAAGGTGGAAAGATTGAAGAAGCTTTGAAAGTTTATAATCAGCTAAAATGCACAGGGCAAGAAATGTGACTTGTTTAAGCTACTCAAGAGGATCTAAATTGAAATACTTTATTCCATAGTAAAATTCTATATTAAAACAGCTAAAGGAAAAGATTCAATCAGATACAGCACAAGTGTAATCTTTTCCAATCAAATATCTTGCACCATCAGAGCTCTTGCTATGACTGTAGAGATTGTTGTATAGCAATTTATGAAGGATGCCAACATTTTGAAGCATATTGTGTGAGCCCTCAAGGTTTACAGGGGCCTCTATTTGGGGTGCTGCAGACATCAACTAATGTGATTTGGAGAAGGTATGTATGTTGCAAATGGAGCACGCTTCATGCCAACATCCCATAATAAGTGAAACTTGTGTGAGCTATTTCCTTTGACATTGCATATTAATAGAGGATGATGCATACTTTAATATACATATGCTCAGGAGGGGTGCATCACATGCATATGCGCCAGCAAGCTCATGTTACTGTATATGTAGTCGGACATTGGATAGAGAGTCTTTGGGTTCAAGAATTTATATTTTTCATTGTGGTTAGGTAGCCCACTTACAATGTGAAACTCAGGATTCAGTAGCAATTACAAAGGACTCTATGGGAGGCTGGACTCACCGCTTAATAAGAGAAATGTGTGGTTTAAAGGAATGGAGGTGCGTCTCCCTTTGGGCTATGCACTAAGATATTAAGGTAGACCATAAGGGTTTTGGGCGTAAGCTTTCAATGGAGAAGAAGGGGGTTGCTTGCCCAGGTAGTGCCAAGTGATATGCATCAAAATTTATAGGCTTAATGCCCAGTAATGTGAGGCCCAACTATTTTTGCACAATAGGAATTGATGTTTGAGAAACATACTCCATTTGAGCTCCTCCATCTTCCGCATTCAAGATGACAGTTGGAAAAATGTCCTAAGGGGAGAAGATTTTTGATGGTTTTAGCTCTAAAAGCTTTATCCCACATTGACGCTACTTTGTAATAAAGGGGTTTTTAAAACAAATGCCACTCAAGGATGAGGTAAAGAGAAAGCACGAAGGAAGGCTTTAGAGTGGGTCTTCAATTTTGTGTGGGTCGAGCTAGGTACATGCTGAGGTAATATATTTTGAAAATGAAACTATTATAACATATAAAAACTTAGTCCCACATCGACGCCATTGGGGAAGCAAGAAAGGTTCATAAGAAAAAATGAACAATATCATAGTGTCTTAAGTAGACACTTGGCTAGAGGGCTGTCTTGTGTATGTGTGGAAATTGAGGAGATAGCTAGACGGTGACTTGGATAGCAGGCCCACATGCTAGATAAGAAATTTTGACAGTGAGTTGGCTGATTTCCTTAGGTTGTGTGCCAGGAGATCGACGAATGTCACAATAGTGCAAAAATGAAGGTGCTCAGGAGATAGCCTCTATGAATTAGCAATAGTGCAACATGTGTCATAGTGATGACATGGCCCAGGAGATGCAATTTGGTGCCAAGTGGAGTTTCCAAACGAGCCAAAATGTGACATGTGGAAGGGATCGATGATGAAGTAGAGCATCAAGTAGTTGGTCAGCCACCTCGAGATGCTACCGATCCAACAATCATCACTAAAGCACAAAAGAAAGATGCTCATTGGTTTACTAGTGTGAGAGAATGATTGGTTGACATGTGTCTTCAGGTGAGCTATCGGGTGGATGTACGATCAGCGAGGCCAGCCAATCGGAGAGTATCATGTGGCAAGGGTTGTGCTGACAAGTCTGACATGGAGATAAGGTGGATCAATGGGAAAATTAGGTGGTGCCATGTGGCATGTGGGCCCACTTCAAATTTCAAAATTGCAGCAAAGATAAAAAATGAATTAATATAGTTTGAACTATATAAGAATTTCAAAAATTTAAATGGTAATAGGCTACTCACATGAATGCTTCCTGGAGGCTTGATTTTTGTTAGAATATACAAGTATTATATGTTTTTGGAATTTGCGTGAAACAAGAAATCCAATGGAAGTGTTAAAAATCAGATTCAACAAAGTTGGTGAGAGCAGTAATGGACTGTGTAATCCGAAGTCAAATTTGGGTAAAGATGCAAATATTTTGTAAAGATATGTTATGGAATGAAATTGTATCAGATTTATCTAAGATATTTTGATAGTCCTAGGATTGACTATGTTGCCCTAAAAATGCCCTAAAATGGTCCTAAGCTTGTTGCAATCTTATATATGGATTTCCAAGACCATTTTTAGAGGCTGCTGGTTTTTTGGTTCACAAGGTTATATCCTGAGCCTTCAGTCAAGGAGTAGGACATGTTCAGTCCATTTTGTATTAGAATAAAGTAGAACATTGCAGATCATTTTCATATTGTGTCAAGTGGCTTTGAATCTTCAAGCAAGGTGTATACAAAGGCTTAGGTCCTTATTTTTAATTCAAGTTTTCAGTTCCATTTCTCTCCATCTGTGTCAAGTTTTATGGGTTCTGAATGTTCTAATTCTTTGTATGGATTTTATCTATGCATGTGTTATTTGTCTTCAGTTCTGGTTGTAATCAAATTAAAATATGGTCTAGATGATACACAAGTTCATTGGGTTTGCACAGGGATTTTTGTAAGTAGTACAGTTTTGGGTATTTGTATTTATGACTTGGATCTATGGTGAAGTAATAGTAATTAGTCTCTGTATTCTATAGTGTACTAGATGATTTGTCCAATGGATAAGGCACTAATCTAGAACAAGTAAAATTTATCTTGATATATGTTTGGTTGGGATGTGTTCTATTCTACAAAAGTTAAATCAAATCATTTCTATCCTTTCTACCTTTTCAGTTTTATGTATTTTGGCCTCAATTATTTCATAGCAATGGAGAGTCAATGAATGATTGGTTATCATTTAGTACTTTCTTTCTATTATCTGCTTTGTTAAATCTAGTGCTAGTGTTGTAAAGAAGTGTTCTATTATACTTGATTAGGTGCACTTACCTTGGTTCTATAGAGACAGAAGTGCAGAGGGAAGTCTTGTCCCTATAGTTGGTCTAGTTACCTACAGATTTCCCCATGTTTGGACTTAACCATTCCCAAAATTAGTCTTAGGTATATTGGTGTCTCATGGAGTGTAAAATCCTATCTAGGAACCAACAGGATGGAGGATCCAACAATGGATAGTCCAGACCTACACCAACACTTACAATATTAACAAGCACAATGTAATACAACAATATAATGCTTCAAAACATAATTTCATTCAAAATGCCTGGCTGTGAAGCCTTCCGAGTTTTGACCTTATACAATGAAATTAAAAAGTATCTCAACAATCTCCTGGCTGGTCCAACTCTGAAACACATCAAAAAATGATGGAAACACTAAGGCAAATCTAAAATTGAGCTCGCAAGCCTCCAAGCAATCTACTTGTCTCCAAGCATGCAAACCACTAACTCTACTATTACAATATCAAATAAACATCTGATCTTCAAGATCTCATAGGATCCAAGTATGCTTCCACTCTACTCTTGTCTACTACTCTCATATCATATCCCTTCTATCACTCCTTTTATCTCCCCTACATCTACCAAGGCTCTCAATATATAACTAGCTAAGCCATAAGTCATCCAGTCAGGTATTAAATACATTATAGGTCCAGCATAAGGACAGATACCAAAAGTAAAGACAAAAATAACAAAACATGATGTGAAGATAGTTTTAGGCCCACACAAGATCCAAGAACAAATCCCCAACTGTGCAAGATCCAATTCTCCCATAAGGAACCGCATAAGGAAAAATACCATACGTTTCATGAGCAAAATTGGCAAAAATTGACAACCGAAGAAAATGAAGGTAACTCCCAAATTTGAATGAATTAGGACACACAATCTTAGAAAAGTTCTCATAATTAGGTCCATAGTACCGCATTAAGTTCACAAAGCATGAAAAAAATAGCAGCAAGAACTGCTAAACAAACATCAGACATGTACAAGAACATAAAATGTTTTTTTTGGTAATGCAAGATTGCTCAAGGCTCGAGATGCTCCTGCATCAGACACCCCAAGTAAATAAAAGAATGTTCTTATGAATACTTTAAGGGAATCAGAATAGGTATGCCATATCTGTTCTTAACCCATATCTCTTATTGTCCTTCACTCCATGCTATCTTCACTTTATCCACTGTCATACTCAGCAAAGTATCTTATCCTGCACTTTTCTCATATTTTCTATCTTCCACTGATAGATACTAATTCTGACCATCCTTTCTACTATCGATTACATGAGAAATTTGGTGAATCGCATCTTCTTTGGACTTACTAACCAACTTGGAACCATCTGCATCTCTCTATGTCACTAGTGTCATTATTTTCTGCACTATCTCTGTCAGAAAGACCATCTGCCACTGAATCTCAATAAGTTCCTCAGCCATATCATTCTCTTTTAAACTCATCTTCCTTTCATCCATAGGAATAGGTTCATCAACTCTCTACTCCTGATGTTTGTCATTGTCATAAGGATAACACATGATAACTCCACATCCACTAGCCCCAACTTCCTGCAAGGGTAACAACTTATGCCTGGATCCACCATGCATTACCACATATGTATTTGCATGACCATAAAAAAAACATTCCTATCAAACTTTCAAGGTCTCCTGAGCAACAGATGATAAGAATCCATAGGAAATATATCACATAATATTTCATCGTGATAAGATCCAATCTAAAAATTAACCAAGATTTGCTCTTCAATCCTAACCTTAGAAACATCTTATATCCAACTAATCTAATAAGGTTTAGGGTGTTTCTTTCTTTCCAAATTCAACTTACTAATGATATCTTCTGAAACAAAGTTTTCAAAACTATCACCATCAACTATAGCATTACATACCTTATTCTTGCACTTACATCTAGTTCTGAACAAATTTCTTCTTTGCACCGGTTCCTTAGAACATGTAGCCAACCACCTAGTGATAAGAAACTCTCCTTTTTCTAAAACATTCTCAATGTCTTCTTCGGTAGTTAGTGCAACTCTTTTTCTAGGACATTGAAAACTTCTATGATCTTCTTCACCACACTGAAAACAAGTACTAGTGAACTCATTTCTCTTTCTCTGTCTTTGTCCATTATTGTAGCTCTTAGTGACTTGACCACTACCAGACCCTTCATCATTCTTCTTAGGATTCTCTATCACTTTACCTTTAGCAATTGTTTAACCAGTCTTACCACCTCGGTTCCTATTATTTTGTCTCCCTTAAAACCTCTTCTTCAACTTCTCCTCAATCTTCAATGCCATCTGATAAGAATCTCCTATAGTTATGATTGGAATAGTAACTCTTGTTGAATACTAGGTCTCAAGCCATAAACATACCTAGCAACCTTCTCTTTATCAGCTTTAGAATGACCAGTCCTAATTAGGATTCTGTAAAACTCCGTAATATACTCTTGTATTGATTTGTTTGTCTGCTTCAAGGCTTGCATCTTCTTTAACATCTCTAATTCATAATCCACCAAAATGAATTTCTTTTTCAACTTGTCAACCATTCAGTTCCATCTAGTGATCTTTTCTTTTCCTCTCCTGCTTCTTTCCAATTGAACTTCTCTCCACCAAATATTTGCATGACCCTTCAACTTAGTCTTTACAAATTGAACTCTATCAGAATCTTCTATTTATTCATACTCAAATTACTCATCTATCTCATTAATCCAATCTATCATGCCCCACAAGGGAATGAGGAAAGAGAACAAATATTCTCTTTAGAAAAGAAAACCTAAGTAACAAATTATGAAAAAATTTGAACTTTAAAAGATTTGCATGAACAATCCATAAACATAATTTAACTTACAATCCTTCCAAGGTTCCCTAATAGTACATTTATGATTATTTTAAGATCATTAAGTGTAATAAATCTTACCGCATAATCTTTAAAATTATTTAGAGAGAAATATAAATGCTATCATTTGATTACTAACCAATTGATTCCATTAATATTCCCTAAACCTTCTTTCATAAACATTTAAAGCATAATCATTTGTAAAAGAATTTATCTAGGAGTTAAACTATTTCTCATATGAAATTAACACATTTGTTTTATGAACTTTTCTTGAACAATAGTACTAAGAAACATGCTACTTTGCTTGAAACACATATGAAACTACTTTTGCTTTTCCAACAAGATGATTTAGGTAAAGTTCACCATTCTCTTTTATTTTCCCTAAATCTACCCATCCAAATTAAATCAAATTGAAATACATTAAATGCTACATTACATTCATTTCCTCTAGGAGGTAATAATAGCTTTACATTTGAGAATAATGAAAGATAAATACAAAGTCTTCTTCCTTCAAAACTGGAACAATATGCAAGCAAGAATCCATAAGCTCTACAACTGTGAAAGGTACCTCGATAAAAGATTTACCACCAGACTAGGTGGGTACCAAAAGGCCAAATCCCCCATGCTAGGAGATAAACATCAAGGTCCACAAGGAAGTGATATCTAGGTTGTACCTAGGGTTGGAGTAACCTTTCCCAAATAACAACTGAAAAGAAAATTAAAGTACAAACCCTTTCCCAAAAGGTTCTAAGGCTAGGTAGAAACTCTAAGTGACAAGTTAGGTTTCCTACCCTTACCAAAACATCATAAACACATAACACTAAAATTTGAAGAGATTTTTAGAGGGTTTGGTGTGTGGAAGAGAGAGGGAAATAAAGTGTTCTTTGAATACAAATGAAAAAGCTCTACAACTTTCTTGTTCTCTATTGTGAGGTTATAGCCAACCCTTTTGTATTTGAATAATCTCCATTCTAATGTAAATCTAATTAGAAATGGATTGAAATAGTATTGGTTTCTATTGCTAACCATTTACATACAAGTTTAATTTGATTGGGTAGATTTAGGGAAAAGAAAAGGGAATGGTGAACTTTATGTAAATCATGTTGTTGGAAAAGCAAAAGCAGTTTCATATATGTTTCAAGAAAAGTGGCATGTGTCTTATTACTATTGTTCAAGAAAAGTTAGTAAAACAAATGTGTTAATTTCATATGAGAAATAGTTTAACTCCTAGATAAATTCTTTTACAAATGATTATGCTTTAAATGTTTATGAAAGAAGGTTTAAGGAATATTGATGGAATCAATTGGTTAGTAATCAAATGATAGCATTTATATTTCTCTCTAAACAATTTCAAAGGTTATGTGATAAGATTTAGTGCACTTAATGATCTTATAATAATCATAAATGTACTATTAGGGAACCTTAGAAGGATTGTAAGTTAAATGATGTTTATGGATTGTTCATGCAAATCTTTTAAAGTTCAAAAAATTTCATAATTCGTTACTTTGGTTTTTCTTATCTAAAGAGAATCTTTGTTCTCTTTCCTGGTTCCCTTCCAGGGCATGACACAATCAATCAACTCTTTTGGCCTAAGGCTTCCAAAAAATGTAAAAACTTTAATCTTAGGTCTTTTCCCAATCTTAGACATAGCCTTCAAGATTCTATTCTCTTTTGGATCTCTAGCTTCTTCTATAGCTTCTTCAAAATGATCTTCTTCCTCAGACTCATCATCACTGTCATCCTTCAATGTAGTCTTCTTTCTCAATTCCTTTTGTAGATCTTGCACTTATTTATGCAAAGCCCTAAAATCATCAAGATTGAATTCTCTAGTAGGTTCTTCCTTTGAGATCTCACGAACTTTCCTCAGAGGCATCTTCAATCCAAGGTCCTAGTGCAAACTACCTCACCCTCAGTGATCTATCCACACACTTAGAATATTCAAGCTTTGATACCACTTGATGTACATCATAGATGGAGGATCCAATAATGGATAGTTCAAACCTACACCAACACTTACAATAACAACAAGCACAGTGGAACACAACAATATAATGCTTCAAAATGTAATTTCATTCAACATGCCTGGCTATGAGGCCTGCATGCAAATTAGATGTCTAACTACTCTAAATGATAAATTAACTATTCTAAAATTAACAAATCAAACTAATTATCAAAAAACAATGAAGAATAGATGAAAATTGAAGCTAAAACAAGGTTTTACCTTCACTTACCATGTAGCTTGTCTCCATTGTCCTCCTATGCTCTGATTTCTTGGATGTGTTGAGCTCTCAAATTTCCAATTTGAAGCTCCTTGCCCAAGATGATACCAAAGTGTGGAGATTGAGTGAATTATATGCAAAAATAAATCCTAATTATGCAAATATGGTGAATGTAAATGATATGAAGATGGATTGATTATGGCTTGAATGCTCTTGAAATGCTTGATTTGCTTGAAGATGCTTGAATTCTTGAAAATTCTTGATTGCTTGATTACCAAAAATACCTATTAGCTCACAAAGGGGAAATTAGGCTCCTTTTATATAATTTTGGAGGATCTAAGCCTAGGTGTCACAATCCTATAGTTAAGAATGAAAGGTGGAAGATCCTAGGGCTAGGATTGACTTGGTTGAAGGAGTTGAGAGAAAGGGGGATGTAGTTGGAATGTGAGAGGAAGAATAGGGATGATGTTCCTCTCACATGGACATGGAGGAGAACAAGGTGGAAGGGAAAGAGACATGTCAAGTGTCTCACAAAGACCAAAGAGAGAAAGAGGGAGAGACCTTTTCCTCATGAGGACTCTTTGTACAAGTGTCCCATGAGTCACTTTTGACCCTTAGAGGTGGCTTGAGAAGCCCCTTAGGAATAGGGCATGTCTCTTGACTTGGTTTAAGAAAGAACATGTGGTCATGAGACCAAGTCCTATGAGGCCACATAGCCCTTAAGAATAGGACATGTGTGGGTGAGGATAATTACTAATAAATAATTAATAATAATTATTTATTTTAGCCAAAGTGATTTGTCAGGTGACTAGGTAGGTGAGGTGGACTAGGGGACTTCGTCATATTTAGGTGATTATGTATTTAATTAAATCTCTTTAATAAGACTAATTAGAAGACTTAGAATAGAGGAATAGACTATAGTGAATTTATTAAATAAATTGAATAATCTATTTAATAAATAAAAGAAATAATTATTAATTAAATAATAAATATTTAATTAATTTATCAAGTCAATATCAATTAAATAATAAATATTTAAATAATTAATGAAGCCATTTTTAAGTGTATACATTTTGCCCCTCTTTGAAATAATGTGCGTGTCACATTGTTTCAAAAGAAATTTCAAGTATTTTGCCCCTCCCCCAGACAATGTCTACGATGACCTATGCATGCCCCCTCGAGAGATTGATTGACCAAAAAGATTTATTTATATTTGATTTATTGTGTGTTTTTTTTCTAGTTGGATAATCAATCTCATGAAAGAAACAGGAGAAAAGATTGGTGAAAACGGGGTGAAAAGGAAGAAAAACAAGAGATAGGGTCCACTCACCAAGCACATCAGGTCCACAAGCTATAAATAGGGCAAAGGGGTCCATAATAGGCTCATTGTGCACACTTGTCTTTTGGAGATCAGAGAATGAGAGAGAGAAGAGAAGAGCTGCCAAGGTGCCATTCCCATTGTCAGATCACCACTTTGAGAGGGCTAGATGCTTCCAGCGACCACCCAATTCAGGAGAGCTGGTAGGTGATTCGATCCACTTTATCAATTTGTGATTTATAACATGATAGAGTAGGATGTAGCATGTGTAGGTTAGGTTGAATTATAGGTTATATTTTTGAAAAAAAAATTATTCTTGGGTGGTAAACGAATGCCCAATTACGGTGCATGAATGTGCAGCAACTAGCCATGTTTGCGCAGAAAATCAAAACTTTTTCGCATTCATTTAGGGCAGCTGTGCATGCATGTTAGAGGAAAATTTGTGCTACGCAAAGATGAATTAAAAGTGTGCATAGGTTTTTTCTATGCATTTGTCAAGAATTGTTGTGCAAATGTTAAATAAATCTATGCATACATGAAAAACTGTGCAAATGTTTAAGGATACTGCGCATGCATTTTTCTGTGTTGCGCATTTGTTTGGGTGATAGAATTTGGTCAAATTAGCAAGTCAATTAGGTCAAACTAGATGTCGATAAGCTGATTTGATCTGTCGATAGTTAAATTTGATCAATTTGGTCAAGGTAGGCAACATTGTAGCATGGTTGCTAGTTAACCAGTCTTGATGCTAGATAATTGATAAAATTATCTATTAAAACACATGATGAACATGTTTGTAATTGATATAATAGGATAGATAGATATTTTAGATCAATTTATCAAAATCTAATAGCTTGATGTTGTTGATTTTAATAGGAGGATATTACCAATATTATGATGTCATAGGAGAGATATCCCGTCACATAGAATCTGAGACCATCATTGTCAGAGACAGATAGACTTCTCATCGGTGCAACTGGTTTATATCATGTGATTTACATGCCCAAGATTAGGGTGAACCTAAGTATGATGACAACATTGGCAAAGCGATGGCACTCAGAGATGAGTACCTTCCATCTTCCGATAGGGAGATGATAGTCACACTAGAGTATGTATATTGCATCCTTCGGCTACCTATCATAGGGGAGTTAGTACATTATGATCAGCACGATGGAGTGACAGAGTGTAGAGCCGTCTTTGATGATGATGAGATAGAGGATGGAGAGATTAGCTAGGAGGACATGGTTGATTTGTATGAGCCTCTACTAGTGGTTCTAGTAGGAGCGATTGGGGGTTTCGTATGCCCTGATCATAGATCACATGGATTTGCAGTTGGATGGGGCCACACATTACAGCGGATGATGGATGACGGGACTCAACTTTCTTAGGGTGTCTGTCTATTAGCACATTTTTATCATGATCTTCATTAGGTGGTGTACCATAGGGGTGTATCATTATCAGAAGGTGTCACACTACTCCATGTTTGGGCATGGGAGCATATTGTAGTGACATGGCTAGTAGCCACTAGATTTTGTGGCATAGGACAACCATATATCCATTTATATTCATCAGTTTTTTCTTAGGCAAAATTGGGACATTTAGAGTTCTGGCGATATACCTTTGATACACTAGATATAGTGACATGGAGACCATACCTAGGATGTGAGCCCTAGGATGATGAGTGGTAGCTATGTTTTTGTTTTGAGTCATGATGGTTGATAGGGCAGACGCCCTTCATTCTTGAGAGATAGCTAGTCAGCCAGGTTCTACACCAGTTTGGCAGGATTTAGGGCATGCCTTAGGGAGTCACTGAGTTCACTAGGATTCATCAGGAGAGACATGATTGGGGGCCCATGGCTTCATTTGATACAGCCTGATAGGAGTTTTTGGATATGCCATTCCAGGCATGGACTATGAGATAGGGGGTTGTGGACACCGGGATGACTGCTGATTCAGAACAGTTCCTTAGAGACTTTCCAGTTCCTTGTTTGACTAATCCAGAAGCTAGGCCACCAAAGAGGGATCCAGTAGATAGACATCATGGAAGACTCTGAGGGTGAGATAGACAAGGATGAGGGAGGGGAGGCAGTGGTGATGGTGGAGGTAGTGATGGAGGGAGAGGGGATAGGGCTAGACCATGAATGAGAGGACTCGGTGTGAGGTAGAGGGGATTGATGCCAACTCTAGCTAGATAGGGATGGAGATATCCTCTGGCATAGCCAGTAGCAGGAGTTCCACTATAGGTACCAGTAGTACTAGTAGAGATACCAGCTACCTTAGTATAGGGAGCAGTTGTATAGGATGATGCAGATGTTTTATTAGCTCAGGGTGGAGTAGTATAGGGTGGATAGATCCCTGATGATGGGCAAGATGGACAGGATGTACATATGGTGGATTTGGATGCTCAGGAGGAGCCAACAGGGATGGACATCAGGGGACAGGATCCCTATTTATAGAGAGATGCTACGGAGGAGGAGGATCCTAATATTGACTCATTGCTAGTCTGACTAGCAATGACATAGGTGTAGGCAGACCGGGTTACTGGTCTAGAGAGGTGGATAGAGAGGCTAGAGAGCCAGATGGGACTACTTAGACATGAGTGAGATGTGGCTATTGAGAGACTCAAGGAGTCAGAGATGCTATTAAATGAGCTGCAGTAGATAGAGGATTTAGGTCCCCATGGAGATAGTTTGAGAGCCATGATACATGCCGGGAAGGAGATATCCTACTGGTGAGAGGCCTATAGACAAGTGGTTCCTAGGGATCAATGGATTGGGAGTTACAAAGAGAGCTTAGTGGCTATTAGGATAGTGGTTTATGATAGATAGGCACTATTTAGCAGTGGAGGTGTATCATCACACCCTCTGAGAGCACCCACAGGTTCAAGAGATTAGGGTGGAGCCTCAATATCAGGTGGTTCAGTAGCATAGGGCCTCATTGCATCTTGTAGATAGTGACAAATAGAGTCTAGAGGTAGTCGATCATAGATTATGGATATCATTGTATACACCTTTTGTATCATTACATGATTGTATCATTATATCATTGACTTGATAGACACTGACTTTGGACACATTGTTATATTTCTTTATATCATTGGACATTTGGATAGTTTTGTTGTATTTTATGGACTTTATATGATTGACTCTCTATATATGATGATGCAGTGCTATCATGATTTACTTTGATGATTTTATATACATGTGCAGACTGACATATGTAGGACGTGATGATTTACTTTAATATGCATAGAATGTATATCCTTTAATGCTTAATGATTTATTTTCCATTTGATGCTTAATGGTTAATGATCGAATATATGATGTTGATATAAATAAATGTATATCCTAGATGAGTTTACTCTATAAAATGCTATGTGGTTACCAATACAATGATGTAAAAAACAATGTATATAATGGACAATAAATGAATGAATGCATGTAATGGATAATAAATGATGATGTGAAATGCATATAATGATGATAATGATAATAAATGCATGATGATGTTCTTAAAATGACTAAAATATAACAACTTACATCATAATGAAAAGATAATGAAATGTTATGGAATCTGTGCATGTGAAATATGCATGTAATATAGATGGATAATGTACAAATGAAAATACCTAATGAATATAATGTATGACCTAAATGAATTGATTAAATCTTTGTAAGATGTGAGGTGAAAGCTCAATGTTTTGCTGTCCAAATGTCCTCAACTTAAATAACAATGTATCTGACAAAAGAAGAATGGACTAGGAGAATAGATAAGCTAAAAAGATAACCTACAAATCCCTATAAAAGGAGCACTGATATGCAAGTCATGAATTGTTTAAATGAGATACAAAATGAAATAAGAAATGAGTATATCTCCACAACTTCATGTAACATCTTAGAACTTCATAATAACTGGAATTTGATTTTCATCATTGAGCTCATTATGCTGCAAGAAAATTCAAGCATCATGGTATAATTAAACCAGGATGACTTGAGCACTTCTTGCATGGAGTTTAATGTAGCAAACTTGACAAGCATCTAGGTATAATTGAACTGAGATGACTTGAGTTTCATTTGCATAATAGACAAGGAATATCCCCCCCTCCATTGGGGAACAAATATTTGGAGTCGAGGTATGTGCTGGCATATCACTATTAATAGCATTTGTAGAACAACATGATTTGGATGTTGTCAATACTATTAAATTGATGAAGGGACTTATGCACAGACACCCCAATTATTTGTTCCTTTGATTTTATAGGAAAATATCCCACAAACAACAATCAAAGAAAATACCATGCCCCATCCTAGCTATCCTAATAAATGACATATGGGAGTTTCAAACTCATGTCAAAGATATCACAGAATAGCATAGGAAACATGATAACAATGAAATCCAGATATGAATGCATAATCTACAACAAATCATTCTAACATGCTTGTCATGAATATAAATTTATTTTTCCAAAAGATAGTGTAAGGTATAGTGATTAGTTCAATTGATGATGTATAGTCAAGAATGATAGATAAGAAACCATGTTTCGAAGGATAGATTATAGATTATGATTCATCATGAAGATATCATTATGGAAGAACGTTTGATTGTGTTTTCTTGTCTGGTGAAAATACTCCATTTTGTCCTCTAAGAGTCATGACTATCATAGATCCACTTCCCAAACTAGGTTGAGGACATGCCCCCAGCTAGGTTATGGACTAACTTATTATGGATGAAGAAAGATGCAACAAAAGTAGGACAAAGGCCATGATAAAAGATCAAGCTATGATGGGGTTTTATTATGGGTAGATACAATGGATGGTGTATGAACTAGCCATTTTATTATGATATATACATGACAAGAATGGTGATTGACTAGCTATTTTATTGTGGATATATACAATGAATGGACACACTAGAAGAATCCTAATAGATAAAGGAGCTAACTTGATACACATGGTGCATGTTTCTAGGTTTTCACCACATGCTTTTATTGCAATTTTTTTTTGATTTTTTTTTTATTTTTATTTTTATTTTTTTGTATTTTTATGATTTTTTTATTTACAGAATATATACATAGCCCTTGCATTGGGATTTCAAGGATATAACTTCTTGAGGTGTATGCTATTAAGAGGTTCATCCAAAGGATCTCCCTCAGGTGTGGACAATTGATAAGCCCCAAAACCATAAATTGTTGTAACTAAAAAAGGACCTAACCAATTGGGTTCAAACTTGCCCTTCTTCTCACGATGCTGTTGATTCTTTGGATTTTCTCGAAGGACTAGGTCACCCAGCTGAAAGTCTTTGATCTTTACCTTGCTGTTATATTGATGAGACATACACTACTGATAGACTTTCAAATGATCATAAGCTCTCTGATGACATTCATCTAGCAGTTCTAGTTCAGTCAACCGTGCAATATAGTCTTCATCAGGAATCAAATCTTTGAGTGTGACAAAAAGTGAAGGCAACTTGACCTCAAGGGGCAGGACTACTTCAGATCCATAGAAAAGGGAATATGGGGTGGCTCTAGTAGGAGTACAGATGGAGGTGTGGTAAGCCCATAAGGTAGGATTCAGTTGGATATGCCATTTACGGCTAGCATCATTGACAGTCTTTTGTAGGATTTTAACAATTGTTTTATTTGACGCCTCAGCTTGGTCGTTTCCTTGAGGATAGTATATTGTAGAATAATTATGGGTGATATGGAATTTTGTGCACAGGTCATCCATGTCCTCATTTTGAAATTGTTTCCCATGATCAGTAATGAGATACATAGGTATACCATATCTACAAATGATATAATTTAGGATAAACATAGACACTTGTTTCCCTATGGCGGTAATCAATGCAACGGCCTCAATCCATTTAGTAAAATACTCTGTTGCAGTGATAATCCATTTGTGGCCTTTGGAAGATGGAGGGTTGATAGAACCCATGAGGTTGAGTCCCCACCGATTGAATGGCAAGGTTGTTGTAAAAGGATGTAACTCTTGTGCTGGAGCATGAATAAGGTTTCCATGTATCTGATATTTCTTGCATGCCCTAGCAAAATGAAAGGAATCTATTTCCATGGTAGGCCAATAATAACCCATACGCATGAGTTTCTTATCCAAAGAGGGACCACTCAAATGTGTCCCACAAATACCCTCATGTATGTCTCGTAAGGTAGTTTGAGCTTTATCATGCTCAAGACATCATAGGAGAGTACCATCAAGACCTCGCCGATAAAGGGTGTCAAATATTAGGACATAGCAGGAGGCTTGGCTGAGAAAAGTTTGTTTTTGATTTCAGGATAGGTCAGGGGGTAGGATGTCATTTTTTAGATAGGAATAAATTTTTCCATAGATTGGGGAATTGTATCCAATTAGATGACATATAATACTCATATCAGGGTCATCATATGTAGGACAAGTTAGGGATTCCACCAAGAACTCAAAATGGGCCTTGGTATCTTTTGTATCAAACAAAGAAGCAATCATAGCCATTGCATTGACAGCCTTGTTATCATGCCAAGGAATCTTCTCAAAAGTGATGATTGAGAAATATTGTTTGAAGTCATCAAACATACGTTTATATGGTAATAACTTGTCATCTTTAGTCTGATAATCATCATTAACTTGGTTTATAATCAACTGAGAATCACCATAGACATTTATTTCAGTTACTTTCCATTGTAAATCCATCTTTAACCCAATCAACAAAGCTTCATATTCTGCTACATTATTGGTACAAGGAAATAGCAGCTTGTAAGATTTCAGAATTGTGTATCCTTGCGGTGTGACAAAGAAATTAGTAGCTCCTGAACCTTGTTGAGTATATGATCCATCAAAGTATAGTTGCCCTGTTTATGTGGATAAAGCTAAAATGTGTACATTAGGAAACTCTGTGTGTATAGGTTGGTCATCCATTAATGGAGCATCTACTAGCTGATCTGCTATCACTTGACCTTTGATAGCCTTCCTGTCTACATATTTAATATCAAATTCACTAAGTAGCATGACCCACTTATCCAATCTACCTGTCAATGTTGTTTTTCTTAATAGATACTTTAAAGGATCAATCTTTGCAATGAGACTAATTGAATGTGACAACATGTAATGTCGCCACTTCTATGAAGCAAAAACAATGGCTAGACAAGCTCTTTCTATAGGAGAATAGTTTATGTCATATCCCACAAGGGTGCGACTCATATAGTCGATGGATTTTTCTTTTCCTTCATGATCTTGCTGAGCTAGAAGAGCACCTAGTGAGACTATCATAGCTAAAATGTAGAGCAAGAGTGGCTTGCCCAGAATTGGTGACATCAGTGTTGGAGGATTCACCAGATATTGCTTGATTTTATTGAAAGCTTCTTGACATTTATCATCCCATTGGAATAAGATATTTTTATGCAACAAATGTTGAAAGGGATGACCTCAATATGCTAGTTGAGAAACAAATCTTCAGATGGATTGGAGACATCCCTGCAAAGATCTTAACTAACTGATGTTAGTGGGGAAAGTCATCTCCATTATTGCTATAACTTTTTTTGGATCTACTTCGATTCCTTTGGCTGAGACAATGTACCCTAACAATTTACTGGATGTGACTCCAAATGCACATTTCTTTGGATTGAGTCAAATCTGATATTTTTCTATCCGAGTGAATATTCTATCCAACACTCTCAAATGACCAGCTCTATCTTTGGATTTTGCTAAAATGTCATCAACATAATCCTCCATAATGGTATGCGTCATGTCATGAAATATTGTAGTCATAGCTCTTTGGTAAGTTGCTCTAGCATTTTTGAGACCAAATGGCATCACATTCCAGCAGTATGTACCCCACGAACAAGTAAAAGAAGTATTTTCCTGGTCTTCCAGCACAATCTTGATTTGGTTATAGCCAGAAAATCCATCCATTAATGATAACATCTCATGCCCAGCTGTCAGATCAACAATGATGTCGATATTTGGCAGAGGAAAGTCATCTTTTGGACAAGCTTTATTAAGATCTCAAAAATCAATACAAATCTTAATAGACTTGTCTAATTTTGAGACGAGGACAATATCTGAAATCCACTCAGCATAATCAATAGCATGAATGAATCCAACATCTAGTAGCTTCTTCAATTCTACTTTAACCATTAGTGCAATGTGGGGGTGCATCTTGCAGAGCTTCTGCTTAACTAGTTTTACACTTGGTCTGATAGATAAATGATGCATAATGAGATTAGGGTCCAGCCTAGGCATATCAGCATAGGACCAAGCAAAGTTGATTTTTCTTTCTTTGAATTTTTTTGCAAAAGCTTCTTTCTCTAATTTTGTCAAGGATGATACTACTTTGAGGATGCACGAAGACTCTTCTATTCCAATGTTAAGAGGTACTGTTGGTTCTATAAGAATAGCAGATTTCTCTTGATATAGATAATTAGGAAGAGTGTCAATCCTTCCATCGCCAAGCACCTCAAAGAGGTTTTCACCATTAGATGCATCTTTTCTTTTTACTTTTTTTGGATTTAATACTACCACCGAGTGGTTTTCACCATTAGATCTATTGATTATTTTTATATTTTTATGACTGAAAGGATTGGCACTCTCTCCAAAGTAGGCCATGTCATTGAGTTCTAAAAGAAATCTTGACTTGTGATCTCCTGGTGGTAAATGATCCCTGATTCTAAGATAGTTAATGATTGCATCATCATTATGGAAAACATCAAGTTCTGGATGATCGGGAGAATCCCAATCGATAAGCTCAGGATGTACAAGGGGCATTGGATCATTCAGGTCAGTTTCAAAGGTAGAGATGGTATTGATGGAAAAGTTGTCAAGGTTTATGATGGTATCAACGAGGTCTATTTCCATACTCTCATCCAATTATTCTATCGCAAGATAAAGCTCACTTTCCTCACAATCGATAAAAGTATTATCATGTGGGACTAATCCTAGTGAGTCAGTATTTGAACTTTGTCCCTCATGGTAATCATTCCTATATTGATGGACAACATCAACTCCTATCTCTTTATTACAATCAGATAATGAATCCCATTCATATTCATTTGAGTCAGAATCATCATTATCCCCAAGTCTATCAATGATTCTCTATGCTATCCTTTGTTTCTCTAGATCTACATACATACCATTCTTTCTAAATTGTAAGGCAGGAGCTTTAGATATCTCATGAAAAGATGTGATCTTTTCTTTTCCTTTTGGTTCTTTTGGTCCTTCTCCTTTGTATCCTAATCCTGTAGTGTCTCTTTGATAGTTTGGATTTTGCAAAATTGGTTTGATAACACCTTCTCTTTGTAACCCTATAGGTCTAGTACCTTGGTATCCAAGTTGATTACCAACTTGTGTTGATGTAGTCTTCTTAGTACCTATTCCACATGATTAAGATGGTCTTCCTTGCTATGACTGAATATTAGTATGTCATCAAGGTACACAACAAAAAATTTTCCAATAAAATCTATGAATATCTCATTCATAAGCCTCATAACAGTGCTAGGGCCATTTCTTAAGCCAAAGGGAATTACTAACCATTCAAACAAACCTTTAGTAGTCTTGAATGCTATTTTCCATTCATCTCCTGGTTTGATTCTAATTTGATGGTAACCAGACTTTAAGTCTATCTTGGTGAAGTAGAAAGCACCTCCTAGTTGATCCAATAGGTCCTCAATCCTTGGCATGGGAAATCTATAACTTATTGTGATTTTTCTTAGGGCCCTACTATTAATGCATAACCTCCATTTTCCATCCTTTTTAGGGGCAAAGAGTGAAGGTACTGCACAAGGACTGAGACTCTTTTGAATGAGCCCTCTTTCCAACAATTCATAGACCTATTTTGCAATCTCTGCATGCTGATTTGGTATCATTTTGTATGGTGCCTTATTAGGAAGGGATGAGCCTAGTATGAGGTTTATTTGATGACTGATGTCCCTAATGGGAGGGAGGCTAGTGGGTGGGTCACTAACAGTGACATCTTTATACATTTGTAGTAGTTCCATGACTTCCTTTGGTATGGGTTCTTTTTCATCAGACCTAATGTTATCTTTGGGCTTTGTGATTAAGACAAATGGTTCAATATCAGATTCTTTCAAGGTTTTTAACATCTTTTTTTCTCCCATGATGATCACAGTGGGTTCTTTTCAGATTTGTTATCTGGTAGGGGCTTCATAGTGAAGGTCTTCCCATCTTTAGTGATGGAGTAGGTGTTCTTCCTACAATGGTGTATGGCATCAACATCAAATTTCTAGGGCCTACCTAGAAGGTTGTGTGAGGCATCCATCTCAATCACATCACAAAGAACTTTGTCACTAAAATCTGCAATTGAGAACTCTATCCATGCTTGTTCTGTTACTAGACTTTGTTGGGCTTTGGTTAACCATGAAACATGATAGGGGCAAGGGTGTGGCTTCTTAGGGAGGTTTAACTTTTGAACCATTTCACAAGATACAAGATTTTTAGTTGAACCAAAATCTATAAGAAGATTACATACCTTTCCATGACATTTGATCTTTTTCCTAGAGAGATTCTTCCTTTGTGGAGGTTCTTGGGTTTGCGGTACTTGAAGGAAGACCTACCTCATCATCAAACATACTCCTTCCTCTGGTTCCAAGTCTCTAGCATCAGCATCATCTTCTTGTTTATCTTCTTGGACAAGTTGTGCTCTCCTCTCACCTTGGTTATTATTGTTCCTCTTCTCAAGGCATCTTCCTGAATGGTGTCCCATTTGGTTGCAGTAGAAATATTTCAATGGTCCATTCCCTCTTCTTGAATTTTTCCTTCCCCTATTGAAAGGTCTCCTTCCTCTATAGTTTCCTCTTCAATTAGAGTCACTATTTTCTTTCTCTCCTTGGTCATGGGTCATGCTGCTACTGCCACTACTTTGTCCCTTGTTCCAAGAGTTGCCTTTTCCTCTAAAGTTCTTCCCCCTATCATTACTCTTCCCTTTCCCAAAGTCCTATTTTCTTTTCCATTTTTCCTCTACCTTGAGTGCCATTTGATAGAACTTATTGACTATGGTAGGGCAGTGTAGGCTTAGTTCCTCTTGAATCGATACCTTCAAGCCATTCATGTAGCTTGCTAATTTCTCTTCCTCATCTTTTTCCATATTGGTCTTCATACATAATTTTAGGAACTCCTCAGTGTATGAGCCTCATCCATGTCCTTTTGTTTCAAAATTTTCTTCCTCCTATGGAATTGTACCCCATAGTCCTCAGGTACATATGTCTCTTTGATCAATGCTATCATCCTATTCCATGAATTGATCATGTTCTTCCCATTCTTCACCCTCTCTATTTGGATGAAGTTCCACCAAGTTAGGGCTGCTCCCTTTAACTTAGATCTTTCCACCTTTACCCTCTACTTCTCAAGGATGTCCTCACATTCAAAGAGTGTTGTTAAAGCCTCTATCCAATCCAAGGCTAGATGAAAATTCATCTTGCCATTGAAGACCAGAAAATCTATCTTCTCCACCATGGTTCTGCTCCCCATGGATTTTAAGGCATCTATGGAAGGCCTTTGGTCTATAGGTATGTGTTGATCAGTGTCATCCTCCTCTTCTTCACTCCCTTCTTCATTTTTAGACCCATCTTCTTTGTCCTTGTCATCAAGGTTCTTCTCAAGTTCTTGAAGCCTCTTAGTTAAGGCTTTATTTTCAGCCTTTTTCTCCCTCACCATCTTTTCTAACTCACTATTTGTGACCCTTGCAGGGATCTCTTCATCCTTAGGAAAAGACATAGCTCTAATACCACTTGATGTAGCAGTGGCAAGTGAAATCTTTCAAACAGTGACAATTTGGTGAGTTCCAAGGTCTCAAGTATACCAAATAAGGATCCAAGTGCCCAATACTTATCACAAGTATGGTAAGGACTAAGTGAAATGGTTATCAAAACCCAAACACCCAAGGCAACCTAATCACTAGGCTATGCCAAGTCCAAGACACCAATCAATTGAGAAGTTACTAAGAGGTCTCTTTAGCCCAATAGACAATCAAATCCCATGAAATGGCTTATAAGACTAGGGGTGGCCTAAAATCATTGTTATGGCCTATTTAGGTCCTATTCCTTTAGTTCCAATGGTTCTTTTATTCAAAAGCAACCCATAGCACCAAGTTTCTTCATTAAGAAAAGATTTGGCTTATAGCTTTTCCAAACTAGTATTTTGAATCTAGATCAAAATCCTTCCAAACAAAGTATGAATTAGGTTGAGGATCTTGACACCCATTTTAGATGTATGGAACATATCCAAGCATTAGGACTTGAAACCAAAAGGAGGTTACTGATTTATCCAAATTTAGGATAGGGCTAATGGACCTAATTAGGTATGAATTGCACTACAAGTGCTTCTTCCTCTAAGCCAATGCCAAGATAAATGATGGGATCCTATGAGGGCATGTATAAGAGTTCCAAATCCAAAATCTAGGGTCTTGATGAATCCCCAGCTGAGTTTTATCATGACTATGCTAAGTCACTAGTAGGTGTACAATTGGGCCTATACACCTAGGGCTTTGTGGAAAAATCACCTCTCTGTAGAACTCCACCTCTAACCTACATTTTCTAAAGAAGATAGATAAACCTTGAATTCCACCAAGGGGCATCACTTTCCCATGGTGGAATTGAGTGGAAAGTTCAGACATAGTTGAAACCCTGGTTCAAACCCTATAAACCAGGATAGTGATAAAGAAAATGCAATAACTTTCAATGAAAGTAAGATTAGGGAATGAAACAAAAAGGAAATGCTAGATGTTTGCCAGGGGTAACAAAACCTATCAGGGTTTCATCCCAGACTCTAATACTTGTCCATACCAATAGTCTATAACATGAAATCTGCAAAGAAATGGTTGTTTCTTTATTTATAATTGTCAAATTACATCACCTTATCCTACCACCTGCCTGTAAGGGCTTATGTAGGAAATCCCAATGGTTACATAACTTGTTTGAACTAATTAGCCATTTGGGAGTTGTGATTACAAGTTTTGACAACTTTTAAGAAAGTTGCTCGAAAGTTTCTTGACAACTTTTAGAGCAACTTTTGCCTATTTTGCAATTTTACAAATCTGATGACCAAACTTGGTCTTAACCTTATTTTTATGATCCCTAATGGATCCGAACATAGAAAACATAAAAATAACTATGGCTAGGGTGTTGGATCATTAATGACCACTATTTTTCCAAGGGCTCATAAAATGCCAATCCTGGAACTATGGTCTTACAAAGAGATCCAATGTTTAATCCTTATTCTAAGCATGAATAGAGGCCTCTAAGGACCTTAGTGTGAAACCATATGTTCCATAGGAATGATTGTTGAATCTAGAGTAGATGCTCCTGCACCATACTCCCCTTGAGTTTTAAAACTCAAGCCCCTACTTGAGGATAACTGCTCCACCGAAGTCCCATGTTTCTTGATTTGATCTTCAGTCAGCCATGTAGCATCTATGTTGGGGAGTCCCTTCCATTTGACTAACTACTACATGTACTTCTTAGTTCTAGTCTTCCTTAATAGCTTTGTGTCCAAAATTTCTTCTAACTCCACTGGTTTTCTTTGGGGCAAATTTGTGATATAGTCTTCATCTTTGATGTTTGTTTCCTCACTTTGCTCATTCATTGAACCTATTGTAGCTTTGTATGGTGTGAGGTCTACCACATTAAATATTGGAGAGATTTGCAAGGTTGGAGGAAGAGAGATTTCATAGGCATTTTCACCTATTTTATTAATTATGCTACAGGGACCTACTTTCTTCATTTGTAGTTTGGAGTATCTACCCTTAGGTAGTCTCTCTTTCCTTAGGAATGCCCAAACCTTGTCTCCCACTTTGAAGTGGACCTCTCTTCTTCTTTTATCAGCATTTTCTTTATACTTCAAACTTGACCTTTGTAATGCTTCTTTTACCTGATGTTGTACCTTTGTGATGAGCTCTTCTAGTTCTTGGCCTTGAGCACTAACTTTGAAGTCAGAGGGGAGTTCCATCATATCCAATGGTCCCTTGGGGTGCAAACCATATACTTCTTGGAATTGAGTTTTACTGGTTGACCTATATATAGAGTCATTGAAGGCAAACTCTACTTGGGGCAGGATTGTATCCCAACTTTGTGAGTATTGCTTGGTTAGGCATATTAGGAGATTGCCTAGGGACCTGTTTACTACCTTAGTCTACCCATCTATTTGTGGATGATATGTAGAGCTATAGGTGAGGTTTGTTCCCAACTTCTTAAAGAGTGTCCTCCAAAAATGTCCTTTGAATTTTACATCCTTGTCAGATACAATTGTCTAGGGTAAGTGATGAATTCTGACTACTTCTTTGAAGAAGAGATTGGCTATTTGAGATGCATCATTTTTTCTTTTGCAAGGTACAAAATGAACCATTTTTCTGAACCTATCCACTATGACAAAAACACTATCAAATCCTTGCTTGGTTTTAGGTAGTCCCATTACAAAATCCATTGATATGGACTCCCAAGGCCTTGAAGGGATTGGTAAGGGTTGGTAGAGCCCTTGATTTGTTGTCATTTCTTTAGCTTGTTGGTAGATTGTGCAAGTTTCTATAAACTTTTTGACATCATTGTTCAACTTAGGCCAAAAATAACTCCTCTTCACGATGTCTATTGTCTTATCAATGCCAAAGTGACCTCCTAGACCACCACAATGCTTCTACCTTATTATGTTTATCCTCATTGAGCACTTTGGTATACATAGTTGTGCTCCCTTGATTGGAAGTCCATTCTGAATCAGATATTCAAAAAAGTCAATGTGATATCTGGCCAACATTTTTGTGCAAATTTGATATATCTTTGCAAAATCAAGATCATCCGGGTACAACTGTTTGAGGGACTCAATTCCCACACTTTGCAATTGAACTTCTTCAATCAGACCAATCCTCCTGCTAAGGGCATCAGTAACTTTGTTTGCTATGCCCTTTTTATGCTTAATGTTGAAGGTATAGGCCTACAATTGCTCCACCCATTTCAGATGTCTGAGAGAGAGTTTCTCTTGAGAATTCAAGAAACTCAATGCATGGTTGTCAATGTATACTACAAATTTTTTTGGTATTAGATAGTGGCTCCATTTCTTGAGGGTTTGGACCATGGCATAGAGCTCTAGGTCATATGTAGAGTACTTTCTTTTAGCCTCATTCAATGTCTCTAAGAAGAAATCAACTGCCTTGCCTTCTTTTCTTAGGACTACACCTATAGCCAAATTGCTTGCATCTATCTCCATAGTGAAGACTTTGTTAAAATTAGGGAGGACCAAGATAGGTTATTGGGAGACCCTATTCTTCAATTATTGGAATTCATCATTGGCTTCCTTTGTCCATGAAAACTTAGTCTTCTTCCCACCATTGATTGTTTCAATCATTGGTGCACACACATGGCTAAAATTTTTTATGAACTTCCTATAGAAAGTTTCAAGCCCATGGAAACTTCTTACATCACCTTGGTTCTTTGGTGGAGGCTAATTAATGATTGCTTCTACATTCTTAGGGTCCATCTTGAGGGTACCTTGTGAGATCACAAATCCTAGGAACACAAGTTCCTTCCTCAAAAACATGCACTTTTCCAAGTTGATTACCAACTTGTGTTGATGTAGTCTTCTTAGTACCTATTCCACATGATCAAGATGGTCTTCCTTGCTATGACTAAATATTAGTATGTCATCAAGGTAAACAACAACAAATTTTCCAATAAAATCTATGAATATCTCATTCATAAGCCTCATAAAAGTTCTAGGGGCATTGCTTAAGCCAAAAGGCATTACTAACCATTCAAACAAACCTTCAATAGTCTTGAATGCTATTTTCCATTCATCTCCTAGTTTGATTCAGATTTGATGGTAACTAGACTTTAAGTCTATCTTGGCGAAGTAGCAAGCACCTCCTAGTTGATCCAATAGGTCCTCAATCCTTGGCATGGGGAATCTATACCTTATTGTGATTTTGTTTAGGTCCCTGCTATTAGTGCATAACCTCCATTTTCCATCCTTTTTAGGGGCAAAGATTGAAGGTACTACACAAGGACTGAGACTCTTTTGAATGAGCCCTCTTTCCAACAATTCAGTGACCTATTTTGCAATCTCTACATGCTACAATGGTGTCATTTTGTATGGTGCCCTATTAGGTAGGGATGAGCCTAGTATGAGGTCTATTTGATGACTAATGTCCCTAATGGGAGGGAGGCTAGTGGGTAGGTCACTAATAGTGACATCTTTATACTTTTGCAGTAGTTCCATTACTTCCTTTGGTATGGGCTCTTTTTTATCTGATCTGATGTTATCTTTGGGCTTTGAGATTAAGACAAATGGTTCAATATCAAATTATTTCAAGGTTTTTAACATCTCATTTTCTCCCATGATAATCATAGTGGGTTCTTTTTCAGATTTGTTATCCGACGAGGGCTTCATAGTGAAGGTCTTCCCATCTTTAGTGATGGAGTGGGTGTTCTTCCTACAATGGTTTATGGCATCAGCATCAAATTTCTAGGGCCTACCTAGAAGGATGTGTGAGGCATCCATCTCAACCACATCAAAAAGAACTTTGTCCCTAAAATTTGCAATTGAGAACTCTATCCATGCTTGTTCTATTACTAGACTTTGTTGGCCTTTGGTTAACCATTAAACATGATAGGGGCAAGGGTGTGGCTTCTTAGGGAGGTTTAACTTCTAAACCATTTCACAAGATACAAGATTTTCATTTGAACCAGAATCTATAAGAAGATTAAATACCTTTCCATGACATTTGATTGTTGTCCTGAAGAGTTTCTTCCTTTGTGGAGGTTCTTGGTTTTGTGGTTCTTGAAGGAAGACCTGCCTCATCATCAAACATACTCCTTCCTCTGGTTCCAAGTCTCTAGCATTAGCATCATCTTCTTGTTTATCTTCTTGGACAAGTTGTGCTCTCCTCTCACCTTGGTTATTGTTGTTCCTCTTCTCAGGGCATCTTCCTGAATGGTGTCCCATTTGCTTGCAGTAGAAATATTTCAATGGTCCATTCCCTCTTCCTAAATTTTTCCTTCCCCTATTGAAAGGTCTCCTTCCTCTATAGTTTCCTCTTTAATTAGAGTCACTATTTTCTTTTTCTCCTTGGTCATGGGTCCTGCTGCTGCTGCCACTACTTTTTCCCTTGTTCCAAGAGTTGCCTTTTCCTCTAAAGTTCTTTCCACTAATTACTCTTCCCTTTTCCAACGTCCTATTTTCTTTTCCATTTTTCCTCTATCTTGAGTGCCATTTGATAACAATTATTGACTATGGTAGGGAAGTGCAGGCTTAGTTCCTCTTTAATGGATACCTTCAATCCATTCATGTACCTTGCTAATTTCTATTCCTCATCTTCTGCCATATTGGTCTTCATACATAATTTTAGGAACTCCTCAGTGTATGAGCCTACATCCATGTCCTTTTGTTTTAAACTTTGCTTCCTCCTAGGGAGTTGTACCCCATAGTCCTCAGGAACATATGTCTCTTTGATCAATGCTATCATCCTATTCCATGAATTGATCATGTTCTTCCCATTCTTCACCCTCTCTATTTGGATGAAGTTCCACCAAGTTAGGGCTTCTCCCTTTAACTTGGATCTTTCCACCTTTACCCTCTGCTTCTTAGGGCTGTCCTCACATTCAAAGAATGTTGTCAAAACCTCTATCCAATCCAAGGCTAGATCAACATTCATCTTAGCATTGAAAACCATCAAATCTATCTTCTCCTCCATGGTTCTCCTCCCCATGGATTTTAAGGCATCTATGAAAGGCCTTTGGTCTACAGGGATGTGTTGATCAATGCCATCCTCCTCTTCTTCACTCCCTTCTTCATTTTTAGACCCATCTTCTTTGTCCTTGTCATCAAGGTTCTTCTCAAGTTCTTGAAGCCTCTTAGTTAAGGCTTTATTTGCAGCCTTTTTCTCTCTCACCATCTTTTCTAACTCACTATTTGTGACCCTTTCAAGGATCTCTTCATCCTTAGGAGCAAACATAGCTCTAATACCACTTGATGCAGCAGTGGTAAGTGGAAGCTTTCAAACAGTGACAATTTGGTGAGTTCCAAGGTCTCAACTATCTCAAATAAGGATCCAAGTGCCCAATACTTATCACAAGTATGGTAAGGACTAAGTGAAATGGTTATCATAACCCAAACACCCAAGGCAACCTAATCACTAGGCTATGCCAAGTCCAAGACACCAATCAATTGAGAAGTTACTAAGAGGTCTCTTTAGCCCAATAGACAATCAAATCCCATTAAATGGCTTATAATACTAGGGGTGGCCTAAAATAACTATTATGGCCTATTTGGGTCCTATTCCTTTAGTTCCAATGGTTCTTTCATTCAAAAGAAACGCATAGCACTAAGTTGCTTCATTAACCAAGGATTTGGCTTGTAGCCTTTCCAAACTAGTATTTTGAATCTAGATCAAAATCCTTCCAAACAAAGTATGAATTAGGTTGAGGATCCTAATATGCATTTGAGACTTATGGAACATATCCTATCATTAGTACTTGAAACCAAAAGGAGGTTACTAATTTATCCAAATTTAGGATAGGTCTAATGGGCCTAATTAGGTCTGAATTATAGTACAAGTGCTTCTTCCTCCAAGCTAATGCCAAGATCAATGATGGGATCCTATGAGGGCATGTATAATAGTTCCAAATCTAGAATCTAGGGTCTTGATGAATCCCCAACCAAGTTTTATCATGACTGTGTTAAGTCACTGGTAGGTGCACATATGGGCCTATACACCTAGGGCTTTGTGGAAAACTAACCTCTCTATAGAACTCCACCTCTAACCTAAATTTTATGAAAGAAAATGGCTACACATTTAATTAAACCAAGGGGCATCACTTTCCCATGGTGGAATTGAGTGGAAAGTTCAAACACGGTTGAAACCCTGGTTCAAACCCTATAAACCAGGATAGTGATAAAGAAAATGCAATAACTTTCAATGAAAGTAAGATTAGGGCATGAAACAAAAAGGAAATGAGAGATGTTCCTAGGGATAAAAAAACCTATCAAGGTTTCATCCTAGACTCTAATACTCATCCATACGAGCAGTCTGTAACACAAAATCTACAGAGAAATGGTTCTTTCTTTATTGATAATTGTCAAATTACATCATCTTATCCTACCACCCACATGTAAGGGCTTATGTAGGAACTCCCAATAGTTACATAACTTTTTTTAACTAATTATCCATTTTAGATTTGTGTTTACAAGTTTTGACAACTTTTAAGAAAGTTGCTCGAAATTTGCTTGACAACTTTTAGAGCAACTTTTGCCTATTTTGCAATTTTGCAAATCTGATGACCAAACTTGGTCTTAACCTTATTTTGACAATCCCTAATGGATCCAAACATAGAAAACATAAAACTACCTACGGCTGGGGTGTTGGATCATTAATGACCAGTAGTTATACCAATGGCTCATAAAATGCCAATCTTGGAACTATGGCCTTACAAAGAGATCCAATGTTTAACCCTTATTCTAAGCATGACTAGAGGCCTCTAAGGACCTTAGTGTGAAACCCTAGGTTCCATAGGAATGCTTGTTGAATCTAGAGTAGGTGCTCCTACACCATTTTCTTCTTTGGATCTACAACATTTTCAGAAAATCTCAATTCAAGGACTGGTTTCAATGTGTATATATTCAAGCTAGCTCCTCCATCTATTAGTACGCGCTTGATTTTGTGACTATGTACAAGGACTTAGATATGTAGGGGAGCATTGTGAGGTTGGGTAATAGCTAAATCATCATTTTTAGTGAAGGATAGGTAATGTGGGGTTGTTAAATGTCCCACCATAGCTTGAAATTGATCATGATCTAGATTTGTGGGGACCTGGGTCTCTAAGAGAGCTTTTTCAAGGATATCTTTGTGAGATGGGGATAGACATAAAAGCTCTAAGATGGATATCTGGGTAGGTGTTTTCTTGTGTTGTTCCAAAAGATTGTAGTAGTTGGAAATATTTGGTGTAGACTTTGGGACATAAACAGACTTGTTTTGAGGTGCATTTGGTTTAGACGAGACTCCTTGGAGAGTAACCTTGGATTGAGCACAAGTAGTAACATGGATTGGTTGACTCTCTGATTTTTCTTTGAAAGCCGTATGTGATTCATTTGAGGTAGTGGATCTTTGAAAGAAATACCTCAAATGAATCACATACGGCTTTCAAAGATCCACATATGACTTTCAAAGATCCACTACCTGAGCATGATCTAGTTTGGATGTCATGGATTTGTTGTTGAAGCATCTGGATTTGTTGTAGAATGAGATCCAAAGATAATGTGTTTCCTTGAGTGTTTTCAGAAACATTTTTGTGGGAAGCATTGTTTTGGGAAGCATGGTTCTGTTGATCATTTTGAGAAGCATCAGATGGATGCTTGGTTTCTTTTGCTCCATGAGTATCTTGAGAACTACTAGGAATTTCTTGATTGGTTACAATAGTCAGTTCTCTAAGATGAGAAATATCAAAATCACTTGGTAGTTTGGTTCCTTGTTGAGAAAGCATGAGGAAATACATCTCTCTATCTAGGTCTAGGAGTCTTTCCATGACATGATAAAATCTAGGATCTTGTGTAGGATCCCTAAGTTCTTGATCTGTGGGTTCCTGTTCAGATGTAAAAAGTGAAGTTTTCTTAGGAGCTTTAGGCCAAGGATTTTCTTCATTACTTTTGTTTCCTTCCATTTTGTCTAGGTATTCTAAATCAATGGGTTGTTTTAGTTTCTGAGATCAAGTTTGAACCATAAAAATGTGAAAATGGATTTGTGGGATGAAAGATGTTTGATTCAAAGATATGGAAAGAGTGGTTGATAGAAAAGATAGTGAAAAGGTGTTGAAAAGTGATGAGTCAACTTGATAAAATCTAAGTCAATAGGAAGTATAGATTTCACTATGATATGACAAAGGAAAAAAATCAAGAGATAGTAACCTAGGTAAGTTTGATTGAGGATGATAGATCCTAACAGGATAAACTCACAAAGATCAAAATCAGATAGATAAGGTAATGTTTTCAACACTAAATCTAGAATTTCAGAAGATTAGAAGAAATGATTTGATGATTTTTGGTGAAGAATGGTTGATGAAAATGGTCAAACTAAAGATCAGAGGTCTATGTAGCTTGAATGTTTTTCCAGAATCTTACTAAGGACGAAAATGGGTATCTGAAAAAGTGATTGTGAAACTTTCAAAGTTTGTGGAAATGCTCACTATTGTATATATGCAGTGACAGATGTGTAGGATAGTTTGATAAATGCAAAACAAAATGAAACAAATGCCTAGCAATTTGGAACCGATGTGTGGGAAAAGTATCAAATGCGTAGAACAGTGTAACTAATGCACAGAAAGATTTGATGAATGCATAGGATTTTGTTTTTGATGGATTAGAACTACAATTTTTTGAATTTTGTTATGATTTTCCAATGTTTTTGGTTTTTTGATGTTCTAGTTTTTTGGCAAATGAAAAATGTATAAACACACACACACAAGACAAAAATGATTTTAATCTAATTGTTCTAGTATGAATGCACAAACATGCTTACAATCCTAAGGTTGGCAAGGACAATATCTGTTGAATCCCCACTAGGATAATAAAATCTAGCCATGCAAATCCACAACAAACAGCCTAGGAACTTGGAGGCACGGGCTCGTCCTTATAGTGCACTTACTTCTCAGGCACACCAAGTTCTGAATGCAATGGGTCATTACTTCCCAAAGAACTGCTATCTCTACTATGAACCATGAGTAATGTGGGGTGTCTTCATGGGCTTGGGTGACCCCTTGAGCCAGCAAATAGAAGGTTTTTGGCCACTAAACAAAAATATTTAATAAGGACATCCATTCAAGTGGTTGTGATCAAGTCATTTTCCCAATTAAGGGGGCTCTCCCAATATTTTCAAAGCAAGGCTTTCACCTCTACGAAGTAAGACTTTAATGCACCACTGGGGTACTGGGGGAGATTTTGGTTGCCACAATGAATTCACACCTGTCTAATGTGAGATTAATCACACTAGCATTTTTTATATACCAGTTTGGAAGGGCTTGGCTTTAGCCTGTTACCAGTTGGGTCATTCCTTGGGGTGAGTACCTCTTTTCCCACCAAAGACCACCCTCTAAAAATTATAACAGTTTCTCTTACACCCAAGGTCCACGAATGGCGAGGGGAGAGGATACGTTGTTATAATTTTTGGATTACAAATAGCTTATTAAGCAAGACACAACAAATACTTAGAGCTATGCTAAACTAGAAGTCACACAAAGCAAAAACATGTCGTATTTTAAGCCCAAACAAGGTTATGGTTTATTTTGCAATACCCCTTAAGAATCCTGCAAACTAACTTGTTAGAAATTTAGCAATGGGTTCTTCAAAACCAGCGTCCTACAAAATAGCCTAAAAGACTACCAGAACAAATAGAAACTTGTCAAAAAAGATTAGCTAAAATCAAATAAATCAGAAAATTTAATTTAACTACTGTAAATAATAGATGCACAGCAACAGTGAATAAATGCACAAAATTATGAAACCAATGCGTAGAATTAACAAATGCACAGTAGAAACATTTAAATGCATAGGATAGAGTGATGAAAGCACAGATATTAACCAGCAGTCGAAAAAAAAAAAAAAAGAAGAGAAAAGTGACAATTTTGATTAGAAATGGATGCGCAAGAATCGTGAATGAATGCACAGGAAAAACCTGGAAGTGACTACACACAGAAAACTACAAATAAAATGTTATAAACATGGGGAAGGCCCCATGGTGGGCACCAAAAATGTATGCAAATTAGATGTCTAACTACTCTAAATGATAAATTAACTTTTCTAAGATTAACAAATCAAAATAATTAGCAAAAAACAATGAAGAATACACCAAAATTGAAACTAAAACAAGGTTTTACCTTCACTTACCATGTAGCTTGTCTCCATTGTCCTCCTATGCTCTGATTTCTTGGATGTGTTGAGCTCTTAGATTTCCAATTTGAAGCTCCTTGCCCAAGATGATACCAAAGTGTGGAGATTGAGTGAATTATATGCAAAACTAAATCATAATTATGCAAATATGGTGAATGCAAATGATATGAAGATGGATTGATTATGGCTTGAATGCTCTTGAAATGCTTGATTTTCTTGAAGATGCTTGAATGCTTGATTGCTTGATTACCAAAAATACCTATTAGCTCACAAAGGGGAAATTAGGCTCCTTTTATAGAATTTTGGAGGATCTAAGCCTAGGTGGCACAATCCTACGGTTGAGAATGAAAGGTGGAAGATCCTAGGGCTAGAATTGACTTGGTTGAAGGAGTTGAGAGAAAGGGGGATGTAGTTGGAATGTGAGAGGAAGAATAGGGATGATGTTCCTCTCACATTGACATGGAGGAGAACAAGGTGGAAGGGAAAGAGACATGTCAAGTGTCTCACAAAGACCAAAGAGAGAAAGAGGGAGAGACCTTTTCCTCATGAGGACTCTTTGTACAAGTGTCCCATGAGTCACTTTTGACCCTTAGAGGTGGCTTGAGAAGCCCCTTAGGAATAGGGCATGTCTCTTGACTTGGTTTAAGAAAGAACATGTGGTCATGAGACCAAGTCCTATGAGGCCACATAGCCCTTAAGAATAGGACATGTGTGGGTGAGGATAATTACTAATAAATAATTAATAATAATTATTTATTTTAGCCAAAGTGATTTGTCAGGTGACTAGGTAGGTGAGGTGGACTAGGGGACTTAGTCATATTTAGGTGATTATGTATTTAATTAAATCACTTTAATAAGACTAACTAGAAGACTTAGAATAGAGGAATAGACTATAGTGAATTTATTAAATAAATTGAATAATCTATTTAATAAATAGAGGAAATAATTATTAATTAAATAATAAATATTTAATTAATTTTTATTTTTTTTGGCAAAACTTTATATTTATATTAATATATTGAACTGGTTCAAAAGGGGCTCCCGGAGAAAGAACCAGGAAAGAAAACTCCATTCATAACCCATAACATAAAAAAGTATATAGTACCTAAAACTACCCAAGAAGTGAGTTGGCATAAAGGAGGCCAAAACTCAATTACAATGTGGAAGCCATAAATGGCATGAAAGAAGAAACATTAAGCACCCGAACCAAAATTACATGATAAAGTACAATTATACATTTATACAATGTGCCACTTGATACATGGAATCCCTAAGGGATCAAAATAGAAATTTATGAGAATAATGAGCATTAAAAAAGAGTAGATAACTGAGAAGCACCAAGCCGCATGAGAGCATCGAGCTGACAGTAGGAGATAAACCATATAAACCTACATGATAGGAAACAAAAAACAAAATGGCATAGAAAAAGAAGAAACAATAGATGTGAAGAATCATCCTTGAAGACCAAGCTGAGGAGGTAGAGAAAATAATAATAATAATAATAATAATAATAATAATAATAATAATAATAATAATAATAATAATAATAATAATAATAATAATAATGAGCTCCATAATAAAGTCAGCAAGGATGAGAATAACACGAGGTGGAACATGCCATATAACCATAAGTGGGATCAGCCATTAGAACAATGCTATTTAAGTGACAAGAAATTAAGAAGATTCTGACTAAATCAAGCGGAGGATCGGCAAGTAGGTGTCCAAAGTGACACTATCAGATGGATAGAAAAAAGAATGGTTATCAGAGCCATAATTAGCAAGCAAGTCACCCAGAGAATTACCTTCACAAAAAACATGAGTGAGAAAAACCTCATGAAAAGAGTCAAGCAAAGACCAAATTTGAACAAGAACATAATGAATGTGAGGTGCAAAGGAAGACCGCCTAACACAGGCATTGATAATAATAGAGGAATCACCTTCAACATGAATATGGTGAAATTGAAACTTCTTTGCAGTTGAGAGACCCTGAAGAAGAGCAAGGGCCTCAGCAAAGTTGTTGGTAGTAGGAGCAATAGGGCAGGCTTCAAAACATAAGACAACCCCGTAATGGTCACGAAGAACAGAACCAATCCCAGAATTACCCGAGTTTCCTTTGGAGGAGCCATCAAAATTAAGCTTGACAAAACCTTGCTGAGGAAGGGACCATTTAATACAGGCCCTAGTCTGAAGTTTATCTTTGGGGCAAAGAGGAAATGGGAGGAAAGGGAAATTTAAACCTTCCCATCTTTTAGAAACAATATTGTCCCAAGAAGAAAAACCACGATTGCCCCTGAATTTGCATACATATGCATTTGTCACATCAACAATTGAATGATGGAGTCTATTAAGGACTGAATCCAAAGAAGAGGGAGAATTACGAAAAATGCGCTTGTTACGCTCCCACCAAATAGCCCATAATACCAAAGAAGGAGAGCAAATCCATATGCATGCAAACATGGATTTGGGGTAAAGAGATGGCCAGGCTTGAAAAAGGTCCCAAACCCTAAGAGGAAGTGCCATGGAATAGTCAAGTTTACCAAGCACAAATGTCCAGCAATCACGAGCAAAGGGACAATTAAGGAAAAGGTGATCCACCGTTTCAAGAGCCTGATTACACAAAACACAAGAGAAATCATTAGCAATATTAAGTCTTGATAACCTATCACTGGTAAGAACCCAATTCCTCAAAACCAACCATGAAAAATAACTAGCTTTAGGAAGAATAGAACTGTGCCAGCAAAATGTATAAGCCCGCTGTTTAGACATGGAGAGAAGGCTGGAATTGGCCAGGTCATACCCCAACTTAACTGAATAGTTACCATCAGGAGATGGACACCAAAATAGTTTATCAGGTGAAGGGGATAGAAAAATAGATTGTTTAGCTAAAAAAGAATTAGCGTCGGAGGCAGATTGGGGGTCAATAGGAAGAAGAGAAAAATCATGCCAAAGAACCAAACCAGAAAACATAGAGACTGCTGAAACATAGTTGACAAGCTTGGAGCCCCAATGAGAATGAGCAATTTCCCAGATATGAAGGAAGGGATGGATAGAAGAAAGGGGAGGTAAACTATTCCAAGAGTCCAACCAAAATTCAACTGATTCACCATCATGGACTTCCCAAGAGATGGAAGAAGTGATGATATGATGAGACTTAATGATGAAGTTCCAAATGGAAGAACCTTTGGGAGGATCCAAAGCTGACAAAATTCTAGAAGGATCCAAATTATCAAGATATTTCTCCTGCATCAATCTACACCACTTAATGTTTGGTTGAGAAAAAACTTTCCAAACAAGCTTACCACCAAAAGCCAAATTTTGAGCATGCAAGTTATGAAGACCAACACACCTGGACGAAGGAGGAGCAGCCATTTGAGAAAGAGAAATAAGAGGAAGCTTCTTTTCACCATTCATATTAGCATTCCAAAGAAAATCCCTAATTAATTTCTCAATCTGTACAAGAATAGATTTAGGGGCAAGCAAAACTGAGAAATAGTAGTTGGGAATGGTAGAAAAGATGGTTTTGATAAGCAAAATTTGACCCAAAAAGGAGAGCCATCTAGCCTTCCAAGCCAAAATCCTAGCCTTAATCTGACTAACAATAGATTGCCAATAAATGGCTTTATTGGAACCGACAAAAAAAGGAACACCCAAATATGTCGAAGGGAGCTCATCAGAAGGAAAACCAAGGATCCCCTTAATCTGATAAGCAAGAGAAGATTCAGTATTAAAAATATAGATTTTAGATTTCTGAGGATTAATCTTCTGGCCAGATACCAAACAATAAGAATCAAGTAATTGGCAAATGTGATTAGCTTCAAAAAGAGAAGCCCTACCAAAAAGGAGGGTATCATCAGCAAACAAAGAATGAGTAATCACAATTGATGTGTTTGGAACTGAGACACCTAGCCATAAACCAGCCAAATGTGAAGCATTGATAGCACGGCTCAAAGCTTCAACCGCAAGAATGAAGAGAACAGGAGAAAGAGGGTCACCTTGCCTAACACCCTGGGTTGCAGAGAAATAACCTGAAGCTGAACCATTAATAATGATAGAAAAGTGGGCACCAAAAACACAAGCCATTACCCATTTGCACCATTTTTTGGAGAAACCAAATTTCAGAAGGACCAACTTAATCTATCATAAGCCTTCATCATGTTGAGTTTAACTATAAAAGACGGAAGAGAGTGAGACTAAATGGAGTGAAGGGTCTCATGTGCCAGGATAGCCCCATCTAAAGTATCCCTACCAGGAACAAAACCCCCCTATTCAGGGGAAACAATTGAAGGGATAATGTGTTGAAGGCGCATATAAATAGCCTTAGTGATAATTTTATAAATGGTATTACAGAGAAATAGGTCTAAAATCAGCAAATGATTGGGGATCATCAACTTTGGGAATGAGGATAATATTTGTAGAATTGAAAGATTTTAACATGGTAGAATTCTACCTTGACTCTTCAAGAACATCCAAAAGGTCAAAGAAAATGGCATCCCAAGCCTTTTGGAAAAAAAGGCCAGTAAAGCCATCCGGCCTAGGAGCTTTATCAAGAGCCATGGAAAAGACAACATTCTCGATCTCAGCCAAGGTGAAAGGGGCCATTAAATTATGATTGTCTCGAGGTGAGATAGAATTGGGAATAGCATCCAAAAACGAGTTCAAAACACCATCAGAAGACTAAGAAGGAGGAGGAGGGGCCAATAGATCAGAAAAAAACTTAACACCTTGATCCCTAATATCCTCAGGATTAGTGAGAATGTTTCCGCAAGAATCCTTGATGGAAAAGATTGTTTTCATAGTAGCTTTATGCATAGCAGAGGCATGAAAAAATTTGGTATTCTGGTCACCCAAATGGAGCCATTTTAAAGTTTATACAAGGCCTTCCAAGTTTCAGCCTTATATAATGAAATTATAAAGTATCTCAGCAATCTCCTAGCTAGTCTAGCTCTGAAAGACATCAGCAACTAATGGAAACACTAAGGCAGATCTAAACTTGAGCTCACAAGCCTCCAAGCATGCAAACCACTAGCTCTGCTATTATAATATCAGATAAACATCTGATCTTCAAGATCTCAAAGGATCTAATTATGCTTCCACTCTACTCTTATGTACTACTCTCCTATCATATCCCTTCTATCACTCCTTCTATCTCCCCTACATCAACCAAGGCTCTCAATATATAACCAGCTAAGCCACAAGTATTAAATATGTTATAGGTCTAGCTTGAGGAGAGATAACAAAACTAAAGATAGAAATAACAAAACATGATGCGAAGATATTTTTAGGCCCACACAAGATCCAAGAACAAATCCCTAACCGCGCAAGATCCAATTCTCCCGTACGAAACCACACAAGGACAAATACCATATGTTTCATGAGCAAAACTGGCAGAAATCAATAACCAAGTAAAATGAAGATAACTCTCAGATCTGAATGAATTAGGACACGTAATCTTAGAAAAGTTCTCATAATTAGGTCCACAGTACTGCATTAACTTTACAAAGCATGAAACAAACAACAACAATGGCTACTAAAAAAACATCAGACAGGTATAGGAACATAAAATATATATTTTTTGTGATGCAAGATTCCTCAAGGCTCAAGATGCTCTTGCATCACATCCTATGCATAGTTTTCCAAAATGGTAAGATGATTCTAGTTTATGATTGTACTAACCATCTGTGCATATCTCAAATTTCTCATGAATACTTCCATGGAAAATGAAGTAGGTGTCTCAGTTGGATATTCCCACACATTCTCAACTTGTGGGGGTTGTGGATCGTAGCTCACCATCGAGCTATTAGGATCACTAGGATCAGATGAACTAGTGGCTAGATTATGATACATATTCTTTCTCTTCTTGGATCATGTCTCAACAGGCATGAAATGCAGTTCTTAAGATAAAGATGCAGTGGTTGATGGATGCAAGATGTTTCTAAGGAAAATTTAAGGATGGTGGATGAGCCTATGAAAACCTAAGGATATATGCAAGGATTTTTAGGATGAATTTGGATTAAATAAAGGATTTTTTGGATGGTGATTGTATTAGGATGATAGGAATTTACTAAGAGTTAGAATGAGTTTGTTCTTCTTGGTGTAGGATCAAAGTGGATGGGATTGTCAACCTAGGACAGACGTGTGATCTTCAAAAGATGGGATCCTTGTTAGTGCAAACTAATCTCTAGATCAAGATGATGAGGCCTACAAAGACAAGTATGAGATGTCCTAGAAAATTCTTAGTCATAGGGTAAAGCTAAGATGATTTTGATTTAGGATGAGGATCAAGCAACTCAAAGGATGTGACACTAAGTTGATGATTGGATATTGGGATTAATTTTCAAGGATTTTAGATTTGGACTTGGATTTTTGGATTTTTTAAGGATGGTGGAGGATGACTAAAATTGGCTATTCTAAAGGGATGACCTAATATGAAACTAAAAGGATGATCTATGATGCAAGGATACAAGGGTGCTCTTGGAACTTCAATTTTTCAATGTGTCAATCCTTTCAAATTTTTATAAAATTGAAGTGTGCATAACTGATAAAAGATTGTGATAATTTTGCTACAAAAAACCCACAAAAAATCCAGCAAAATTATCAAGATTTTCCCCCATATTTGGCCAGCCCTAGTTAAAGTTCAAGTTTGAGGAAAGCCCTAAATATTTGCCACTTTCAAAAAAACCCTAGGTCACTCTTTTTATGATCTATTTGATCGTTACTTTTCTGAATCACTTAAGTTCCTAAAAGGGCATGTGCTCTATTTTTATCACTGCATGAAGGTCATGTTTTTATTTTTTCCCTAAGTCTAAAGGCCCGGTGATATTAATATTTCCTAAGTCCTTAATGCCTTATCTTTCTAATGTTTCAGTGTACTTTAAATCTTGGAATCCTCAGTTGATTGACAGTTCTCATATGTTCATGTAGAATCTTTTAGCTCTATGCAATCATGCGACCAGCCATCGATCTTACTTTATAGCACAGTGTTTCAAGTGAAGCGGGTCCATTGCCATGTATGCACAAATGCTCATCTCTGATTGGTCGATATGGTGGTTCTCGGTGGGACCAGTGTTAGAGGGATCTTCAGAGCTGAAAGTAATGAAGGGAAGATCTGATGGTTATCATATAATCTGATAAATCTTAGAGGCGTATGTGATCATGCGACTAACCAACAATCTTGCATAAAGCTTAGTGCAATTCCTAGGTGGGACCATTGACAGGTGTACACGACTGGCAGTTTCTCATTGGTTAAGAACAGTGGGACCAATGTCAGTTTTTGCATATGTTTTTTCTTTGATTGGTCGATAATACTTGCTGATGTGCAGGATGTTAGCAACAATGGTGTTGCAAGAATGGATTTTCATTGTTAAAAAAGGTAAAGTGGGATCAGTGACTTAAATAATAAATGACGGTGATTGAATGCTAATGGTTTTTCGCATGTTCGCATGAGCTTCTTTCAAGCTATGCGATCATGCGACTAACATTTTATTTTAACAATGAAAGTTATAAGGGATTGCCTCCAATGAAGGGACTGACATGATGTCTTGTCACATCTTCACATGAGCTTATTTCAAGCTATGTGATCATGCAAAAAACTATTGGATTATTTGCCAAGTGAAAATCAACGGTCAGAATTTAAACTGGAGGTGAAGTGGGTGAAAAGTTCGGACAAGTGACAATTCAATCTCCTAGAAAATTAATGGCAAAATCATGTGAAGTAAATTGCTGAAATAATTTCTGAGATGATTGCTAATATACCAAAAATCTATGCTTCCTCAAAGGCCATAAGGAGATAAAAATTTGCAAAGGATTGGGCAAAAAGAGTTGTAGAGACCAATTGTTGTTTTCCAGAGATTTTGGAGGAAAGATTGGTTTCTTTTTCTACACATACTTGTTCTCTTGAGAGGTATTATTTTTCTTCTATTCTCTTTTTGCACTAATTATATGAAGCTATAAGCCCTAGAAATGTCACCTAGGAAGGAGCTATCTGGTGAAACTGATTATCTTAAGAGGGGTCTGCATGAAGACTTATTACAAATTTTTCCTAGCTCAATAGTAAATTTGGTAGAGGTCAAACAACTAACACCAAAGGAGCCTAGGGTAAAAGTAGTAGATGGATTATATGATACAGGAAATTATATCAGGGATGCTAAGATTGGCTTTCCTAATGCAAGTGGTACTTCTGACTTCATTGGGCTAACATTATTTACAATAGGATTCAGCCAGAGAAATACCCCTGTTCCTGGCTATAATGTATGGGAAAATGACTTAGGCAAGCTTGTGGTACCTGGTGTCTTTTTAGATGTAGACCTGATGATTGAAGTTGCAAAAAAATATGACCCTATTACTAGGGAGATTAGGGGTGTTAGGGGCCAAAAGCTATTAACAATTTCTGCTGAGGAGATCAAAATGATTTTTAGATTGAGTGACCCTTCAAATAGCCTGGAACCAATTGATTTCAAAGGATTAAGAGAGATATATGATGCATAGAGACATCTCCTTAGAATTGGTCCTATAAAAGACTTTTGCACTCAGATTGGAAAGATGATTGTTACAAGACTAGGTGCACAGGAGCCATTCAAAACACAATATTTTGATGTACTGGCAAGAGGTGCCTACTGATTATTATGTCAGGTTTTTGGGGAAGATGCTAATGAGAAGATGCCACAACACCTGATGTATATGGTGATCCAAATATTACATCCACATTTGTCAATTAATTTTGATTATGCGCCCTTCATTGCTGACTTAATTCATGATGGATGAATGGGGATTCAAAAGAATAAAGTTGATAAACCATCCTATTGGTATTCCTTTATGATGTACATGTTTTTGTTCAAAGGTGCTGATTATTTTGCAAAAGAAATGGAATTATCCAAATAGAGAGATGGAGAGGACATGCATGTTCAGCTATGGAACTCCATTATGACTTGGGATAGAAAGGATAGTAGTTATATATGGTTTAACAAGTGTTTTGTAGCATGATTGAGACTATTCTTTGTTCATGATAACCCTAGAGTCCCGGTTGCCCTGGCTGAAATTGTTAGACCACAACAATTTGCAAAGCACCTCAACATAGTGCACAATTGGGGTGATTTTATTTACTATCCTTATTCAATTCTTATTAGATTGTATGGTTTCAAGGGGACTCCTTTTATTTTTCCTTTCCAAGTTCCCATCAAGATTAGCATTACAGAATTTTTTAGACAATTAGGGGATATTGACAAGAATAATATTGGTAAGGGTAGAGGAACTTTGTTCCCAAATATTACCATTGCTCACCAGTTTATAATCACAAAAGGTGGGTGGCTTCACATGCACAAAATCCTAGAACCATATCATTTGACAACCACAATTGCCCAGACAATAGACCTAGAGGGTTTCTACAATGAATTGTTCAAAAAGAGGGTCAGATGCTCATCAATAAACCACATTTTCAATTTCCCTGAGGACATTATCAGGAATACCCCAGGATTACAGGACTAAGCAGTCAAGAAGGAGAAGTGGTTGGTGTACAAGAAAACATGGGATTTTTCTGACAATTTGACCCCATAGGCAATATAAATCCTATGGTTAAGAGGATATATACTCTTATGAATTGTTTTCATGAGATTTACAAGGCTCTGGAAGAGAAGAAGAAGAAAGCCATGGAGTACAACCCAAAGAAGGCTAAATCATTATTGGGCAAAGGTGCATTTGCAAAGATGTTGCCTCTTGGAAAATATATGTTGCAAGAAAAGAATAGTTATGGTGTAATAATCCCTAAATCTGACATCATGGAGTAGCAAAAGAAAAGGAAAGATCTCCCTTCTACATCAAAGCAGGTGGGGAAGCAAAAGGAGGTTGAGGAAACCACAAGCATACCTCAAGACCAACTTGGTGAAGACATTCTTGAGTTTTCACCTCCCACCAAGAAACAAAGGATACAAGAAAGGCCTCATGATTTAGAGGAGGAATACTCTCCTTCGTAATCACCCCTGAATGTTAGAGATGATCAGGAGATCATAGAACAGGTCCAACAAATGGGATCTCAGGGTCAAATTTTCATGACTCAAGAAGAAATAAATGAAGGGATTCCAGAGCAACCAAAGGAGCCTCAGTTGGGCTTACCAGAGGGACAAATTGCAGGAATAGAGTTGGACCCAATGGTCAAACAAGCATGTGATGAATTTATGGCTGATGATGCCTTTGTGAAGACCCGGGCCTTTTTACAGCTTTTATGGAAAATGAACATAAGAAAATTTGAGGAAGCTTGTGAGAAAAAGTAGAAGGAGAATCGTGATAAGGATTTTAAAACTATTGAAGATCAAATAAGAAGAGAGATGATAGAGAGCTTTGAAAAGACTACTCCAGAATAGGGGAGATAATTGGTAAAGAATGCAGGAGTACTTATCCTCCTTGAATGGGACATAGCTGATGCAATGGTCCTTGATGCAGTTAGAAAACAAATTACACCTATGTACAAGAACAAGGAAGAGGCAGAAAAGGCTGTCAAAGGAGTTGCTTTCAGTAATGACCACCAAGCATTGGTCATGTGGTCAATAAAGAAGAATGAGAAAAACAAAGGAAAGCAAATAACTAAGGATAGTCTCTCTGGTGGTCTCATAGTCAAGAGGGTTCTTGATACCTCAGCAATAGAAGCATCAAGTATGGTGGTAGCCACATCTCACCTTGCAGAGAAGGTGGTAGAAAGGGAAGAAAAAGAGGAGGAACTCACAAGAAAATTTTGAGGAAATGCTGAGGGCATATGGAGAATTGAAACAAGGATTGTTTGAGAAGGATAAAATAATTATAGATTTGAAGAAAAGGTTGGGGAAGGAAAGCTCAATCCAAGTACCACAACAATTGAAACTTCCTTCTTCTACTACTAGTCCTTCTTCCTCAAGCCCCATTATTGAGTTTCCCATGTCTCCTTTTCCCCCTTCCCTGAGTAGTGAGGATGTAGAAAAGAGAGAACAACAGAGATTTGAAAAGAAAGTAAAGGTCACCATTCAACATTTTGTTAAAAATGTAAAGCCCAAAGAGGTTTATAAACATGCAGAGCAGTTATCTGACATTTTGCTTTCTTTTAGAAAAGAAAAAGATACAATAGGCAAAATTTTGGATAAGTGGGTGCCTAGGGAAAATGTTTTAAAGACATTCCTTGTTTCAATTAAAGATCATAGTATTGTGTATCCCCAATTGGAAAATACTTATAAAATTGTCAAATCTTTTCTTGATTTTGAAATAACTAGGGAGGAAATAAAAAGAAAATCAGCTCTCTTAAGAGTGAGATATCTTTAGAATGATTTTCAAATATTCCCGGGTCTTGTCAAAGTAGATGGAACTATAAAAGAGAGGGAAAATTGGTTGGAACATATAGAATATGGGGTCTCAACCAAGATAGATGTTGCTTTAGGCATTGAGGATACTCTTCCCTCCGTACAAATAATTGAAATGTTACAGGATGCCAGAATGCATTTTACTAAAGTGATAACTAAAGTGCATCAATTGGTCACTAGCTGGAACAAGATTCTACCGAAAAGGGATGAGATGTTGGCATTTAGTTGGCCTAATGAAGATATTTTTGTAGCCTGGGAAGTAACGTCCTTGTCAAAGGTAAATAAAGAAGAGGAAACATCTTCTGAGGAGGTAACAGATGGCAATGCCCCAACTCCATAAAAGAAGCTAACACATATATAACACTTGGCAGAAGTTGAACTACCCTTGGGAATTGTTACAAGATTTTGGCACTCATCTTAACAATTCATTTTGAGAATTTGTAACAAGAAAGTTTCTATTTTAAATTTTTGTGCTATATGAGAACTCCTTTCTTATCTTTTCTAAAAAGACTTGAAGCTTGTTTGCAATCCTTATTTCTCTATAAAAGGATTACCAGGATCAGTGAAAAGGGAACGAGAACTTGATCAATTTGACTGATAAGTTTTTTGAGTCTGGGATATCATAGACTTTATTTTAGGCATATTTCTATAGAAGAACAAAATTTTATGGTTCAAGTTAATTTCAAAAGGCTGCATTGTAAAGCATTTTGTGAGCATGATACAATATAGCATATGAATAGAATCCAAGATTTACGTCTCTCCTTGAGTATCTTTATTTGAATTATGAATTGTTCCAATTCATTGCATAGATAATCTTTGTGTGTATGTTTATATTTCTCAGTTTTGATCCAGGATTAGATTAAATAAGCTTTGAATATAACATAAATTCATTGAATTTTTTCCTAAGGATGCATTAGTAAGTAGTGTGAATCTATGAACCTTTTGATAAAATCCACCATAGGGTGATTAGTATTTTCAAAAGGTCAAAATCATTCAAAGTTCAGTATATTTGTTCATGTACAACAATTTTGTAGTGGAGGTGTTAGCCAATGGATAAGACACTAGTCGGTAGTGGATTTTTTCTTATAGAGATAAGTGTTTCAAAACGTTCTATTGGTATTTTCATCTTTAAGCATAAATTGTCAAAATTCTTTGGAATACAGTGAGTTATAGAATAAGTTTTACCACCTAGTGATAGTGAAAAATCCTTAAATGAATGGTCATCATTTAATTTTTTTCTTGTCATTTATCTATTACATTTGAATCCAGTTAGTGAATTAGTAAAGTAAGCTTTGTCACTGGATTAGGAGCACCCTCCTTGGTTTTGTAGAGCCAGAAGTGCAGAGGGTAGTCTTGTCCCTAGAGTTGGTCCAATCATCTTTAGAACTCAATATTTGGATCTAACCATTCCTTAAAATCTATAGATGTATTGGTTGCTTGTCAGAGCATAAAGTCCATTTTGGGAACCAAAAAAATGTCAACTCTTTTGGGGAATAGGGATTGAAATACTATGATAAATTGAATTTTAAGATCTCTGGTATTGTAAATTTGAATATCAAATAACGTAGGTACAAGTTGAGCTAGACTCTTGGCCTTCTTATTTGTTAGAACCAATAAAGCACCATTGAAGAGAAAAGGAATATTTGCATGTTTTGTATTCAGTCTGAACTTGAAAAATCTCATTTTAGCTTTGCATTTATTTGTAGTAAGCTCTATTTTGACTACTTACCAAGTATTGATTACTTTGATCTGCTAAGTGTGTGAAGATATTTTCCAACTTGTGTTGGTGGTGACTCTAAAAATCTCTACAGCAGTGCTGAGTAAAGGTAATAAAAGAATAAATAAATTGTTTTAGATACTTTCAATTAGGAGTCAAAGGAATACTAGGGCTTGGAGGAAGGATCACCCAGAAAGTAGTTTAGAAGGTGAACTTTCAAGCACTTCTAGGACCTATTTACCTAGAAGAAATCAAAGTAGTGGTGATATGTCTCAGGCATGGAGACAAAATAAAAATATGAAAATAAATAAATGACTTATTCATGACGGGGAAGAAAATACCTCTTAGTATGAGGAGGCAGTTGATCTAGGTTTAGGAGCATATGAGGAATTTTATTCTCATAAAAATGAAGTACATCATAGGAAAAAGGTATACTCAGATGTAGAACCTCAAAAGGAAATCAGAAGTTCAAGAAGTAAGAGCAGGGGCATGGAAGGAAGAAATGATCCCCCAACCTGGGGGCCTTCTCCTTTTGAAGGCCCTAATAATCCTAGAGATTAGCAAAGAGATTCTAGGTTTGAAAATTTAGAATCTGATACCACTCTCCCGGACTCAGAAGATATTTTTGAAGAAGTCTATAATTTAGAGAGAAATATCTAGGAACAAATTGCAATTAGGAAGGAGAGGGAAATGGAAAAGGAAACTAAAATAAGGTAGGCCCAAATTAGGGCAGACCAGCTCAAAAGACAATTGACAACCCTAAAGGCCATAAATTGTGTAAGAGCTCCTAGGGGGGATGATCAACAACCTATTGTCCAACCCATTGCTGAAGTTAGGAAGCCTAAGGATAAAGGAAAACAAATTTCAGAAAGGATCATAATAAATGAGCCTAAAAATGACAACATTCAAATAAATCCTTTGTCCAAGCTGGAAAATGATTTGGAAAGGGCTAGGAGGGAACAGGAGGTTATTGCTAAAGAATTAGAGAAGGCAGAAATTGAGGCTACTACTTTGGAAATGAAAAAGAAAGTTGATTTTCTTAGACAATCTTTCACTCCTTCAATTCCAACTAACCCTATGACAACATCTAATGTTAATGTTGGAAATTCTACTACTCAGGTTGCCATTATCACACCAGTGATTACTGCAAATGTTGCTAATGTAGAAAATAAAAAAGCTTCCACCTCTCAAACAAATGCTTCATTACAAAGAGGAACAATTGAGATTGAAAGGTACAGACAACTTCTCTTTAACAATATTTTTGGTTATCCTAATTTGATTCCTGCAAAGATTAGAGAGAAATTACCTAAGTTTACTGGAAATAATGTTGTTTCCTATGAAGAGCATCTAAAGAACTTTATTGATATGATTGATGACTATGAAATAGAATATGAAGATGTTATCATGAAATTGTTTGTTCAATCTTTAATTGAAGATGCAAGAGACTGGTTCAGAGGGCTCCCTTATGATTGTATTGGTTCTTGGGATGATTTTATAAATTGTTTTAAAGATCAATATGGTAATAAAACTAATGAGGGTTTTTTTTTGAATGAATTCAATAATATAAAGAAAATTCAGAATGAGGAAGTCCTAGAATTCAATGTGAGGTTTCAAAAGGCAATGCACAAGCTCTTCCAAGTCATGAGGTTGGATGAGAAGGTATGTCTAGCAACATATCTGAATGCTTTTGATGCCAAGATGGGATACTTACTTAGCGATAAAAACCCTAGGCCTATTAGAGAGGCTCAAAGATTTGTTGTAAATATTAAGAGCAATAGAAGGGTATCAGGAAAATTAGGAAGAAGAGAGGATTTTAAGGCCCCTAGGTTCGGAAAGAAAGAAGTTGATAAGACTACTAATGTGAAACCTAGGGAGGATGATAACCTCAAGCAAATCCTTAATGCCTTAAAGGATCTAAAACTAGGAGAATGTAAAAATAGGTTTCAAGGAAATGATAGGCCTCCTCCAAATAATTTTAGTAGGCAGCCTAGAATGCAGAACTTTACTTATAATACACAGTGGAAGGATGGAAAGCCTATTGTCCCAGAAAAGAAGGATATGAGGCCAAATGATAAAACCCCTGACCCTTTGAAAAAACATTCAGTCAATATGAATGATGAAATTCCATGGTGCATGGTATGCCAATCCCCTCATGATTCAAACTATTGTGTGATTTCTCAAAATGTATCTGAAAATAATGAACAAGGAGAAGAGGAGGATGAATCATATGATGATAGAGGCTATGGAATGACCTTTGCTAAGTTATGTGAAGAAGTTGACTCTAATGAGGAAAATGAAAATCAAGATGTTAATGATTCTCAGAGTAGAGGGGAGGCTTATCATCAACAAATTTTTTCTGATGAAGAAGAGGAAGAAATTGAAGATATAAATTGCAACTCTCAACAAGTTGAGGAGCCTGTTATATTAAGGAGACCATCTGATGAAGAGATAGCCTAGATCACTGCTGATATGGTGACACAGTCCAAGAATAATTATGTCCTTAGAAATAGGATTGTTAACAAAACATTTGGTAAGCCAGCAAGTGTTTTTATTAAAAAGGATAAAGAAGATGCAAAGTAGTCTACCACAAAAAATAAGGTTGTTGATAATGTTATGAAATTTAAGCAAAAGGGCACTGAAAAGCCTGCTGAACCAATTAAGGTTTTCAAGTTCAAGGCTAAAACTCCAATGGTTAGCACTCCAAATGCCCAATCAGAAAATAAATCAAAAGATAAAGAGGAATTGGATACAACCACACAACCTGAAGTCAAAAATGCCCTAAAGGGCAAGATAGACTTATCTATTTTAAATTATGTACATGTTGACATGAATCAGTTATTATCTCAGATCACAGTAAAAGTGACTTTATTAGAAATGATGAGGATAAGTGAACACAAAGAGAAAGCCCTTACATGGATAAATGGTCTTCAGACCACAAACATCCAGGAACTAGTAAAAACTAAGATGAAGGGTCAAGATCCAACAAAAAAGAGAGACACAGAAGAAATTATTTCAAAAATACCTTAGATCTATTTGGACACTAATGTTGTGAATACTTCTATGGGAGTTGTTGATCCTTTTTTCCTAACATTGGTTATAAATGATAAAATGTTGAAAAACTGCATGATTGACTCAGGAGCTTCAAATACTATCATGCCTACTAAAATCATGAGGTCAATGGGGTTGCAAGTTGATACCCCTCATGGGAGATGCCAAGCAATGGACTCTAGGGAAGTGCCTATAATTGGAACAATCAAAGCCTTTCCTTATAGGCTTGCTGCTTGTCCTGAGGAATAATTGACTATGAGTGTTTTAGTTGTTTACATACCTCCACAATATGGGATTCTATTATCAAGAAAATGGAGTGCAACAATGGGAGGTAGCATCTAGTGTGACTTATCTTATGCTACTTTTAATGTCACTAGTGAAAGCATTAAGGTGCTCAGAGAGGTTAGAACCCCCCATATGATTGAGGAAGGAACTAATGATAATAATATGAACTATTTTTTGGACACTGACATAAATTCTTTCCAAGTACAGAGTACTGAATATAAGAACGAGGTTGATTTTCCTCTTTTAGCTGAAGAAGAAGGAAATATCATAGATTAGAATGATCTCTGGACTATGTATTTTGATGGTGCAAGCTCTAAAGAAGGAGCTAGTGTAGGTGTGTTGTTAATTTCTCCCACTGGAAAAACTTTTAAATTTTCCTTCACCCTGTTGTTTACTTGCACAAATAAAACTACAGAGTATGAGGCTTTGTTGATAGGATTAAGGATAGCCTCAAAACACAAAATCAAAAATCTCAGCATTATTGGGGACTCAGAATTAGTCATGTCTCAGATCAGATCCAAATATGCATCAAGAAACCAAAGGTTAAGACAATATAGGAATGTTGTTTGGGATGAGATATAATAGTTTGATGCTATTTGTATTGATTGGATGGATAGAGGCCATAATAGGATGGCTGATTTACTGGCTAACATTGCATTAAGACTAGAGGATATCACTTTTGTAGGGATATCTAGGATTGAGATTCAAACTAGGCCATCCATACCAGATAATTATGAAAATTGGCAAGTTTTTGATGATGACCTAGATATTTTGAGATTTTTGCATTGTAATGAAAGTTTTGGAGACAAAGAGATAAATTTTGGTGAATATGTAGAAACATCAAATAATAAGGACTCTCTCCTTGGCAAGGAAATTTTACAGTTAAAAAAAATTAAATTCCCAAAAGGTTTGGTAGTGTTGGAAAGAGCATTTGATAGCCATGATAGATCTTCCCAAGCAAAGCTTTTAAGCAAGCTTGAAGGTGCGGAGGAAATAAACTTAGGAACAAAGGAAGCCCCAAAAAATGTATATATTGGGGGAAGCCTAGTTCCTAAAATTAGAAAATCTCTAATAGGTCTTCTAAGAAAATATAGACATGTCTTTTCATGGTCTTATGATGATTTGAAAGCATACAGAGATGATTTATTCCAACATGAAATTCCCTTGAAGGAGAATACCAAACCTTTTAGGCAAAAATTAAGACCCGCTAACCCTACCTTGGCACCAAAAATGCAGGATGAGCTAAAAAAGATGAGTGATGTAGGCATCATTCAACCTATTAGACATTCAACATGGGTTTCTAATCTTGTCCCAGTAAGAAAAAAGAATGGAGACATCAGGCTATGTGTAGACTTTAGAAATTTGAACATAAATTCTTTAAAGGACAATTATGGTCTACCAAACATGGAAGCCATGTTATAGAGGGTTACTAGATCTAAATTAATGTCTATGATGGATGGATTTTTAGGTTACAATAAAGTAGTTGTCAAAGAAACAGAACAGTTCAAAACTGCATTCACTACTCCATGGGGTACTTATGTGTATGTTAGGATGCCATTTGGTCTAACCAATGCTGGGGCTACTTTCCAAAGAGCCATGGATGTAGCATTTGCAGATTTTATAAACAAATTTCTTGTTGTTTAACAGGATGACTTGATAGCTTATTCAGAAAAGAAGGACCAACATTTTGGTCACCTGGAAAAAATCTTTGTAAGAGCTCTAGAATATGTGGTTTCCCTTAACCCAAGGAAGTGTTCTTTTGGAGTAACTGAGGGTAAGCTTTTGGGACACATTGTATCTAAGGATGGGGTCAGGATTGATCTTGAAAGAGTAGCAACAATAGATAAAGTACTACTACCAAAAAATGTAAAAGGTATCCAATATTTCTTTGGACGGATAAACTTTCTCAGAAGGTTTGTGATGAACTTTTCTGAAATCAGTGTTCCCATCTCCGAAATGCTAAAGAAAAATGCAAAGGTTGAATGGAGTAGTGAGGCCAAGAAAGCTTTTTCTGATATCAAGATGGCTATTAAAAGTTCCCCTGTGTTAAGATCACTAGATTTCAGCAAGCCTATCCAAATCTTTTCATTTGCTTCTTATCATACTATAGCTGCAGTATTATTACAAAAGAACTCAGAGGGTTTTGAACAGCCCATTTCCTTTTTCAGTAAATCATTGCAGGAAACTGAGTTAAAATATGACACAAATGAGAAACATGCCTATGCATTGGTCAAAGCTATCAAGAATTTTAGATGTTATTTGGTAGGGGAAACTATAGTTGCATATGTGCCCAGTGCTACTGTGAAAGACATCTTGGTTCAACAAGAAGTTTTAGGGAGAAGATGCAGGTGGATAAATAGAATCAAAGAGTTTAATATTGACATCCAAATCACCAAACTAGTGAGAGGATTCAGGCTAGCAAAACTCATGGCTCAAAGCAATTTGGATGCTAACCACATCAACACTCTTGAAGAAGAACAAAGGCCATACATATGTGATCTAGACTACTGTGAATGGTATGAAGATATCATTAGATTTCTGCAAAAGATTTTACTTCCTTCTAACATGGATGACCACAAAAGGAGGATTGTCAAATTGCATGCTCTGAAATATGTGATCATTAAAGGAGAGTTATGGTGGAGAAGTAATCAGGGTTTCCTACTAAAATGTGTTGACCCTCAAAGGGCTAATGATTTGTTACAAGCAATGCATGAAGGTGTGTGTGGTGGCCATTATATGGCCAAGACTACTATACATAAGATACTGAGGTCTATTTTTTGGTGGCCTAGTATTTTCAAGGATGCACATTCCTTTATCAAAAAATGTGATGCTTGTCAGAGATTTTTAGGAAAGTTGAAATTTAGTGGAAATTTGCCTCTGAGCCCTATAAATGTGGAAGCCTCTTTTCAAAATTAGGGCGTGGATTTCATAGGAGAAATCCCAAACAAATCTAGTGGGGGGCACTCACACATATTGGTGGCAACTAATTACTTTACAAAGTGGGTGGAAGCCATTCCCACTAGAAAGGCAACCAGTAAAGTGGTTATTGATTTCCTAATGCAAAATTTGCTAACAAGGTTTGGCTGCCCTAAAGTTTTGATTGTAGACAATGCTATGTGTTTCAGATCTGAAGAATTTGTTAGTTTTTGTTTACAATATGGTATAAAAGTTTCATAATCTGCTCCTTACCATCCTCAAGGAAATGGTCAGGCTGAATTAAGTAACAAAAGCTTGATAAAAATTCTGAAAAGAGTTTTAGATGAGAACAAGAAGGCATGGGACTCAAAATTATAGCTAGCTCTATGGGCTAATAGAGTAACAATTAAGAAGGCTATAGGGTGTGCTCCCTTTGATTTAGTGTATGGTATCCATGCCAGGTTACCTCAAAATAACTTGTTGCAAATTTACAAGTTCATCCAATTATATGATGATGATCAAGATGATGAAATGAAGATCAGATTACAAAACTTGATACAATTAGATGAATCAAGGAGGGAAGCACATGATACAAATCTGAGATCTCAGCTCAAGTATAAAAATTTGTATGACAAAAAAACCACAGTCAGAAGTTTTCAAGATAATGATTTGGTCCTAATGTGGAATGCCAGGCTTGAAGACAAGGGTAAACACAACAAGTTTGACCCTATTTGGTTGGGACCATATCTAATCAGTAAAGCATGGGGACTTGATTCATACATTCTGAAGGATTTGATTGGAAATGAAATGGAATTGCCAGTTCATGGAAAATTCCTCAAATTGTACTTTTCTTAAGTTAGTCTCATTATCCATGAACAGTAGTTAGTTTCCCCTTCCAGTTGTGTGTTTGTTTTCAAGTTGTGTGAGTAGGTTAGTTGTTTTGTTTTAGTTGATGGTCTACTTATCCCAGAGTTTCTAAATTCTTGTCATGCCTGCAAGAGGCATACATCCCCAGATAGAGCCATTGTTGGCACTTTAATTTTTCAATGTGTCAATCCTGTGAAATTTTTATAAAATTGAAGTGTGCATAAGTTTTAAAAGATTGTGATAATTTTTCTAAGATTGTGATAATTTTTCTACAAAAAACCCACAAAAAATCCTACAAAATTATCAAGATTTTCCCCCATATCTAGCCAGCCCTAGTTAAAGTTCAAGTTTGAGGAAAGCCCTAAATATTTGACACTTTTAGAAAAATCATAGGTCTCTCTTTTTATGATCTATTCGAGCGTTACTTTTTTGAATCACTTAAGTTCCTAAAATGGCATGTGCTCTATTTTTATCACCGCGCAGAGGTCATGTTTTTATTTGTTCCCTAAGTCTAAAGGCCCGGTGATATTAATATTTCCTAAGTCCTTAATTCATTATCTTTCTAATGTTTTGGTGTACTTTGAATCTTGGAATCCTTAGTTGATCAACAGTTGTCGTATGTTCGCGTAGAATCTTTTAGCTCTATGCAATCATGCGACTAGCCGTCGATCTTACTTTATAGCACAGTGTTTCAAGTGAAGTGGGTCCACTGCCATGTATGCACAAATGCTCATCTCTGATTGGTCGATATGGATAGTGATATGGTAGTTCTCAGTGGGACCAGTGTTAGAGGGATCTTCATAGCTGAAAGTAATGAAGGGAAGATCCGATGGTTATCATATAATCTCATAGAATATTAGAGGCCTATGCGATCATGTGACTAACCATTGATCTTGCATAAAGCTTAGTGTGATTCTCAGGTGGGACCATTGATAGGTTTACATGACTGGTGGTTTCTCATTAGTTAAGAAAAATGGGACCAATGTTAGTTTTTGCATATGTTTTTTCTTTGATCGGTCGATAATACTTTCTGATGTGGAGGATGTTAGCAACAATGGTGCTCGGAAAGAAAGAAATTCAATGACAACTTGCCAGGTGTTGCAATTGTGGATTTTCATTGTTAATAAAGGTAAAGTGGGACTAGTGACTTAAAGAACAAATGACAGTGATTGAATGCTAACGGTTTGTCACATGTTCACATGAGCTTCTTTCAAGCTATGCGATCATTCGACTAACATTTTATTTTAACAATGAAATTTATAAGGGATTGCCACCAATGAAGGGACTAACATGATGGCTTGTCGCATGTTTTTATGAGCTTCTTTCAAGTGATGTGATCATGCGACAAACTGTTGGATTATTTTCTAAGTGAAAATCAACCTTCAGAATTTAAACTAGAGGTGAAGTGGGTGAAAAGTTCAAACAAGTGACAGTTCAATCTCCTAGAAAATTAATGGCAAAATCATGTGAAGTAAATTGCTGAAATAATTTTTGAGATGATTGCTAATATACCAAAAATATATGCTTCCTCAAAAGCCACAAGGAGATAAAAATTTGCAAAGGATTGGGCGAAAAGAGTTGTAGAGATCGATTGCTATTTTCTAGAGATTTTGGAGGAAAGGTAAGTTTCTTTTTCTGCACATACTTGTTCTATTGAGAGGTATTATTTTTCTACTATTCTCTTTTTGTACCAATTATACAAAGCTATAAGCCCTAGAAATGCCACCCAGGAAGGATTTATCAAGTGAAACTGATTATCTTATGAGGGGTCTGCATGAAGCCTTATTACAAATTTTTCCTAGTTCAATAGTAAATTTGGTAGAGGTCAAACAACTAACACCAAAGGAGCCTAGGGTAAAAGTAGTAGATGGATTATATGATACAGGAAATTATATCAGGGATGCTAAGATTGGCTTTCCTAATGCAAGTGGTACTTCTGACTTCACTAGGCTGACATTATTTACAATAGGATTCAGCCAGAGAAATACCCCTATTCCTACCTATAATGTATGGAAAAATGACTTAGGTAAGCTTGTGGTATCCGATGTCTTTTTAGATGCAAACTAGATGATTGAAGTTGTAAAAAACTATGACCCTATTACTAGGGAGATTAGGGGTTTTAGGGGCCAAAAGCTATTAACAATTTCTGCTGAGGAGATTAGAATGATTTTTAGATTGAGTGACCCTTCAAATATCCTGGAACCAATTGATTTCAAAGAATTAAGAGAGATATATGATGCATAGAGACATCTCCTTAGAATTGGTCCTATAAAAGACTTTTGCACTCAAATTGGAAAGATGATTGTTACAGGACTAGGTGCACAAGAGCCATTCAAAACACAATATTTTGATGTACTGGCAAAAGGTGCCTACTAGTCATTATGTTAGGTTTTTGGGTAAGATGCTAATGAGAAGATACCACAACACCTGATGTATATGGTGATCTAGATATTACATCCACATCTGTCAAATAATTTTGATTATGCCTGCTTCATTGCTGACTTAATTCATGATGGACTAATGGGGATTCAAAAGAATAAAGTTGATAAACCATTCTATTGGTATTCCTTTATGATGAACATGTTTTTGTTCAAAGGTGCTAATTATTTTGCAAAAGAAATGGAATTATCCAAACAAAGAGATGGAGAGGACATGCCTATTTAGCTATGGAACTCCAATATGATATGGGACAGAAAAGATAGTAGTTATATATGGTTTAATAAGTGTTTTGCAATAAGATTGAAACTATTCTTTGTTCATGATAACCCTAGAGTCCCAGTTGCCCTGGCTGAAATTGTTAGACCACAACAATTTGCAAAGGACCTTAACATAGTGCACAATTGGGGTGATTTTATTTAATATCCTTATTCAACTCTTATTAGATTGTATGGTTTCAAGGGGACTCCTTTTATTTTTCCTTTCCAAGTTCCCATCAAGATTGGCATTGTAGAATTTTTTAGACAATTAGGGGATATTGAGAAGAATAATATTGCTAAGGGTAGAGGAACTTTGTTCCCAAATATTACCATTGCTCACCAGTTTATAATCAAAAAACGTGGGTGGCTTCACATGCACAAAATCCTAGAACCATATCATTTGACAACCACAATTTCCCAGACAATAGACCCAGAGGGTTTCTACAATGAATTGTTCAAAAAGAGGGTCAAATGCTCATCAATAAACCACATTTTCAATTTCCCTGAGGACATTATCAAGAATACCCTAGGATTATAGGACCAAGCATTCAAGAAGGAGAAGTGGTTGGTGTACAAGAAAACATTATATTTTATCTGACAATTTGATCCCCAATATGACCCCATAGGCAGTATAAATCCTATGGGAAAGAGGATAGATACTCTTATGAATTGTTTTCATGAGATTTACAAGGCTCTGGAAGAGAAGAAGAAGAAAGCCATGGAGGACAACTGAGAGAAGGCTAAATAATTATTGGGAAAAGGTGCATTTGCAAAGATGTTGCTTCCTGGAAAATATATGTTGCAAGAAAAGACTAGTTATGGTGTAATAATCCCTAAATCTGACATTAGGGAGTAGCAAAAGAAAAGGAAAGATCTCCCTTCTACATCAAAGTAGGTGGGGAAGAAAAAGGAGGTTGAGGAAACTACAAGCATACATCAAGACCAACCTGGTGAAGACATTCTTGATTTTTCACCTCCCACCAAGAAACAAAGGATAGAAGAAAGGCCTCATAATCTAGAGGAGGAATACTCTCCTTCGTAATCACCCCTGAATGTTAGAGTTGATCAGGAGATCATAGAATAGGTCCAAAAAATGGGATCTCAGGGTCAAATTTTCATGACTCAAGAAGAAATAAATGAAGGGATTCCAGAGCAACCAAAGGAGCCTGAGTTGGGCTTAATAGAGGGACAAATTGTAGGAACAGAGTTGGACCCTATGGTGAAACAAGCATGTGATGAATTTTTGGTTGATGATGCCTTTGTGAAGACCCGAGCCTTTTTATAGTTTTTATGGAAAATGAACATGAGAAAATTTGAGGAAGTCTGTGAGAAAAGAAAAAGGAGAATCCTGATAAGGATTTTAAAACTATTGAAGATGAAATAAGAAGAGAGATCACAAAGAGCTTTGAAAAGACTACTCGAGAACAGCAGAGATAATTGGTAAAGAATGTAGGAGTATTTATCCTCCCTAAATGGGACATAGCTGATGCAATGGTCCTTGATGTAGCTAGAAAACAAATCACACCTGTGTACAAGACCAAGGAAGAGGCAGAACAGGCTATCAAAGGAGTTTCTTTTAGTAATGACCACCAAGCATTGGTCATGTTGTCACTAAAGAAGAATGAGAAAAATAAAAAAAAAAACAAATGATTAAGGATAGTCTCTCTGGTGGTCTCATAGTCAAGAGGGTTCTTGACACCTCAACAATAGAAGCATCAAGTATGGTGGTAGCCACATCTCACCTTGTAGAGAAGGTGGTAGAAAGGGAAGCAAAAGAGAAGGAGGAACTCACAAGAAAATTTGAGGAAATGTTGAGGGCATATGGAGAATTGAAACAAGGATTGTTTGACAAGGATAAAATAATTACAAATTTGAAGGAAAGGTTGGGGGAGGAAAGCTCAATCCAAGCACCACAACAATTGCAACTTCCTTCTTCTACTACTGGTCCTTCTTCCTCAAGCCCCATTATTGAGTTTCCCATATCTCCTTTTCCCCCTTCCCTGAGTAGTGAGGATGTAGAACATAGAGAACAACAGAGATTTGAAAAGAAAGTAAAGGTTGCCATTCAACATTTTGTTAGAAATGTAAAGCCCAGAGAGGTTTATAAACATGCAGAGCAGTTATCTGACATTTTTCTTTCTTTTAGAAAAGAAAAAGACATAGTAGGCAAAATTTTGGATAAGTGGGTGCCTAGGGAAAATGTTTTAAAGACATTCCTTGTTTCAATTAAAGATCATAGTATTGTGTATCCCCAATTGGAAAATACTTATAAAACTGTCAAATCCTTTCTTGATTTTGAAATAACTAGGGAGGAAATAAAAAGAAAAGTAGCTCTCTTAAGAGTGAGATATCTTCAGAATGATTTTCAAATATTCCAAGGTCTTGTCAAAGTAGATGAAACTACAAAAGAGAGGGAAAATTGGTTGGAACAAATATAATATGGGGTCTCAACCAAGATAGATGTTTCTTTAGGCACGGAGGATACTCTTCCCTTTGTAAAAATAATTGAAATGTTACAAGATGCCAGGATGCATTTTACTAAAGTGATAACTAAAGTGCATCAATTGGTCACTAGCTGGAACAAGATTCTACTGAAAAGGGATGAGATTTTGGCATTTAATTGGCGTAATGAAGATACTTTTGCAGCCTGGGAAGCAGCATCCTTGTCAGAGGTAAATAATGAAGATGAAACATCTTCTAAGGAGGCAACAGATGGCAATGCCCCAACTCCATAAAAGAAGCAAGCACGGATATAACACCTGGCAGATGTTGAACTACACTTGGGAATTGTTACAAGATTTTGGCGCTCATCTTAACAATTCATTTTGAGAATTTGTAACAAGAAAGTTTCTATTTTAAATTTTTGTTCTATATGAGAACTCCTTTCTTGTCTTTTCTAAAAAGATCCAAAGCTTGTTTGCAATCCTTATTTCTCTCTAAAAGGATTACCAAGATTAGTGAAAAGTGACCAAGAACTTGATCAATTTGACTGATAAGATTTTTGAGTTTGGGATATCATAGATTGTATTTTAGGCATATTCCTATAGAAGAACAAAATTTTATGGTTCAAGTTAATTTCAAAAGGTTGCATTGTAAAGCATTTTGTGAGCATGATACAATATAGCATATGAATAGAATCCAAGACTTACGTCTCTCCTTGAGTAGCTTTATTTGAATTATGAATTGTTCCAATTCATTACATAGATAATCTCTATGTGTATATTTATATTTGTCAGTTTTGATCTAGGATTAGATTAAATAAGCTTTGAATATAACATAAATTTGTTGAAGTTTTGCCTAAGGATGCATCAGTAAGTAGTGTGAATCTATGAATCTTTTGATAAAATCCACCATAGGGTGATTAGTATTTTCAAAAGGTCAAAATCATTCAAAGTTCAGTATATTTGTTCATGTACAACAATTTTGTAGTGCAGGTGTTACCCAATGGATAAGACACTAGCCGGTAGTGGAGTTTTTCTTATAGAGATAAGTGGTTGAAAATGTTCTACTGGTATTTTCATCTTTAAGCATAAATTGTCAAAATTATTTGGAATACAATGAGTTATAGAATAAGTTTTACCACCTAGTGATAGGGAAAAATCCTTAAATGAATGGTCATCATTTAAGTTTTTTCTTGTCATTTATTTGTTACACTTGAATCTAGTCAGTGAATTAGTAAAGTAAGTTTTGTCACTGGATTAGTAGGACCCTCCTTGGTTTTGTAGAGCCAGAAGTGCAAAGGGCAGTCTTGTCCCTAGAGTTGGTCCAATCATCTTTAGAACTCAATATTTGGATTTAACCAATCCTTAAAATCTATAGATGTATTTGTTTCTTGTCAGAGCATAAAGTCCATTTTGGGAACCAACAGGCATTGAGATAATTTTGTGAGATTCTGAAAGAATGTGGCATGTGATAGGCGAACTAGTCTTCACTTTCTAAGCTAAAAAAGTGGTGATTGACCTAGAAGTGGGATGCAAACTATTTGAATCTTGCATTGTAACCCACATTATCTATTTTATCTTGATACATGTCTTCCATTTGGATTGCAGTTAGGGAAGATTGATGGTCTTTGAGATCTCTTTCTACAACTTTATTCTCTTGATAGATGCAGGAATTTGGTGACTTGGCTTTCTTATATTTTGTTGAAGTGATCATATCTTGGAAAGGATAGAAAATGAACTAGGTTGAGAAATGTTCCTAAGAAAATGATTTTGAGATAATTTTTTAGGGTCCAAGGATATTTTTGGATAAATCTAATCAAGTTTGGCTTTCAATTTTGATTTTTCTCCAATGGAAAAGGACTCAAAAAAAGGTAATGACAAATTTTTTTGAAGATAATCCTAGCAAGGAACAAAGCAACCTTTCAGGATACAAGAAATGGTGATTAAGATACTGATAATTATTTTTGGAATGTATATGTTGAATAAATGTTCTTTACTAAGTCTGAAACTTTGAAGACACACACAAGAAATTTTACCTTAAGGAATTTTGACTTGACTAAAAAACCTTTGCTCATTGACTTAGACATACATCTAAGAGCTAATCAGAATATGACCACCATGAAACACGCAATGGCTCTAGCCATGATGTCATATTATCTGGTTCCAAGCACTCAAGGATGGCACAATATGATGAGTGTCTTGGGGAGATTACTATTCTCCTTACACAGATTAGAAATCCTTCGGGGGTAGATCAAGTAGCCTTGAATTTATAGGTGTCTAATAAGGTGTGTGGTATCCTCACAATTAGTTTGTACGCACGTGAATCACTTAAGAGCCTAGTTGACCATGCCAAATTCGTAGGGATATTCAACTACCTTGAGCTACCATCAACACACATTTCCCAAGCTTAAGGGGATGAAGTGATAGTTTTCTCAGAAATTTTTTATATACCAATCGGGGAATTACCAGTTTGAGGTCATTCTCCAAAGAGGAATCATCTTTCTCTCTAGACAGGCCTCACTAGAGTCAAGTAACCAATCCAAACCTTATCTTCACCCAAGTTCTGTGAAGGCACGAGAAAAGGGTATGGATTTTACCTGAGTCACTTAGATTAATGGGATTTGCAAGAAATTAAAAAATCTCTTTAAGGTAGTGTTTTTAATAAACACTCCTTTAAACACCCCATAGAGAGTTCATTCCAAAATTGATTTTTAAGTGTTCTCTATTCTATGACTTTTAGACACTCATGATTAGGATGCAAGGTTAAATTTTCTTTAAAATAAAATCTCTTTAGTTTGTTTGAAACTTTGAAAATAAGCAAGTGTTTTATCCTCTAATCACTTATGAGTGAATTTTTCTTCCTTTTAAACCTAGCTGAATTGTTTAATTTTGAGCTTGTTTTAATTGACCTTTATTCATTCAAGATTAGATTTTTTTTCCTAAAAGCCCAAAGGTAATGTTAGTTTTGTTCAATTGATTTTATGCTTTCAAGATTAGGTTTGGATTCATTTTAAGCCCAAAAAGTTGAGATGTTTTGATTTGCTTTGTTCTTTCCTTTTAGGCACTCAAGATTGGTTTAGGGTTCTTTTTAAGACCAAAAGTAGATATGATGATTGCACTTTGAGATATTTTTACCTTCAAGAATTCAAGATTCAATGTGTTTTGTTTTAAACCCTAAAGTAAGTGTGTGTTTGATTTGTTCATTCTTTTTAGACATTCGAGATTGGATTAGTGTTCTTTTTAGGACCAAAAAGTTGTAGTGTTTTTTATTTACATTCAAGATTTCAAAACCTTTAGTCATTCAAGATTTAGATGTGATTAATTTTAATCCCTAAATCAAAATGTGAAGATTCGATTTGTTCATTTTAGGTGTTTTAAGATTGGTTTTGATTGATTTTTTTAAACCTAAATGAAGATGTTAGGATTCTTTTAACTTTGGCATTCAAGATTGAGTGTGATTCATTTTAAGCCTAAATGAAGGTTGCCTTTGTTCTTTTTAAAAAAAGGGTTAGTATTCTTTAGGATCTTGATGACTTTGACAAGAAATCCATTCTCTAAAGATGACCTACAAAAACAATGTTAGATCTTGCAAATTTGAAGATTAGGGACAAGATGGAGCCCAAATGAGCATGAAAAACCAAAAAAATGAAAGATTGGGGCCCTAAACATGCCCTCTGTTTCCCATATGAGTAAATAGGAAAGGTAATTTTGATGTGTGGACTCATACAAGTCAATACCATGCACAATACATGTATACAAGGGTCACCATATGAGAAAATAGGGCCATAAGAGATCCAGAGGGCTAAAAATGACATGCAGAAGCCCCATACGAGTTATTACCAAGCATAGTAAGAGAATACAGGGGTTACCATATGAGTAAATAGGGCTAGAGGTGTTTACTCATACTAGGATTCTACTAGAACATATGAGATCTTCATAAAAATGAGATATTTTGATTAGAAACCCCTAGAAACAAAGTAGAGATGCATGGTGGGGGTCCCACCAGGTATGCCAAAATGTGATTTCTTTGAACCTAACCTATCAAGAGCACACTGAGATAGTTAAACATTAGTCCTAATCTAGCACACAAGACATACTAAAACTTTCATGAACACCACCTCTGATTGAGCCGAAATTGGAGCACCCGAGCCCCATTTGATTTGCTCATTTGAGGGAGATGTGGGTGTACTCTCCAAGCATAATGAGGATATCCCAAATGAATTTCTAAGAGGATAAAGACCACATACAATCCATGGAGACCCCAAAAGTGGCACAAAGCCTAGTATGGGGAACTATTTTTGCCCCTAGGGTTCCAAGGGATACAATGGATGAAAATGAGATTTTAAGTTATGGATGAGATGCAAGATTCATTTTAAATTAAGAATGGATATGATATGAATTAAAAATGAGATGAAATTATCAAAAGAAACTAATATTTATCCATTAAGCTATGCTATGATGATTTAAGAAGCTAAAAACATGAAAGAAAGCTAACAATCCTAATATGCTATGAGATCCTAGAGACAATTAAACATAATAACAATGCATAGAAATGAAAGATTAGTTTATTTTTTCCCATGGAAGGAAAAATATTTATATGTTTTGAAGGAAGGCTTGGGTTAGGAGGGATGGTTAGGGTTTAGGAAGAAGGGTTAGGGTTTAGGGTCAAAGAGATAAGGATGAGAATGTTAGAATGATTTTAGAATAACTAAGCGGGGGGGTGAATCAGTTATCCTCATGTATAGATGTACTAATTGAATTTTTTAACACTTCAAAAAACATAGATCTATTTAGTAATGCACTCAGTCTCTATAGAATATAATCAATATTATAAAACTTGCAGTCCATTATCCAAAAGTAATCAACTTTCATAATATAAAACTCTTAACAACATTCACACCAGTATGACACTGGGATTTAACATGGAAATCTAATTTGGAAAAAACCACCAGTAACATGCTACCAAATTTTTACTCTTCTGAAGTAAGCTCTGTGAGGCGCTAACCATGTTAAAGGTTACAATACACACTGCTAGATGAGACCTTGTTAAAGAATTTAATCACCTGTTAGGACTGGCCTAGTTAGAGGGCTTAAGAACATCCTATTAGCCCATTTTCCTCTCATAGAAAAAATCCAAATAAAATGGCCTATTACTTGCAAAATATAAGAAAATTGTCATGCCCTAACTGCAACACAATTTTTATCTATGAATAATATCTGTAATGTTTTATGACTTGCAAACTTAACCATGGACTAATCAAGATGTGACCAAGCCCCATTTTAGATCACATGTGTTGAAATGCAAAAACCAGTGAGATATTACAATTTTAAGGTTTGAGAAATAGGTCTTTTCCATGAATAACAGTTTCAAAATTTGTCTAAGTCCAGAGAAACCCTAGCCAAATATATTTCTTTTTTACTTTATCGGGCCATGTAAGTTCCCATTTTGCACATGTCTAATTTCCTCATTTGGGAAGTTAAGTCTTCTATTCACCAATCTAGTGACTGAGTGTTCACATGTTCTCTTGTTCTAGGCGGTTTGGTTCTTAATATCTAGAGACCTGGAAAATCGTTAACTTTTCCTTCAGTTGTTGATTCTCCAGATATCCGGTCAAGGTAGGAATCTTTCAAAGATTAAATGAGAACTGTCGATGTTGTTCTTGATCGATGACATTCACATGTTCTATGAATATAACCCGTGGTTATGATAAATATGTAGCAAATTGGAGATTGCCCTGTTCATGTGATCCTATGATCTATGTTCAGTTAAGACAAGGTTTTGAGGATTCAATGTGCTCCATGGATACAATCAAGATCTAACAGATTGTGCTAAATCTCCAAATAAAACCCTGAGTAAATAAATGACCCAATGATCATGCGAATGCTTTGTTTGTGATTGTCCAAATAATAGTATCAGAAACCCAGAGCAATGGACTACCTATTTTAGGATTAGACACCACAAATGATTTCTAAATAGATTATTCGGTCTCTTTTAATTATTGACCAGGGATGTAAACTTGGAATGGCATTTGCAAAGTATATTCTTCAAACCTTCTCATTCTAAGACTATCTATGGAATTAAAATGCTTATGCTTCAAGAAAACTATGCTAAAACTAGTAAATAAATTTATTCTAACAAAGCAGGGAATTGCAGCTAGGATTTACTCTAACTAACTGTGCTATAGGAATAGGCTACTAATTCTATTATCAATAGTTGTAGGAACATCGGAGTTCTAACTACCTAGAAATAAACAATAAAATAAACTCTATGCTAACATAACAATTCACTCATCAAGTGGGCCCCCTTGAATGAGTGAATAGGAAATACAATCAAGATGAAACATATAAACTTGAATTGAACATTCTATTCATCGATAAAAAAATGATTACACTTGATTGAAAATATTATTCAAGAGTTCTATTATAAAAACTAGTTCATTCGACTAACTCCAAAAGAGTCACAACAGTCGATTATTGAAAGGAAAGCTATAACTATCTCCTAAATCTATGATCACTTCATAAATGACGATTGGTTACAATTCATAAAGTTTCAAAATAGAAACATCATTGACCATGAATAATTTCCAAAAATATAGTGCATTAAGGAAACTAAATTTGTGCACTGCATGTAACAGAAAACATCAATTAACTTTCTTTTCTTGCAAAGATTCTACAATCCACGGTTGGATTTGATTACTCCAGCACCACTATGTTGGTCTTTGAATGTCCACAGTCAACACCTGCAAAATAATCAATGTGCACACATCCAACCATATACATATATTAGGAAAAGGTGTAAGTCCTAATTAACACTCTTGCAAGTCCTACGTCTATAGGAGGTAACTACCCAAAAAATAGCTTAGGAAAGGAAACATTCATTAACATGTATAGTTACTGCATTTACCATTCCTGTACATGAATTCAAAAAAATATGATGTCTTTAAAGTATCCATATTTCCATCTTATGTTCACACACACACACACACACACACACACACACACATATAACATATACATAAAAACCATAAGTTCATATGCTTGAAACCCATAAATTCATGTCTATGTGCAATCAACTGCTCTGAAAAGAGGATAAAAAGTACTAAGAAAGATGGCTATATAGAAGCCCATCATTCCCCCCAACTAAACTATTGTTGGTCCCCAACAACCATGAAATTTTGAATCCTAGCATGGACCCTCAACTCAATTGTTGTTCTCTACCCAAACTCATCATGAACATAGTCAAAGTATCCATGAGTTTATTTGAGCCTTTCCCATCGCTGGACTTTAGTGGCCATATCATAATCCATTGCACTATCATTCATCACTAGCAATGGCTGTAGGAAGAGTGGAGGCTGAAACCTCAATGGAAACCAGTAATTAAGGAGTGTCCTTCCCAACATAATGTACCATGGAACTCTTCTTGTAGCAAGGGTTAAATTATGTGGTGGGTGGCGTTCCTTGGACTTTAGATCATGTGACATCCTTATCCATCTCTACCTAGAGGCACTGATTGTAGTGGCAATTGTTAGATTAGGTGAAAACTAATCTCCCAAGAACACCTGCATGCATAACCCTATCACATGGAAGAAGCAAAGAATAGAAAGCAAGAAAATCATGGAGGCCAAAAAGTCAGAGACATCATATGCACATTTAAAAGAACAATCTCTATTATGAACAATACATTGAGTTAATGAAAAATACAAAGAGGTGAATCCTTATAAAAGGAATCATGAAACCCTAAAGAATAATAAGATGCTTAAGTCTAACTTAAGTGTAGAGTATAATAGACTAATAATTAAATAAATTAATTATTAGCCATAATATGACTACTCTAACACCCCCCCTTAAGTGTAACTTAGGGAGAAGCTAAACAACTAAGGACTAAAAGATGCATGAAAAAAAAATGCATGAAAGAGATATGGGTCCCAGCAACTAGGCCTAATCAGGTACCCAAATACAAGAAATAAACTAGATGAAGGAAACAAAGCCTCTAATCTAGGGAAAGTCCCAAAGAAAGGAACAAGAAAGAGCATGAAGCATCTCCAAAGCATGAAGCTACAAACACTATCAGAAGTAACTACTGGAACCCCCACTGAAATAGTGCATGATCAGGTAGAGAAGACAAAGTTTGAAGAGTTGATCAATCAAAGAGGTGACCTCCAAAAGTAGGAAAGAATGAGTGTCTATATAGTAGATGAACCATCTCACCAAAATGCATAGGTGCTTAGCCATTGCATCTGCCTGGTACATAGGAACAAAAAATGAATATGTAGATCACTCAACCGAACCAAGGAAGCAATAGAACCAATAGGTGAACCCCCCCATAATGTTGAATTGGGAGAGGGGTGATAGGAACACTCAAATGCAATGCCAGAAACATCTGCAGGAAGAAGAATCAAGAACACCAATAGTGCAATAGAGGGTACAAACACAGGATAAAGGGTGGTGTCGAAGAAGAAAAATTGATCTTCTGGACACACAACATGGGCTAATGTCATGGAAGGTATACTCACTTGACAAAGGTGGATGAGCACAAAAGGAAAAACATCATAACCCCCCATGGCACTTTATAATTGAGTGCAAGTACAAAAAAACACAAGGTGCTCAAAATCCTAGATATGCAAAAGTAGGCACTTTATCTTAGTGCATTTACAGAAAAGAGAATACAACATAAGAGAAGCATACAATGCTTAGTAGTTAGAAAGAATAGTGAGCCAGAAGAATAGAAGAAGAGATCCCAAGACTTGTAGAACCCAAGTAATCCACTAGAGTGAGAAAGTGCAAAACTCAAAGGAGAAAGAACCTAGAGCAAAATCTAGATAAAAGTCCCTTGCAATTAAATAACTCATAGAACTAGCTTTCTAACGATATCTGGTGAGCCCAAAAAAGAGTCCAGATGAGAAAGATAGGGCTCCCAGAAGGCAAAAATAAACCCTAGACTTTGAAAGAAAAAAACAACATCAAAACAAAGGAGCCAAAAATCTTAAGTGCCATAATCAAAAAGAGCTCAGAATGAGCTTTCTGACGATATAAAGAAGTCCAAAAAAGACCTTTGTATGCTCCAGATAAAGCAAAAATAGTGCGGAAGGGTCAGAAGGGCTCCAAACAAAAATGTTTTAAGCCCCTAGGGCTGAAAAAAATGGCCCCTGGGTGCATGGCACGCACAGGGGGCTAAACCTGGAGCACTCAATCACCATATGACCACCGCTAGGCAAAAATAAGCTGACGGGGGCTAAAATACCCATCGGGCGGGCGGATGGTGGCGGGGCCGGCAGAGTGGTGGGTGCAGCAGAGGGCCGGCAGAGGGCTAGCGCAGTGGAGCCGAGGAGTGGAGGCGGAGCCACCGGTGGTAGGGGCCAAAGGAGCTAGTAGAACCTGCAGGGACAGCAGAGGTGCAGTCGGCGAGGGCCGAGCGCTGGCCGGTGGTGGTGGAGCGTCGGTGGCATGACAGAGGTGCCAAACGATTTACATTACAAGCATTTTTTGAATGCAAAAACAATGAAACTAATTGATTTTTTTTAATTTTTCTCAATTTTTGTGCTTGTACGGCATTGGAAACCAAAAAAAAATTTCCTCAGAGCCACGTTGTCCAAAATGGACAAATTTTATATGGATTCTAGGGTTTTTGGGTGCTTTGAGCACAACAGTGATGTCCGTTTGAGCCCAAAATGACCAGAAACAAAGGTCCCTGGTAAATCCATATAAAAAGCTTATGAAAAACATAGAAAACCACTTGCTTCTAAACACTTCAACAAAACATGAACAACAATCAGCAAGATGACTCTGATACCATGTTAAATTAGGTGAAAAACTAATGTCCCAAGAACACCTGCATGCATAACCCTGTCACATGGAAGAAGCAAAGAACAAAAAGTAAGAAAATCATGGAGGCCAAAAAGCCAAGGACATCATATGCACATTCAAAAGAACAATCTCTATTATGAACAATACATTGAGTTGCTAAAAAATACAAAGAGGTGAATCCTTATAAAAGGAATCATGAAACCCTAAAAGGGAAACCCTAAAGAATAATAAGATTCCTAAGTCTAACTTAAGTGTAGAGTATAATAGACTAATAATTAAATAAATTAATTATTAGCTATAATATGACTACTTTAATAGCAATATCATATGAGTAATGTTGTTCCCAGTCTGCAAAAGCTTGTTCTTGCACTGGATATATTTTATTAGCTCCACTTGAGTTTGTTGTGACAGAGAGCCAATCTAAATATGTTTGCCTGGAATGCTGAACTTCAGGCCTCATCATCAAAGGAGCTATCATCTCATTATTTATGTATGGTATAGCTTGATATTCCCTACTTATCTCATTCTACATCCAAGACATAACCCCTCTTAACTGCACATCCCCTACATAAAGGAGTGAATTCCACTCTGTATCAATAGGAACTGCTAGGTTATGTAGGTACAATTCACACAATAGGTTTTTCAGAGTCATTGGAGCAAACTAAAAGGCATAGTAAAATTCATGGGGAGTTGATATAGAAGGATTGAGTCCTTCCACAATTGTTGTTAATTTGAAATTAACAAGTTGTTCTTTAAGGAATAATGCATACACCGGAGATGGTTATCTGCATTCCATTAGCTCTAAAATTAATCTTGTGATTTGATGAATCCTCCTTTTCAATACCTCAATCTGATCTAATTTTTGTTATATCTAAGAGACCTTCTCACTAATGAATCATTTCAATTTTTCCTTTTCTAATTCCCATTGTGTCTTCTCCCATAACAATTGTTGATACAAGTTTATCCCTGCAGCTAGGGGTGTAGACAAATATGGTGGGGGTAAAGGTTCCTAATTGAGTATATCCACTCATCCAGATGGCAAGTGAGGAGTTTTTATTGTTTTCTTTGGTGTAGAGGACTCTCATTTCCATTAAAAAATTGTTTTTACTACATTTCTTTCCTCACTAACATCAGTTGCTACCTTAGCCAGCATTTCTAACCCATCCTGATTACTTTTCTTGGGAACTTCTTCAACAATTTCCATCCCAAACTTAGGGGTTTCTTCAGAATCCATACTAACATCTGGCCCAATAGAATTATTTACAAATTCCTCTATCTCCTTAGATTCCTCATCACTATCAATAAGTATGTAGTTAACTCCAGGGCTAACTTCTATTTGTGGACTCTGATCTTTTAATGTAGTGTCACTGGCTATAGTTTGATGAAACATTTCCTCAAAAGATGACTTCTCTAAAGATTCATTCTCTATAGATTCAGAAGACTCAAGGTTAACAACAACAACAAGAGCTTCAACATCCTTTTCAAAAAACTCTTTACTTCTCCTCCTAGGGGGTACGGATGAGCTCGGAGGACTCTTCCATTTCCTTCTACTAGTGGGTACTTCCTCTATAGCTACTTCAGGAGAGTTTTCAAAATTTTCTTCTCAAGGGGAATGTAAGGTTTCTTCAACATTGTCAATATTACTACTAGGTTGTGTCTCTAATATTTCTTCTTTTGACTCCTTTATTTTACCCTTATCCTTCCTAGATGCAGACCTAGTCCTTATAGATGGTGATACTTCAGGGATACTAGGAGCTTCTTTACTTTATTTTTCTTCCTCTGAGAAGTAGAGGCACCAGCACTGAGATTTCTTTTCCTAGGTGACCTAGAAATAGAAGGGGAGGCTTCAGGATCAATTTCAATTCTTTGAATAATTTTGCAAACCCCAAAGGATGTTTTCTCTCTCCACCCAACACCATGACCTCTAGGGCCAACCACTCTAGGTTCAACCTCATTCATTTGCAAGAATTATTCCCATGTCCCAACCATTTGTCTATTTAATTCCCTTTCTACAATTATTTTTATCAAGCAATGATGTGAAATAGACTGGTTGCTTCTTGACTAGACTAATAAAGCTTGCCTTTTCATAATGTTAAATAGGAAGATGGGAAGATTTACCGGTCTGTTGTCGTGGTGAAGATGACTAAGAATTTTGAAATGTAGAGCATGCAAATACTTGTAGCGTCCCTCATAGGTGAAGTACTAGATAAAAAATGTAGTTGGTTGAATGAATTCTAGAGGCAAAGATAATCGCCAAGTACCTTGTTTCCTATCGATGCTTAACTGGGGATCACCATGAGAAGTGAACTGGGCTCTCGCCGAACACAGGTCAAAGTCTTTCCCCCATTTCTCACCTTTTTGTGGTAAACCAATCACTTTAGCTACTACATCCTCTGTAAATTCAATCTTTAAGCCCTTGACCTCTACAAATCCATCCTTCAAGGTGGATAAAAATTGTAGAGTGACTTCTTCATCAAACCCTTTAAGGCTTAAGCAATAATCTAGCCAACCTCTTCTTCTAAACATTTCACAATTGGACATGTCATTAAAAAACCCTGTGATCCACTGGCTCATGCCATTGAAGGTCACCTCCCATTGCTATGCTCAAATAATTTTGAATTTTGCAAAACTTACTATTTCCACAGAGCTTGACAATGATAAATCATAGACCTCAATGCATTACAGAACAAGATGTTGCAGAATAAAATGTAGCATACCAACTGAAACTTGCTTCATGAAATTAAATATTTTTGCATGAAATCTAATGATATATTTCTTGCATAACATCTCATAATAACTCGCACATGCCAAGGCTGCCACCCCGAACATGTCACAACATATCATTAGAAATTAAGTTTCTCTTTTAATATCTTTAATTCACTTCAAATGTGATGATGCAATCACAGAAGGACAAATCAACAAGTCATGACATAGACATCTCATAAAGACAAGAGACTTCAATTTTTACATGCTAATTTAAAAATTTGAAAATAGAATAGTTTTCACCCCCCCCCCCCAACTAAGTAATGCCATGGGTCCCACCAAGCCAGGTTATACAAGAGTAGAAAATTAAGATGACACAAAATCCTAAAAATTAATGAATAAAAATAATATATGTACCAGTATATGTGACACGAACCTGGAAGCACTATAGGAAGAGTTGTCTAGAAAACTGCATCTGCATGAATGAAGTAATGGGATGGGGTGGATGGGTGGAAGAGAGAGAAGGTGAGATGAATATTATTATGGAGAAATCATTCCACAAAATGTGAAATGTTTATTATGGTGTTCTTGAATGGAATCAAGAATGAACAAAATTTTGGGTAGGAGACCCAAATTCTTCAGCTACAAGATCGTTTGCTTCAGCTATGCTCTGGAACTGCTTTAGGTACTCATCATGACTGATAGATTTTTTGTAAAGTTTTAGGTGATGCCCATTGACAAGTAAATTAAATTTGATAGGATCAATGGTTGAAAGCTAGATGACTCCATTATCAAATACTGATATTATCTCATAAGGCCCAAGCCATCTGGTATGAAATTTCCTGGGTGTGTGCTGGTATCTTGAATCGTACAATAGTGTCCAATCTCCAACAAAAAATTTCTTATCATGAATGAACTTGTCATGCCATTTTTTTCTTTTCTACTATATCAACTTCATATTATGGAGGGAAAACTTCTTGTATTCATCCAATCCATTTAATTATAGTAACTGGTCTTCTTGTGCTTTGGTGAGATCAATATCCAAATCCAAGGCTATGCGGAGTGTTTTATGCTGGAACTCAATCGGCATGGAGATTGATTTTCCATACACCAACTCAAAAGGAGTAAACCCTGTGGTGGTTTTCCATGTTGTGCAGAAGGCCCATGTGGCTTCAGGAAGGCATGCAACCCAATCCTTTTTTGTGCACAGCCACTGTTTTGGTTAGAATAGATTCTATCTCTCAGTTTGTGATTTCAGCCTAAACATTGGCCTAGGGATGATAGGGTGAAGATTTCCCATGACACACCATACACTACTACATCAACTCTATGATAAGATTAGAGGTGAACTATGCTCCCTAATTTGTGACAATTTCCCTTGGTACTCCAAATCTGGTGAATATGCAATCATAGAGGAACTCAGCAACCTTGTGATCTCTGGCATGCCTCATAGCTTTGGCTTCAACCCATTTTGTGGCATAGTTAGTATATACTAGGATGTAGGACTTCCCATGAGAAGAGGTTTCAATGGGTCCAATGAAGTCAATACCCCACTTGTCAAAGGGTGTGACAACTACCTGAGGCTACATGGGCATTTCGTTAGACTTTGTGGGACACCCCATATGCTGGCACCTATCACAGTGCCCAGTATGCTTTGCTACATCTTTATGCAAAGTAGGCTAGTAGTCTCCAGTTGTCAAAATTTTATAGGCGGTCTTCTTTGCTACAAAATTTCCACTGTATGGTTCATCATGACATGCTCAGAGAATGTCATAGGTTTCATCTTCATGAACACATCTCTTGGTGACCTAGTTGGGTCTTGTATAAAACATGAAGCCTAAGATCCAAGAGAAGTTAAAACTCTTCTCAACCAATAGGCGACACTATTTAGCAGAGAATTTAGGTAGTGTTCTACCTATAGCAAGGTAGTTGGCTAAGTCTACATACCATGGATTAAAATAATCAATAGAAAATAAGTGCTCATCAGGGAAGCTATCGTCAATTATTGTAGGATCATCTGGTACTTGCAATCTTGACAAGAAATTGGCTACTACATTAGCCTTGTCTAGTTTGTCTATTATCTTCACACCAAATTCCTACATGAGGAGTAACCAACATGCTAAGCTACCACTAATGGTAGGTTTATTCATTAAGTACTTGATAGATAAATGATCAGTATAAATAAATACTTCATAACTTGTGATGTAGTGCCTAAATTTGTTTAGTACATAGACAACTACTAACAACTCTTTTTCAATAATAGTATAATTTAATTCAACTCCTTGCAAATTTTTACTAATATAGTAAATTGCATGTTCAACAGTACCTTCCTTCTATCCAAGGATTGCTCCAATGGCATAGTCAGATGCATCTGTGTGGATGTGGAATGGAAGCTTCCAATTAGTTCCTCTGAGAATAGGTGTTGTTAAAACATCTTTCAATTTCTAGAATGATGCTTCACATTCCTCTATCCATTCAAATTTAGCTTCTTTCTTCAACAAGTTGTATAAAGGTGCTACAAGTTGGCTAAAATCATTTATGAATCTCTTTTAGTAACCAACATGGCCAAGGAAACTCCTGACATCCTTATGCTTGATCGATGTGGTAAGTGTGTTGATAACTTCAATTTTTGTGGGGTCAACCTGAATTCCAAAAGATGAGAGGTAGTGCCCCAAGACAACTCCCTCCTCCATCATCATATAACACTTCTCACTATTAAGAGAGAGGTTGTAATCTTGACATCTCTTGAGAACCTTCTCCAAGTTAGCTTGTGCTTCTTCAAATGTGCTTCCATGAGTGGTGAGGTCATCCATATAAATTTCAACATAGTTAGCAGCAATGTCAGAGAAAATACCCAGCACTGCTCTCTGGAAAGTAGCAGGTGTATTGCACAACCCAAATGGAAAGATTGAATAAGAAAATGTTCCCTAGGGATAGGTAAACATTGTCTTATCTTGATCTTCTGGTGACATTTATATCTAGTTATACCCACTAAAGCCATCTAGAAATGAAAAATACTTTTTGCTAGCTAGATTATCAAGTACCTGGTCAATGAAAGGTAGTGGAAAGTGATCCTTCTTAGTGGCTTTGTTAAGCTCTCTATAGTCAACATAGACTCTCCACTTTCCCCCCTTCTTTGGAACAATTACAAGAGGAGAAACCCACTGACTATCAGAGATAGGATAAATGAATCCAACACTAAGGAGCTTCTACAACTTGGTCTTCACTATGTCTCTCAAAGCGGGATTAATTCTCCTTTGAGCTTGCCTCACTAGCTTGTGTTCAGGACTTATATAGATTCTATGAGTGCAAATTTTAGGGTATAATCCTTTCATATCATTATAGTCCCATGCAAAGGCTTGCCGACTATTTTGTAAAAGCTTGAGAAGACTGGACATTTGAGATGACTATTTTCTTGGGCATTATTGTTTGAAGGGAACAATTAGGATCATCACAAGATGATTCCTCAGAACCATACTGATTGGTAAGGATTGCTACTAGTATATCATCTTCTTGTGATACCATGAATGGATTTCTCTCAATAACCATCAGTTTTTGCATAGAGTTTTCTTCAAGGGCAACATCACCTAAATCTGGCTAGACAACCTAATCAAGTTCACTTTGGGGTTTTGCTGAAGAATAAAAATTTAACCTCTTGGTATTTATTCCATCTGATATGGTCATTTTTCCTGAGTGACATGCAATGCAAGCATCAGCCATGGCAAGCCAAGGCCATCCTAAGATTAATGGGTATCCTCCTAAGGTGGCTTTGGTAGACAAGACTATGAAATCCGAAGGGTAATCTAAAGAATCCAAGGTAACAACAATATCTTCAACCATACCATCTAGCTTGACTTTGGAATTATCAGCTAACTACAATATTGTAGGTGTATCCCGCAAACCAATAATACTGAGCTTAAGCAGAACTTCCCTAGTCATAACATTGATTGATGCTCCCAAGTCAATTATGACATTCTAAATTTGGATAGCATTAATATGGATGGTGACCACTAGGCTTCCTAGGTTAGAAAACTTAGGCATTACAACTTTTCTTAGCATGAGATCAGAGAGCTAGCCTAAGATATGGACAGTATCAGGGTCTTTTTTCTTCCTTCCAAGCTGTTTGATATAGGCCTCTTTAATTGCTTTGGTATAGACTGGAATTTCTTTAAGGGCATCCAACAAGGGAATTTGCACTATCATTTGCTATAGGATTTTCTTTTGGAGGAATTGCATGAGACAATATTTGCGGATAAGGAGGATTTTTAGGCACTGGTCCAATTTGAACAATAGGTGAAACATCAACAGGCTAGTTTACAGGTATGTCCTCGGCATCAGCAACTTCAGTTATTATTGGCTCCTTGGGTGCAGGCAGTGTAGTTCCAGATTTGAGATGCATATAATTTACTTGTAAGGAATAAGCTTGCTGCTTCTTATTAGGATTTGGATTTGGCTGAGTAGGAAGTTGAGTTTTCTTTTGAGGGCTTCTATTGGCTATAGGAGGTGGTGGCATAATAGCTTGCTATTGAGGTTGCGGCATTATATCTTGTTACTGACAAGATTGATTGGGTCCTCACTGAGGTTTTGGTTTCTAGTTACCATGAGGTGGCCATTGGCTATTCTGTTGTGGCTGTTGATAGGAGTTATACTATTGTTGGTGTGGGTTAAATGGTGGCTATTGCTGATAGGATTGGTTATAGTGCAATTTTTGGTTGGACCAGTTATAATTCCAATTCTGACCTTGAGGAGTAGAATTTTGGGGGTTATGGTTCGGCCATTGACTACTATTATTATTATAACCAAAATTATTCAGTGGGTCTGGAGGCATACCTTGTCTCTGAGCCCATGGACATCTTTGAGCAACATAGAAAACTTCTCCATTCTCCTCATCTATGGCTTTAAACTCAGTGGGCATTGGATTGATGTCCACAGATGCAACCATTTTGCATTTACAGTTTATTTTCTTTTCTCTACAATGAGAAGAGAACTCAGCCAGCATAGCATCTGACTCTTCCTTCTTCCTCCTCACCTACATACTATCTAGCTGAATGGTGACATCATTAATGATGTCCTACTTAAAGTCAAATAATAAATTAGACAGATCCATTTTGGATATTCTTGAGCCACCATTGGAGTTATGTGGTAGGTCTCTAAGTCCCCTATCCTTCTTCATAGTGGCCCTTGAATAATTTAGACATATATTCTTTATGTCAGTCCAACCTTTCTGTGTGATATCTCCTCCTGCCATCAGGTCTAGAGCCTCAATACTTCCATCATTCACACCATTTAAGAAAAGTTTTTTCTGAGATGCCTCATTTAGCTGGTGCTATGTATTATGCTATAGGTTGAACATGAATCTTGATACATAATCCTCCAAGGTTTCATCCTCCTTCTGAGACATTTTAAAAATGTCATCACCTTTCAAATCTTGACCCCTACAATATTCTTTATACTTTAAAAGAAATAGATTGTGCATGGCATTCTAGTCTGCTACAACATTAGCACCCAACCCCATGAACTATCTCAAGGTAGCATCTTTTAGAGTTGATGTAAACAACTTTAGCTTTTGGGCATCAGTGGTATAGTCATAACTCTAGAAAAGGATGTCAAACTCAAAGAGGAAGGTCTCAGGGTCTTCTGTAAGGAGGTCATCAAATTTGGGGAACACAGTAGTAGGTATGTTCTTCAAATTTTTATTAGCTTGCTGAGGAGGGATAGGAAAAGGAAAGGGAGCTTGAGCAACCATTATGGGAGGAGGACCTGGTGGTGGTGGCTAATAAATAATAAGAGCAAGTGGGTTGTCTTGGTATTCAGGTTCAGAAAATAGGTCGTTCAAATGCAGTGATTCCTCAGATGATGAAGAGGATATGTGTTCCTGAGCATTAGAAAATGGAGTTTCAAAGGGTTCTTCTTCTTTGTTCTTGCTTTTGGGTTCTTCAACATGAGAATTAAATATATCAAATGGGTCCTTTTTGGTAGTTACAGAGAAGAAATCTCCCAAGGTGATCTCTCCTTCTATGCATAAAATGCTTACTTAAGACTAAGTGCTAGATTAGAATTAATAATGCAACTACAAGGATAAGTTTGAATTAACACCATCCTCGACAATGGTGCCAAAAATGCTTGGCCAAATAATAGTATCAGAAACCTAGAGCAATGGACTGTCTATTTTAGGATTGGATACCCCAAATGATTTCTAAATGGATTACTTGGTCTCATTTAATTATCGACCAGGGACGTAAACTTGGAATGGAATTTGCAAAGTATATGCTTCAAACCTTCTCATTCTAAGAATATCTATGGAATTCAAATGCTTATGCTTCAAGAAAACTATGCTAAAACTAGTAAATAAATTTATTCTAACAAATCAGGGAATTGCATCTAGGAATTACCCTAACTGACTGTGTTGTAGGAATAGGCTACTAATTCTATTATCAGTACCTATAGGAACAACAAAGTTCTAACTACCTAGAAATAAATAGGAAAATGAACTCTATGCTAACAGAACAATTCACTCATCAAGTGGGCCCCCTTGAATGAGTGAATAGGAGATACAATCAAGATGAAAGATATAAACTTGAATTGAACATTCTATTCATCCATAACAAAATGATTACACTTGATTGAAAATAGTATTCAAGAGTTATATTATAAAAAATAGTTCATTCAATTAACTCCAAAAGAGTCACAACAATCAATTTTTTAAAGGAAAGCTATAACTATCTCCTAAATCTACGATCACTTCATAAATGAGGATCAGTTACAACTCATAAAGTTTCAAAATAGAAACATCATTGACCATGAATAATTTCCAGAAATATAGCGCATTAAGGAAACTAAATATGTGCACTGTATGTAATAGAAAACATCAATTGACTTGCTTTGCTTACTACTATGTTGGTCTTTGAATGTCCACAGTCAACACCTACAAAACAATATGTGCACACATCCAACCATATACATATATATCTGCATCATTAATATTAGGAAAAGGTGTAAGTCCTAATTAACACTCTTGCAAGTTCTATGGCTACAGGAGGTAACTACCCAAAACATAGCTTAGGCAAGGAAACATTCATTAACATGTATAGTTACTGCATTTACCATTCCTGTCCATGAATTCAAACAAATATGATGTCTTTAAAGTATCCATATTTCCATCTTATGTTCACACATATATATAACATATACATAAAAACCATAAGTTCATATGCTTGAAAACCATAAATTCATGTCTATGTGCAATCAAATGTTTTGAAAAGAGGATAAAAATTACTAAGAAAGATAGCTATCTAGAAGCCCATCAGTTTGCATGATCTACATATAAGATCCTGGTTAAGTAAAAGGTTATGAGATCTAGTGACTGCCTCAGTCACATGTTCTCGTGATGAAGGGTGAGTTAATTAAAAGACTTGGAGACTCAGCATGGACCATTGATGTAAACAAGATATAACGGTGGTCGCTTATTCTCTAGATGATACCTAGGGTTAAGGATATATTCATGTGAACTGTTTCCTAATTTTGTGAATCTATTTGGAGAATCATGTGTTCTTAATCTCTTGGTCGACTGATGTAGATCATCTTACAAAACAAACATCTTAGGATCCCAAGTTCATCATGAGATCCAAAAAACAATATAGTTTCTTCACTTTCTTAGAGGCATACATATTCATCCATAAAATGTTCACTAACAATCAATCATAATCATCCATAAAATCACCATTATGAAATTGTCTTTGATCTCCAAACTAGACCAAGGTTAGTTAAATTGTTCAGTAACTAGGAGAATGCCTTTAGTTGCCTATTCTCTAGATAGACTATGGTTAAGACTTGTCGTTCTTAAAAGATAAAGATAATGCAGGTCCAAGTCAACCCAACAGTTATTGCATTGTTGAGAAGAAAAGATGGTAGAAAGTTAGCAATCACAACATTACGACAGCCATTGATTTGGTATCAAGGCCATGAGATGAAGACAGTGGGTCCATTTTCCAAGTCATGCTGAGGTGCCTATTTCTGATTGGTTGTTGGTAAGGTTGACATGTCTAAGTGTTTTAAAATAAGCTCAGTTGACTATTTCCAGATTGTGAAGACCATCTGATATGCCAGGAAAGGATGAAGATTAAAGACTACATTTTAAAATCTAATCAATTAGCCATTGAGACAGAACTTTAAAATTGTTTAAGGGTTTTTTCCAAGGTTTGATTCTATGAACCAGAAGAGACAAGATTGAATTAGTTTTATTTGCCAAGGACATTTGTAGGTAAAGAATTGATGAACAAGATATCAGGTAGCCTCTCGGATCATAGTTGTTTGCCTGAAATGTCATGCTAGTTAAATAAAAAGGATTGATACTTTGAGAAAGGTGGCTAAGGGTATTTTTTGGGGATCTTAATCAAGGAAGTTTGATAGGAAGAGGCTGATTGAGATATTTTGGCAACACCTGGTAGAGTTAGAACTATTTTTGGAGACTATTGCAGAAGACTTGGTGCTCAAATTAACTACACTTTTGAAAATCACAACTGAGTACAATCTTGGGGCACTTTGTGTCCTTTGTATTATCCATGTAATCTTTTTTTTGTTCCTAAGTGATCCATAGCTTGTTTGCAATACATTTTCTATAAAATGATTTCCAAGATCATTTAGAAGGATCAAAACTTGAACATTTGATTGACAAGTTCTGAGTCTAGGATACAATATATTGTATTAGGCCATCTTTTTTATAGAATAGCAAGTATTACTAGTTTTTAGCTAAATATTTAGATGGTTTTCATTTTAAAGAATTGTGTATACATATAGATGATATAGCATATTTGACTAAAATCCAAAGTTCATATCTCTCCTTGGTGTTCTCTTTCTTTGAGTTATGATTTTTGAGATTCATTGCATAGATTATCTCTGTGTATGTGTTGATATTCTTCATCTTTGATCTAAAGATCAAATTAAATAACCTTTAGATACAACACTAATTCTTTGAAGTTTTCATAAGGATATCAGCAAGTAGTGTGAATTTCAATAGTCCTCTAATTAGAATCATCACTGGGTGATAGTATTTTCTAAGGATATAAATCATCAAAGTTCAATATATTGTCTCTATATTTCATTTTGTAGTGAAGATGTCACCCAATGGATAAGGCACTGGCGATTAGTGGAGCTACTTTATAGAAATAATTACCTAATGAGTTTCTTATTGTATTCTTAAAATATTGATATAAATCAGTCAAAAATATTTGAAGTATTGCGACCCACATGTTTTGTCACATCTAATGGTAATGGGGAATCAATAAATGAGTGGTTATCATTTAGCATTTTCCTACCATATATCTGTTATTTTAAATCCAGTCTATGATTGTTGAAGTAAGGTTTGTTTTACTGGATTAGGAGTGCCCTCCTTGGTCTTGCAGAGCTAGGAGTGCAGAGGGCATTCTTGTCCCTATATTTGGTCCAGTCATCTTAGAACTCATATTTGGATCTAACCCATCCTTAAAAACTATAGATGTATTGGTTTCTTTTGAAAGCATAAAGTCCATTTTGAGGAACCAACAAAATGGTGACTCTTGTTGGAAATTTGGCTGAAGTGAGTACATAGATGTTGTCATTATGGCAACATATGATCCTCATGAAAATCACAAAAGTCAAAGAGCAAGTATAGTAGAGAGCATCACAAATTTGTCTAAGTGTGAGACAGTGTTTTCATAGTGTACCAAGACACAATTTTTGTTTGTGACATTTAATGGAGTGAGTTAAATGCTTATGCACTTGAACATAGACTCTATGATGGCTAATGATGACCCATCTTAGAGTGCAAGTCAGTATGGCATGTACAAAATTAGTTATGATAGTTTTACCAAAGACAGTGTGAAGTCGACAAGACAGAATATGAAGGCAGAATTGGTAAAGAGTTAAGGGATTATTTTGTTTATCAAAATAATGACTTAACAATATAAAGGGATGACATCCTAGATTTTAACTCTTAGATAATGATATTTGGAAGCTGACCATGTAAATTTATTAGCCTTAATAACTTGTATATATATGCAATTGTAATTGAAAAGAAAAAAATATGAAGCAAAGAGAAAGTGATGTAATAAATGTAATTGTGAAGCAAATGTAATAGTGATGATGTGAAGATAAGATCAGCAAAGGAATATTGATACAAGTAGAAAAAGGTTATGTATCTTGACCTATTTTGTATACATTGTATATTACTTGTTTGGGCAGTGGGCTCATCTAGTAATCAAATTTTGTATTAACAACTCCTAACAGGGTTGAGGCTTCTAACAAGGCCTATAGTCCCTTAATCAGGACTGATACACTATATTCTTGTAATAGACTCCTAACAGGATCAATATCCTTAACATGATACTTTTGATTAGTGAATCTTTGTGGGTACCATCCCCACCGGGGTTTTCCCTTGGCCAGGGTTTCCTCGAGAACAAACAATGTGTTATGAGTTCTTTGATGTTATTGCTATGCATGTTATTTAGTTTCTTATGTTATGCATGTGTGAAGATAATCTATTATATCCATATTTTGGAAAAAGATAAATTTTGTAGAATACTGATTCACCCCCCCTCTCAGTATTCCCTATTTCTAACAATTGGTATCAGAGCCTAGTTACTTGGAGAAGAATCATTCAAGGAAAGCCTAGAAGCTTGAGTAAGATCTCTATGGATATGGATCAGCTATAGAAGAATCTTGATGAAACTCTTGAGCAGATTGATATGCTTACTGATGAAAGAAACACTCTAAAAAGGAAATATGATGATGCAAAGAACCTTATTGAGAAATTGAAAAACAAGATAGAAGATCTGAAATCTGAAAAGGAATCTAAAGTTCTTATTGAAGATTGTGATGACAATTTAGAAAAATAAAATGTGATCCTTAAGCATGAACTGAAGATAGAAAAACTAAAACTAAGTTTGAAAGATGGAAATGACAAAAATGAAGCAAATTTGAGATCTAAGAATGAAAGATTGAAGATTGAAAATGAAGAATTAAGATCTAAACTTGGCAAAGTAACATCTGAATTTGAGAAAGTAAATTTGTAGCATACAGAACTTGAGAAATAAAATAAGATTGTGAAATTTGAATTAAATCAATCCAAACAATAACTTGAAAGGCTATATTCAAATAGTGAGAAGATCGATGAATAAGTATCTTTTGGGAAACCATCCTATGATAAGACTAGACTTGGATTTAATATATTCAGAACAAATGATGAAAGAAAAGAACTAGATTTGAAAGTATGTAAAAGCATTGATGAAAAGAAGTTAGATGAGATCAAAAAATATGAAGATGCACCTAAAGAAGAAGAATCACCAAAGCAAGAAGAATCACCCAAAGGTATGCAAAGAGAATTAAGAGGTAGATGTTTTGGTTGTAATACTATTGGTCACATGAAGAGAGATTGTACAGGTAAACAATTTAAACCTCTTAATGGTTATTGTTATAATTGTCATGGTTTTGGACATAGAGCTATTGAATGTAGAAAATATGAAGTTATTGAGAATAATTATGGTAGTAGAATGTTTAGGAATACTAACAGTGCAGATAAGAGACCTACTGAAGATATGAACAGAAGAAATGGAGTAGTATGTTATAGATGCAACAAGGTTGGACACATTGCTAGAAATTGCAGGTCACAAATCAATCAGCAAGGACCAAGATATGGGAACAATAGAATTGTTTGTTAGATATGTAACAAGATTGGACATACAACAAGATTTTGTAGAATGAACAATGGAACTTATCATCCTAACCCTAACCCTAGGAATCATGCAAGAAGAAATGAAAGTACAGGAAATAGTCAGAAAGGTTGTTGCAGCAATGAAGATGAATTAAAGTTTATTAAAGGCACAGATCAAGGAGACATATTCAACATTGAAGGTAATGAGAAAGGTGAAGTATCAAGTGGTAAGAGTGAATCCTTACTTGACCTATCTTTAAGCACTTAAATTATGTAAATTGCAGTAGTTTAGGAACTTAGAATTAGTGTAGAAGTAGATTTATGATGCATTAAGTCTTGCACAGTTAATGTAAGGTAGTTTATGATGTACCAATGCTATGGTTAAGAGTGCAAAAGAAAATATTATGTTTTGTGAGATCGCAAGAAGTTTTAAGTTTTGCAGGTTAACAGAAACATCTTTTTGGAATGAAGTGGCAAAAGAATTGAATGCGATGTTAGACCTAAGTGAGATTCAAGTGATAAAAGACCTACTGAAGATATGAACAGAAGAAATGGAGTAGTATGTTATAGATGCAACAAGGTTGGACACATTGCTAGAAATTGCAGGTCACAAATCAATCAGCAAGGACCAAGATATGGGAACAATAGAATTGTTTGTTAGATATGTAACAAGATTGGACATACAACAAGATTTTGTAGAATGAACAATGGAACTTATCATCCTAACCCTAACCCTAGGAATCATGCAAGAAGAAATGAAAGTACAGGAAATAGTCAGAAAGGTTGTTGCAGCAATGAAGATGAATTAAAGTTTATTAAAGGCATAGATCAAGGAGACATATTCAAAATTGAAGGTAATGAGAAAGGTGAAGTATCAAGTGGTAAGAGTGAATCCTTACTTGACCTATCTTTAAGCACTTAAATTATGTAAATTGCAGTAGTTTAGGAACTTAGAATTAGTGTAGAAGTAGATTTATGATGCATTAAGTCTTGCACAGTTAATGTAAGGTAGTTTATGATGTACCAATGCTATGGTTAAGAGTGCAAAATAAAATATTATGTTTTGTGAGATCGCAAGAAGTTTTAAGTTTTGCAGGTTAACAGAAACATCTTTTTGGAATGAAGTGGCAAAAGAATTGAATGCGATGTTAGACCTAAGTGAGATTCAAGTGATAAAAGGTTATGATAAAAGTTATTTGTCTATCAAAGTGAATTGAAGTGTTTGGAAGAGCAGAAAGCAGTGATTGGAAGCATTTTGCAGTGATTTGGTGAAGGATTGAAGTGTTGAATCTATGGAAGCCCTAAAATCATGAATTTGAGGTATTTATCTTGATAAATCTTTGAATCAGGATAAGAGATTAGTAGCAATCATGGATGTATCCTTAATTCACAATGTTAGAGATAAGAATAGACCTAGATTGAAGAAAGAACTAGTAGAACCCTTGGAAGATGATCCTATGTTAGTACTATCATCTGTACCAAATGGAGTTTTGCATTTGGAAAATGTAAGAAGTTATCTTGGATGTAAGATTCAAACCCTAAGTGACAGTGACTTTACCAGTGAGTATCAGAAGATTTACAATCATGATGTCTTTGAAGCAAGGATATGAACATTTGAAAGACAATGAGATTGTTAGGTATTCATTGAAATATGAGTTTGACGATGAAGAATGCACTAAGATCATTTTGAGAAGAATTCATAATGGGAAATTTTGGCTAGAGGATAGAGTAATAGACATTACTGTTGATTTGATTCATGATGTAATTGGATTATCTAAATTTGGTTCTATTCCCTTAAATGAGAATAATATGAGGAAAATAGTTATTGATAACATAGGTTCATCCTATAATGGTAGAGGAATTGTAATTAGTAAAATCAAGCAAGATGATGTGAGATATTTGTGCAAAATCCTAACCACTAAGTTTTGTGCAAATTCTAGAGAAGATGATATGGCAGCTGGTATGGTACATATAGTAGATTTGATGTGTGTTGACAAGGTACCAATAGATATGTGTGAAATCCTGAGAATTCAATTGTTTGAAAACTTGGAGAAGGTTAAGAAGACCAAGTATGCATAATTTAGATTTTCTTCTTTGATCACTTATATGTTTTTCCACCTATTAAGAAGATTTCCTTACTCAGTTATAGATGATTGGAATAATGGACAAAAAACTATGGAAAGAATCAATAAAGTATATTTGAAACATGTTATTGATAATGTGAATGAAAGTGCTATGTTGGTATTGAAGACATTTCAGAGATTGGTATCTAGCAGATCAAGGATTCCACAGTCTATTGTGGAGAAATATAAAAATGATATATGTTTCATGGTTGACACCAACTTTACCTATATTGAAGCAGTGGAACCTAGAATTGAGTTCATAGACCCTCTTGGCTATGAGATATTTGAGGTAGAGATAGAAGGATATGTTGGTAGGTTACTTAAGAGTAAGTTGGACACCCAGTGAAAGAGATTTGGAACATTTGAAGAAAATTTCAACTTTGCTAAAGCTATAATGGAAGAAAAGCAGTCTAAGAAGAGAGTGGACAACACTATAAAGAAAATATTAAAGGATTCTGGCATGACAAAGCATGATTTTGATATTGCAAAGAAGACAGTAGTAGCAATTAGAGGTATTAAGCAGAAAGAAATATTGTCTGTACCTCTCTTGTCATCAAGTGTAGTTGAGCATGAACCTACACAAGTAAAGGTGAAAGTTGAGGAACCTGAGGAAGAATGACAAACAAGGAAATCCACTAGATCCTCTTCTTCCACACCCAACAAGAGAGTGAAGGAAAGTGCTATAGGACCTGGTAAGAGGTAGAAAGTTTTGGTGCCACCAGTCCTTAGGAAAATTGTAGTAATTAAAGATGATGACACCACTGTGAAGAAGAAAGCATGGAAACCTAGAGTTGAGAGAGTAAATGAAGAAATCATACAAGACGGAGACTTTACTAAGATGAATAAGTACTATGATCTTTATGACTATTCTGAGAGACTGAATCTTGAAAATTCTATTGTTAAGTACATGATTATGGCTAACAAGAAGTTTGATACTATTCAGGGCAAGATTCTTGATGACCTATTCAACAAGCTTGTTAACAGGAAAATGAGAGCACAAGAAGAAGATAAAACTATAAGAGAAAATATGGTGAAGAAAATATGTGTTGTGAAAGATGATGAGCATCTTGAACTGATTTTGAAGCCCCTTGGCACTCTTTTGAGGACTAAGAGGAGAACAATTCAGATCATGGTAGGACAGTATGAGCAAGTGAGAACAGAAATAGAGCAAGCAATAATTAAAGTTATGGCAGAAATTGTTGGAGAGACTTAGTTGCAGCAGAGTAAGAGAAAGAAGTAGAATAGGAGGATATTCCCTCTCCACCTACTATAAATATTGAAGAAGAATCTATGAATGTTGAAGGTACAAAGATTACATTGGACACTGAAGACAATGTATTTCAGAACTTAGAGAACATTGTTGAAATTTTGGCTCTTGATGAATCGGATAGAACTGAACAAGAAGATCAAACCCAATCTATGACTGAAGAACCTAAAGAAACTGAGGTAGAAGTACCCCTTCCTATAGAACAAGACATCAGTCTTACTCCTAACACTGAAAATAAGAAAGAAATTGGATCTTTATTTGAAGATTTAGGAAAGGAAGTTGATGATGATGATTAGTTAGAATTGATCACTTCCCTAAATAAAATTATTGGTAAAAACAAGAAGGTAAAGAATCTTGAAGGTTGTCTGAAGGACTTAACTAAAAAGTTACAAGGAGTTGTAACCACATAGATTGCAGATGTAGACCCTCTGGAGAAAGCAAAGAAATTGATGAGAAGCTTTGATGATGAGTTTACAAATCTATCTAAGATTGCAAAGGTAAAGGCACAAGTAGACTATGAGGCTGGAATGCTTTTGAGTATTAGTCAAAATATCAGAGATGATGTCAATAGTCTTGATGTCTATATCAAGGATTTGAGGAGACATTTGGGAACAGGAAAGTCTTTGTACATACAGTGTACAACACCAAAGATTTTGGTAGCTGAAGAAGACAAGTAGATCAAGCTGAATGAAGTAGAGATTTAGAATGAATCAAACCTTCTTTCTAATCCTAATGTGAAGATTAGTCATGTTGAGAAGAAAGTTCAGAGGTTGTATGATGAAATAAGAATTTTGCAAGATGAGAGGAAAAGAAAAATGAGGAGACTCACTCTTCTAAGAGAACATACTTCTATGAAGATAAGTGTTATTGAAGAGTAGCTGGAAGAATGTCTTATAGCTAGGCTATCATTTCAGAAATTCAACTTTGAGACCCTCCAAGCATGTCAAATTGCAGCTTATGGACTAAGCACACTACTTAATGTGGCAGATTCCATCAAGAAGTCATGGGAAAAAGAGTTATAAGCTATAAAAGTTGATTTTGTAGATTGTGTTGCAAGCCTACTGGCCTTGCAATAAGACATTTAAGGTATAATCTTTTGTGTTACAATTTTGTTAGCCTCCCTACTTTATTTTTTCATTGTTGTCAAAGGGGGAGAGATATACAGAAAATTAAGAATTATACAGAGCAGAACATTGATAGTATTATGTATACTCTTAGGGGGAGTATTGCAGTATATAATAATTATTTTTGAGGAGATATAAGGATAGTATATATCTTATACTATGGCCAATTTTGAGACATTTTTGACATTTTGTTATTATACACTTAGCCAATTTTCTCATATGTTGCCACCAATGACAAAGGGGGAGATTGTTGGCAATTTGGCTGAAGTGAGTACATAGATGTTTTCATTATGGCAACATATGATTCTCATGAAGATCACACAAGTCAAAGAGAAATTATAGCAGAGCGCATCACAAATTTATCTAAGTGCGAGACAGTGTTTTCATAGTGTACCAAGACATAGTTTTTCTTTGCGACATTTACTAGAGTGATTTCAGTGCTTACACACTTGAACATAGACTCTATGATGGCTAATGATGACCCATCTCAAAGTGCAAGTTATTATGACATGTACAGAATTAGTTATGATAATTTTACCAAAGACAGTGTGAAGCCGACAGGACAAAATATGAAGGCAGAATTGGTAAAGAGTTAAGGGATTATTTTGTTTATCAAAATAATGACTTAACAATATAAAGGGATGACATCCTATATGTTAACTCTTAGATAATTATATTTGGAAGCCGACCATGTAAATTTATTAGCCTTAATAACTTGTATATATATGCAATTGTAATTGAAAAGAAAAAAACATGAAGCAAAGAGAAAGTGATGTAATAAATGTAACTGTGAAGCAAATGTAATAGTGATGATGTGAAGATAAGAGTAGCAAAGGAATATTGATACAAGCAAAAAAAGGTTATGTACATTGACCTATTTTGTATATATTGTATATTACTTGTTTGGGTAGTGGGCTCATCTAGTAATCGGATTTTGTATTGACAACTCCTAATAGGGTTGAGGCTTCTAACAAGGCCTATAGTCCCTTAATCAGGACTGATACACTATATGCTTGTAATAGACTCCTAACAGGGTCAATATCCTTAACAAGATACTTTTGATTAGTGAATCTTTGTGGGTACCATCCCCACCAGGGTTTTCCCTTGGCCAGGGTTTCCTTGAGAACAAACAATGTGTTATGAGTTCTTTGATGTTATTGCTATGCATGTTATTTAGTTTCTTATGTTATGCATGTGTGAAGATAATATGTTATATCCATATTTGGGAAAAAGATAAAGTTTGTAGAATACTGATTCAACCCCCCCCCCCCCCCCCTCTCTCAGTATTCCCTATTTCTAAAAACTCTACTAGGGAGTAGAGATGATATAGTTATGATAATCTAAATTGAAGATCTCTGGTGTTATAAATTTTATATTAAATAATGTAAATACAAATTGACCTAGACTCCTGGCCTTCTTTTTTGTTAGAACCTATCAGTTACCATTGAAGAATAGAGAGTTATTTTCAATCCATTGCTTTATGCATTATTTTGAAAATTTTAGCAGGATTTGCATTTTCTGTTATAAGGTCATTCTTTGATCAATCCCAAGTATTAAGTACTTTAATCTATTAAGTTAGTAAGATAAGTCCCAACTTGTGTTGGGTGGTGACTCTGAGAATCTCTGCAGCAGTGCTGAGTAAAGATAAAAATCAAGGTTATTCCATATACCTTTTAGATATGAGTCAAAAAAAATAATAGGGCTTTGAGGAAGAATCATCTAGAAAGTAGGTTGGAAGGGAAAATTCCAAGTACTTCTAGGGCCCTTCAGCCTAGAGGAGATCAGAATGATAAAGACATGCCTCAGGCATGGAAAGAAATGAAAAAAACAAATAGAGATGACCTAACCTATCCTAGCCAAGAAAGGAATTCTTTTGAATGTGAGGAGGCTGTGGATATAGGGTTAGGTGCATATGGTGATTATTATTCTCAAAGAGATGATGAAATACATCATAAGAAGGGAATATTTCTAAATAAATAATCTCAAGGGGAGATAGAAGATCAAGAAGTAAAATTAAAGGCCTACAAGAAAGAAATGATCCTCCAACCTGGGGGACTTCTCCCTCTAAAAGCCCTCATAACCCTAGAGATGAACAACAAGAATTTCATGATGAAGATTCAGACTCTGAAATAACTCTCCCATAATTTGAAGAGATCTTTGAAGTAGTTTATGAGTTGGAGAGAAGAGTCTAGGAACTAGCTTCCATTAGAAAACGGAGGGAAAAGAAAAAAGAAGATAAAATAAGACAAGCTATGATAAGAGCTGAATAGTTAAAGAGGTAGCTAGTAAACATGGAAGCAATAAGTTATGTTCCAATGGCTGAAAAAATAAAAGAACAACCTGTTATCCAAGAAGTATATGAGGTAAGAAAGCACAGGGATAAAGGTAAGAAAAAGGGTATTTGGATTACAATCAATGAACCTATAAATGATAAAGGTCCTTTGGACCAAGTATCAAAGTTAGATATTGATATTGAAAATACTAGAAGAAAGAATGAAATAGTGGATAAGGAACTTGAGAAGGCAGAACTTGAAGCTATTGCTTTAGAGATGAAAAAGAAGATTGATTTTCTTAGGCAATCTTTAGGTCTCTCAAATGAAATTAGTCCTATTTTGATGCATAATGCTAACATTGGAAATTATGCTAGTTAGACTGCCATTGTCACACCAATGACTACTACAAATACTACTAACACATCAAACAATAAAGCATCTACTTCTTAGAATGATGGATCATCTCAAAGGAGACCAGTTCATGTTGAAAGGTACCGACAACTTCTCTTTAATGGTATTCCTAGTTATCCTAATTTGATTCCTAAAGAAATTAGAGAAAAGCTTCCAAAATTTACTGGTAACAATGTTATTACATGTGAAGAGAATTTAAAGAAATTTATTGACATGATAGATGATTATGAAATAGAACATGAAGATATCATTATGAAATTATTTGTTCAATCACTAACTGAAGATTCAAGAGATTGGTTTAGAGGGCTTCCATATGATTGTATTGCTTCTTGGGATGATTTTATAAATTGTTTCAAAGATCAATATGGTGATAAGACAAATGAAGGATTTATATTGAATGAGTTCAACAACATTAATAAAAATCAAAATAAAGAGGTCCTTGAATTTAATGTGAGGTTCCAAAAGGCAATGCATAAGCTTTTCCAGGTCATGAGACTAGATGAAAAGGTGTGTGTAGAAACATACTTGAATGCTTTTGATGCTAAAATGGGTTACCTCCTCAAACAAAAAAATCCTAGAACTATCAAGGAGGCTCACAGATTTTCTATAAATATTGAAAGCAACAAAAGAGAGTCAGGCAAGCTAGGTAGAAGAGAAGACCCTAAACCCCCTAGGTTTGGAAAAAATGAAATAGACAAACCTACCAATATAAAGCCTAGAGAGCATGATAATTTAAAAAAAATCCTAAATTATTTGAAGGAATTAAAGCCTAATAAAAATAGAAATAAGTTTCAATGAAATGATAGGCCTCCTCTCAATAACTTCAATAGGTAGCCAAGGTTGCAAAATTTTCCTTACCATACCCAGTGGAAAGATGGGAAGCCTACTATCCTAGAAAGAAAGGACAGGCCTAATGAAAAAACCCATAACCCTTTGAAAAAGAATTTAGTCAACATGATCGATGGTATTCCATGGTGCACAACATGTCAATCCCCACATAATCCTAATTATTGTGTGATCTCTCAAAGTATGTCTAAAAATGAGGAATAAGGGGAGAATGAGCAAGAATCTTATCATGATCGAGGTTGTGCAATGACTTATGCTAATTTATATGATGATATTGACTCTAAAGAAGAAAGTGAGAATAAAGATGTGAATAGTTCTCAAAGAAGAGGAGAATTTTACCATCAACAAGTTTTCTCTGATTATGAAGAAGAAAAGATTGAGTACATAAATAGTGATACAAGAAAGGGTGAAATGTTAGGAATAGCCTGAAGAGATAACTGAGAGGGGGGGTGAATCAGTTATCTCCAAGATTCAATTATTTGTCCAATTAAGTATATTAAACATAAACAAAATGAAAGAAAACTTAACACAACACCACAATCTTGGTTACGGGGAAACCCAAATAGGTCAAAACCCCAGTGGGAATTGACACCCATGAAGAATTGCACTAGTGTATTATGATCCATGTTAGAAGATCTTACAACCCTGTGAAGAGTTGATATTTACAATGCAATAAGTATAGTGACCTAGTCAAGGGTTGGACCCTATTAGGAATCTTTTATAATTAATTTTGTTAGGGGTGAGAATGCACTGTCTAAGAGCACACTACTCAAAGGGGTGAAGGCTGCAACCTTTTGTTTAATAGATACACACTATATCAGGATCTTGGTGAACTGCGCATAGACCTCCTATATTGATCAATTCCAATGAATAGCATATACTCTCTACTATGTCACATAGACCTTCTATTGATGGATCAACACTTTGCACTCTCTACTCTATTCTTGTCTTTCAACTATGAGCCATGCTTAGCAATCACAAATGACTACCTATAAATATCTTTCTCTAAATGATATAATCAAGTTGGCCTATTAGAACCATCTTTAAATCATATTAGAGAAATAATACCTCTCCAATAACATCTCATTTGGCTCTACTAAGCATGCAACATAAATTAGGACTACACAATTCTATGTGAGTAGACGTAACACAGCACATAGCCGACTCTACTAAATTAACTCCAACTTTCTTCTCATATTGAATTATGTTATGCACTCTTAACCAAACATTCCTAACTCTCTTTTTAACATAAATCCTATTGGCAATTTGGCTGAGGTATGTACATGAATGTTGTCATTATGGCAACATATGTTCCCTATGAAGATCACATCACCTAGAAAGTAAGTATGGAAGATCGTAGACTAAAATTGTCTAAGTATGAAATAGTGTTTTTGATAGAGCACCCGATACAGTTTGTTTTGGTGACGTTCATTAGAGCATGATCAGAGTTTGTGTAGTTGAACATAGACTCTATGGTGTCTAAGGATAACCCATCTTAGTGTGCAAAAGAGCACGGATAGTACGGACAAAGTTATGGTTGTTTTACTGATGACAGAGTACAGCTGACAGATTAGTTTTGAAGATAGAACTAGTAAATGAATTAAGGTATTATTTTGCTTGTCAAAATAATGACTTAATATTATAAAGAGATGAAATCCTAGATTTTTACTCTTGGAAAAAGATATGCAAGATGACAAGAGGAAGCTATTATGTTTGTATCTTGTATAAATGAAGATGTACCGAACATACTTGAAATGTAACATGTAATATATGAAACTTGTGATAGTAGTGAAAGTTGTTGATGTGAAGTTGTAAGCAATACCATATTGTAATTAGTAAACATTTGTATTACTTGTTTGGGTAGTGAGCTCATCTAGTAATCAGGTTTTTTATCTACAACTCCTAATAGGGTTGAGGCTTCTAACAAGGCCTATAGTCCCTTAACCAGGACTGATACACTATATGATTGTAACAGGCTCCTAACAGGGTCAACATCCTTAACCAGATATCTTTTGATTAGTGGATCTTTGTGGGTACCATCCCCACTGGGGTTTTCCCTTGGCCAAGGTTTCCTCGAGAACATATCATGTGTTATGAGTTCTTTAAATTTACTATTATGTATGCTATTTAGTTTCTTATGCTTTGTATGCACTAAAGTAATTTGTTATATCCATAAGTGGGAAAAAGTAAAAGTTTGTGAAATACTAATTCACCCCCCCTCTCAGTGTTTCCTATTTCTAACAATTGGTATTAGAGCTTAGTTACTTGGAGAAGAAACATTCAAGGAAAGCCTGGCAGCTTGAGTAAGATCTCTATGGATATGGATCAATTGTAGAAGAATCTTGAAGAAGCTCTTGAGCAAATTGATATGCTTACTGATGAAAGAAACACTTTGAAAAGGAAGAATGATGATGCAAAGAATCTTATTGAAAAATTGAAAGGTAAGATAGAAGATCTAAAATCTGAGAAGGAATCTGAAATTCTTGTTGAAGATTGTGATGATTTAGAAAAATAAAATGTGATCCTTAAACATGAATTGAAGATAGCAAATCTGAAGCTTAGCTTGAAAGATTGAAATGATAATCTGAGATCTGAGAATGAAAGTTTAAAGAATGAGAATGAAGATCTGAAATCTAAACTTGGCAAGGTAACATTAGAATTTGATAAAGTCAAATTTCAGTATGATGAACTTGAGAAATACAACAAGATTGTGAAAGATGAATTGACTCAATCCAAACAACAACTTAAGAGACTATATTCAAATAGTGAAAATATTAATGAGAAAGTATCTTATGGAAAACCATTCTATGACAAAATAGGTCTTGGATTTAACATATTGAACATAGTTAGTGAAAGTAAGAAACCAGATCTGAATGTATGTGAAAGCAGTGAAGGAAAGAAGTTAGATGAGAACAAATGTGAAGATGGTCCTAAGCAAGAAGATGCACTGAAGCAAGAAGAACCACCAAAGCAAGATGAACCATCCAAAGGTATGCAAAGAGAATTCAAAGGTAGATGTTTTTCTTGGAATACTATTGGACATATGAAGAGAGATTGTATAGGTAAACAATTCAAACCTCTTAATGGTTATTGCTATAATTGTCATGGTTTTGGACATAGAGCTATTGAATGTAGAAGAACTAAAGTTATTGAGAATAATTACAATAGAAGAATGCCTAGGAATACTAACAATGCAGATCAAAGATCAACTGAAGACATGAAAAGAGGAAATGGAATAGTATGTTTCAGATGCAACAAAATTGGACATATTGCTAGAAATTGTAGGACACAAATCAATCAGCAAACAACTAGATATGGAACCAATGGAATCACTTGTCAGATATGTAACAAGATTGGACACATAGCAAGATTTTGCAGAATGAACAATGGAGGTTATCATCATAACCCTAACCCTAGAAACTATGCAAGAAGGAATGAAAATGCAGGAAACAAAGAGAAAGGTTGCTGTAGCAATGAAGATGAAGTAAAATTTGTTAAAGGCACAAATCAAGGAGGTATAATCAGTATTGAAGGTAATCAGGAAGGTAATGTATCTGATGGTAAGAATGAATCTTTACCTAACCCTTCTTTAAGAACTTAAATTATGAAAATTTCTGTAGTTTAGGAACTTAGAATTAGTATAGAATTAGATTTTGAATGAGTTAAGTTTTGTGTAGTTAGATGAAGGTTTGTTATGTTATACTAATGCTATGGTTAAGTGTGCAAAAAGAAATATTGTGTTTTGCGAGGTCACAAAAAGATTTATGGTTGCAGGTTTACAGAATTAGCTTTTTGGCATTTTAGCAGCAAAAGAATTGAATGCGATGTCAGATAGAGTAAATTCTAAGTGTTAAAAGATTGAAATAGAATTTATTATTATTATCAAGTGATTAGAAGTGATTTGGAAGTGAAGAAATAATTTTGGAAGTGATTTGCAGAAGTTTGAAGCGTCGATCTAGCGAAAGCCCTAATTTTGTGAATTTAAGGTATTTATCCGACTATGATCTTGAATAAGCTTAAGTAATCAGATATAATCATGGATGTGTCATTGATTCATAACATTAAGGATAAGAACAGACCTAGAAATAAGAAAGATCCAGTTGAACCCTAAGAAAGAGATGCTAGTTTAGCCTTATCATCCGTACCAGATGGAGTTCTTCATTTAGAAAATGTTAAAAGTTATCTTGGATGCAAGTATGAAACCCTAAGGGAGTATGATTTTAATGGTGAATATAAGAAATTTTACAACATAGATATGTCAGTAAAACAAGGTTATGAACATCTAGAAAACAATGAAATCATCGAGTACTCTATGAAATATGAATTTGATGATGAGGGGTGTACTAAGATCATTTTGAGTAGGATTCATAATGGTAAATTTTGGTTAGGAGATAGAGTTATAGACATAACTGTAGACCTAATTCATGATGTGACTGGATTATCAAAAGTTGGTACAATTCCACTGAATGAGAAAAACATGAGAAAGATTGTGATTGAAAACACCGGTTCAGTATACAATGGTAGAGGTATACTCATTAGTAAGATTAAGCAAGATGATGTAAAATAATTTTGTAAGATTTTGACAACAAAGTTCTATGGAAGCTCTAGAGAAGATGATATGCCAGTAGGTATAGTACACATTGCTTATTTGATTTGTGTGGAGAAGAAGCCTGTGGATATGTGTGAAATTCTAAGAATACAGTTGTTTGATAATTTGGAAAAGATAAAGAAAGCTAAATACAATCACTTTAGATTTTCTTCATTGGTTACTTACATGTTCTTCCACTTGCTAAGAAGATTTCCTTACACTATTGAATGGAATGATGGTGAGAATACCATGGCAAGAATCAATAAAGTTTACATGAAACATCTTATTGAGAAGGTTAATGACAGTGTAAAGTTAGTGTTGAAAACTTTTTAGAACATTGTGGTAAATAGATCAAGAATTCCTCCATCCCTAGTTGAGAAATACAGAGATGATATATGTTTTATGGTTGATACTAATTTCACTTACATTGAGGTAGTAGAACCTAGACATGAATTCATAGACCCTCTTGGCTATGAAATCTCTAAACTTGAAATAGAAGGATATGTTAGTAGATTGTTGAAAAGTAAATTTGATGCTCATGGAAATAGATTTGGAACATATGATGAAAACTTTGATTCAAAAAAGACACTTAAGGAAGAGAAATAATCAAAGAAGAGAGTGGAGTCTACAATAAAGAAAATTCTAAAAGAATCAAGTATGAGTGAGCATGAATTTGATATTGCAAAGAAGACTGCAGAAGCAATAAGGCAAAGTGAGATACTATCAGTCCCACCTTTGGCATCAAGTGCAGAAACTATTCAAGTTAAGGTAAAGGTTGAAGAACCTAAGAAGGAACAAGAAATTAGTCAGACAAAGAAACCCTTTTCTTCAGCACCAAGAAAAAGAATGAAAGCAAGTGCTTCAAGACTGAGTAAAAGATAGAAAACTATTGTTCCACCGGTACCTAGAAGAGTTGCAGAGATAAAAGATGATGAAGTGTCAATGAAGAAGAAATAATGAAAACCAAGGATAGAAAGAGTTAATGAAGATATAATGCAGCATGGAGACTTTACCAACATGAAAAAATACTATGATTTATATGGATCGTCTGACAGATTAAATCTAGAGAATGCAATGGTTACACATATGATTTTGACAGACAAGAAATTTGATACTATTCATGGAAAGATACCAGACGATTTGTACAACAGACTTATGAGAAGGAAGATGAGAGCACAAGAAGAAGATACTAAAATGAGAGAGAATGTGATTAGATAGTTCTATGAGATAAGAAGTGATGACCACCTTAAATAGATCCTCAAGCCACTTGGAATCCTATTAAGAACCAAAAGAAGAATTATACAAATAATGGGAGGTCAGTATGAACAAGTGAAGACTGAAAGTGAACATGTAGTTGTGCAAGTGCTAGCAAACTTGGTAGCAGGAAAAGATAGCAAAGATCAATCAGTTGTAGAACCAACAGAGAAATAGAGTTCAGAACAAGCAAAGGCAGTAGCAGAGGGAGCTGAAGTTGAAGATATTCCCTCTTCTTCCATAAACATTGGCATAGAATCTATGGACATTGAAGGAACAAAAGTTACTTTAGATTCAGATGATGTGGTACTCAACAACTTGGATAACATTGTTGACAATTTGGTTTTGGGAGAGCAAGAAAAGAGTATTGAAATAGAGACTACTCGAACTGAAGTGAAAATAGAAATAGAGGCCCATACACCTATTGAACCACAAGAAGACATCAGTCTTACTCCAAAGACTGGAAAGGAGAAAGGAATAGGAACATTGATTGAAGATTTGAGCAAGGAAGTTGATGATGATGATCAATTAGAGTTGATCACCACTTTAAACAAAATTATTGGAAAGAACAAGATAGTTAAGAATTTGGAAGGTAGTCTGAAAGATTTAACTGAGAAGCTACAAAGTGTTATATCTACAAAAGTCTTAAATTCAGATCCACTTGAAAGAGCAAAGATGGTAATTAATTCTTTTGATGTTGAGTTCACTAATTTGATAGATATTGCTAAGGTTAAGGCTCAGGTAGCTTATGAAGTTGAGATGTTGCAGAATATAAGTCAGAATATCAAAAATGACATTGACAACCTTGACAGACACATTAAGAACTTAAGGAAACATCTTGAGACTGGAAAGTGTTTGCACATTCAGTGTACAAAATCTAAAAATATTTTAATTGAGGAAGAGAAGAAGATAAAAGAGAAGCAAGATGAAATTGCAATAGAGACAAACTCTTTGGCCAGCCTAAACATAAAGATCAATACAGTTGAGAATAAGATCAGAAAATTATGTGATGAGATAAGGACTTTGAATGATGAGAAGATCAAGAAAATTATTAGTATAAACATCTTGAGAGAGCATGTCTCAATCAAGTTGACTAAAATAGAAGAGCAGCTAGATGAATGTCTTACTGCTAAGACAACATTTCAGAAGTTCAATTTTGAGTCCCTTCAAGCCTGTCAGATTGCAGCATACGGATTGAGTACTTTACTCAATGTAGCAGAATCAATAAAGAAGGCATGGGAGAAATATTTTGAGACTTGGAAGATAGATTTTTCAGATTGTGTTGCAAGCCTACCGGCTTTTCAATAAGATAGTAAGGTAAAAGTTTTGACACAATTTTGTATATCCCTTTCCACCCTTTATTTTGTCATTGTTGTCAAATGGGGAGAGATACTTAGAAAATTGTCTATATATGATAAGGAAGGATACTCATAGGGGGAGTTCAATGGAGTATTATGAAGTGTTATAGATTATGTGTATATTTTGAGGAGATATAAGGATAGTATGCTTATTTTATACTATGGCCACAATTTTGATGCAAGTTTTGAGATTTTGACTTGTACACTTAGCCAATTTTCTCATATGTTGCCACCAATGACAAAGGGGGAGATTGTTGGCAATTTGGCCAAGGTATGTACATGAATGTTGTCATTATGGAAACATGTGTTCCCTATGAAGATCACATAAGCTAGAAAGTAAGTATGGAAGATCGCAAACTAAAATTGTCTAAGTATGAAACAATGTTTTTGACAGAGCACCCGATACAGTTTGTTTTGGTGATGTTCACTGGAGCATGATCAGAGTTTGTGCAGTTGAACATAGACTCTATGGTATCTAGGGATACCCCATCTTAGTGTGCAAAAGAGTACAGATAGTATGGACAAAGTTATGGTTGTTTTACCCATGATAGAGTACAGCCAACAAAGCAGTTTTGAAGATAAAACTAGTAAATGAATTAAGGGATTATTTTGCTTGTCAAAATAATGACTTAATATTATAAAGAGATGACATCCTAGATGTTTACTCTTGGATAAAGATATGCAATCTGAAAAGAGGAAGATATTATGTTTGTATCTTGTATAAATGAAGATGTACCGAACATACTTGAAATGTAACATGTAATTTATGAAACTTGTCATAGCAGCGAAAGTTGTTGATGTGAAGTTGTAAGTAGTACCATAATGTAATTAGTAAACATTTGTATTACTTGTTTTGCCAGTGAGCTCATCTAGTAATCAGGTTTTGTATCTACAACTCCTAACAGGGTTGAGGCTCCTAACAAGGCCTATAGTCCCTTAACCAGGATTGATACACTATATGATTGTAACAGGCTCCTAACAGGGTCAACATCCTTAACCAGATATCTTTTGATTAGTGGATCTTTGTGGGTACCATCCCCACTGGGGTTTTCCCTTAGCCAGGGTTTCCTCGAGAACATATCATGTGTTATGAGTTCTTTAAATTTATTGTTATGTATGCTATTTAGTTTCTTATGCTTTGTATGCACTAAAGTAATCTGTTATATCCATAAGTGGGAAAAAGTAAAAGTTTGTGAAATATTGATTCACCCCTCCTCTTAGTATTTCCTATTTCTAACAAATTCAAGTGCACATACTGAGATGATAGGTGCAACTACTGTAATCATATAAACATCGTCGACTCTTCGAGGTAGACTCAGGAAACTGTGACTGTCAACTAGAGACTTCAAAACTCAACATGTACTACATATCAAACTCTACATCCACAAACATAACATCATACATATGTCTACAACATAAATATAAATGTGCAAGGCTCTACTGTAACTATACTACAAATCATATACAGAAGTGTTCTTGGGACTTGTCAGAAACACTCAGTGATATACACAACTGTACTACTGTTGTTACTCAAAATCAACCTCTGCATCTATGATATCATGTTTATAACATATCCATGCAATATATGCTCAAATCTCTCTCCATCAAGCTTCCACAGATGCTTCTTACCATATGTTGTCATCAATGACAAACATACAGTCAACAATCTAGCTTGCTAGCAAATCTCCAACAATCTCCCCCTTTGGCATTGATGGCAACATATGGAATGAAAAACACCATCAATCCAAATGAACAATATTTTTATAATATTCTCCATTTCCTCAAAAAAACTCCCCCAAGGATGAATCCTCCATCTCTTACTATTTTTGTTCCTTCTTGCTAAGTACTCACTCCCCCTTGATGCAATTCTTTTATAACATTCTCCATTTCCTCAACAAAACTTCCTTAAGGATGAAATGTTGTATTATTTACTATTTTTCATGACTATATAATCCCCCTTTGACATTAATGGCAAAGGGTGCCAAACTATTTAAGTAGTGGCACTACTCCTATTATAGAGTAGTGAACCTTTCATCAGTCACTAAGGAATGATGCATTCTTGCTATCTCTAATTAGATTCAGGGAAGGGAATTACTCCTAGCTTCTCCTTGAGATAATAAAAAATATCCTTAGGTAAAGGCTTTGTGAATATGTCTTCTAGCTGATCTTTTGTTCTCACATAGTCCACCTTTACTTCTTTCTCTACTAATTTTTCTCTTAGGAAGTGACATTTTATCTCAATGTGTTGAGTCTTTGCATGCATCATAGGGTTCTTTGACATGTTGATAGTGTTAGTGTTATCACAATTAATAACAATAGGATAATCAATCCGAATACCAAAATCCTTTATCATCTTCTTGATCCACACAATTGTGGAACAATTCAATGTTGCTACTACATATTCTGCTTATGTTGTTGACTGAGAGATATAATTCTTCTTCTTGCTTGTCCAAGTGACAAGTCTATCACCAAGAAATAATGTTCCTCCTGAGGTACTCTTTCTATCATCCACACATCCTTCCCAATCTGCATTTGTATATACATGAACCTCTACATTCTTTGAATTTGGATACCATAAACCATAGTCTAAGGTTCCATTCAAATATTCAAATATTCTTTTTACTACCATGAGGTAACTTTTCTTAGGTTCTATTGAAAATCTCCCAACAATACCAACTGCATTGGAAATGTCTAGTCTAGTTTTAGTAAGATATATAAGTTTACCAATCATAGACTTATATAAGGTTATGTCTACTACTGGTGAATCATCTTCTTTTGAAAGCTTGCATCTAGTTATCATAGGAGTACTTACTAGCTTGCAATCATCCATCTTGAATTTCTTCAAGATCTCTTTCACATACTTGGTCTGATTTATGAATATACCTTTGTCTATTTGCTGCACATTCAATCTCAAAAAGTACTTGATAGGTCCAATCATGCTCATCTCAAATTCACTTTGCATCTCCTTAGAAAATTTAGCACTGAGCTTGTCATTACCACCAAAGATAATGTCATCAAAAAATATGGCAAATAACAATAATCCATCAGATGTTCATCTTATGAATAAATTACAATTTGCTGCTCCTTTCTTGAATCCAATCTTTGTCAAATATCCATCAAGTCTTTCATACCATTCTCTAGGGTCTTGCTTAAGTCCATCAAGGGCTTTCTTCAATCTACATACCATATCAGGTCTGTTTGATAAGGTGAATCCTTTAGGCTACTCTATGTATACTTCTTCCTTCAATTCTCCATTTAGGAATGTTGACTTATCATCAATCTAGTATGCCTTCAAATCTTTGAAGGTAGCATAGGCTAGAAATAACTTTATGGCTTCCAATATTCTTATAGGGGAAAATTTATCTCAATAATCAATTCCTTCTCTTTGCACATATCCTTTACATACTAGTCTTTCTTTGTTTCTTACCACTGTTCCATCTTCATTCATATTATTTCTGAATATATCCATTTTTTTCCTATTACATTCTTATCACTAGGTCTAGGGACCAATTCCCATGTGTCATTCTTAATTATCTAATCTATCTCTTCTTTCATTGGTTCATGCCAATCTAAATCATTACATGCATCTTCAACACTTAAGAGTGCAATCTATGATAGTAAACATACCTCTTCATTTGTTGTGGAACTCTTTGCTTTTGATCTTGTCATGAATTTTCTACTCTGATCTCCAATGATTTATTCCTTTGAATGATATATATATGTGAATTTAGGAACATTAGGTGTGACTTTCTCATCTGCATTTTGTGTTTCTTCTTCACTTGTTTCAAGGTCATTGAATAGAACATCTATGCTGTCAAATATTTCTTCAACAACTGCTTCACTACTGGTAGGTCTAGGTCCTTCTTCAATCATAGGTGTATAATCATGGTATCTCTCTTGAATCATAAACTTCTCATCAATATTAACATGAGAACTTTCAATGATCTTCTTCAATGTTAGATTAAATAATCTATAAGCTTTGTTTTTAGTAGAGTAACCAAGAAAAATACCTTCATCGCTTCTTGCATCAAACTTGCCAATTGCTTTATCTCTCTTGATGTACCACTTGCTTCCAAAGATTTTGAAGTATTTTACTATAGGTACATTCCCAAATCATAACTCATAAGGTTTTTTTTCTAGGCCTGGCCTTAATTTAATTCTATTGATAGTATAGACTACAGTATTGATTGGATATCTCTAGTAGGTGTGTGTGACCTTTCCTTCAATCATGATGGTGTGCGTTGTGTCAAGAATGATCCTATTCCTTCTCTCTATAATTCCATTCTACTGAGGGGTTCTAGGGGCACTTATTTGTCTCTTTATCCCATGTTCTTTGCAGTACTCATAAAATATGTCATAAGTGAATTCTCCTCCTGTATCTGATCTCAGACATTTAATCTTCAATCCATACTCATTTTCAACCTTAGCTTTGAATATTTTGAACTTATCAAATTCTTCTGATTTGTCCTTTAAGAATGCAACCCACATCATTCTATAATAATCATCAACAAACAAAATTAAATACCTTTCACCATAGTATGATCTTGTTTGAGTTGGTCCACATAGGCTTGTATGTATCAGATCCAACTTGTTCTATGTCAAATTATGCTTGCTTCTAAATTAATTCCTTACATGCTTTCCCATCACACATTCCCCACATATTTCATCAATTGGTTTTGTAATGCTAGTAATATCTCTTACTACCTTTACATTACTTATCTTTACTATGTTATCAAAATTGATATGACATAGTCTTTTGTGCCATAACCAACTATCATCTACTTTAGCAACAAAACAAATTGCTTTAGGATTAAGCTAAAAAACATTACCTTTAGTCTTTGAACTTGATGCAATAATTTCTCCTTCTTTTTTATTAATGATGCATTTTTTATATTTGAACTCCAACCAGTAACCTTTGTCAAGCAATTGTCCAACACTTAGTAGGTTATGCTGCAAACCATCAACATATAGAACATCATCAGTGTTGTTCTTTCCATCCAATGTGATGGCTCCTCTACCAATAATAGGTTTAGGAGTTTTTTCTCCAAATCTAACCATGCCTCCTTTGTATCTATCCATATCTATAAATCTATCTTTGTCTCATGTCATGTGGTGTGAGAAACCATTGTTAATGATCCAATCTGTCCTGATGTCAGCTTGTGAAATCAGTGCTAACTCTTGTGCATTCTTTTCATCTTCAAGAGAAATGAATCCAATTTCATCCTCTGTTGATTCTTCATCTGATACTCCATCTCCAACATAGTGACATTCATTTGTATACTTAGGCTTGTAGTTATTTTTGAACTTCTTAACTCTTGTAGGACACTTGGATGTAAAGTGACCAATCTTATTACATGAAAAGAATTTGAATGGTAATTGACCTTCATATTTTCCTTTTCCTTTCTTTTCTCTTTTAGCAATCATAGCAATGAAATCATATAGTGTTTTCTCTTCATCATCATCATGAAAATTACTAGAGGTGTTGAAGGATTTCTTACCATGTACTGAAGCTTTGAATGTTGTTTCAATTTTAGGCTTTGTCTTCAATCTTGATATCTCAAAGGCTGAAATCTTACTAATTAAAGTCTCTCTTTTAAAGTCTTTTGTGGACTACATAGTTTCATCTAGGATGCATATCTTGTTGTCATATTCTAGTGTCAAGGTAGTCATCAATTTATCCATTATGTCTTCTTCCAATATTTCTCCACCATTGTTTCTGATTCCTACAACTGCTTCATTAATCCTTTGATTGTAAGCTCTGACATTCTCATCAAGTAGCATCTCTAATGTATTGTATCTTATTTATATATGGAAACTCACTATCAAATAGGGTGCTAATAAGGGCTTCTTTGGCAATAGCATTTGAAGTGAACATCTCCTTTTTCTTCAAGGTTGCATCTTCTTTTGCAAGATCTGCTAGTGAAGGAATCTCAACTTCTTTGGTAGCTACTTCAAAAATCTAAAAGGCAATGCACTGCAAATGTGTCATCATTTTGTTCTTCCAATATAGATAGTTCTCTCCATCATACTTAGGACTTTCTTTTCTAAATAATTCCATCTGATCAACCTCAAGTTTTTAAACTTTCTCTCCAAGGCACTTGGCTCTAATACCAATTTTTAGGAATAGTCCCAAGAGATAACTAAGAGGGGGGGGGGGTGAATCAGTTATCTCCAAGATTCAAGTCTTTGTCCAATTAAGTATATTAAACATAAACAAAATGAAATAACACTTAACACAACACCACAATTTTGGTTACAAGGAAACCCAAATAGGTAAAAAGCCCGGTGGGAATTGACACCCACTAAGAATTGCACTAGTGTATTATGATCCCTGTTAGAAGATCTTACAACCATGTTAGGAGTTGATTTTTACAATGAAATAAGTATAGTGACCTGGTTAAGGATTGGACCCTATTAGGATTCTTTTACAATTAACCCTATTAGGGGTGAGGATGCACTGTCCGAGAGCACACTGCTCAAAGGGGTGAAGGTTGCAACCTTCTATTTAACAAATACACACTATATATGGATCTTGGTGAACTACGTGTAGACCTACTATCTTGATCAGTTCCAATAAATAACATATACTCTCTACTATGTCACATAGACCTTTTGTTGATGGCTCAACACTTTGCAGTCTCTGCTCTGTTCTTCTCTTTCAACTATGAGCCATGCTTAGCAATCACAAATGATTGCCTATAAATAGCTTTCTCTAAATGATATAATCAAGTTGGCCTATTAGAACCATCTTGAAATCATATTACAGAAAAAATACAACTCTCCAATAACATCTCAGTCAGCTCTACTAAGCACACAACATAAATTAGGACTACACAATTCTATGTGAGTAGATGCAATGCTACACATAGTCAGCTCTACTAAATTAACTCCAAATTTATTCTCATGATGAATTATGTTATGCTCTCTTAAAAAAAACATCCTTAACTCTCTTCTTAACATAAATCCAAGTGCGTATACCAAGATGATAGGTGCAACTACCACAATCATATAAACACTATCGGCTCTTCTAGGTAGACTCGGGAAACTATGACTGTCAACTAGAGACTTCATAACTCAACCTGTACTGCATATAAAACTCTACATCTATGAACATAACATCATACATATGTCTACAACATAAATATAAATGTGCAAGGCTCTACTACAACTGTACTAAAAATCATATATAGAACTGTTCCTGGGACCTGTCAGAAACACTCACTGATATACACAACTATACTACTGTCTTTGGTCAGAATCAACCTTTGCATCTATGATATCATGTTGATAACATATCCATGCAACACATGCTCAAATCTATCTACATAAAGCTTCCACGCATGTTTCTTACCATATGTTGTCATCAATGACAAACATGTAGTCAATAATCTGGCTTGCTGGCAAATCTCCAACATGAAAAACCTGTTATATTGAGAAGACCTTCTGATGAAGAAATAGACTTAATCACCATTGATATGGTTACTCAGGCTAGGATTAACTATGTTTTGAGAACTAAGACTATTGGTAATATAGATGGTAAGCCAACAGGTGTATTTATTATGAAAAATCATGAAGACACTAGGCAAGCACATGTAAAAAATATAGTTGTTGATGATGTTAGAAAATTAAAAGTGAAAGGAGCTGAAAGGCCAAATAATTCAAACAATGTTCTTAATTTCAAAGTCAAAAAACCAATTACCAATACCCCTGTTCCCCAAGTTGAAGATGGACAACTAAGGAAAGATAAACTGAATCATGTAACACAGGCTCAAGATAAAAATATTTTTCAAGGAAAGCAAGATCTATCTGATGTAAAGTATACACCTATTGACATGAACCATTTGTTATCTTAGATAGCAGTTAAGGTTCCACTGATGGAAATGATGAGGATAGGTGAGCATAAAAAAAAGGCCCTTACTTGGATAAATAATGTTCTTTCTACAAACCTCCAAAAGCCAGTGAGTACTGAAGTGAAAGGAAAATCTCCAAATAAAGGGAAAGATGTAGAGGAAATTGTTTCAAAGATACCCCATATGCAAATGTTGCAAATACTTCTTTGGGAGATGTTGACCCTTTCTTTTTAACATTGATTATAAATGGGAAAATGTTAAAGAACTACATGATTGATTTAGGAGCATCTAATACTATTATGCCTGTTGAGATCATGAGATCAATGGGATTACAAGTTGACACTCCTCATGGCATATACCAAGCTATGGATTCTAGATAAGTCTCAATTATTGGAACAATTAAGGCCTTTCCCTATAAGCTTGCTTCTTATCCTAGCAAATAGTTGACCATGAGTGTCCTAGTTGTTGATATACCCCCCAAGTATGGAATGTTGTTATCAAGGAAATGGAGTGCAGAAATGGGAGGCAGTATCCAATGTGATTTATCCTTTGCTACTTTTAATATTGTTGGTGAAAATGTCAAAGTATCTAGGGAAGTTAGAACTCCTCATATGATTGAGGAAGAGACTAAAGATGATAATGTAAAATGTTTCTTGGATACTGATATAAATTCTTTCCAAGTACAGCACAGAGAGATCATTGATGGAAATGAGCCTTTACTTTTATCTAAGGATAAAGTGTTGAACCTTTGGTATTTGGTCTTTGAATATTGTCACTAATGTCAATAATACATTCATGCAATTATAATGGGCATATGGTATGGTTAAAATCATGAAATTATCTTATTTGATGTCCTTCAATATTATTCAAAACATATTCAAGACATACACTTAAGTGTTATATAATTAACACTTAATGTTCATGTTGGTTAAGAAAACGGTTATAAAAAAATAGTTTTGGTATATGAGAAAGTCGATAGGCTTAGTTATCTGATGGGCTTAGTTCAAGGAATTAAAAAGGAATTTAAATGTTCAAGAAAATCATTTCATAAAGGAAAAAGATAACTTTGAAAAAGAAATTAAAGAATTAAATCAACAAGTTATAGATTTAAAATTACAAGTGGAGGAACAAAAGAGAATTGTCTTTGTCACTAAGGAAGAGTTAAGTTCTAAAGATCAGGAATGTACAAGTTTAATGGATGAAGTACTATCATATAAAAGGAAGTTATAAAAATATGAGAATACTACTTTGGATGACATGTTAAGAAAACAAAGAAGAACTGATGATCTAACTGGAATTGGTTTTGAACTTGGACAATGCTCTAGTGACAAGAAAGATAAAACTTTATTTGAGATATTCAAATCTGAAAGCAAAGACATAGATCAACATGTTATCACTTCAAATTAAGATAAAAATTCAGATGTTATTCATATTTCTAATGGTAAAAGGAAGGTTACATCAATCTCCTCATTCATGGGTAAAAGATCTTCAAACAGGTTCACTTCTTTCTTTGATGGGTATTGCTTCATGTGTCATCAATATGCACATAGAATAAGTAATTGCAAATATATGTCAAGAAGGATTTCAAAGTTTCATTTTGGTTATTCCTTTCCTAAAGTGAATGGTCTAATATTTTACAAATGCAATATTTTTGGTCATGTTATGAGGAATTGCAAAACTAAGACATTTCAAAACAACCAATCTTATGCTAGTCTACAAGTTGATAAAGAATTTGATACTAAAGTAACAAAGATATGGAGGCCTAAGATTAATAAGTCTATGTTTATTCAAATGGATTTACATTATGAATAAAAAGACTTGTGGATAATTGATAGGGGTTGTTCTAGACATATGACAGGTGATAAAACAAAGTTTGATAAATTGGTTAACTATAAAGGTGGCAGTGTGAGTTTTGGTGATGATTCTTCAAGGAAAATTAAAGGTTTGGGTTCTTTGATGCTTAGTGACAAAATGTCTATTCATGATGTGTATTATGTTGAAGTTTTAAAGTACAATATTCTAAGTGTTAGTCAAATTTGTGATAATGGATATGAAATTGTGTTTGATGATCATGGTTGTCAAATCAAATTTAAATGAGGACACTTGGTTGCATCATGTAAAAGATCTAAAGGAAATGTATACAACTTAAACAATCACAAATGCTAAAAATCATGAAGATATTTGTCTTATGGGACATGTTAATGAAATTTGGTTATGGCACAAAAGACTTAGGCATTTCAATTTTGATAATTTGGTAAAAGTTAGTAAGCATCAAACAGTAAGAGGTATGCCATGTATAAGTAAGCCAAAGAGTATTATTTGTGAAGGGTGTCAACATGGTAAACAAACAAAGACATCTTTCCCTTCAAAAGAATATTTTTCTTCTAAACCATTGTAATTAGTACATACTGATTTATGTGGTCCTACAAGGACAATATCATTAAATGGTGAGAAATACTTCATGCTTTTTATAGATGAATATACAAGAATGACATGGGTAACTTTCTTAAAGTATAAATCAGAGGCATTTAACAAGTTTAGGATTTTTAGGAGAATGATTGAAAAGGAGTCAGACATGAAGATTAAGTGCTTACAATCTGATAAAGGTGGTGAGTTTACTTCAGATGAATTTGTTGATTATTGTGAACAACATGGAATCAAAAGACAATATGCAGCATCTAGAACACCTCAAAAAAATGGAGTTGTTGAGAGAAAGAACCAAACAATCAAAGAAATGGCAAGGAATATGTTAGATGAATCTAAAGTACCAAATAGGTATTGGAAAGAAGTAGTTCAAACAACAGTATACATTTTAAACAGGGCACAACTAAGGGTAAAAACTAAGTACACCCCTTATGAGTTGTGGTATCAACATCCTGCTTCTGCTGAGAATTTTAGTATTTTTGGAAGTAGATGTTTCATTAAGAATTATGATGATAACATAGGAAGATTTGATTCAAGATGTGATGAAGGAATATTTTTAGGATATTCCTCTCAAAGTAAAGCTTACAAATGTTTTAATAAAAGGTTGAATAAACTTGTTGAAAGTGTACATGTAAATGTGGATGAAGTTGTGCAAGATAAAAAGGAAACAATAATGGATAATACTTTCCTCCAAGACAATGATAATGACTTGAAAAAAATGGATAATAATGTTGATGAAGGTGAAGAAGAAGAAAAAGATCAAATAGAGATACCAGAACCACCAGGTACCAGAACTACAGGAACAAGATTGAAGAAATATCATCCTCAATAACAGATTATAGGGGATAAACATGTAGGTATTCAAACAAGAACAAGAGCTAGATCTAGTGAATGTGCTAATCTTTGTTTGCTATCTCAAATTGAGCCTAAATCATATAAAGAAGTTAGTAAGGATGAATTTTGGGTTAAAGCTATGAAAGAGGAACTAAGTCAAATTGAAAAGAATAAGACATGGAAATTAGTACTTAGACCTAAAAATAAAAATGTAATAGGTGCTAAATGGGTTTTTAGAAATAGACTTGATGAAAATGGAAAGATAGAAAGAAACAAGGCTAGATTGGTTTGTAAAGGTTATGCACAAATAGAAGGTGTGGACTTTGATGAAACTTTTGCACTAGTTGCAAGACTTGAGGCAATTAGAATCTTTCTTGAATATTCAACTTTTAAAGGCTTTAAAATGTACCAAATGGATGTTAAAACAATATTTCTAAATGGTTATCTTGACGAAGAGGTTTATATTGATCAACCTGAAGGGTTTGAAAACAAAGATTATCCTAATCATGTTTATAGATTGAAAAAGGCTCTTTATCATTTGAAACATGCTCCAAGGGCTTGGTATTCTAGATTGGATCAATATCTTATAAAAAAATGGCTTTAAAAGAGGTGGTGTTGATAGTAACTTGTACATCTATGGTACACATGATGATATTCTTTTTGTTCTTGTTTATGTTGATGATATAGTGCTTGGATCGAATGATGATGCCTTAAGTCAAGGTTTTTCAAAGCTTATGAAATCTGAATTTGAAATGTCCATGCTTGGGGAACTATCATATTTTCTTGGGTTGCAAATTTCTCATTTGGAAAATGGTATTTTCTTAGCCCAAACTAAGTATGCAAAAGAAATGTTAAATAAATTTAATAAGGAATATTGTAAGCCTATGTGAACACCAATGATAACATGATGTAAACTTAATAAAAATCATGATTCCCCTGATGTTGATCAAACTACTTATAGATCCATGATTGGTCATTTACTATATCTAACTGCTTCAAGGCCTGATATCATGCATGTTGTCTATTTGGTTGCAAGATTTCAGTCTTCACCCAAAGAATCTCATGTTATGGCAGTTAAAATAATTTTAAGATATATTCAAGGTACTTTGGATTATGGGATTTGGTATCCTAAACATGATGATTTCAGATTTGTTTCTTATAATGACTCAGATTGGGCAGGTTGTCTAGATGAAATAAAAAGTACTTCAGGAGCAACATTCTTTTTGGGTAATAGATTGGTATGTTGGCATAGTAAAAAATAGGACACTACTACTCTTTCTACTAGCAGAGACTGAGTATATTGCAGCATGTTCTTGTTATCAATAGGTTCTATGGATGATTCAAACATTATTAGATATGAAAGTGATAGTTTCTACACTAGTTCCTATATTTTGTGATAATCAAAGAACCATCAATATTTCTAAGAATCTGGTTATGAATTCACGTACCAAGCACATTGATATTCATTATCACTTCATAAGGGAACATGTTTTGAAAGGTAATGTTGAATTGGAGTTTTTTCCTTCCTAAGATCAGTTGGCTGACATATTTACTAAACCTCTATCAAAAGAAGTCTTTGAAGGTTTGAGAACCAGATTGGGAGTTCTCTCTCTTTCTTCTCTTGCATAAGTTAAACAATGTGTTATAGGTTTCAGGGGGAGCATTTATGATAATTTTTACAACTGAAACCTTGGTATATCTCCTTTGTCATTGATGTCAAAGGTGGAGAAAACACATGAGGAAAACATATTGTGATTGATGGAATCTATATAGGTACATGATTTTTTATATAGGTGATGATATATAGGTGTTACAAGTGCATGCAAAGGTTAATATGTTTTTACGGGTATTGACATCAATGCTAAAGGGGGAGTATGTTGAACCTTTGGTATTTAGTCTTTGAATATTGTCATTGATGTCAATAATACATTCATGCAATTATAATGGGCATATGGTATGGTTAAAATCATGAAATTATCTTATTTAATGTCCTTCAATATTTTTCAAAACATATTCAAGACATACACTTAAGTGTTATACAATTAACACTTAATGTTCATATTGGTTAAGAAAACGGTTATAAAAAAATAGTTTTGGTATATGAGAAAGTCTACAGGCTTAGTTATCCGATAGACCCCAACCATAATACCTTTCTAGAAAGGGTGATGAATTAGCTAAAATATTTCTATGTTATTTTTCGTATACCACATGTATGGAAAGAGAAAAAATCTAGTTAACAGATGCAGATACAAAAATTCATGATAGTTTTAGCAGTTTTGAGCAGTTTTGGTCTAATTGAAGTTTGGGTTATGTAACTACCTCAAAATTGTCAACTTATTTAGTTTATAAGTAGAGGATACATTCCTCTAAAATTTAAAATAGGTGATTTGATCAAAAGTTTTAGGAGTGGTGCATAATGTGAAGTATATCAAGCAGATTGCAGGAAGTTTTTATAGCAGCAAAGAGGAGGGTAATGCTTTATGTTTCTATTTTTCTATTTGTGATTTTATTTTCATTACAGAAGTATATCAAAGGTTGAAAAGGGTTTATACACTAATATCTTAATGGTTTACATCAGTATTTAATCAGATGTTTTTATGAAACATGAATATGAATTTGGATCTTTAATGTTTTGAAGGAAAAATGTTATTTATCTTTCAAGAAGTATAGCATTTTGAATACCATTGATTAAAATCATCCTATTACATTCAGATGTATTGATTTAAGTATGATTACACATTTCATGATCTGATAATGTCATTTTGAGAAGGCTTTTATAATTTGGTATAATTCAGTGATGTAAAAGAATCAGTATGAGAGATAAGAAAAGAATTGAATCCTACTTAATGTTTTCAACTTGGAGTTGAAATCTTGTTTCATGATTTGTAATGTAATAGAGATGATCCTCTGATTTTGTATTTTATTTATTCATTTTGGAAGTTGGTTCTTTAGGTGTAATGGATTGGTGTTCCTTGAAATCGGTGTTTCTAAAACATGGTGTTGGTGCTTCCCAGAGTTGTAGCTCTAAAAGATTTTTCCAAGAGGCTAATAAAGTTTCATATTCAAAATGGTCTTTTACCCTAAGGGGTTTTCCACTATAAATATTGTGTACTATGTTCCTTTTACATATCTTGTTCATATTTCATGATTATATGTTATAATTGTAAAAATTGAAAAGGACAAGTTTTTAATTAACCACTGATTCACCCCCCCTCTCAGTGGTGCTTGTATTCCAACACAAAGATAATGTCATAAACCAAGATGGTCTGTGGACCATTTATTTTGATGGTTCAAGTTCTAAGGAAGGATCTAGTGCAGGGGTATTTTTGATCTCCCCTACTAAAAAAATTTTTAAGTTTTCTTTCACCTTATTATTTTCTTATACAAATAATACTGCAAAGTATGAGGCCTTGCTGATAGGATTGAGATTAGCATCAAAACATAAGATCAAAAGCCTCACAGTAATTGGAGAATCAAAATTGTTTGTGTCTAAGGTAAGATCCAAGTATGTTAGAATAACTGAGAGGGGGGTGAATCAGTTATCCACAATCCCAATCACAAAATGTATAACCAAAACAATTTACTAAAACTTCTACAGCTCGGTAACATAAAATAGTATTTTGTCTATGCTTTTACCAATTACCAGTTAATAACATATAATGATTACCGATCAAATCTAATATGTAACATGTAAAGTATGACAACAAACAATCATCACAATCAACACATAACATAAGAAATTTAACGTGGAAACCCTGTAAAGGGAAAAACCACCTGGGACCAGCAACCCAAAAATTGTTCACTCTTCTGAAGTGAGGTTGGTGAAGACCTGACCCTGTTAAAGGTTACAAACACACTATGAGGTGTGACCTTGTTAGAGGATTTTAGACCAACCGTTATCATCCAACCAGCATTCACTATGGGGTTGACAGGATAACAAATGTACACTCTATGAATGACATTACTCTTAGAATAATTGAGAGGTGGGGTGAATTAGTTATCTAGTGTCCCAAATCAAAATGTATAATAAAAAACAATTCTATTACTTCTGCTACTTGGTAAACATAAAATACTTTCACTATCTGTGTCTTTACCGATTGTCAGTCTAAACTTTATAACAGTTACCGATTAAATATAACATGTAATATGCAAAGTATGATAACAAACAAATATCACAATCAACACATAACACAAGAGATTTAACGTGGAAACCCTATGAAGGGAAAAACTACCTAGGACCAACAACCCAAAATTGTTCACTCTTCTGAAGTGAGGTCGGTGAAGACCCAATCTTGTTCAAGGTTACAAACACACTGTTAGGTGTGACCTTGTTAGAGGATTTTAGACTAGAATTTATCATCCAACCAGTAGTCACTCTAGGGTTGACAGGATAACAATGTTCACTCTATGACTGAAACATCAAAAGACTTTCATAGTCCACTCAGTTAAGAGATTTGACTATGTACAATGGTTAAATATGTAACAGTAGATGATCTGCCTTGAAAAAACTTCAATTTGTAGTTTACAGATCAACGTTCAGCTCATTCAAATATTTTTGATCAATATACCACTTCAGATTCAATACTATATTAACTTACTGTCCATCGGTAATTACTCTTTGTATCTTGGTAATTGTTTTGGAGCTTAGTTCTTATTAACCAGTATGATCAGAATGCATGAAAACTCCTTCACACAATAATTCTGCAGTATCTTCTTCTTCCAGTGATGTTTCAATAATGAAACCAATGCCTCTTATATAGATGAGTAAATCATTTTCTTTCCCTCCATCAGATTTTTCCACTTAATCATATTCATATATTTTTCTACTTTAAGCTTCCTCGGTTGATGTGTCAATAACATGTTTCAATCTACTACATTAGATCCTTTTTGATTTATGTTATCCGTCGATCTTCATAACAAACCTTATCTGTTACCTTGATTTCATACACTTTATAGCTCATCACTTTATCGGCTAAGCTGATTATTTAATTCCTTTTTGTTTTGCTCGGTTAACAAAGAAATGCGTCGGTGAACACAAGCTTAGTTAACACTACGCTCGGTAAACACTACATTCCATCAGTTTATACTAGAATGCTTTATTTACCGACAACACTACTTTGTGTCATTCAGCTCTATTCTTCATCATAGATGAATGCAACATAATAAAGTCAATTTCATCAAGTCATAGACTCATCAACAAGTTACTCAGTGTATTCCTTATCCTTATCTGACATATACATCTTCCTCATGTAGATATTTATGTTCTTCATCTCTTTCACCTTTCTTCAGATGTGTCGGTATAGTAACTTACAAGATAAGTACTGTCAAGCTAGTTGACATCAATGACAACATAAAACTGATTTAATCATCTTGCATATCTAATCATCAACTCCTCAGTAATCTTAAATTACAGATTCTTCATTTAGGTTCTAAATCAGTTGTAGTTCATCAATCTCTCCCTTTGGCATTGATGGAAACTCAAGTAATATGAAATGTACCATACACATACCAAACATGTATTCTAGAACTTTGTGATCAAATGCTATACAATCTCTCCCTAGCTTAATATGTTTAATCACTAGGTTACTCAACAACATTATAAAATACAGTTTTGTCATTTTGTAGATATAACCTTTTCAGTTCTCAAGTTCCTTTCAGATTATCTCTCCCTTAGATAGTTCTCATCGGTTCATATATCTCCCTTTGACAATAATACCAAAGAAACAAATAAACAATCAGCTCTATAGTGCTAAGTAACTCTCTATTGTCCATTACATTTTCTGTATCTTAGTATACTGATATCCCAATCTATTTCAGTTCTTCAAACTTAATCACAACCTTGAACAATATCCAAAGTGTGAACTATGATACATCAACATGAATGATCTTCTGATAAGATTAGGCTGATGCAACATCTAGATCACATTAGTGACTATAGACAAGGGACAGACCCCAAGTCTAGTCCTCAAATATTCAAATGTGTCCTTCGGTAGAAGATTTGTAAAAATGTTTGCAAGTTATTCTTTAGATGTAACAAATTCTAACTTCACTTGCTTCTCTTGCACTTGTTCTCTTAAGTAGTGATACTTAATTGATATATGCTTTGTCTTAGAGTGCATCACTGGATTCTTTGAAATATTAATAGCACTTGTGTTTTCATAGTATATGATCACCAGATCAGTGATTACCTCATTCATTCCTTCCAAAACTTGCCTGATATATGCAATGTTTGAGCAATTAGTAGTAGCAGAAACATACTCTGCTTCAGCTGTAGACTAAGAAATGCAAGCCTTCTTTTTACTTGTCCAGGTTACAAGTCTTTCACTAAAGAAAAATGCTCCTTCGGTGGTACTTTTTCTGTCATCCACATTTCCAGCCCAATCAGCATTGGTATAAACCTTCAACTCAAACTTACCTTCCTTAGGATACCATAATCCATAATCCTCTATCTTTTTTAGATATCTTAAGATCCTTTTAGTAGAAATCATGTGTGATTCTCTAGGATTAGTAGAATAGTAACAATTCCCACAACATGTGCTATATCCGGTCTACTGTGAACTACATACATTATCTTACCAATCATGGATCGGTAAAGTGTCTAGTTTACCTCTATAGTTTCATCTTCCTTTATCAATTTACTTCTAGTAGCCATCGGTGTTCCCATAGGTTTAGCATCTTCCATGCCAAATGTCTTCAAGACTTCCTTTATGTACTTGGATTGTGTGATGAATATTGCATCACTCTGCTGAATCACTTGTAATCAGAGAAAGAATTTAATCTCTCCAAACATAGACATTTCAAACTCATTCCTCATGTCATCAAAAAAATATTTACATACATGATCTTGATCTCCAAAAATAATATCATCAACAGAAATTTCAGCAATAATAATAGTGTCATCAATATCACCTTTCATGTACAAATTGATGTTCTCACTAGTTCTTACAAATCCAATACTTAACAAGTAAGTATGCTGTCTTTCATACCATGCTCTCGGTGCTTGCTTCAAACCATATAAATCTTTGTGTAATCTACATACCATGTTTCTATTGTCAGGATCAATGAATCCTTCAGGTTGTTCTATGTAGACCTCTTCTGCAAGTATACCATTCGGAAATGCTAACTTCATATCCATTTGATAAACCTTAAATTTCTTGTGTGTAGCATATGCAAGTAGCATTATAACTCCTTCCAATCTAGCAATAGGTGCAAATGTCTCACCATAGTCAATGCCTTATTCCTATGCATATCCCTTGCATACCAATCTAGCTTTATTCCTTGTCACTTCACCATTTTCATTCAGCTTGTTTTTGAATATCCATTTAGTACCGATAACATTTTTATCTTTAGGTCAGGGTACTAAGGACCAAGTTTTGTTTTCTCTATTTTTTCTATTTCATCTTTCATTGCATTAACCCATTCTTCATTTTCTAATGCAACTTTCATGCTCTTTAGTTCAAATTCATAGACTATACATGTACCTTATTTTGTTTTGCTTCTTGTCTGCATTCCAGCTTGTCTGTTTCCAATAATTTATGTCTTAGGATGATGTCTTCTGACAAAACTAGCCAGTACTCAATTTTTTCTTTCTTGTATATCCTGTTCAGGTTCATGTGCTTTCTCGATAGCACCATCTTGTTCATTGGTTTCCCTTTCTTGTTCCTCGGGGTTATTTTCCTACTGACAGATTATCATAGGTTACGACTTCGGTAGATAGTCAGGAAGTTCAATGTAAGTGAATCTACCATAGTCTTCTAGTTCCTTTCTTTCTTCTATGTTCTTGTCATCAAACTCATCAACACGAACATTAATACTTTCAATCATCTTATTTGTAACCTTATTCAAACATTTGTATGCTTTACTCTTAGTAGAATATCCTAAGAATATTCCTTCATCACCTTTAGAATCAAATTTCCCATTTCTCTCATCTTTCAAAATAAAACATTTTCTTTCAAAAATCCTAAAATAACTTACAGTAGGTTTGTGTCCAAACCATAGCTCATAATGTGTCTGGTTGGTGTCATTCTTTAGTTGTACTTGATTAAGCACATATACAACTATATAGATAGCTTCCCTCTAATACCTCCAAGAAACATTCTTTTGTATCATCAATGTCCTAGTATAGTCAATGATTGACCTGTTCCTTCTTTCAGCAATCCCATTCTACTGAGGTGTTCTCGGTGCAGAGACCTGTCTCTTAATACCATTCTCATTATAGAAATTATTAAATTCATCAGAGCTAAATTCACCTCCTCTATCAGATCTTAAGCATTTAATTTCTTTACCTATCTCTTTTTCTACCTTCACCTTATACCATTTAAACATCTTAAATGCTTCAGATTTCTCTTTCAAGAACATAATAGTCATTAGTCTAGTATAGTCATCAACAAAAAGAATAAAGTATCTATCACCATAATAGCTTTGAGTTCTCATAGGACCACATAGGTCGGTATGAACCAACTCAAGTATCTTCTTTGTTGAGTAGTCTTTGCTCTTAAAACTAGACTTAATCATCTTACCTTTCTGACATTCATGGCACATAGCGTGATCCAATTTTGACAAGTTAGGCAACCCTCTAACTCTTTTCTTCTTACTAATCTTGATCATGTTATCAAAATTCACATGACATAACCTCTTATGCCACAACCATGCATCTTCATCTTTCATTCATAAACAAGAAGACTGATCAATATCAAGATAAAATAGATTATCTCTAGATTGTGTACCGATCTTGACAAGTCTTCCTCCATCATCATAGATTCTTACCTTTTTGCTCTCAAAAGCAAGTTGGTGGCCTAATTTATTCAGCTATACCACACTTCACAAATTATAGTTTAGTCCATCTACCCAGTATGCATTCTCACATTTTATTCTATTATTAATCATCAATGAACCTTTACCTCTCACCATACAAGGTGCATAATTTCCCATTCTAACAGATCCACCATCATATTCATCAAGTAGATCAAATTTCTCTATATCACTAGTCATATGATGTGTACAGCCACTATCTATGATCCATGTATCATTTCTGCTTACTTTAGAGATCAGTGCTATTTCTTCATGTTTCTCTATATTTCATAGCAACAAATACTACTTCTACATCATCATCAGTGTCAGATTCAGATTCAAATTCTTCAGCTATGTAACATACCTTTTTCCCTTTGTCATAGCTATCTCAATTATCTATGTTGTTGTGTTGGTAGCCTCTGTTGACTCTTCTCCCATAGCTTCCTTCAGATCGGTCTTTGGATTTATCATCATCTCTCTTATTCGGACATCTAGCAGTGATGTGGCCAACTTCTTTACAATTAAAACATGCTAAGAGTATCTTGCCTCTATACCTTCCCTTACCTTTGGGCAATCTTCTCGCCATAAGAGCTTCAAGCTCATCAAGTTCATCATCGGTATTACTATCACTAACATTATTCTTATCATTCCTGCTACTAGACTTACCAATCTTCAAAGATGACATGAAAGCGGATTCAAAAAAAGGTACAACACTATTGTCAAAATTATTCAATTCAAAGGTTGTAAGCTTACCAATCAGAGTGTCAAGAGTAAGGTTGGATGTAGCCCTTGTTTCATGAATTGTAGAGATCCTGATCACATAAACTAGCGGCAAAGTTCTGAGAATCTTTCTTATCACTGTTTCATTGTCAATAACTCCACTAGATGCTCTAATAGCATGTACTACCTCTTTTAGTCTATTTGTATATTGCACAATGTTCTCACCTTCTTTCATCTTCATATCATCAAATCGACCTCTTAGGTTTTCTAGTCTAGCTCTCTTAACATTCGCATCTCCACTATATATTAGAGTTAGCTTGTCCCACATCTTCTTAGCTGTATCACAATCCTTGATGTCTTCAAATTTGGCATCGGTACAGGCAGCAACAAGTTCCATCATAGTAATATTGTGTTCATGCATATCCTTTAGTTCATCAAGAGTTAAGTGACCAACGGGTGGTTCAATGTAGCCATTATCCATCAGTTCTAGTGCAAAATTCCCAATTCCGGATATGTGCAACTTCATCCGGCTTTGCCATACTATGAATTTATCTTTGTTTAGCTTTGGCACTTCCCTCTTATACATCTTGAGACCTTTTTGCTAGAGTCCTTAAAACTCTATTCTAAGCAACTTTAGCTCTGATACCAATTGTTAGAATAAATGAGAGGGGGGTTGAATCAATTATCCAGTGTCCCAAATCAAAATGTATAATCCAAAACAATTCTACTACTTCTACTACTCGGTAAACATAAAATACTTTCACTGTTTGTGTCTTTATCGATTGTCAGTCTAAACTTTATAACAGTTACCAATTAAATCTAACATGTAATATGCAAAGTATGATAACAAACAAATATCACAATCAACACATAATAAAAGAGATTTAACATGGAAACCCTGTGAAGGGAAAAACCACCTAGGATTGGCAACCCAAAATTGTTCACTATTCTAAAGTGAGGTCAGTGAAGACCCAACCCTATTAAAGGTTACAAACACACTGTTAGGTGTGACCTTGTTAGAGGATTTTAGACCAGAAGTTATCATCCAACCAACAGTCACTCTAGGGTTGACAGGATAACAATGTTCACTCTATGAATGAAACATCAAAAGACTTTCATAGTCCACTTGGTTAAGAGGTTTAACTGTGTATAATGTTTAAATATGTAACATTAGATGATTTTCCTTGAAACAACTTCAATTTTCAATTTACAGATCAATGTTCAGCTCATTCAAATATTTCTGATCAATATACCACTTCAGATTCAATACAATATCAACTTACTGTCCATCGGTAATTACTCTCTATAGCTCAGTAATTGTTCTGCAGCTTGGTTCTTATTAACCAGTATGATCAGAATGCATGAAAAATCCTTCACATGATAATTCTATAGTATCTTCTTCTTCCGGTGATGTTTTAATAATGAAACCAATGTCTCTTATATAGACAAGTAAATCATTTTCTTTTCCTCCATCAGATTTTGTCGCTTAATCATATTCATAGATTTTTCCACTTTAAGATTCCTGAGTAGATGTGTCAGTAACACATTTCAATCTACTCCATTAGATCTTTTTTTATTTATGTTAGCTATCAATCTTCATATCAAACCTTATCTGTTACCTCAATTTCATACACTTTACAGCTCATCACTTTATCTGCTAAACTAATCATTTAATTCCTTTCTATTTTGCTTGGTTAACAAAGAAATGCATCGATGAACACAAGCTTAGTTAACATTGTGCTCGGTATACACTACATTCTGTTGGTGTATACTAGAATGCTTTATTTACCGACAACACTGCTTTGCGTCTTTCAACTCTATTCTTCATCATAGATGAATGCAACATAATAAAGTCAATTTCATCAAGTCATAGACTCATCAACAAGTTACTCAGTGTATTTCTTATCCTTATCTAACATATACATCTTCCTCATGTAGATATTTCTATTCTTCATCTCTTTCACTTTTCTTCATATGTGTCGGTATAATAACTTACAAGATAAGTACTGTCAAGCTAGTTGACATCAATGAAAACATAATACTAATTTAATCATCTTGCATATATAATCATCAACTCCTTAGTAATCTTAAATTATAGATTCTTCATTCAGGTTCTAAATCAGTTGGTTCATCAATTACAAGACTTTCTAGTCCACTCTATTAAGAGATTTATCTATTTACCATGGTTAAAATGTAACAATAGTTGATCTAATTACAAAACAACTTCAATCATAGATTATCAGATCTATGTTAAGCTCATTCAAATCCTGTGATCAATATATCAATTCTATTTCAATCAATATTCAGTAACTTACTTTCGCTCGGTTATAGCTTTCTGACACTCGTTAATCTCTATAGTTTCATTCTCCTTAACCAGTCTGATCAAGCATGCATGAAGCTTGTTCATGTGATATCTCTGTAGTCTCCTTCTTCCAGCATAAGTTCATCATGAAATCCTAGTCTCTTAAATAGACAAGTAAACCATTTTAATTCCATCCATCAGATTTTGCCGCTTAATCTCCTTTGTTGATTTTGCTGCTTAAATCTTCCTCAACTGATGTGTTAATAACATGTTTTGTTTCAATCCCTTAGATCTTCTTTGAATTATGTTAGCCATCGATCTTCACAACAAACATTATCTTCAACTTCTTAATCATAACACTTTCCATCTCATCAACTTCCATCAACTAAACTAGTCATTTAGTTCTTTTCTTCTACTCGATTAACAAAGAAATGTATCGATGAACACAAGCTCGGTTTATACTATGCTCATTTTACACTACACTGCGTCGGTGTATACTGAAATGCTTCTTTAACTGACCACACTACTTTGCGTACATAATCAAGTCAATAGCATAAGGTCATAGACTCATCCATAAGTTACCCAATGTGTTCCTTATCCTTATCTATCATATCCATCTTCCTCATGTAGATATATCTATTATTCATCTCTTTTCTTCTTCTTTCTACAGATGTTCGGGTATAGTAACTTAAAAGATAAGTATTGTCAAAACTAGTTGACATTAATGACAACATATTACTGATTTAATCATCCTACATATCTAATCAGAAACTCAGTGATCTAGAATCACAGATCTTCAAGTTATATAGTTTATTCAGATTAGTTGTAGTTCATCAATCTCTCCCTTTGGCATTGATGGCAACACAAGCAATATGAAATATGCCATACACATACTAAACATGTATTCTACAAATCTATCAACAAATGATGTAACTCAGTACAAGCTCTCCCTAGCTTAATATCTTCAATGCTCTCCTTTTTTTGTATCTCTCTCCTTTTTTCTTTGGCTTCATATTCTTCATATTGATCTCTCTCCCTTTGACAACAATGCCAAAGAGCAATAAAAATAACTTTGTAGTAGCCATGTAACTCTCTATTGTTCGGTGCATTCTCTGTATCTCAATATACTGATGTGCAAATCTATTCCAGTACTTCATCCTTTCACAACCTTAGATAGAAGTCCAAAGTGTGAACTCTTCTGCATCAACATGTATGATCTTCTGATAAGATTAGGCTAATGCAACCTCTAGATCACCTTAGTGACTGGTAGACAAGGGACAGACCACAAGTCTAGTCCTGAAGTATTCATATGTATCCTTCGGTAGAGGCTTTGTAAATATGTCAGCAAGTTGTTCTTTTGATGTCAAAAATTCTAGCTTTACTTTCTTCTCCTGTACTTGTTCCCTTAAGTAGTGATACTTAATAGATATATGCTTTGTTTTAGAGTACATCACTTGATTCTTTGAAATATTAATAGCACTAGTGTTGTCACAATATATAATCACTGGGTCATTGATTACCTCATTCATACCTTCCAACACTTGCTTGATATATGAAATAATTGAATAGTTAGTAGCAGGGGTAACATACTCTACTTCAGCTGTAGATTGGGAAATGCAAGCATGTTTCTTACTTGTCCATGTAACAAGTCTTTCACCAAAGAAGAATGCTCCTTCGGTGGTACTCTTTCTATCATCCACATTTTTAGCCCAATCAGCATCGGTGTATACCTTAAGTTCAAATTTTCCTTTCCTCAGATACCATTGTCCATAATCATCAGTTTTCTTTAGGTATCTTAAGATTCTCTTTGTAGAAATCATGTGTGACTCTCTAGGGTTTGCAGAAAATCTAGCAACTATTCTAACTACATGTGCTATAGTAGGTCTACTATGAACTATTAGGAATGAATGCTAAATGTTTGGCAGCCATTCTGTAGCAGTTGTTGTTGCATTCATGACTATGATTGTCATTGATGTCAACACAGTGATTTACCGAACACTTGCAAAGAAGTAGACAAAGTTTGGATTAGCGCATGTGGGTTATTGCAATTGGAGCTATGTGACATTGACAATATATTCTTTGATATGTTATATATCTATGGTTAAGAGTGTAGACAATAATTCATTTATTCATGAAAGTTATGATTATTTTGGTGGAAGCAGTATTCAGGTAGTGTTCCTAAGTAGCAGTTTGTGGAAATCAAATGATATCTCCTAATCAAGATGAAATCTAGTTTTGCATAGTTAAAGGGAAGTTGAAGACACATTTATAGTGACATGGATGATAGCACAGACTTTGAGGTCACACAAGTGAAGATTTATTATATTTGGAAGTTGACAGTTTTGTGTAATTTTGATGTAGCGTGTGGAAACTTTTATTTTGTAATTGTATGCCGACTCATTTGTAATTATTTGAGTGTGGTATAAAGGAAGGAATGTATTTCCTTGTTGTAATGCAGTTGTGATATGGAAGTAGCGGTTATGTGTGATGCTGTATGCATGAAGTGAAGAAAAGAGCTAAGTATGAAAGTGAATTTATGAAGGAAGACATGCGAAGTACATAGATCTGAAATTGAGATCTGATGTAACAGTGAGTGCAGTTTGGCATAGTTAGAGAAGAGGTAACATATTATTTTTTTGATTAATGAAAATATTATTTGGACAGTGTGTTCAGTGATCTTACCCTGAAGCTGTTTGGGCAGTGGGTCCTTCTGTCTTCCATAACTCTTAACAGGGTTAGAATCTTCTAACAGAGATTCAAAATCTCCTAACAGGGATTCATATGTACTGAATGTATTTCATAAGACTCCTAACAGATTCCATCCTTTCACAAGGAATATTCATATTAGTGCATCTTTTTTGGGCATCATTCCCACCGGGGTTTACTCTTTGATCAAGAGGTTCCCTAGTCAACATATCTTGTGTTATTGTGTATGAATATCTTTCTATGGTTGGTAATTTCATTTCTTATATGGTTTAATGTTGTTGAAGATGATAAAATTTATAATTATCTGATAACTGATTCAACCCCTGCTCTCAATTATCTTGGTGGACTTTACTTTCAAACAATTGGTATCAGAGCGGTGGGTCCTTGAAAAAAAAGTTTAACAGCTTAAGGAGATCCATGGTGAATTTCAGGAAAGAAAGCCCTAAATTTGATGGAGTAAATTTTGACAGCTAGAAAGAAAAGATGAAGACACACCTATTGTGTTTAGGACTAGGTTATTGGTTGATTACAAAGAATGATAAGACTATCATTGAAGAGGAAAATCTTGAGACATGTACTACTGATGAGAGAGATCTATTCATGTGTAACATACTTGCAAGAGAAGCACTTTTGATAGCCCTTCTAAAAAATGAGTATAGTCAGGTAAAATGTTTAAAAAAGTCTCATGAAATTTGGAAAGCTTTACACTCTACTTTTGAAGGTGATGAACATGCAAAAAGAGTTAGATTACATAATTGGATATGTGCATTTGAAGATATAAGAATGTTGGAAGATGAATATTTTAGAATCTATATTGGTAGAATGTCAGAAATTATTACAGGTATAAAATCTTATGGAGGAACAAAGACAGAGAATGAAGTGATATGGAAAATTCTTAGGACATTGACTCCTGCATTTAAGTAGACAACAAAGATGATTGAACAAGTCATACCTTGTACAACAAACTTTACAAGAGAGACTCTTCTTGGAATATTGGAAGAAGCAGAAATGTGTTAATATGATTTAGAAAAATAGAGAGGGGGGATGAATTAGTTTTTCTCAGGTCCTGATGTATAAAAAAATCTCAAAAACTTTTCCTTAAATCAGATCCAATAACCAAAACAAACTCGGTCATCACTGATTCAGTAATAGAAACATCTAACAATGCAGTCCACTACCCAGCTGTAACTTAACTTGTAAAACATAGAAATATTCAAACCAAAACATTCACATAAGTATTAACACCAGGATTTATAGTGGAAACCCAATTTGGGAAAAACCACTTTTTAACATGCTACTATTATTTTCACTCTTCTGAAGTGAGCTCAGTAAAAAGCCAACCCTGTCAAAGGTTACAATACACACTATCAAGTGTGACCTGGTTAAAGGATTTCAATCACCTTATTAAAAGTGAGCCTAGTCATAGGACTTACATACACTCCATTAGAATGCAACCTTGTTCAAAAGATTTAACATATGACTATTAGGTCAACCTCTGTTAAAAGAATTTTGACTGTTACAATGGTTAGAAAGTAGCAGCAATATTTATCTAAAAAATATACAACTCACTTTACAAATATCAGATCTGATTCCATACACTAATGCTGGTTTACTGACTTTGAAACTTTTCCATCTCCATCTCTGATCTACTCAAAAATTTTCTTCAAGCAACCACCACAATTCTCCTTCAGCCTTTTCTGCTTAAACAGTTAGTAAAACTTTACTGATCTTCCAGCATTCTCTGTTCACCCTTATGCACTTGCATATCTTAGGTTCCCTTATATTTTCCTCAATTAGGTTAACTCATCTTTTCCCGCTCAATCTCATTCGTAGATCTTAGGGTTAGGTCAGATTCATTGAATCTACCCGCTTCATGTTCTTCGGCTCCTTTTCTAGAATCATCTCAAATCTCTTAAATATTTACAATAAAACATTTTACAATGCATTTAATGTTTCCAAACAATCAATAGATAAAGTCAACACATTTTACATAATCCAATAATTCAACAATGTCGGCTCCAAAATTAAATTTTCTTCAAATATAAAATTGTTGATGCTTGGTCAATACTGTGATCAACTACTCAATCTTCATGTAGAAAGCTTGGTCATTACTAAAACTATTTCCTCAGCTTACACTGTCTCCCTCAACAATTAACTATTGTTTGGTCAACACTATAGTTTTTCTTGGCATATACTAACTTGGTCGACACTAACATTACTTGGCTTAAACATGATTTTTCCATTCTTTGCTCGGTCAAGCCTACCAGTTTAGTCTTTAGTCTTACTAAGATAAATAATACACTATCTCATCATTATGCAACATAGTCAAGTACACTTTTTAGTATCAAGATAACTCAACCTTCCCTTAGGTGCTATTGTTACCAACCTTGCCTAGCCCCTTAGCAACACTCAAATAGATATAGTACTTTCCTAAGTAGCAACAATCTTACTAGTTAAGGTTTGACATCAATGACAATACAACAATTGTTTCAATTGTAGTTTCCAACAATCTCCCTCTTTGGAATTGATGGTGACACCATATGATATCACTTGAATAACACATGGATTACCAACTGATCCAAAACTTATCTATCCATCAAGAATTATTTGTAATATCCTTAGCTTCATTTTGATTCAAAATCCTATAAGCCTCACTTCTATGACCATCAGAAGTATTCAGATCTCCCTCTATCCTGATCCTTCATTTCAGTTCATCATCCTCTTATCTTCAGTATCATGTGTTATCATATCAGTTCATCTCCCTCTTTGAAAAATATGCCAAAGAAACAACTAAAACATACATCCATCAGATCTAGATAATATCTGTGCAACTTAGTGTTTCTCCCTCTATCATCTTTCTTATGACTGATTTCTTATCTTTGCTTCTTTTCACAACTCTAGGCCATCCCTAAAGTGTGACAATCTTCTGCATCAATTTGTCAACTATTCTGTTGTAGCACATTTGATGTAGTGCTCCTAGCTTGTCTAGGCAACCTTAGCTAGGGGAAGGACCCCTAATTGACTTCTCAAATACTCATGAGCTTCTCTAGGTAAAGCTTTAGTGAATATGTCTGCTAATTGTTCTTTTGTATTCACATATTCCATTCAATTGCAGTTTCTAATAAAATGAACCTGAGATTATCAGGAGACCTACCTAGAATGGAGATAGCATTCAGTGCTCTTAGTGTTCACCCTAATTTGTCAAGAAGCATCAGTGTGAGTGGAGATTATGCTGGTAGTAGCATATCTAGAAATGAAGAAGACAAGAAGATTGAAGAAGGTATTGCCTTGCTTGTGAAAAGAGAACCTAATGGTAAGAAAATATTTAAATGTTGGACTTGTCAAAAATATGGTCATTTTTCATCTAAGTGTCCTAAGAGAGTTAAAAAAGTATAGAAATACTTTTAAACCTAGAAGATCTAAGGAATTTTATTATGCTAATGATGAAGATCTTGAAGCTAGTATAGAAAGAACTTTAAGTGAAAGTGATACTGAGAATAATGATGACATAGGATTTGTAGCAATTAAATAAGAGAATTCTAAAACTGATGTTAAGGAAGAAAAAGCCTTACTTTCTCAAGTTGAAAAGAAAGCTGATTGGATTATAGATAGTGGTTGTTCACATCATATGACTGGAGACATGAAAAAGTTCATAAAGTTGAATGAATATGATGGAGGAGTTGTTAGAGTTGGAAACAATGCACCTTGTTTGATTAAAGGTATAGGATCTATTACTCTTGATGGAAAGACTAATACTGATGATGTTTATTTTGTGGATGGATTGAAACATAATCTTTTGAGTGTTGGATAGTTAGTTGATAAAGGATATCAAGTTTGGTTTACTGAGAAAACTTGTGTGATAAAGGATAAAGATGGAAATATGATTGGAACTGGATCTAGAACCAGAGGTAATGTATTTCAGTTGAATCCTACTGAGATGACATGTTTGATTACTAAGATTGATGATAGTTGGTTATGGAATAGAAATTTTTGTCATATAAACTTTGATAACATTGTGAAAGTAAGTACTACACTTGCAGTAAGAGATTTGCCTAAGATTATGAAGCCTACTAACATGATTTGCAAAGAATGTGTAATGGCTAAATAGAAGAGAAGTTCTTTTCCCAGTAAGAAGTTTACATCTACAGAGAAGCTAGAGATTATTCATACAGATTTGAGTTGTCCTACTAGGACTAGAGGATTATATGGAGAAAGGTATTTAATGATTCTTGTTGACGATTTTACAAGAATGATGTGGATTGCATTTCTTAAAGAAAAATCTAAAGCATTTGATAAGTTTAAGATTGTTAAGAATAAAGTTGAGAATTAATCTAGAATGAAGATTAAATGTTTGAGATCTAATAGAGGGGGAGAATTTACTTCTAGAGAGTTTAACATCTTTTGTGAAGAAAATGGCATTAAGAGACAGTATTCAACCCCTAGAACACCTGAAAAAAATGGCATTGTAGAAAGAAGGAACATATCAGTGACTGAAGCAGCAAGGGCTATGTTGTTTGAAAATGATTTGGAAAAGATATTCTGGAGAGAAGTAGTGAACACAACAGTGTATACAATGAACATAGTACAAATCAAAGCAGACACAGACAAGACACCTTATGAATTGTGGTTTGGACATGCACCCTCAATTAAGTATTTTAGAATTTTTGGAAGCAAATGCTATATAAAGAGAGATGATGATATTGGAAAGTTTGATCCTAGAAGTGATGAAGGTATATTTCTTGGATATTCTTTGAAAAGAAAAGCTTATAGATATTACAATAAAAGAACTAAGACTATTGTTGAAAGCGCAAATGTTAAAGTTGATGAAAAGTTCAAAATTTAGGAAAGAATGCTTGATTATGAATCAGATGAAGAAGCTCATCCCAAACCTAACACTGGATCTATTGAATTATTTTATGAAACTGATAATGATTTGTTGAATGAAAGCCATAGTGAAGTCATTGAAGAACCTACATCTGAAGAGAGATCTGAGACAATAACACCTAGCAAGAGTTTGTTAAGGAATCATCCTATTGAACAAATTATTGGAAGCATCAAAAGAGGATTTCTAACTCGAAATAAGGTATAGGAATAGTTATGTTTGATTTCTCAAATTGAACCTAAGACTAGTAGTGAAGCATGTGAAGATGAAAGTTGGACTAATGCTATGAAAGAAGAACTAGATCAGATTGAAAAGAACAAGATATGAGAATTGGTCCCTAGACCTAAAGATAAGAATGTTATTGGAACTAAATGGTTATTCAGAAACAAGATGAATGAATAAGGAGAAGTAGTAAGAAACAAAGCAAGATTGGTATGTAAGGGTTACTCATAGGAAGAAGGAATTGATTATGAAGAAACCTTTGCACCTATTGCAAGAATTGAAGCAATAAGAATGTTTTTGGCTTATGCAGCTTACAAGAAATTCAACGTATATCAGATGGATGTGAAGTCAACATTTCTGAATGGAGAGTTGGAAGAAGTCTACATTGAGCAGCCTGAAGGTTTTCCTTTGACTCAAGAAGGAGACATGGTATGTAAATTGAAGAAAGCTTTATATGGACTTAAACAAGCACCTAGAACTTGGTATGCAAGACTAGATAAGTATTTGTTAAAATTGGGATTTACAAAAGGAACAACTAATAGCAATCTATACACAAAAGAAATTGAAAATGGTTTGTTAGTTATAGTTATTTTTGTTGATGACATTATCTTTGGAGGAGAAGATGAAGCTAGTGACACATTTGCTGATGAAATGAAGACTGAATTTGAAATGAGTATGATTGGTGAAATGAAATACTTTTTGGGATTACAGATAACACAAAATAATGATGGTATCTTTGTAAGTCAAACAAAGTACCTGAATGACTTGTTGAAAATATTTGGAATGGAGAATTGTAAACCAGTTGGAACACCCATGGTGACTAGACACAAGTTATCTAGCACAGATGAGACACCTACAGTGGAACAGAAGAAATACAGATCTATGATTGGAGGATTGCAGTATTTGACTCATACAAGACTTGATATAGCACATTCAGTTGGAATTGTAGCAAGATTTCAAGCTGAACCTAGAGAATCACATGATGCAGTAGTAAAAAGGATACTAAAATATTTAAGAGGCACAATGGACTATGGATTATGGTATGAAACATCTGATGATTTTACCCTATGTGCATATATAGATGCTGATTGGGGAGGTAGTGTTGATGATAAGAAAAGCACTAGTGGTGGAGCATTTTTCCTTGGAAGAAGATTGGTTTCTTGGCTAAGTAAGAAGTAGAATTATATCTCACAAAGCACAACAGAAGCAGAATATGTAGCAACAGAAAACAATTGTAATCGGATAATTTGGATGAAGCAAATGCTGAAGGATATTGGAATAAAATTTGTTGAACCTATTGTCATACATTGTGACAATACTAGTACAGTTAGTATGTCTAAGAATCTTGTATTACATTATAAGACAAAGCATATAGAGATTAAGTATCATGTTGTAAGAGAGAAAGTTGCTAAGAAAGAAGTTAGACTTGATTACATAAGTACAAAGGAGTAGATAGCAAATATATTCACAAAGCCTTTGCCTAAGGATACATTTGAGTGTCTGAGAGGTATGCTTGGGGTTATGCCCCAACCTACTTTTGAAAAGTGATGTAGTTGGTTGCATACGTCTAGTGGTATATGATCCCTATCTTTCTTTTGGATTGGATGTTGGTACTTCCTCTATGGGGAGTATGTATATCTGAGATAAGTCATGAGGACTCTAGTGAATGTATTTTTTGAATAGTGTCTTTTGACATTGAGTTGTTGTTGACATAGTGATGAAATTCCTATCATTGATGTCAATGGGGGAGAAGTATAAATGAAAAACAATCTAGAACATCTATTGGAGAGAATTGAATAGGATAACGAAGCAAGATTTGACTGATGAAGAGGATTTGAAGCAGCAATGTTGTAGTATTGGATATTTTTCATCTATGTTGCCATCAATGCTAATGGGGGAGATTGTTAGGAATGAAATCTCAATGTTTGGCAGCCATTCTATAGTAGTTGTTGTTGCATTCATGACTATGATTTTCATTGATGTCAACACAATGATTTACCAAAGACTTATAGAGAAGCAGACAGAGTTTGGATTAGCGCATGTGGGTTATTGTAGTTAGAGCTATGTGACATTGAGGATATATTCTTTGATATTTTATATGTCTATAGTTAAGAGCGCAAATAGTAATTCATTTATTCATGAAAGTTATGATCATTTTGGTGGAAGTAGTATTCAGGCAGTGTTCCTGAGTAGCGGTTTGTGGAAATCAGATGATATCTCCTAATCGGGATGGAATCTAGTTTTTTGAAATTAAAGGGAATTTGAAGACACATTGATAGTGATGTGGATGACATCATAGACTTTGAGGTCACACGAGTGAAAATTTATTCTATTTGGAAACTGACAGTTTTGTGTAATTTTTATGTGGCGTGTGGAAACTTTTATTTTGTAATTGTATGCCAACTCATTTGTAATTATTTGAGTGTAGTATAAAGGAAGGAATGTATTTTCTTGTTGTAATGTATTTGTGATATGCAAGTAGTGGTTGTGTGTGATGTTGTATGCATGAAGTGAAGAAAAGAGCTAAGTATGAAAGCAAATTTGTGAAGGAAGACATGTGAAGTACAAAGATCTAAAATTGAGATCTGATGTAACAGTGAGTGTGGTTTGGCATAGTCAGAGAAGAGGTAACATATTATTTTTTTGAGTAATGAAAAGATTATTTGGATAGTGTGTTCAGTGATCTTACCCTGAAGCTGTTTGGGCAGTGGGTCCTTCTATCTTCCATAACTCTTAACAAAGTTAGAATCTTCTAACAGGGATTCAAAATCTCCTAACAGGGATTCATATGTACTGAATGTATTTCATAAGACTCCTAGTAGAGTCCATCCTTTCACAAGGAATATTCATATTAGTGCATCTTTTGTGGGCATCATTCCCACCGAGGTTTAATCTTTGATCAAGAGGTTCCCTAGTCAACATATCTTGTGTTATTATGTTATTGTGTCTGAATAACTTTCTATGGTTGGTAATTTCATTGCTTATATGGTTTAATGCTATTGAAGATGATAAAATTTATAATTATATGATGACTAATTCACCCCCCCCTCTCAGTTATCTTGGTGGAAATTTACTTTCTAACATGAACTACATACATTAAGTTACCAATCAAGGATCGGTACAGTGTCTGGTTTACCTTAGTATTTTTGTCTTCTTTAGTTAGTTTACATCCAGTAGCCATCGGTGTTCCCATGGGTTTAGCATCTTCCATGCCAAATGTCTTCAATACTTCCTTTATATATTTAGATTGTGTGATGAATATACCATCAATCTGTTGAATCACTTGTAAGCCTAGAAAGAACTTAATCTCTCCAAACATAGACATTTGAAATTCATTTTTCATTTCATCAGCAAATAACTTACAGATATGATCTTGTCCTCCAAATATTAGGTCATCCACAAATATCTCAACAATCAAGATAGTATCATCAGAATTTTCTTTCATGTACAGATTACTGTTCTCACTTGTTCTAACAAATCCAATACTCAGCAAATAGTTATGAAGCCTCTCATACCAGGCTCTCAGTGCTTTCTTTAAACCATATAAATATTTCTTTAATCTACATACCATATCTTTATTGTCTGGATCAACGAACCCTCCAAGTTGTTCTATGCAGACTTCTTCTTCAAGTATCCCATTTAGAAAAGTAGATTTAACTTCCATTTGGTAAACTTTGAACTTTTTGTGTGCAGCATATGCAAGTAACATTCTAACTCCTTCTAATCTAGAAATATAAGCAAATGTTTCACCATAATCTATTTCTTCCTCCTATGCATATCCATTGCATACTAGCCTAGCATTGTTCCTTGTTACCTCTCCATTCTCATTAAGTTTACTTCTAAATAACCACTAAGTACTAATAACATTCTCATCCTTAGGTCTGGGTACTAAACTCCAAGTTTTGTTCTTCTCTATCTATTCTATTTCCTCTATCATTACATTAACCCATTCATCATTTTCTAATGCAACTTTTACATTCTTCGGTTCATATTCACAAACTAGACATGTACCTTGTCTAGCTTTACTTCTTGTTTGCATGCTAGCTTGTCTGTTTCCAATGATTTGTGTCTTAGGATGATGTCTTCTGACAAATCTTGCTAGTATCCAATCCCTTCTTTCTTGTTCATCATGTGCAGGTTCATTTGCTTTCTCTATAGGTGCTCCCTGCTCGTCGATTTCTTTTTCTTGTTCCTCGATATTGTTTTCTTGTTGACTGGTTGTCACTATCTACGACATTGGTAGGTACTCTGGTTGTTCAATGTAATAGAATCCACTATTGTTCAAACTCATCAACCTGAACATTAGTACTTTCAATCATTTTATTAGTTACTTTGTTAAGACACTTGTATGCTTTAATTTTAGTGGAATATCCTAGAAATATCCCTTCATCACCTTTTGAGTCAAACTTCCATTTCTTTCATCTTTTAGAATAAAGCATTTACTTCCAAAAATCTTGAAATAACTTACATTGGGTTTGTGACCAAACCATAACTCATAGGGTGTCTTATTAGTGTCCTTTAGTTGTACTTGGTTTAGAACATAAAAAGCTATGCTGACTGCTTCTCTCTAGTATGTCTGAGCAACATTCTTTTGTAACATCAGTGTTCTTGCATAGTCAACTATTGACCTATTCCTCCTTTCAACTATTCCATTTATTTGTGGTGTCCTCGGTGTAGAGACCTATCTTTTAATACCATGCTCATGAAAAAAGTTAGTAAATTCATCATAAATAAATTCTCCACCTTGGTTAGATCTTAAGCATTTCAATTCTTTACCAATCTCTTTCTCAACTTTTTCTTTATACCACTTGAACATCTTAAATGCCTTTGATTTTTCCTTCAAGAACATGACTATCATTAATCTAGTATAATCATCAACAAAAAGAATAAAATAGTTGTCTCCATAGTAACTTTGACTTCTCATAGGACCACATAGGTCGATATGCACTAAGTCAAGTAATTTCTTTGTTGAATAATCTTTTCTTTTGAAACTAGATTTTGTCATTTTACCTTTCTAACATTCATGGCACATAACATGATCAGGCTTAGATAAGTTAGGCAGACCTCTAACCTTTTTCTTTTTACTAATCTTAATCATGTTATCAAAATTCACATGACATAACCTTTTATGCCACAACCATACATCTTCATCTTTCATCATTAAACAAGAAGACTGATCATTATCAAGATAAAACAAATTACCTCTTGATTGTGTTCCAGTTCCAATAAGTCTTCCTTCATCATCAAATATCTTCATTTTCTTTCTCTCAAAATCAACTCGGTGGCCTGAATTGTTCAACTGTGACACACTTAGCAAATTATAGTTTAGACCATTTACCCAATAAGCATTGTGACATCTAATTTTATCATTTATCATCAGGGATCCTTTTCCTCTAACCATACAAGGTGCATCATTATCGATTCTAACAAATCCTCCATTGTGTTCTTCAAGATGATCAATTTTTTCTTCATCGCCAGTCATGTGATGTGTACAGCCACTATCTATGATCCATGTATCATTTTTATTAACCTTAGAGATAAGTGATGTCTCTACATACCTTTCATCTTCCTCTAAGTCATCCTTCATTGCAACAAATACTACCTCCACATCTTCATTAGTGTTGGTATTGGTGACATCTTCTTCTGCAATGTAGCACACCTTCTTACCTTTATCATTATTGTCTCAGTTATCTCTATTGTAGTGTCTGTAACTTCTATTGCCTCTTCTCCCATAGCTTCCTTCACCAGATTGGTCTTTATTTCTATCATCATCTTTCCTATGTGGACATCTAGCAGCAATATGACCAACCTCTTTACAATTAAAGCATGCTAAAGGTAATTTACCTCTATATCTTCCTTTACCTTTAGGTAACCTTCTGGCCATAAGAGCTTCAAGTTCATCAAGCTCATCAACAATATTTCTATCACTATCATCATTCTTATTTCTACTACTAGACTTACCAATCTTCAAAGAAGACATAAAAGAAGATTCAATAGATGGTACAACACTATTATCAAAGTTATTCAATTCAAAGGTTGTAAGCTTATCAATCAGATTATAAAGAGTAAGGTTGTTACCAGATGTAGACCTAGTTTCATGAATTGAAGATATTTTGATTGCATAAATTGGCAATAAGGTTCTGAGAACTTTTCTTACCACTGTCTCTTCATCAATAACACCATCAGATGCTCTAATAGAATGTACTACCTCTTTTAGTCTATTTGTGTACTACACAATATTTTATCCTTCCTTCATCTTCATATCATCAAATCTTCCCCTTAAGCTTTCAGCTCTGGCTCTTTTGACATTCACATCACCACTATAAACTTGAGCAAGTTTATGCCACATACCTTTAGCAGTAGTGCAATTTTTAATATCTTCAAATTCAGCATCGGTATAGGAAATAATAATCTCCATCATAGTAACATTATGTTCATGCTCGTCTCTTAGTTGATCAAGGGTCAAGGGACCATTGGGTAGTGCAATGTAGCCATTCTCCATTAGTGTGAGGGAAAAATTCCCAATTCTAGATACATGTAGCTTCATTCATCTTTTCCATACTATGAAGTTATCCTTGTTTAGCTTTGGCACTTCCCTCTTATACATTTTGAGATCTTTGTGCTGAAGTCCTTACAACTCAGTTCCAAGAAACCAATGCTCTAATACCAATTTTTAGAATAACTAAGAGGGGGGTGAATCAATTATCCACAGTCCCAATCACAAAATGTATAACCAAAATAATTTACTAAAACTTTTGCAGCTCGGTAACATAAAATAGTATTCTGTCTGTGCTTTTACCGATTACCAATTAATAGCATATAATGATTATCGATCAAATCCAATATGAAACATGTAAATTATGATAACAAACAATAATCACAATCAACACATAACATGATATTTAACGTGGAAACCCTGTAAAGAGAAAAACCACCTAGGACAAACAACCCTAAAATTGTTCACTCTTTTGAATTGAGGTCGGTGAAGACCCAACCCTGTTAAAGGTTACAAACACACTGTGAGGTGTGACCTTGTTAGAGGATTTTAGACCAAACATTATCATCCAACCAGAATTCACTATGGGGTTGACAGGATAACAAATGTACACTCTATGAATGACATTACAAGACTTTCTAGTCCACTCTGTTAAGAGATTTATCTATTTACAATGGTTAAAATGTAACAGTAGTTGATTTGATTACAAAACAACTTCAATTGTATATTATCAGATCTATGTTAAGCTCATTCAAATCTTATGACCAATATATCAATTCTGTTTCAATCAATATTCAGTAACTTACTGTCACTTGGTTATAGCTTTCTGACACTCGGTAATCTCTGTAGTTCAGTTCTCCTTAACCAGTCTGATAAGGCATGCATGAAGCTTGTTCATGTGATATCTCTGTAGTCTCTTTCTTCTGGCATAATTTCATCATGAAATCCTAGTCTCTTAAATAGACAAGTAAACCATTTTAATTCCATCCATCAGATTTTTCTGCTTAAACCTTCCTTGGCTGATGTGTTAGTAACATGTTTTGTTTCAATCCCTTAGATCTTCTTCAAATTATGTTAGCCATCAATTTTTGCAAAAAACATTATCTTCAACTTCATAATCATAACACTTTCTAGCTCATCAACTTCCATCAGCTAAACTATTCATTTAGTTCTTTTCTTCTGCTCGGTTAACAAAGAAATGTGTCAGTGAACACAAGCTCAGTTTATAATGTGCTCAGTATACTAAAATGCTTCTTTAATCAACCATAATGTTTTGTTCATTTTTCTCTATCCTTCATCATATATGAATGCAACATAATCAAGTCAATAACATAAGGTCATAGACTCATCCATAAGTTACCCAATGTGTTCCTTATCCTTATCTATCATATCCATCTTCCTCATGTAGATATATCTATTCTTCATCTCTTTTCTTCTTCTTTCTACAAATGTTTGTGTATAGTAACTTACAAGATAAGTATTGTCAAAACTAGTTGACATCAATGACAACATATTACTGATTTAATCATCCTACATATCTAATCAAAAACTCAGTGATCTAGAATCATAGATGTTAAAGTTATATAGTTTATTCAAATTAGTTGTAGTTCATCAAAGTATGCATCAAAAAATTAAAGACTAAAGCAATAGAAAAATGTTGTGTGGGATGAGGTAGAACATTTTGATGCTTTTGGTACTGACTGGATGGACAGGAGCCAAAATAGGATGGCTGATTTATTGGTTAATATTTCTTTAAGACAAGAAGATATTACTTTTTTTGGGATATCCAAAATTGATACTCAATCTAGACCTTCTATACCAAACAACATGGAAAACTGGCAAGTTTTTAAAGATGACCAGGATATCTTTAGGTTCCTGCATTGTGAGGCTGATTTTGGAAAAGAGATGAACTTCGATTGGTATGTAGAGACCTCTGGAAAAGAGGATACCCTCCTTGGCAAGAAGGTCTTGCAATTAAAATCAAATAAAGTCCTAAAGGGTTTGGTTGTGCTTGAAAGAGCCTTTGATAATAATGACAGTTCTTTTTTGGCAAATTCTTTGAGCAAGCATGGGGGTTTGCAGGAAATAAACCTAGGAATAGTTGAAGCCCCAAAAAAGGTATATATTGGGGGAAATGTGACTCCTAAAATAAGAAAATCCTTGATCAATCTTCTTAGAAATTATAGGGATATTTTTGCTTGGTCCTATGATGACTTAAAGGCCTATAGGGAATATTTGTTTTAGCATGAGATCCCTTTGAAGGAAGACACTAAACCCTTCAGACAAAAGCTAAGGCCTATAAACCCTACTTTGGCACCAAAAATGTAGGAAGAGTTGAAGAAGATGAGTGATGGAGGAATCATTCAACCTATGAGACATTCAACATGGGTTTCTAGTAAGGAAGAAAAATGGAGACATTAGGCTCTGTGTTGATTTTTGAAACCTGAACATAAATTCATTAAAGGATAATTATGGGTTACCAAACATGGAAGCCATGCTACAAAGAGTTACTGGATTAGAATTAATGTCAATGATGGATGGGTTCTCAGGTTATAATCAAGTGGTTTTCAAGGATACTAAGCAATTCAAGATTTCATTTACTACTCCATGGGGAACATATGTATATGTTAGGATGCCTTTTGGTTTGACCAATGCTTGGGCTACTTTCCAAAGAGCCATGGATGTAGCTTTACAGATTTTATAAACAAGTTTCTTGTGATATACCAAGATGATCTCAGTGCCTAATCAGAAAAGGGGAATCAACATTGTGGCCATCTTGAAAAGATTTTTAGGAGAGCTTTAGAATATGGAGTCTCTCTTAACCCAAGAAAGTGTGATTTTGGGGTAATTGAGGGTAAGATCTTGGGTCATATTGTATCCAAGGATGGAGTTAAAATTGACCCTGAAAGAGTGGCAGCAATTGGAAAAGTGCCACTGACAAGAAATATTAAGGGAATTCAATCTTTCTTTGGTTAGGTCAATTTTGTCAGAAGATTTATCACAAATTTTGTTGAAATCAATGTTCCTATTTCTAGAATGCTAAAAAAGGGTACAAAGGTTGAATGGAGTGAAGAAGATAAGAAATATTTTTGTGAAATCAAGCAAGAAATTTAGGATGCACTTGTGCTAAGGACACTAGATTATGGTAAGCCCCTACAGATTTTCTCTTTTGCCTCTTATCATACTATTGTTGTAGTGTTGTTACAAAAGAACTCAGAAGGCTTTGAACAACCTATATCCTTTTTCGATAAATATTTGCAAGCAGCCGAGTTAAAATATGACATAAATGAGAAACAAGCATATGCATTGGTCAAAGCTATCAAAACTTTTAGGTGTTACTTGGTTGGAGAAACTATAGTTGCATATGTGCCCAATGCTACTGTGAAGGATATCCTGGTACAACAAGAGGTCTTAGGAAGATGATGCAGATGGATAAATAGGATCTAGGAGTTCAATATTGACATCCAAATCACAAAGCCGGTAAGAGGAATAGGGTTAGCAAAACTCATGGCTCAAAGCAATCTAGATGCTAACCATATAAATATTCTTGAAGAAGAACACAAGCCATATATTTGTGATTTAGATTGTTGCGACTGGTATGAGGATATTATTAAATACTTGTAGAAAATGGTACTTCCCCCTGACATGGATAACCTCATAAAAATGACTGTGAAATTACATGTTGTAAGATATGTTATTTCTAGAGGGGAATTATGGTGGATAAGCAATGAAGGCATCTTGTTGAAATGTGTTGACCACTAGAAGGCTGAAAAATTATTACAAGCAATGCATGAAGGTGTGTGTGGTGGCTATTACATAGATAAGACTACTACACATAAGATATTAAGGTCTAGTTTTTGGTGGCCTAGTATCTTCAAGGATGCACACTTGTTTGTAAGAAAATGTTGTTACAAATAGTGGTTATTGTTGCACCAAAAGATTGACCTATTAATGTTTGATACAACCACTAGACTTATAGAAGACACTGGAGGTGGTTAAGACATGTCATGAATCCTGAGGGGAGCATTGACCATTTTTCCAACAATCTCCCCCTCAGCATTATTTGAGGGGATTCAAAATTGTGACCAAGCTCTGATACCACTTGTTACAAGTAGTGGTTGTCGGTGCACCAAAAATTGACCTATTAATGTCTGATACAACCACTAGACTTATACAAGACACAGGAGGCAATTAAGCCATGTCACGAATCCTGAGGGAAGCGCTGACCATTTTGCCAACAAATGTGATGCTTGCCAAAGGTTTGTAGGAATGTTAAATTTTAGTGGCAACCTGCCCTTACGTCCTATGATAATTGAAGCCCCTTTTCAAAAGTGGGGCATGGATTTCATTGGAGAGATCCTAAATAAGTCAAGTGGGGAACATTCATGGATCCTGGTTGCCACAAACTACTTCAATAAGTGGGTGGAAGAAATTCCCACTAAGAGAGCCACTAGAAAGGTGGTAATTGACTTCATGATGCAGAATTTGCTAGTAAGATTTGGATGTCCTAAGGTTATAATAGTAGATAATGCTATGTGTTTTAGGTCTGAATAATTTAATAGCTTTTGTCAACAATATGGGATTCAAATTTCATACTCAACCCCTTATCATCCTCAAGGTAATGGTCAAGTTGAATCAAGCAATAAGAGTTTGATAAAGATTTTGAAAAGAGTTCTTGACACAAACAAAAGGGCATGGGATTCCAAGTTGCAGCTAGCTCTGTGGGCTGATAGAGTGATAGTCAAAAAGGCCATTGGATGTGTTCCCTTTGATTTAGTATATGGTATTCATGCTAGGTTACCACAGAATAATTTTCTATAGATGTATAAATTCATCCAATTATATGATGATGATCTAGATGATGAAATGAAAATCAAGTTGGAAGATCTGATACAATTGGATGAATCAAGAAGGGAAGCTCATGATAAAAATGTAAGATCTTAGCTCTAGTACAAAATTTTGTATGACAAGAAAAGAACAATCAAAGATTTTAACACTAATGACTTGGTCTTAATGTGGAATGCTAAGCTAGAGGATAAGGGCAAACACAACAAATTTGACCCAATCTGGTTGGGACCATATCTTATTGACATTAAATGGGGACCTGATTCCTATGTAACACCCCTCTAACCCTAATATAAGTTTTGTGTTTTTTGAAAGAATTAAGATCTTTTGATGTTTTCTTACAGCTTAAGTTTTT